>CM048917.1:5247613-6447613 GCA_026686955.1 Epinephelus cyanopodus
CAGTCTGGCAAATTAAAAGTTGCCTACATCATCAACCTGTGCTGACAGCGCTACGGTGCTGATTCCAACTCATAAAGTGGGCGTTATAAGCAATACGATGATGTGATTAAAGCAAAATTATGTTTATAAATGGACTAACGGAGCCACAAGTGTTTGATAGGCAGTGTGTAATTTACTGCCTGTCTCGGGGGTGTCGGCAACATGAAGGACATCAAATTTCATTAGAGGTGTGAGGGGGATGAGCGGCCATGTTGTGTTAGAAAGACAGGAAGTTCTTGTGTTTTTTGGGGTGACGAGACGAGACATGGCGGAGTTAGTCTCCCCAATATAACAACATTTTTAATTTGAAGCAGACACAAAAAAAATGGCGTCCCAACTGGCTGCAGGCGCCATTGTGAGCTAAACTTTTGTCAGACAGCACGTTTCTGTTTCTTCTTGATGAGGAACGGCTGATTTATGAAGTTAAAATGAAGAATTATCTGTATGATTACTTCATATTTCACTACAAAAACCAAAATAAGGAGGCAGCTGATGGAAATGATTGTTGAGGAGCTGAAAGTTTCTGGTGAGCTAAATGACCTTCGCTAACAAGCTAGGCGACTTGTCAGCTGTATTGTTGGTCATTTTCAGTAAACATCACAATATGAGACGTGTGTCTGTTTTTATAGTAACGTTACAAATGTAGGAGGATAGCAATCTTTCAAGGGGTGACAGGTCAGTTACTTGGTCAGTGACTCCTGGCGTCAGACGCTGACAAAAAAACACAGACAATTTTTTCTGGGAGCCGGTGTTCGCTTCCTGTAAGATTGTAAAGCCAGTCCTGTTCTTTTTTCCTAAACCCAACCACGTGTTACTTTGCAGTGTTGTACCAACGTAGTGCTTTTATCTTGACAGAGACTGTATGCAAACTGTACATTTCCTGTGAAAACAGAAGTGTATTTTGAAAACAGACAATGCATGTAACAGGCTGAAGTTGACACGGCGTCCCAGAACGTCAACAGCCAACACACCCAGGGTACGTTGCACGTCATGTGTGGACGTGGATGTGACGAGGTCGCGGTGAGGGTGTGTTGTGTCGTCAGTCAGATCAGCTGATTGCGACGTGCATTTCTTACAGGAGACAACAAACGTGTATATGAAATGGATTCAGTTCTTCTTGGACACGATGTCTTCATGTTCCACTCAGGAGCAGCTGCTGAGTCAAGTGGGACAGCTGGTAGAGTTCGGTCTGTTGTTTGGCTCAACATCAAACCAGTTTGAAAATGTTCACACCGATCCAACCCCACTGTGTCCTGCTGCTGTGGTTTGGTTCAAAGAGGATCAATTCAACATCACTCGTGCAACATAACAAAAGATGCAGAGGTTTATACGAAGCCTCAGAACTGTACAACATCATTTTACAGAAGCATCTTGGCAGCGGCAGAAACATTTTTCAATTCATCAGACTTTTTATTTTGGTGGTTCATCAAGGAGACAAGCTGTTAAATATTCATGACTGCGTTGTGTTCTTAAAATAAGGCTCATTAGCACTCCCAGCCTCTTTTCAAGTTCCGCCTTTCTCTTGTCACTCTCAAGTGCAACACAAACATGTTATTCATCTCTCACAATCTCGCTGCTCAAAGTGGGCTCCGATATTATTACACCCAATGATGCCTTTGTTTTCAACTCAGACCGACTCTAACACTATTACAGTTTGATTCCTGTTCAAGCACCCGGAAGAGTATTGATTGAATCACTTTAAGTGTTGTTAAAACAAAAATGTTGGTGCTGTAATAACAGAATTGATTTCTTAAAATAATGGAAACATATGCTCCTAACAGGGTTACAGATATGCTGCTTCCCCCCAAATAAATGGCACATCGGCTCAGCGGTTTAACTTTGAACCTTCCTGTTTGAAACCAGCTGAGTGGATTCTTCCTGTGCGCACTATTCCTTTAATGTACATTGAGGGCTAACCAGTGACAGCTCTAGCTCACTGGGTGCCCTGGATGAGCCTATGCCCAGTGCCCCCTCTTCTTTCCCACAAACAAACAAACATATAGTTTGCTGCTGCATGTTTGTTACCAAAATGCAAATAAACAACCGAGCTAACAAGAAAAATAAGATTTAAAAAAAATAGGTGCAATTTGTTCAGAAGAATAACCAAAATAATAATAACAACAAAATGTACAAATCAACTTTATAATTGAACTATAATTGAAATTCTTGGCCAATACTGGTAGCAATTTTTCTTTTAAATAATTTAGTCAATAGCCAATAACAATGTTTTTATATTTGTGTTTCTTTTGTTGGTTGTTGTTATTTATTCTTCTTTTGTTTCCAGGGAAACACTACACTATAAAAAAAAAAGAACAGTGTCAAAGTCATTCTGTGCTTCATTACACTTCGCATCTTTGAATGGGCACAAATTCAATAATACACATTTATGAAACAACCTTGAACATAACCTTCTGTCACATGAAAAACATATTTAGGAAAATTAGCAAACAGCCTTTTACTACACATAATACACCATAATTCCCGCTCTAATATCTGTATGATGGTGCTGTGAAAACATCAACACATTTCTCCTCCAAACAGCTGATTTATTGGTTTCTGACCAAAAGCTACAATTTACAAGATTACTATGAACGCATCATGAGAACATAAAATTTACCTTCACCCAGTGCTCATTTTTACTGAATAGAGCTTGAATACTTAACAATGTAAATCAATGCAACCTCCATGACTTGTTTGTTGTGTACGGCTAACAGCTAATAGCTAACTGCCAACTTAATGAGCTCTCCTCCAGCTGATTTCATGCTCTCAGTAGTGTTAGTGGTAGTGGTTTGGACATGAAACCGATACAGTGTGTTTCAGGGTTCATGCAATGTCGGATAACTTTGCCCATTTGCCCCAGAGAGCAGGTAAAGTGATGAGCTGTGGAGGGTGGCCTCTCTGTTATTTTTGGGATATAAGGTGCTAAACTACAGCTTTAGTGAGGACCTGAGGGAACTAGTCAAGTCAATTTTATTTCTCTCAACACTTCACACAGAGCAGGTCTCGTCCATAATCTTTAAATTCACAGAGGCCCCGCGATCTCCTCTCTGAGCAGCACTTGGCGATGGTGGCTGAGAAAAAACTTCCTCTTAGATTAAAAATCTCAAAAAGAACTTGGGCTTCAGTTAACAAGTTTTAATGACTGATTCATTTCTAAACTAACAGAGTGATTTTTCAGCCCATTAAATGTCAGAGAACAGTGAACAGTGTCCAACACAAGTTCCCAGAACAGAACATGATGTCTTCACATCTTCGTTTTGCCAAATCCACAGTCAGAAATCCAAAAATATTCCATTTACAATAATTGGAAAACAAAGGAACTCAAAGAAATTGTTTGATATTTCATCATTTATCGAGCAGAAATGTCAGTCAGCTCGTCTTTTAATAAACCAATAGTTTAATCAGAGGAATCAGTTGGATGGAATGAAGTCACATTAGCAGCTCTGAGCAGTTCTCGCTTGTTTTTCGGAGGCAGCTTCAGTTTCAGTTGATGTTTCAACAAACATGAAGTCAGCAACAACAAATGAAATGGAAGTAACGGTTACAGTGATATTTTAATAGCAACAGTTTGCTTATTTGAAAACTTACACTGCTCGTTTGGTCAGAGCGTCACCTTGGTAGGTTTGGTGACCTGCTGCAGTTCGGTTTGTTTATACCTCCATATGGAAGTTAGCTCGTCGTAATGGCTGCAGTAGCTGTAGAAAAATAGTTTTGAGAGTTCAAGGTAAGCTCCAACATTAATCTGATCTATGTCTACTTTGCTGCTGATGCAGAACCCTTAAGAAAATCAAATCCCATAATATCAGCCTTTAGTGAATGAGATCTTAGTGTTGAATATACAATTAGAGCTGTGTATCTTTGCATCTGTGACTCTGGCATCCTTGTTGAGTGTTATGTGTGTGATGTGAATTTGGAGCACTTTATTTAATATAAAACTCCTTAATATGTAAGTGGATAATGACTGCTCATTTTTACTAATCCATCTGTTGCTTTCTGTGGAAAACAGTAAAAATCCAGTTTTGTTTCATCATGAGCAGCTTCAGCATCACACACACACACACACACACACACACACACACACACACACACACGCTTGTGTTTTTAATGAGTCGTTCCTGCAGGAGGGAGGTTCACCTCACTTACAGGCTCAGTCCACCCATAGGCAACCTATTAACATCCACTTTATCAGCGCTTTCATATTTCATGACCTGCTTCATCAAACTTTAATGCAGTCCTGCTTCTACACGTTTGTGTTTTTAGTGCAAAGTCATGTCTGAACTGAAAGCTTTACCTACAGGGCCAACACCTCCTCACTCCCACCTCCTAACATTCCGACGTTTGGTCATGGACTCTCCCAATCAGAGTCAGAAATATTTTATTGATCCCTGCGGGGAAATTGTGATTCTTTATAGTTGCTCTGATGTAAAGAGAATTGTAAGTAGAAAGAATAGGGGTATGAAAAATAGAAATAAATATAATAATAAAATACAATATATACATAAAAATGTGCATTATAGTTAACACTAGTTTTGGATATTAAGATTGAAATATATTTCAGTGTTTCTGAAAAATATACAAATATGCACGCTGTGCTTCCACATTGACATATATGGCTGTTGATGCTCTGGGACGCTGTGTCAACTTCAGCCTGTTACATGCATTGTCTGTTTTCAAAATACACTTCTGTTTTCACAGGAAATGTACAGTTTGCATACAGTCTCTTTCAAAATAAAAGCACTAAGTCGGTACAATACCGCCAACTGATGTTTTTTCCTTCAACAACAAACAGACGTGGTTGGGTTTAGGACAAAAGAACAGGGTTTGGCTTTAAAATCTTAAGCACAGCTCAGACCAAAGATTCACAACGTGCTTTAAAACCAGCCAGTGTCAGGTGACACCATCAGCCGGCTTGAGTCAAGCTCAGACCAGCCAGTTCTTCAGGAAGTGATCACCAGCTTCCTGGGGGGAAGTTGGTGGTTGTTGGACCCATCCATCACCATTTCCACCCGCCCTACACTTCTGTAGTCTTTTTCATCAGTGTCTAACCCTGGAAGTCGCTGACCAATCACAGGTATTCAACGACTTCAGAGTGAGACTACTCACAGCTGCAAACAGACATTACAGACTTATTCTATAACCAGGTTCATATGACCTGGTTGCATGCGTGTGCCCCGTGGCTGTCCAGCAGATCTTGGATGGATCGTGACTTAGAAAAAAAGGACATCATTAGTGGTGCAAAATGATTTAACAGAGCCAAAAACCTGCTGAAAGCAGACGATGGGCTGAACGCCAGTGGTTTCTCTCTCCCTCTCTGCGGACATGGCATTCGGCTGCTGTGCCACACTAAAGTACGTCTGGGGTAATGTGCTGCCCTCAGATTGCTGGAGTCCTACTGAGCCTGTGGGACGCACGATTAGCCTGTGCCCAGGCCTGATATGCAGTGACCAGAGCCAAGCACCGATGGATGAATAGAAAGAGGAGACGGGGTGGAGATTGAAGGGGAAAAGGAAAGGCAGCACACAGAGGTGTGTGTCACAACATGCAGGGAACAGTGTTGGAGGGTTTTATGTGCTAAAACAGAATGCATTTGCTCGTCAATTGTCGGAACCCAAATGTTTTTCCAAAAAGACCTATGCCAGCATGGCTGCCAGTCCCAGAGAGAGCTCCAGAAAGATTTTAAAAGGGGTGACTGTGAATGTGGCAATCACTCTGAAAAAGCCAAAATGGCAGCAGCGAGGCACAAAAGCATTTGCAGCAATACTGAGTACGCTGCTGGTTATTTCAACCTGACCTCGGTTCAGTGTGCCACATTTTGGATGGGTGTTCGATGGTTGATACTTAGCCTGCGAGCCACTGCTCTCAGATTGTGCTCCCTGAATCCTGATTGCCTTCAAAAAGTACCCAAGATATTTTTTTTGTTTAAATTCTTTTGCAAAAGAAACAAAAAAAAACCCAACAACACTCATATGGGGTTAAAAGCTCAAGCAAAAGCTCCGTCTCCAAACTGTAGTCAATGGTAGCTGGAGGCTATTCTTTTTGATGACATCACATATTACAGTCATGGTTACTGGGCTCAGGCAGAGTTGCTCACGCTCACAAATATTGGTTGAAGCTAGTCCAAAGGAAAAACATGTGAGTCAGAAGAGGGAGCCGTTGGAGCCGCTCAGGCTGATGAACCTGAAATTCTCTTTTCAGTTTTTCAAGCAGAGAAAAATGTGAATTCTGCAAAGGCTACACAAGTCAGTGCTGTCCTGAAGGCACAATACTGTAACGGTCTAAAAGTCAGCGCCATGAGTTAACATCAAATATAAAACTGTAATGTATGTGTCATGTATGCTCTGCTCTCTGAGACCTTGAACACTGTGTGTAGCCTGGAATAACAAAGGTGGTGATGATGAATGGAAATGTTCTCAACACATCAGGCATGACTTTTGTGTAAAGCCCAGACAAGTAACAAAGAAAACAATCAGCTCATAGCGCGGCTCAATGGCACATCACAATGTCGTGGTGGTGTGATATGCTGCAGGACAATGTCAGGTAAAAATGCTGCTTTTAACAACGCAGTATAAGAAGCCAGAAAGTTCCTATAGGGCACCTGCTTTTGTCAACGTCCCAGCATTGGTAGCAGCGTCTCAGAGTGTCAACAGCAAGTGTGTAATATGTAGACAGGAAAGGCCACAAAGAGGCGGCAGGTAATGACTTGGGATGGGAATGTGTTTGAGTCCCATCTAAAGCAGTGGTCGTCAGGATTTGGTAATCTTGAAAACTTTGTATCTGGATCAGGGTGATCAAATCGAATGTTGCTTTGAAAAACACTGATTTGTAACTGAAGGAATTCTAATTAGAAGAAGTTTCAGCTGGTTGCAATCTGCAGTCCTCACTGCTAGATGCCACTAAATCCTCCACACCATTCCTTTAAATCACTCCTTCTTGTCTGGTTTGTTTCAAATGAGTGTTAATTCCATTGTTGATTAATCTCTTGGTTGTTTTTTGATTCATCATTTTGCCCATAAAACATCAGAAGACAGTGAAAAATATCCTTCACATGTTCCAAGAAGACAAGTTCAAATTGTTTTGTTCAACAGCATAAAAGAGAGAAAATGCAAAATCTTCACATTTGATAAGCAACTGTTTTCCTTGAACTGCATCGAATGACTGATAATCCCAAACTGTTAAATAAATATCTCTTGATCACATAATTCACCACCAACTGTTTTATCAATAGTTTTCTTTTCATGCTTTTTGTTTATGTCATTTAGTTCAGATTTTGCTCAGTGTCTGTCAGTGATTTTTGTTGGTTTGTTTTCTCTTTCAGTCACTATATGTGGTTTGTGTTTGTGGTGCAGCACATGTTGGTTGGCACTGGAAATCTTAAAGTGCATGTTGCAGAAAGAGAGTGGATTTTTATTAACAATGATGTTCATAAAACATGAAACTAAACCCTGGGAAGTTAAACAAGAATTGAAAAGCAGAAGTGCAAACAAACAAAACCGAGAGCCAAAGCCAGAGCCTCGCAGCAAGCTGCAGCCTGCTCTGCTTCTACTTATAGATCCTGATACCTCCTGAGCCTCACCTGACTGGAGCGTACCATCTGCTCAGGTAACCGCAGGGTGAGCAGGACTGGTACAGAAAACCCCCAAAAGAATTCATGTAAGACTTTGCGTTTACTTCTAAAAATCTAAATTCATCTGTGGACGCTCAGGAACACAAACTGTGTTAGAATGTCATTTACAGCAGAGCAATGTTACCCTTCCTTCACATCTTGGCACTGCCCAGACACTCCGGCTCTGAGGACCTAATGAAGCACACCTGTTCTGACTTATCACTGATTAAATGATCTCTACCAAGAGCACAAACAGAAGAACAAAACACAGCTCCATATATCTCTGCTTTAACAGTTCATAACCTCGTGCACCACAAATAAACCTCACATCTTCAAACTGACTTCTGTTTTTGTTTAACCTGAGAAATCAACAGATGAAACACCGATGATTTAAAAATGACATTCTTATATCAGTTACTCATTTCATGTCATGCTGAATTTGTGAAGAACATTTTTTCTCTTCATTGAGCAAAGAATCCAAAAAGTGAGTTGAAGTCATAGGCGACTGTGTTTAACAGCAGCAAAACTATATCAAATATTAGTTTACACTCTCACACAATGTGTGCAGTACGATCCAAGTCTCATTTATCCAGCTGTATGCTCAGTACGTCACAAACAGACAGCACTAACTATACTAATAATGAAACTTATCTGTAGCCAGACTCCATAGATAAAAACAGTAATTTAACCTCACTGAACACAGGAGCTGCTGGTGTACTGCTGCCTCCATCAGGTACTTAGTTTGTGTTATTGTGTGACTTTAGTGAATCTGAACGAACCCTTTAAAACACCGAAGTCACACAGTAACACAAACAACACGTGGGGGTGTTCCAGAAAGCGGGTTTAGTGGAAACTCTGAGTGTGTTAACCCTGAAATGAGGGAAACTCTGGGTTTTCAGTTTTCAGAAAGAGAGGTAAGTCAAACTCAGAGTCAGTCACCATGGCAACTGACTCTATGAACCTAACCTGCTTCATATTTTATTCAAAACCACTCCACCACTTGTATGATACGATTTTAATTAAGTGTGGTTAATGTTAAATTAATGGACCAGTGCATTCAAACGTACGCAGTTTTCTCCCATGCTGCCTCTCTGTCCTCGGCAGCTTTAGCGGTGTTAATGTTTTTTACTAAATAACTAGCTTGACTAACTTAATTGAAGTTTTACGGTAACCAGTGCCAGTTTATCAGCCAATGAGAATGTGTATGTGGGCGGGGCATTAGCACGTACAGCGAGCAGCAGCAGCAGTGACCCACTGTCCGACACCGGCACACCGTGAGGACGGAAACAGAAGGCTCCTGTTGCAGCAAGCCAACACGCCGTCTGTGGTCATTTTGACTTCACTACAAGCTGATTGGCTGTTGAAACAGGTGACGTGCTTTAAAAACCAGCCGTCAGCGATTTGACCAGCTGCAGGTGGTTTCATCTCGTCCTTGGTCTGGACTGGGCTCTAGGCTCATGTTTTACAGTTCATCTTCTTCATTTTTTTCTGCACAATTTCTCATCAGCGGTGACGAAACTCGGCTGCGGCGTCGACATGACCCTCTTAACACTGCAATCTTGACTTAATTCCCTGCCATATTTCTCACTGTCACTCTGCAGCTCGTGGTATGTTTGTGTTATCATCACAACATCCCTCTGTAGGCTTTACCCATAAATATCATTTACGGGCTGTATACACAATGAGGCGGGCAGGACACACACAAAAAAAGAGCTTCCATAGGGACCTGAAGAGAACAGCAGTTGATGATCTGGCCTCCTTCAGGACGAGGCAGCGTTCAATCACTGCAGACAGTCCGGCCCCGAGGAATACAGACAAACACGTCACGTTATTGAGAGAAATAAGGTGAAAAACACTGGGTTTTACAAACAAGGCTTACAGCGCTCCCCTGGTACCCTCCCACCGCCGTCGTCACCCATTAATTATCAGAGTGGACTCATAACATGGTTGATTACGGCCTTAAATTGTCTCTGCAGCCGTGGATCCACCGCCATTTTCACAGGGAAATTATGAACTCAATGAAAAGTGTGACAATCATGATGATTGATGGTGTTTGTTTTATTGGAGTCTGTTCATCTGCACTGGGCACGGGCAGGGTCCTTGGAGAGGGCCATCAGTGTGATGGCTGCAGTGTACACATCTCGTGACTCACACACTCGCCGACTGTGGAATTATTGAAAAAGAAAAAGGCAGTAAATAAAAAGACATTAAACCTTGTAACGGACGCCCTCAAACAGATGTTGTTTTGCCTCCATTTTGTGCAGCCGACCATTTAAACACCATATTTAGTGTATACAGAAACCAAAACATGCAGATTCCACCCGCTCATTTCTGTCATTTTCCAGCTTCTTATCCAGCCTTATCTGCGACTCCAGAGTTTCAAAATAAAGTTCTCTTAGCTGACCTCGGCTGATGCTGTTGTCTGATGAGCATGACTTCTGCTCTGGCACGTCTTTCTGCGCCACCGGCCGCCGCCCTCTGAGTGCGTCCTCACGCCTCATTGCCCTCTGGTGGTCCACAGTGTGGGGACTGGAGCGCCACTTCTCCTCATCCCCATATCCACCTGTGGGGTGATTGAAACAAGAGTGAGCTCTTGTCGGGGCCTCGGCCACCATGTAATTGAATTCTACCTTGTTTCACAGAGCGCGACAAAGCATAGCACTGGGTAGAGGGTAAATATACTCAGCACTTAGAGACAAACCTGAGCCACGAGTGCTCGACAACAAACACAGGCGCAGGGTATTGCTTGGTATCATTTACAGACACAGTGCTGCCATCAAAGTAAAATACTGCAGCTGCTGTCTGTGTGGTCACTTTGGGGCAGGCAGGAGACTTTTTACTGTGTTTCACTGAACTTTTTACTCAGATAGTGAGTTTCCTCAGCAATAATTTGACATTGGAGGTTATTTATTATTAGGATGAGCAACTTATTCCACTTCCTGGCACCACAGAACCTAAAACAACAGATACCAATGTTGGTATCCTCAGCAGGGCCGTCACACAAGCCAAAGAAGAAAAAGAAGGAACCAATAGAACAGTTTTCTGTAATTATACATGTTCTGCATATTCAAAGACTTTTGGAGGATGACATCTGTCTGCAGGACTCCAAAAGGAATCCCAAACTCTTTCCAAGTTTATAACAAGTTACATGATAAGCTACCTCTTGCACTGTCAAGTCCCTCCAGAACTACTTTTTGGATTGTTACAGTCTGAAATGTCTGATTTCACTGCAGCATTTCTACGAAACTGTGATGAATGTTGTGATGTTTACAGGCGTATTTGCAGTGAAATTTCAGGGGAAAGTTACCCTGGAAATCCAGAGTTCTCGCAAGAGCACAATTTGAATTTGCTCAGCGAGTCACTCTGGCAATCAGTAATGATGCTCATTACCCATGCCGTTGGAGCCGAGCTGCACCAATCACATCGGTGTATCTGATATAGGCGGGCAAGAGGCGAGCTAAACAGATGACGACAGCGCTGCGATGACGAAGTCCGGAATCAGTCAGTAAACATTGCAAGATGGCTAAATCTTTCTAGATTTGGGTCTGGATTTCCAGGCTAGGGGAAAGTGAGACTGGATGTGCACTGTGCTGCAGCTCATCAACAGACGACCACACAAAGTTATTACTATTTTTACTGAAACATCTGTCCTCCTCCACCTCTACATTAGCTCAATGTCATGTGTCGACAGTCACTAATTAAAGCTGACTTAGCCGATCTCCAGAGCTGTGACTCGACAGGAAGTATCTTTTTGGCCGTTGTCTTTATGATGACAGAACTGTGGGTTGTTTAGTTTGAGATATTGTTCAGCCTCAACAACGAGTCTCTCCTCATCCAGTCTTCGTCACACACGAGACACAGCGACAGCTACAGAGCTCTCTTTGTGCATCCACGGTGAGGAGAGGAGTCGAGCTGCTATAGGAGCAGAGAAAAAGAGCTGCTATGGGAGCTGGTCTGTACAAGCAGAGCGCGAGTGGGAGAAAAAATGATTTTATACTTGGGTTGGCGTGTCCAGGAGATCAAAAGCACAAACTGTAGATGACGTTCAGTCATGGTGCTGACGATGTAACTATATTAACGAACACTTGAACAACACTCAGTGGCGACTCAGCGATAATGCAGCTGGTCACACCTGCGTTGTCGCTGGTAGCATGAACACAGCATTAACTCAACCATGTCAGCATTTTAGGTGCCGCAACTCTATCACAAGAAACAATTGTATGTTTCTGCAAATCAGGGATACGTTGTACATTTGCATGTTATTATGTAGGAATACAGAGACACTCTACTTTTCAACAACACCATGGTTGACGTGTTGTTAGGTTTAGGCACAAAAGCCACGTGGTTATGATGAATAAAAGATAATATTTTGGCTTGAAATACCTGGTTTTGGGGGCACTGTCGTGGCAGGAAGAGCTGCAATGTCTCGATAAAGAACAACCACTTTTTGCGGCCCAGTGCCCGCTGACAGGTGGCTACAAAACACCCACGTCTGGAGCCTAAAATTAGGATTAAAATGCAGTAATAACTTGCCAAAACACAACAGGATTTGTTGTTTGATGGTCTGCATCTCATCGAAGTGTCTCGCCGTGGTGCCATCCATCCACCTTTCCCTTCCCTCCTGTCATATACCACGTCACTTTAGATACGTTAATACGATTGGTATTCAGACTGCAATTCTAACATATTCTAGGGTAACAGAAATGGAATATTTTCTTGTGGTGACTGAGCCGTACACGGTTGTGTTTCTCATATGCACTTCTGCAAAGACTATTTACTGTAAATCAAACGCACTAGCTGGATTGTTTTCCACATACAGCACATAATATGTCGCTCGAAAGCTTTTAATGATCTAATATTCACCAGAAACTATGCAGCTGCCAAGTCACACGTATACAAACAAAACAGGAAAAATGCTTTTTACACAATTCATGTCATCGTCATTTGGGAAGGAAATAATTATATAGCTGACAGGTGTCCTTGTAATGGGACTGAAATGCTTATGAGTCTGCAACTGCAGATCAGATATGAAAGGAATGTGTCACTTTGCTTCAGAGCATGAAAGAAAAAAGCTTTTGCTGTGTAATTATTGGTTCAGTCGTCTTTTCCAATTTCTTCTCCACACCACCCTGGTCGCTGGAAAGGTGTGCGTGTCGGTTATGTTTTTGATTTTAAAAAGGCGTCCAAAGAAGCACGGCTCCAGCCTTTGGAGGGCAAATGGGATTACACTGTGGAGACTGCTTGGAGGCATCGCAGGCGTCACTCGACTGACGCAGGCTTCAGTTGGAGGCCTGTTTGCTGTCAGCTAATCTAAGGAGATGGATTCTCAGAGCAGGGCTCTCTCTCCAGTACAGTTACTGTGCTTAATGGGTTTGACTCCCCAGGACATTGTTTCAATCTAAAGGTCATCATGGTCTCAGCTCAAGCCAAGCACCTCTCAACCCAGGCTGATTTGCTCCTCAACCACTCTTGCATAGTGTACTTCAGAGGACATTTTTCTGTTAGTGCTTCTATACTAATTACCGTGGAGGAACACGCATTAACTTTATCCATTTCAACACATGGGCAGCATAACTGAACAGCCTGCTGGGAGGATGTAGAGGTGTGTCGTCCCGTCTTTTTATGCTGCAGGGACTTTTCGGGAACCTTTTTAGGGAACCTGGGAACTTGTGATTCAATCGTAGGAAACTAGTTCATACTTTTTGTTATTAGGGCCCGAGCAGCACACTATGCAAGGACCCTCTTGAAATCTTCTTCTTCTAAGAAATAAATTGCTCTTCTTAGTGGCTTAAGATGCTCAAAAATGTTGCACATATATCAGAAGTGGTGGAAAAGTTGATATTTTCTAGGTCTGATTTTAAAAGAATTGGCCCTGTAGCCTTTCAAACTTTTAACGAAGCAGCCCCGACGGTATGTTTAACCTACATGTATGAAAATTGGTAAGCATATGTAATATCCCAAGGCGTACAAATAAGTCTCTTGGAGTCATGCGCTAAATCCAACAGGAAGTCAGCCATTTTGAATTAAATGTGTCCTATTTGTTCAATTTTGGCCATTTTACTTTAACAAACTGTTTGGTCAAAGGAGCCTGAGCACAACACAACATGCTGTATAGACTCTCTGTGCTTTCCGTTCCTGAGGACGACCATCTTAAAGTTCAGAGTCACGGCGTTTCTTTTGTTTTGCTTTTATCTGTGCAAAATAATAAAAGCTCACAAATCTCAATTACTTAAAATGAATTTAGAAAAAAATGGAAATTAAACAAACTACTTTTTCCCTCTGCAAGTCAGTACTCTTCTGGATCGGGCTCATTTTACTACAAAAATATTAATTAGCGTCAGTCCCCAGTAACTGACATGGGCGCCAGGACTGCTTGAGAAGTGAGACCAGCTGGTAATTGTCATCTGATTGTTGCATACGCCAGAGCTGTGATCCGTGAAAAATCACATATGGACAAAACTAACAAATCAGATGGCACCACCTGAAGATCCTCACACACACAGGTGACCCTTTGCCATCAACATGAAACAGGTTCAGATCCAGTTCACTCACATAGTTTTAGGTTGGGAAGAAAGTATGGAGCCTTCTACATCCTTTATCATTAATAGTTAAGCTCACACAATACACCATTAAAAACACACAATTTTACAATATATATGATTCAACTGTGCAAATAGGCAGGTCCTATCAAAATCATTGCTGAGTTGTTCCTGTGACTGGCCATTCACTTTCCCTGCAGTGCTGACAATCTTTGCACTCAAGCTGCTGCACCATGCTGTAATGTTGAATGATAAAATGCTTAAAAAAAAACCCTGTAGAGTAAAAAAAACATTGTACACTGTATCACTCTAGCTGTGATAGGTAACATAAACTTTATACCACTGAGTTAAATTTATTCATTTAAAGGAGCAGTTTGACATTTTATCTTATTATCAGTCAGAATGACCCATAAAGGAATAAAAACAGAAAAGTTTTTTTATGGTTTAACAAATGTTTTATTTTTATAACTGAAACCATTGTGTTAGTAAAAAGTCTCCCTTTTGAAAATAACTAAAATTAAGGTGGTTGCATTTTTTTCTTCTATATTGTCGATTTGTAAATGAACACGGTATGAAAACTGTTTTATATCACAGTATCTTTACACCGGTATGTCACCTAATGGAGAGCCATACTTGTTCAGTGCTAATGGGAAATTGGAGTCTTTTACCTATTTTTACAGGATTTTCCTGCATTTAACAAAACCTGCACATATGCCCTGAATTGGGTGGAAAAGGGCATAACTAATGTTCAGCAAACATGGGTTAGTCTTCAGCTGTAGGACTGTAAGGCAGGTTGCTTTATGGGCATCATGAGAGGGGTCACTGTGTCATTTGGGGTCCACAGCTCATATTTGGCCGGGAGCTTCCTGACAGGTAAATCCAGTCTGGTTTCAGACTGAAGCAAAAAAAAAAACAACTCAGGGGAGTGTTACTTCTTTGCAAACAGGATTCTTGCCTCTCTAGCATCTTCCATTTTCCTGAGGTGCTGTAGTTTCTGGGACTGTCTGGTCAGACGGGCCAACAGCCAAAAAGCAAACAAGTTCCTGAGGTTGAGTTTGTTGGAACTTCTCCGCACGGTACAGTTCTCCAGTTGGACGCCCTGCTAGTCGAACACACCAGCAGACTGCAGGTGCTCCGCTCTTCTCCCAGCAGTTTCCCACCGTAGGAAGCTCAGTACCTGCTGCTCGTGACAGAGTTTGACTGCTTCCCACCACGTTGTGGTTTCATGTCACCTCAGAGGTGACAGGAGGCTCATCAGGCCTCAGATAAGGCTCTAACAGAGTCCGCTCGCCCGCTCTAATTTATCGAAGGGATTTCTTGTGCTGCATACATTTTGTTCTTTGAGCAGCCAAGCATTAAATTGCTTTCCATTGGGAACAGCTCGTATGCCGGGGTCGCCAGAGCTGTGGCTGGTTTCCAATGAGATGGTTTGGCAGCAAAGCCAACACTGTAATTAGGGTCACCCAGCGCTGGAGCGGTCGGTGGGCCAAAGGGTCGTCACGGTTGCATGGCGTGTTTGAAAGTCACAACAAAGCTGGAGGATGGTAACACATGACTTCTTAGATCATAAATCAACACAACACTGAGGAGGCACATCATCAAACAAAGTGTTCCTTTCTCTTAAGGCAACAACCTTCAAAAAGTGTATTTATTTATAAAATTATTCATGGAATTCTTTCCTCCGGAGAATTATGAAGGCAAACAGTTGGAGAAAGCAGCACACTGTGACTCTGAGAGACAGAAGCTCAAAGACAAAGGAAGATATGGAGAGATAGTGGCAGGGCACGGGCAGCGCAGGCCCAGTGTATAACGGTTGTCAGCTTTGTCTCGTCGTGCCAGCAGCTGACTTCAGCAGCCTTTGCTGTTTGAGCTTTGAGTAAAGCCTCCTGCCTGTTCACTGGGCCTCCCCAAATGTAGCCTGTGGTGTTTTCTTGAGGAGACGGCTCAGCGTGTGTCCATCTGCAAAGAGCTCTCCAAAGTGTCCAGTGGTGGAGGGAAGGGAAAAAACGCTCTTTTCAGCTCAAAGCATTCTCTTTGGCATCGCGGAGAGGAAACGCCTCTGAGGGGAGAAACATTTGGACAGCTGCTCAGCAGTATTTCCTAATGTCTCGAGTGTGTTGTGACGTGTGCTTTGTGTGTGAAAGCATGAGAGCTTGACCATGAGGGCGACTGAAACTCTTTCTAGACATCCGTATACTCTGTATTAACATCAGACTTCCAGTGAAATTTGCCTTTAATCTGTGAAGAAGTAAAATGAAGGGAGCTTTATTGTACATGAGCTATTTTTGCCTCTGATGAGGCTGAATCTGTGTTAGAAACACGCAGGGCTGGAAGTGGCTTCATTACTGATTAATTACATTTGTGGAGCACAAACTGCACTGAATTTGGTTGGAAACTCGGCACAGTGTACTGTCATAGACTGACAAGCCTTTAGGAGCAATAAGGACTCCCTATCCATTTTATGCTGAGGCATGACAATTTCCCAGTGCACTATGGGAGGCAATTCTACTCCCTTTTTAGCCCGTATTTAACTCATAGGGTTGGCTGAGAAATCATTTCTTTTTCAGGCTTCAGGGCAGAGAGGTGCATTCAGGAGCAGGCGCTGCGACACCGAAGCAGTTTGTGCTTTAATCACTTTGCTCAAAAGAACTTCAACAGTAATTATTTCATGAGATTATGAAATGAGTACATTGTTTATTTATACAGCACCTTTCATACAAGAAATGCAGCACAGAGCGCTTTACATTAAGGGTAGTATAAGCTTCATAAGAAAATAGACATAATGGACATAGAACAGACGAGGCAATTCAATATAAAAGGACAGTAAGAAACAGTTTAAAACATGGATTAACTGGTTCAAAAAAATCATAGATTTGTAAAACTATAAATCACAAAATCAAGCACGAGCAGCATGACGTGTAAATAGAACGTAAAAGCATAAACAGAGAGTTTCAGATTTGCATCAGGAAAGTCAGAGTGAGCTAAAGTCGAAAGTGAACGGATATTTTTTTAGCTTTCTTTTAAAAATATTTAGCGAGCTGATATCTACAGGTAGTGTGCTTTACAGCTTTGAGGCGTCACTGACAAAGGCTGCATCCTCGATCTTATTCCAGGAAACCAGCAGCAGATGATCGCAGTGTTCTCGGAGGCAAATAGTTAACAAGAGAGCTAGTGATGTAGCTCAGTCCCAGCCCATAAAGAAATCCTTGTTTACAAGGAGGAGGAGCTTAAAGTCAATTGTAAATGTAACAGGAAGTCAGTGCAGAGCAGCTCCGACTGGTCTGATGTGCTCGCTCCTCTTGGTTCTGGTTCTTAGTCAAGCTGCAGAGTTTTAATCAGCTGAAGTCTCTCAGTGGTGTTTTTTGGGAGGCCAATTAAAAATGCGTTACAGTTGTGGAGTGGGCTTGAAATGAAGACATGAACTAAGCAGTGTTTCTGAGGTGGAAATATGATGTTTTGGTCTCCTTGTTAACGTTGATTAGATCTGAATCAAATCACACCAAGACTTGTGACCTCGGGGAGTTAAATTCTTCAGATTATTAAACAGCAAAGATTTGGGAAAACTTAATACATTTTTCATGGCTTGTGAGCTTGAAATGCCCACATGCAAAAGTTTGAGTGTCACATCAACTGTTCTGTAATGTAACATTCAAAGACGTGTTGTCGATTTTATCAATCATGAATATCTGAAATGGTTTCAATACTCATTTTCCTCAGTATCCATACTATCGATGCTGCATTCTTGCTCCCTCTCTGTCTCCAGCAGTGAGTTGACACACTCCTCTGCAGAGCCCCACCTCGCTCTCTCACTCACAGTGCTGCTGCTGTCACCTGTCTCATTCGCTCTGGTTAAATATAGGCTGCTGTGCCACAGTTGTGTTTGGTTTTTAATTGCACTTTGACAATCTCAGAGGCTTTTGAATGTTTGCAATACTGCGAGAAGAATATTGTTTTAATTAATGTAAAACAGTGTTAATTATTTCAATGTTTAATACTGCAGTCACTCTGCTGTTCCCTAACAGCATAAAAAGGTGCTAACAGTGGCAACAGTGCTGTCAAAGTGAACAGCCATTTATTTATAGCTCCAAAGTTTTCTTTCAAAGTAGATACGTTTGTCAGCACAGGAACCTTGAGTGACTGAAGTGGACAGTCATTGGTCAAACACAAGTGCCATTTTTAAAAACCCATTATTCAGCAGCAGCTAGTGAGCCGTGTGTGTCTGACTGTGGATGGTGGAGCTGCTGAATGGATTTGTGGAGTTTGGTAGTTGGTAGTTGACTTCACAGCTTCACCCCGCAGGACTCCACTCAGTCCGGACTGGAGAAGGTTTCTGGGTTGATGGTGTTTGACAGGCAGGTTGGAGGCTCAGTTATCTGTGAGTGTAGCTGTGCTGTAAGTAAACAGTCTGAACTCAGATCAGTTTTCTCTGACAGAGATGAAAGTTTAGTTTGAATCAGCAACTCTGTGAGAGGACACCAGTTTAAACCTCCAGACTAACATGTTGCACATGAAGAAAGACGTTTCTGCTTCTTAACAGTCACATGGATAAGTCGGAGTTTACAATGAACCTGGGGACAAATCCTAGTTGTCTCACACTAGTTATTTGTTGAGAGCATAAATAGAGAGATTTTGAGCTTTTCAAATGATGAGCAGTAAGTGTGTGCTCATAAAACAGCCCTTAAACCTGTCACACACACATTATTTTATACAACCTGTCACCTTGATTCTGATTTCTGATACATGAATTAGCCTCACTTGACCAGTTTAAAGAGAAAAAACATGATGATAAAAATGACTAAAATGTGAGTAAAACTAAAAACTTTTTCACCTCAGGCTAAGAATAGTGTGTCAAAATTAACACTGATGCAGACATGAACACGATTCATAGATGTTACTTGTTTCAAGATGCTTTTATGTGACTGATCCAGCAGCAGTTACATCGAAACCTTTGTTCTCTGAGTGAGAAAAACCACATTGTATCACATGTCTACTGCAATTAAATTACTCCATAATGGGCAAAAAAATGAAATAAAATGTAACTGGAGGAATGTAATATGATTAAGTGTAAACTGTGCCCTTTTCTAAATGTTGCTAATATTAAGAAGGACTGACTGGGCTGGTTGAACAAACACAGTTGCGGCCAGCAGCACCTGCAACACCCTCAGCCTCAGACGACAGAGCCATCCCTCAGTCCCACAGTGGTTCTGCTGAGAGACTCAACTTAAAATATTGTGTCTCTCTGGTCTCTGAGAGGAACCAGAGCACTGCAGTCCAGTGTATATCTGAAACCTGTGTTTTCTCTGTCAGCTCCTGAATTATTTATCCATTCGTTCCCAAAGACACCAGCCAGTGTTGTGACTTGTGATTAACTGCAGCTGCTTCTCCTACAATATTTAAAAATTAAATAATGACAGAAAAACAACCCAAAAAGCATTCTCACTGCATATCTTACCATAAACAGTATACGTGGTGCTGGATGGTAAATAGGTGCTTATATAAAGCGTCCCACTCTGAGTGGCTTGCTAAAATTAAGCAGCATCAAGGGAGTAGCTATTTATTTTGCTTTCGTGCTCACACATCTACACACCCACGCACATATGTCCTTGTAATACACGCTGACAGTAATGGGGAATTTAATTGTCTGGGGAAACAGATAAACAAAAGAGATTGCTTTGCATTACGGGCGGGTTTATATTGGTGGCGAGCGCGTTACCTCGGGCGCCCAGAACAAGTGATCTTCAACAATTCTTAGGGACTATATGAACCATTTTATGATGAAACACTATATAAATGAAGTCTGCTGGCCAAGTCTCCACCTCCTCATTGCTCTGTTTAAAAACAAGCAGCCATAAATGTGGATATGTTGAAATGCCTTCAGTTAAAGGGCAACTTCAGTATTTTTCACTGTGGACCCTGTTTTCATATGTTCGTGTGACTAAGTGACGAATGGGAACAAGATTTTTGAAAGTGGTCCAGTACTGAGCAAGACTGTGGCAGCGAAACAGGCTGCAATGTAATCCCTGTGGGCAACTCTGCTCCGAGTCTGGCTTTACAATCTGTACAATCCGGGTGAAAGTTGGTGGGTGGTGGTGGTTGGTGTCTGACACCAGAAGTCACTGACCAAGCACCAGTATTTGACGACTTCAGAGTAAGACCGGGTTGTTCATTCCCTTAGCCAAGTGTGAAAATATTAGGGCTGTGCCTAATTTATCAATTGAATTTTTCCTATTTACTTTTTTCATTAGCTGACAAATCTAACAACTAGATTATGTTTTCATTGCTTGATGAATAGAACGCTCAAATGACCCAAAAATACATAACAACACTGTCTCATAAATATTAATATATTTTGTTCAATCTCCTCTCTCAAACAATGATAATAATACATTTTTTATTTATATAGCGCTTTTCAAAACACTCAAAGACACTTTGAAAAATAAGATAAAAACAACATAAGAGCAGCAAAACACAGTTAAGAGAAGGAATCGGGATTGAATGCAAGCCTGAACAGGTGGTTTTGACCAAACATGTGTTGGGGAGAGAATTCCTGAGGTAAGATGGGGCCTGGTTGGCTTTGAAAGGTGAGGAGAGGACTTTGAACTAAATGTGTTGAGGAATTGGAGCCAGTGGAGGTTCTGGAGGACGGGCCTGATATGGTCATGGGAGCGGGACAAGGTGAGGAGACGGGCAGCAGAATTCTGGATGTATTGTAGTTTGTTGAGGACTTCAGACGATGAACCATACAGAATGCTATTGCAGTAGTTGAGTCTGGATGTTATGAATGCGTGAATCAGAGTTTCTGCAGTGGAGAAGGTGAGTGAAGGGCGAAGCCGAGCTATGTTTTTTTTCCAGATGGAAGAAAGCGGTTTTGGTGATATGATTAACGTGCGGTTCAAATGAAAGGTTGCTGTCGAAAGTGACTCCGAGGTGGCGTACATGTGGAGATGGAGAAAGTGTAGAATTTGTAACATTAAGGCTGAAATTATGGATGGTTTTAGTAAGGGAACTGCGGCCGATTAGGATCATCATGTCTGATTTGTTACAGTTGAGTTGTAGAAAGTTAGTTTGCATCCAGGATTGTAGATGTAGGTCTGGACGTCGTCGGCATAGCAGTGAAAATGGAGGCCATTTCGGCGGATGATGTTACCAAGCGGGAGGATGTACTGGCATATTTTAAAAGAAGTCTGATTTCAAGCTCGCTGTTGTGTTGTTTATTAATAATTGTAATAATAATAGACCTTAATTGTCAGATGCCTGATCAGAAAAACACTGGAGCTCAAATTCAAAAGCAGTGCTGTGTAAATAAATTTAATCACTGTCTATCATATCAGCCTTTTCCCCTCAACTGGAGAATCTGGATCTTTTTCTGAAGTACTTGACTTGAAACTTAAAAAAAGGTTATGACATGGGTTTATTTCACCACTGGAGTAATAAGCAGTTTAGAGAATTACTGGTAAATGTGTATTTGCCATTGTCTTGCTTGCTTGCTTTCTGCTTGGTCTGTTGGCTGATGGTTTTCAGCTGCAGCTCATTCTCTGGTGGAATCCATGCTTTGACCGGGTGCAGCCTATTTTACCGGGACACGCCGACGCACATTTTGCAAATCAATGCATTCCTGTAATCAGTGTTAATATCGCCAATTCATCGCCCCACCCCTAGAAAATATGCTGGTGCTAAAGGCACTAAATTGACTGTTTATATAAAAGGAGTTTGTGATTTCAGAGCTGTTTCTGGTTAAACGAAAAGGATCCTACTCTTTAATGAAAAGGGATCCTTTCCATGACGTCAGACACTTTACAGAATAACAATCTGAGTCTGTCAGTGACAAAAACAAACACTTTTAGTGGAAATAAATGAACGGTGCACAAATGCCCCGAGTGGTTACGCTGCAGCCTGTTTTGCTGCTGTCGCCTGCAGCGCTCTCTCTACTGACTGGACCTGTTTCAAATCTGTTCTGCTCCTGTTCATCACTTAGACACAAAAACATGGTAAAATAAGGTCAAGGTTGAACAATATTGCAGTGACCCTTTAAAGGAGACAAACTCGTGATTTTTGGCTGGACTTGATTATATAAGATGTCATCATTGTAGACATTTGATTTCGTAATGTAATAATTTGAACGTAAAGCTGGATACTGAGAGGAAGTATTGATTCGTGGATGTGAGTGAAACCCCTCTCCTGATTGATTGAATCTAAGTTTGGAGCATAAATGTGACACACTCTCTGGGATGTCTTCAGAAGCAAAATATCTGTCACGACCATCCGGAGCAGCAATCTGTTTAAGAACCTGCATCTTTCAGCATGTTGCACACACTGTCTCATATAACGGAGGAGCTGTCAGGCCCGTCTCAGCCCCCTCTCCTCTACCAGCACTGGTCACATGAAGGTTCGCTGCTGCAGACGTGAGATATGTTATTTATCTCCTCCATATTTAATGAGGAGTCGCCCTGGGAAGCAGATGGTACATTAGCTGTAATAAACCAGAGCTGACTTCAGTGGTTTTGTGAGGGAATACAGTATTGAGCCGTTAAGGCCTTGCTGTTTCACGCCTGACATTGTCAGAGGGTCGAAAGGTGTCTGGTGTGTTCGCTCGGCCTCGTACAAACAGATCCCTTTTATAACTCTGGACAGGTTCTCATTGCCCTCAGTGAAGCATCATATATTGATGTGGGGGGAACAAAAATTACTGTAAGCTCTGACCCTTTGTTCGCGGAGCCAGCATTAAAGTTGCTGAGTGAGGGCTTCACATTGAGCTATGTTTTATTGTTACGCTCAGCAGAAGCGATTACGGCGCGCACACACACTCGTGCATGCTTCTTGAGACTCACTGACGGGACACGATGACGCATGCATCCTCTCGCACACCTTCACGTGCACGGGGAAAAAGTCCAATTAAGATTTCTGTCAAGCTGAGGAGAGCGGATGTGTTTTGGTCATCAGAAAATTGTGGGAGCAGAATTTATTGTAGAATCTTTGCTTACGGACTGAAGGAACTAACAGATGAGATGACTCAGGCTGAAGAACCAGTCAGCTGTTTTAACCCTTGAAATCTGTCTCAGAAACAGTCTGCCAGTGCAAATGTTTTTGAGTGTCTTAAATGCTTTATTTCCCTAAAATCTGTACAACCTGAGCTAAAAGGTTACAGAAGTCAATAAAGCAAATTAATTGATTAAACACACAAACATTTTGATTCAAAAGTTTTCCAAACGTAGAAAGATGATCAAAATAATTCTTAACACTCCAAAAGTTATTTAAACTATGCACATTTTTTAGTTTACGAGATATACTCATTTTTATGAGCAGAGTGAAAAGCCCATTTTATAGTTTCATCTGTAGTAGAAATATTTTCTCTATTTTGGCATTTTTCTGTATTTTATATCCCTGAAATCTGTTCAAACCAAAAGCTAAAATATCAAGTAAGTCAATAAACCACAACAACTGATAAAAGTACTGAAATTGTGTCATTAAAACAAAAAACAACAGACAGTCAGATCGACCTGCTGGCGCCACGGCATGTTTTTACCATGTTTTGGACTGCCTGTAGCATAATTTAATGATGTCATCACACACGAACAACATGATGGTACAAAACACAGAAGTCTTTACTTTCTACTGCAGAAAACGGAACAATCTAGCTATTATAGTTTTTATTTCAGATTTTAAACATGATCATGTAAAATATGATCTCTGCTGCCATGATGGGACAGCACTGTGGAGTCATCGCGCATTTTCAACGTTGATTTGACCACTTGCCGCATTACGTAGTGACATCATTCCAAGCGGACAACAAAAATGAACAATCTAGCTATTATAAATTGGATTTTTAGATCAGTTTTTAACAGGATCATGTAAATTACAATCTCCAGCAGCCATAGCAGAACAATACTGTGGCATCACCGCAGGTTTTCACTGTCTTTCGGACCATTGAATGTAATGATGTCATCACATGTGGACAATGTCATGGCACCAAAGACAGAAGTCTTAGCTTTCTGTCGCAACAAAAACTGAACAATCTAGCTATTAAAGTTTTTATTTTGGATTGATTTTAATCAGGATTATGTCAACGACGATCTCCCGTGGCCATGATGGGACAATACTGTGGCATCACTGTGTGTTTTCACCATCTTTTGGGCCGCTTGCAGCATAACGCAATGATGTCATTGCAAGTGGGCAACATGATGCTGCAAAAGATGGAAGTCTGAGTTTCCTGTTGCAGAAAAAAATGTTGCTCAAGTTCTTAAGTTTTAAATGTAGCTTGCCTGCGGGGTTAAACAGATACGTCACGATGGAAATATTATCACAGCCAGTTTTTGAAAACTACATCTGGCAACAACCATTTATCCCCTGAGGTCACTTGTGCAATCTGTAATTTTTGCGACTGCTTACCTCACAGCTGGGGGTTTGTTGCTGTCTGTGATGTCTGAGTGTGTTTCATGTCCTCCGTTCACTCTTTGGAGAGAGACCAGCGACTGGTGGCAGCTGCCTCAGAGCCTCCGTGCTTCCACGCTTTATGGCTAATTTTGATAATTAAGGGAAGTGAATAGACATATTGAGTATCTGCTGTGCAATAGGTGCAGCTTTGAACCCCGCTGTGTCACAGGGCACCTTGGAGGTAAACACAGGCAGGTTTTAGGGAAGTCGGAGAGCAGCGGGTGGGTTGAAATGATTCCTCATCTCGACTGGGTGCATTCATAAAGCCAGACTCGGGATGTGCGTGGAGAAAATAATCGCGCAGTGCAGCATATCAAATCATGGCCTGATGAGGAAAAAATAAACACGTCTAAGCTCATTGCTTGTGATGCAACCCAGCGACTCCATGGGTCTGAGGCTGCAGGGCTCGCTCCGTGCGCTCCCTTTCAGACAAATGCCATCGTTAAAGAAGCAGAGAAGAGATCTTAACAAGTTAAAAGAACGTCCCAAGAGATGGACCAGGAGGGAGAAGGAGGGCTGTGGATCACTGCAGTGTGTTCATTGAGAAGAATGAATGAATAAATTGAAAGCGATGGCATTCCTGGCGATCTTCAAGGCAATGAGACATTATTGATTTGTAAGGAGAAAACGCATTCTTAATGTGTCCAGGGATCCAGGCTTTCTTTCTCATTCCTATACTCGCTATGTTTCTGCAGCTTTTAGCTACCAGAACTGACTCGGGAGTGAAGCTTGATATACAGCAAGAGCCCACTGTGGCTCAGGCATGCCGGTCTAGCTTTTGGAACAGTGAGCACTCCTCTCAATGGACCGCAAAGGTATGCCTCAACCATCTGTTCCCTTTTGACACAATGCAGTGAATCAGCACTTTAGTTTTTTTGAAGGAGTGCATCCTGAAAGGCTTTTATCTGCGAGGATGGAGGCAGAGAATTGCTGCGAAGATGGTAATCTGTGTTGATATTTAGAGGGAGGGAGCGGTGCTTTCTGTTATTGCTCCTGAGCCCATTTTCACACAAATTCTGTGAAGCAAACAAGCTGTCCTAAGCTTTTTTTTTTTTTTTAAATTGTTTACAACATGATGGTTCATTGGCATATGGGTACCACCTGCAAGATATTAGAAGTAAGCGTCACTATTTGGAAGTGTTAAGAAGTTTTCCCAGTGAATATCTGATGTGAACGAACACTCCTCTATCTGCCACAGCGTGCACGCCTTTGTGTTTGTATGTGTCCCTGAATGTGGGCTATATGAAGCTGAGGTTGCCATTTTAAGACACCTCGCCTTGGCACTGAGCAATAGGAGTGCAAAGTTATCAGCTCTTTTCATTTCTGGGCTGACACTCTGGGTGAAAGATTCGGGGGTTAGGTGGGGAGCCGTGGATTAAAGATCATATCAAAGCCGGCGAATAGGTATAGCGATTCAGGAGCGATGCTGGAGATAGCAGATGAAGCCCGACTTTGTGGAGATATGGAGTGCAGCCCCAAGTTTATCATATAGAGTACAGATAGGCAGAGGATAGCAATCAAGGAGATGGGGTGGTGTGTGGCACAGCGGTGCGTCAGGGACTTGGCAAATGTTTGACTTCTATGTTCAAGGACACAAACTGAAAGGTTCTTCGTATGTTGCTATAAAAAAAAAAGAAAAGAAAAATCTGATTCTTTTCCTGAATAGTTCATATTTGGTTTGATAAAAAGGTGTTAATTTTTTGATGATTTTAAATAAAGTGGTTTTTATTTCGGGCAAGGTGAGACAATTGAACTCACAGGGACACTTGGACTGAAACAAAGAGCACTCAGGGGACACTCAGTCACACCAGAGAGGCACTTGGGCGACTTAAGACAAATTCACGCTGACTTCATCCTGTAGTGTAAAAAACACATCCCTCTCATTCATTTAATTGGAGCCAGTCTGCCGATGAAGCAGAGGTGTCAACGCTAAGGACTCCAGAAAAACAACACAAGGTCGTCGGGTAAAAAAAGTTGAACCAGGCTCAACGTTTGCTGCAGAGTGACATCATCTGATGAGGAGCTGCCAATTAAATACACAGAAGCGCACATTATTACTTACTTTGTAAAAGAGTGCTGCAGGAATGAGTCTTGAAACCATAGACTGTAAAAATAATGGACATAACTACCATGATGTCACCCATTGGTTCATGGACTCTTGTTTTGAAGCCTTGAGTTCGGCATGTCAGCCATCGCCATCTTGGCTTTTGGAGCCAGAGGTGACCATATTTGTGTGAGAGGGTGGATCTGACTGAGAGGCTGAGGGCACTATCCAAACCATATTCACTCCGAAGTTATTAAATACCAACACTTCGTCAGTGACTGTCATTTCACGTCGACATGATATGTAGCCAGGCACCGTTATTCTGTTATGGCATCAGGAAACTGTATGCAAACTGCACATTTCCTGTGAAAACAGAAGGATATTTTGAAAACAGACAATGCACGTAACAGGCTGGAGTTGACACGGCGTCCCAGAACGTCAACAACCAACCTGTCCTGCTGAGGCTCAGAGCGTCCTCCCTCTTGCACACCAGTATTGGTAGACTGACTGTTTGTTTGTTTTGTGTTTGTAACTTTGAGAAAAGGGTCATCACCACGGACGATTCAGTCCAACAACACGTGAAGTAACTGTTCTTCAGTTTTGATGCCGTCGTGGAGGAAACCTCCGATCAGGTTGTGTTTTGGAAGGTGGGGACATTTGTTCCCCTTGAATAGCTGTATATCCAAGAATCGCTTAGCAAAGAGAAGATTAAGTGCACACATTAATCCAGGAGTCAGAGCAATCTTGTAATCCACTCAGTATGCTAATTGCCTGTTCTTTCTCCAGCAAAGGGGTTTACAGGCCATTAAATGGCACTGAGCAGTTGACAAAGGATAGCCAGCATGCTCCCCCACCCACTCTCCCTCTCTCTATTTCTTACTTGGACAGGCTGTTGCACACCCACGCAACGCTCCTCTAAAGAAATATGCAGAATCTAAAAAAAAGGAAAAAAGCGTGCTGCTGTGATTCTCAAAGCAGTTATTTATTTTGCAGCATTAGAGTAGAAAACGCGAGCTGTGCCTCTGCTCCAAGCGAACCTGACAGTGACAAAAGTGGATCTCTTGCTACTTGAATGAACTTTTGATCTACTCGACTCTGAAGGGGTTTCTTCAAACATTTTCCACCAACATACCGGGGTTTTCTTGTAACATCTGTCCATATCTGACAGTGGTACAAGTAAATAATGAAAGAGAGTTGAGTGCTATTGTCTCCGTCGCAGTCCCAGTCATGCACAACCCCCCCTTCTCCCACTTTGCTCGTACACAAGAGGATCACGCCAAGGTAAAGTGCAATTCTTAGCGCGCTGCTGCCTGTGCAGTCCCCCAAGTGGCCTTGGCAGCCGCAACATGATGGATGTTGTTTCAGATTGGGTTTCTCGCTACACTGATAAAGCAGCCTAGTCAAAACACATTCACTAGCAATGTAAGCAGATAAAGATAGTTGCAGATAATTAGAAGATTTGAGCTTTGCGTCATTTGTGGTGCCAGCTGCCAAAGAACGGGGCTGTGACGGATGACTCAAACAAGAGAATTCGGCATGAAGCCTGACTGCAAATGTAGCTGGTAATGACCAGCGTGTGTTTTTCAGATGCAGCTAATGAGCACGGCCATTAGACATAAATGACATTTTAAAAACCTGGGGAGTAAGGAAATGAAGAAGTACCCCAGATAGACTGCCTGTAGGCAGCAAATATGGCAAGAGCATCTGGAGGATGCGGCACTCCATTCACATGGATGACCTCCACCCAGAGTGCTGAGGCTGTCAGTCATTTCACTGCTGTTAACCGTGAGGATCGGGGCTCATTACAGTGAAACTGTCAGAACCATTCGCCTCAATATCCACATGGCATCTCAGGGCTCTGTACAGTTGGCACTTATCCTCTGTGTCTGACGGATAATCCTGTCTATATGGCTATACTGTTTTAATTTTCTGATGAGCCCATTTGAAAGGAAGTTTTGCCACTTTGGAGGTCCACGGACAGAGACAGAGACGACGGCTTTGACATTGCAGTTTATAGTTTGTAGGGATGTGCGGACACATTGTACCCTACATGCTGCATTCTACATAGATTAGAAACCCAGAACAGAGAAATTGTACAAAAGAAGCCACCAGATGGATTTGTTTTCTTCTGTTTAAACAGTAGCTCTCAAACATGTGCCACTAAATCCTCAGAATCTGCAGGCTTATGTTGCAACCTATCACTATGCACCATGATTGATTAGTCACCCATCTCCGGTTTAATGTGTGCAGTTCATGATGAAATCAGCTGTCGTAGTGTTTGCCTTTTGGTTGCAAATACACTGTGGTAGTCAACCACTATGAAATGCTTAAAACTGCTGATTCTCACATTGAACATTTGTTTTATATATTTTTATTTTTTTGTGGCTGCTTCAAAAATCCTGACAAACTAGATACGATTTTAATTTGTTATTCAAATATATTGTCACAGCAAAAAAATCTCTGATTGTCGTTCAAAGCTGGACTTGAAGGGTGTTAACTTTGTCTGAAGGCTCTCTCGTTCTCTATGTAAGGTATAGTTGCAGAATGGGTTAACAGAGTTGTGTCTGCAAATCCAGTTTGCAGGGGCAGCTGTGTCCAGTGAAAGTGTCCCTCCTGGCTGCCTTACAGTCAAGATGGTGGCGTAGACAGCAAAAATGCGCCTAACTTTAGTAGCTCATACCATGTCTGGCATAGAATTAATCAGCAGATCCTCAGGGTTAAAACGAGATCAAACTTTCCGATGGTGGTCAGTGCTTGAGCCAGGACGAAGACCATAATGTGGCCTGTAACAGACTGCAAGGCTTGTTGTTTTTAGCTGAGCTGATTTCCAGAAAGCTTGTGGCCCCTACCGGCCAGTTAAGAGGAGTGAGGAGACAGCGGTTAATTATAAAACAGTCAATAAACATGTTTTTCAGCAATTGTAAATCACTGCAACCACCGGAGGTCCTCGAGTATTCAGTCATGAATGTACACAGAAAATATTAGGCTGACTGGCCCAGTAGTTTGTGAGATTCGCTGCAGATGGACAAATACACACACTCACACACACAGACCAGCCAACGATGATCCCCAACAGGCGTACACCTCGTGGAGATAATGCTAATATAGGTATTAAGTACTTTTGTAGTTGGGATGTTTCTCATTGTGCTGACATGGAAACGAGCCGGCATTCATTAGCATGCAAAATAGAAATGCCAATATTTTGCTAACACTTGTTATAAAACATAAGACTGTTGCATTAGACTGTGTGCAGACAAATGTGAGTGAACTGATATATGTGTGTGTGTGTGTGTGTGTGTGTGTGTGTGTGTGTGTGTGTGTGTAGGCAAGGCAAAGTACTGCCAGGCAGAAGCACTTGTAGACAGAAAGTTTAGCTCACAGACAGCTACATTCGTCGTTGGCTGAGTGGGTGACATTGTGATGTAAAATGGAAATAATTTTCCAGACTAATGCGTAATGTGTATAGGAGCCAAATATGTTATTGGGAGGTTTGTTTGAAAGCTTCTGATTCTAAAAAGGAAACATTCAAGGTTTCAGTCATCATAAAAGAAAAATATGCTCACATCTCTCCTACAACTTCAGATTTGCCCGTTTACACTTTCTCATTTTTAAGGTGGCCTGTTTGATGTATTTTATTTTTCTCATGAATAATTTCTGCCTGATAAAAGCGGGTACGAGCGGGAAATGTGTTGGCATGGTGATAAGAAATTCATTACAAAAATCTCCCAAACATTTAAGTTGATTTTGAAGAATAGAGAACATCAGGATGTGAGAATAATGGAACTCTTCAGACGGTTTGTCTTCTTGTGAGTGGGTGTGTGTGTTTGTTTGTTTGTTCATTGAACCCTGGTTAAAGGATGTTTTCCTGGATTTGCTGTACTGTGTGCTATGGTATGATGACCTTCATGTATTCTCTTGGTATCTCGAAAGGTATTCTGAGGTGATAGCTCTCCGTTGCTGGGAATATGAGGGGGAGCGGGGGTATGATAAAGTGCAGATGAGATGTTAGGTAAGGCTGTATGTGGGTGGTTGTCTCTTAGGTTGAGAATTTTCCTGGAAGCTATGAAGGTCACAGTGGGAAACGGGCTGAATGTCTTTCTACCAACACAATGTTGGCAGTGAAATCCCTCTCTGAAGTATTTATTACATTCAAACGTGTACGATCCACCCCTCAATCTGCAACTCATCAGATTTTACAAAATAAAAACACAAAACTTTACCTTAAATTATTTGAACTGTGTACATAATAAAGGGTTTGAGATATGCTCATTATCATAAGCAGAGTGAAAAGGCAGAGTGATAGATTCATCATTCATTCCTCTGATGCCACTGTGTGTTTGCGCATGTTTGCTTAGTCTTGTAAACAAACAGATTTCTTTTTGCAACCAGTGGTGTCGCCCCCTGCTGGCCATTAGAAAGAATGCAGGTTCAAGGCACTTCACCGCACTGGTTGTGAATCTGTGCAGTTTTTCAATAAAATGAGGAACTGTGATTAGAGTGCACAACGTAGTGAGTAAAATGTCATAAGCATAAAAATTCTGTCATAAAACTAAAACACTTTTTGCACTGACTAAATGTTCAGGTCGTTTCATAAAGGAAGCTTTTCGGTACTTCACGGTTACATCCTTCACAAGAGCTCCACTTGTGATTGCATGCTTGTTCTGATTCTGCTGCACCACACAGAAGATTATTTGCTTGAAAAACTCCAATTTGTAGTGTTTTCCAGCCACAGGATGTAACAAGAAACGATCCAGTGAAGAGCTTTTTGAGGGGCATTAGAGGTTTTGAGTTAAAACCGCATTTGGCAACTTAGCACACGGACTCTGGCTCCAAATGGCAGCGGGGGGTAATTGCTTGAAGGATGAACTTCAATGCCCAGAAGTTATGTAATGTGATGTCAGTAAACTGCAGTCTTTGCTCACTCAAAGGACATGGAAGAAAAGAAGAAAGACAAAACATCTGATATTGACGACATTATTTAAGGAGGAGGGGACACTGCCCCACAGTGGAGCCACAGCTAAAGTTAAACCAGGTTTTTACGTGAAAATCTTTCCTTGTGTAGCCTTAAAGTCGACTTATGCAGATCTACTGAGAATGTAACATTCGTAAAATAATGTTTTGGAGCAGTAATCTCTACCGACAGATTCTGTGCACGACAGGACAAGAGTTTGGTATTGGCAGTATTCTGGTTTCCGCTGTTAGTCTGTTTATAGTCCAGGTCGTATTCACCAGTCACATTTGACTGGCAGATAAACAGTCAGTGCAGAACGGCAGAACCGCTGGCTATTGTCTGATGACAGGTTACATCTATATTGAGTTGTCATGCCTCCACACCAGCTGTGGCCGGAGTGGTTACGTTTTCGGGTTGTCTGTCTGTCACGATATCTCAATAATGCCTTCAAGGATTTTTTTCAAAGATGGCACAAACGGTACGGACTTTACAATGAAGTGATTAGAATTTGGTGCTCATAAGTCAAAAGGTCTCCTCATCCATCTCAATGTCATGAAACCGATATCGAGAATGCCAAGATGAAATTCTCTCAAATTTGGCACAAAGGTTGAAGGTCAAAAGTTACTTGGAGCTCCTTCATTTCATTCTTTTGAATGTGGTATCTCTGTGGTAACAGTGTGAGGGAATTCCCCTAAATTTGGCACAAACGTCAGCTTAGACTAAACGATGAACTGCTTAGAATTTGGTGGTCAAAGATCAAGGTCACTGTGACCTTACAAACAAGGTTTCGGCCGAATCGCAGAGATTCATAATCTAATTATAACATAATTTCACACAAATGTCTAACAGGATAAAATGATTAAGAGATGACATTACATATCCAAAAGGTCAAAGGTCAGCTTGACTGTGACATCATCATGTTTTAACGTCATATCTCAGGAACAGAAGGGGAGACATTTGGTCAGATACTGAATTGGTGACTCTAATCCTGAAACTGTGCGATTGTATAGATCTTTTTTTTTTTTTGTATCTGTTTATAAATTGATAGACATATAGATAGATCCTTTACTGTCATTGTGTGTTATACAATGAAACTTTGTTGGAGCAATCCAGTTAGCAGCACATGAATGTGCACACAGGCACCACCACACACTCACATAAGCTAATCACATCATCCTCATGACCACGCACACATTCATATCTATATTTATGAGATATATGAGAAATATTATGTAAAAACAATAAAACAGTAAAACAACAGTTATTGTTTATTGAGATTAGCCGAAAACAACTGGTGCACAGAGAAAGATCTCTTGGCCTGGATATCTGCTGGCTTCACTGGATCAGCCTGAAGTATTGACCCTTGTCCCCAGAGGCTTTATCGTCATCAGACAACAACACAGGCTGAAAAAAGTAACTTAAGGCACAAACTTGTATTATAATCAACCCTCAGCAGACTGGGGTCCCCCCACATCTGCCCACCCCAAAGCTCCCTTTTTAAACAGGGCCACAAAAACCAACTGAGTGCGGCTCACCTAGCAAAATGAGGTCATCTCCACACATCCTTTGATCCCTCCATTCTTCATCTCAGAGGCAAGTGGCATATAAGAGGATCTATCTTTGTGAACGGTTTTGAGCCCCCAAAATTACAAACAAACTAAAGGCGGGGGATCGATAGAGTGTGTCTCACAGAATGATGAACTGGCACTTCAGAGGAGGAAAATCAATGTTGCGCTCCCTTTCTCTCCCTCTCCTCCTCTCTCTATCTTTCTCTTTTGGTCCTGAACTCTCTTCACAGCCCTCACACTGCAGTGTTTAAGTGTGTGTGTGTGTGTGTGTGTGTGTGTGTGTGTGTGTGTATTCACATGTGTGTTGCTCGAAGCGGGGTCCCTCATTGTGATTTAATAGTCCTTTGTTTCTTATTCCTTTTTAGCCTGGAAGACCCCTGCCACTTTGATGTGTGAGCACACCCACCAATAATGGCCCATAGGATACGCAGTGGAAGTAAGTGCTTCTGGTCAGATTTACCGCTTTAGTGGTCCTCCTCCTCCTCCTCCCTCCGCTGCCCCGGTAAACCTCAGCTCATCTGATGCAGACATATTGATCAGTGCAACATGGCAATCTTTAAATCATAACACAGCACTTAACAAAAAATGAAACTATCTATTTATTGCAACACATTCTTCGGACAGTTGACTGCATGGTGTTGCATTTTTATATCCCCAGTATGTACAGTCGTGTTGGAGGCAAAGAGAACCTCTGAAAAACAAAAGGAAGTTCACTGTATATCTTAAACATAAAATAGATAAAGTTCCCCAAGGGGAAAATTGAATCCAGGAGCTCTGCCTGAAGTTAGAAATTAACTATTATACTGTGGTCATCCGTAAGGATCACAGTCCCAACAGAGGGAAGCGTTACTCAGCTTGGTGTTTTGTGATTTTACTTAAAAGATGTTTTGTAATAAGCAATCGAGGCTTTATGTTGGAAAAAGCACAAAAATGAATCTAAAGTTGTTTTTTGTTGCTCCAAAATCTGCTGCTTGTAATGATGGAATAGGTACAGTATTTGCTTTGAGATTGCTTTTCCACAGAGAGATGGAGTTATCCGATAACTGGAGCGTGATTATCTCAGTTGTTGGGGCTTTCAGTGAGCCGAGGCTGGTTGTGGCTCGGATCAGTGTACACTGTGTTCCTTTGTCTGAATGGGAAATTTACACCAGCTCCCAGTCAAATGTGGTAATTTCTTCTGAGATGGATAACTTTGTCTGCTCTACCAGCAGCAGTGGGTAACCAAGTGTTGTTGGGTAGGCATCTGCAAAGCTGTCCAAACAAAATTTAGAACAAGTGATGGCTAGTGGCGTGACTCAAGGGATGGCAGTGTCGGTTGGTCTGTCCAGCCTGCTTTCACCATAAAAACAACCACACAGGTTGACTGTGCCGGCAGCTTATTGCAACCCATACTTCAGTTTATTGTGAGTCAGCCGTAGTGAAGTGACTCTGTGACTCAAAGCCTGTGTAATGATGTAAAAACATCAAAGACGGGTGATGGATGGATAAAAAAAACCCAACAACAACAGGACTTTCACCCAGGAGACCAGTGTCAAGTATGACTTTGAATAACAATGTAGCCTAGTATGCTTGAAGGCCTATGTGTAGCATGCTACACTAGTAACGTATATGACAGAAGTTGCGATCTATAAAAACAGATTTAATGGGAGAAACTTCGACCCATGCTTACCAACATTTTGAAGACGGGAAATTGGTGATGCAGACGGTGAGGTAGAAGCCCGATTGTGGCAACTGGCAAACGGCATTTTGGCTTTTGTTCATATGTATATTTTTAGTATGGATCCTATGCATTGTTTTATAAATGAGACCCTAGAACCATAACTGTTTCATGATGTAAAGGACATGTTAAAAACTGCAACGGTTAGAAGGACTTGTATGTCGTTTTGGAAGTCAGTGTATATCAACCTATTCTGTTTAGGTATGAGAGAGCGTTTATCTGTCAGTCCACCACTGGCAACCCAATCAGCAGAAAAAATGTTGGCATTGTAAGTTTCTGTAAACCACAGATATGTTATGTGTGCATGTTATTATGTAGAGGATACGTTAAAACTTTCAACAACCCTGTGATTAATGTGTATGGTTTAGGCACAAAGAGAGGACTAAGTGACCTCCTGACCTTTTCTCTAGCTCCACCTTGAGGTTGACATTTCTGGGTTTAAGTGAAATATCTCAACAAATTTTGGATTATTATAAAACTCAGAGACATAGACCTACAGCAGTTCCAGAGGATGAATCATGGACTTTCTGATGACTCTGACTTTATATCTAGTGCAGCCCGCTGGTCAACATTTTCACATATCCTGGGATATCAATATCTCAGCATGTACTACATACATTGGCACAAACATTTGTACATTTATGGTTTAGAGAAATTCAATCCCTAGTAACTTTATTGATGGACTGACTTTACCTCTACTGCCGTCAGGAGCAGGGGGTGCGTTAACCGAATATTCTCGGTCACTGAACGTTTTTTTACAACAATGACCGGAAAATCTGAAGGCCGTCGGTTATTTTGACTGGTTGCAATTACCACCCCTGCCCACTTGGCGGAGGCGTGTGCGCTGAAGAGCTATGGACAGGAGGCTTTGGAGCACGTCTGCGACCACTACGGCTCACACACCAGTGCAGCTGAACCACTGGTGCAGAGGGAGCGCTTGCTGCGGGATTTCCTCCCGGTGAAGCCGGGACTTCTGGAAGAAATGTTCCCGACTTTAAAACAGTGGCTGAAGTGGCGCTGGTAATTCCAGTTTCCAGTGTGGCAGCAGAGCGCGGATTCAGCCTTCAGAACAACATCAAAACAGCCACGAGAAGTCGTCTGTCCGAGGCAAACGTACAAAACTTAATGACAGTCGCCTCCACAGCAACCTCCCTTGATGCGTTTGATTACGCACAAGCCGGCACAGAGTTCCAGTCTTGCGCAAGAGGAGGAAGGTAACTGAGAGTTCAGGCCGCAGGTGAACTGTGTTCAAGTCAGCTGATTTCTTGCAATTTTTGGTTCAGATTTTATTTGTAATTGTTTAATTTTGTTAATATATTATGCACAGTCAGTGGTTTAAGTGGCTGCCGTTTTCACACTGCAGAGAAAAAGTCATTCATCTGCTTCATGTAGTGTTGTTGACATAAGCCTAATGGTACGGGTGTGTGGATGTCTGTTCATCTTTTCGTTATTAATGCACACTTGCTTGTTGGATTTATTAAAAACGAACGAATGAAAACTAAATGTCTTTGAATATATTTATTATCATTCAAAAACGAAAATTAAAATGGCCGGTAAAAATAGATTATGACCGGATTTTCATGACCCTGACGGTCAAAATGATCGGCGATGAAAAAGTCAGCGTCTGGTCAGGAGTGTGAATTTGTGGTTTTGAGTGAAATCTCTCAACAACTACTGGATGGATTGCTGTGAAATTTAGAGCAGACATTCATGTTCACCTCAGGATGAATTGTTATAAATTCATTGAGCTTAACTTTTCATCTGAAGCGTTTTCCCAGCACTTTGTTTTATGAACAAATAACTGCACAACTAATGTGTATTCAGTGCTAATAAGCAAATGCTAGCTTGCTAAACATTAGCATGCTGTCATTGTGAGCATGTTAGCATGCTGATGTTAGTAAAGCTTCATAGAGCCACCATGGCTGGAGAGTCTTTCTGATCTTTTTTTTTTTTTTTTTTACCTTTGCACCAAAGAGGCAGTTCGTCCACCTGCTGCACACTCTCCGCATCACATTTTCTCCATGTGTGCACATATAGGGTGCATGTAATTTGCATGAGCGAGCATGTGTCTGTCGGCCTGTCCTGGGCGTTACCTGCCGGTGTGATGTGGATGAGCTTTGAGACAGCCCCTGTTGGTGCTGGAAGGCAGCGCTGTCAGCTGTGGAGAGCTCTTCCTGTCAGGCCTGCCTCGTGAAATTTAGGGCTGCGAGATGAAGCCTGAGACAGGTACCCATGTGGGGTGAAGGGGGTGGGGGAGCCAGAGGAGGGGGGCGATCTATCCATCTACCTATCTATCTGTCTTTCAAGCTATCTGTCCATCCACCTATCTATCTACCTACCTATCTATCTACAGAGTCTATTTGTCTCTGTTTCTTTGTCTTTGCCTGTCTCCGGGGGTGCAGTTTGGGCTGGGAAGCTGCTTTGTGTCAGCAGTGAAATATTCATGGTACGTGCAGGGAGTTTGACGGGCTGCTCTGACACCTCCATACTCTCCACCCTCATTTTCATTTCCTCTCTGGCTCCAGCGCACGTTACCTCGCAGCTCCCCCGATCTGCCGTTGAGCGCCGTACTGTATGCTCAGTACAGTCATGATAAAAAGGAACCCACGGCACACTGCTTTTTACATTTTCATACCTAAGAGAATGGGATGTCAGGAAAAGAGAAAAAAAAAGCTGCATATCGGCGGGAACATGTTGGCTGAAAAGCTTTCATTTGAGCATTTATTACCATTCTGTTAAAGGCTTTCATGCTAAAAACGGCGCCTTGCTGTACGCTCTTTAAGATCCTTTTCGTCCTGTAATAATGGGAAAGCTCTCATTCTAAATATGAAATTAATGACATCTTGGGTGCTGTATGTGGCTTCCTGCATCTCTCAGAGAACTCAGCTGGACTTAATGTACCCAGCTGGATTTCATGTTTAAGAGAAGATTGTTGTGATAATAGCATCAACAAGAGAAGGATTGTTCCAGAGAGAAAAAACAGGAATGTGACATCACACTAAGAACGTGTTGTTCCTTGTGTATTGTAATCTGCTGTATCACACCTGGCATCTCTGCCTGTTCTTCTGTGGATTTGTCTTTGTTGATATAACTTGGCTGCGTATAATGGTGGGTCTGAAAAGAATTCAGTGACACCAAAACATGGCAGTTTTTGGAACATTGTAATCCGTATCTTCACATGACATCCTGTCGTCTCAGTTTGGACGAGAATCCCTGGAAACCAGAGGCCAGTGTTTCAAGATACAAAAAGTTGTTTCTTTAAACAACTCCTGCGAGAAGGTCAGATTTTTTTGTGTGTGGTTAGTCTCATGGCATGTCATGTTTTTTCACTTCATGTACATCAATATCAGTCCGTCCTTAGGAATTATGTCTTTATTGGTCGATCTGTGGATGGGTTTGTAGCGTGTCACACTCATACACAGGACACCAGAGTTCGCCTGCTTCACAGACATGCAGTGACCATTGGTGGTTTGATCAACTGTAACTATGATCTTTCCCTATTTTTTTCTTTAAAGGAACAATGAACCCCTGAATAACATATTTTTCCAGTGGCAATGTCTCTAGAGGTCATAGCCCAAATACTCAAGATAATCCACAGTCCTTGTTGTGAACATCTGCTAACCGTATCACCACACAGAAGGAAGTGTGCATCTACTCACTGATGAGAGGTCCGTGCTAGTGACAGCTGGAGATGTAAACACTGAGCATCCTCTTCAGCTGAGCTGTAACATTAGCTAGCTCAGTGGTGCTACCAGTACATGCAAACTTCCTTCTGTGATACCCAGTTGGTGGCCGAAACACACTGGCCACCAACTGGGTGAAAGAATATGCTCCTATTACTTTCAATGTACAACCCGTCAGCGGCAGCAGCAAGACGCGCATCCGTGCTCCTGGATGCGCCGCCACACATCACACCACTGTCCTGTTTCCAGCCTCGTCGCCCCCGGACTTAAATGCATTTTTCCCAACTCCCTCTTTGCTCGTACAGACCAGCTCCTGTAGCAGCTCGACTCCTCTCCTCACTGTGGATGTATAAAGACAACTCTATAGCTATTGCTGTGTCTCGTGTGCGACAAAGAGTGGACGAGGAGAGACTCGTTGTTGAGCTATACACACAATCCTGTCATTATAAAGACAACGGGCAAAAAGATAAGAGAGTTGAGAAATCAACTTTAATAAGTGGCTGTTTGAACATTGTTTTAAGCTAATGCAGAGGTGGAGGAAGTATAGATGTTTCAGAAAAGTAGAAATAACTTTGCATGGTCTGTTGACGAGATGCAATGCGACGCGTCCAGTGTGTGTTGAGGGCGGCCTTAAGCTTTCAGCCTAAGGGCTGGGTACTGTTCTCTAGTGCCATCTATTGGCTGTGTCTATGTCAACAGAAAGGACTCATGGAAGTATGAGGGCAGTGACTTTTACAATGTTTCTCTATTTTTGTACCTAAAGGAAGAATAAATTACCTTAAGAGGATGTATTTTGGATTTCAGGGTGAACTGTCCCTTTAAGTCTTTCAGTTGCCTAACTGTTTAAAATTCAGTCAGCATTTTGGACAATTTCACTTGAGCGCCATCCTTATCATGCAGTTCAGTTCTAAAAATATGGAACGAAGGTGTTCATACAGTTAGCACACGTCAGCAGCTTGGTGGTAGAACATCACATGTCAGAAGCAGAAAAGCTGCTGTATTGACAGCAGGCCTGTTTACATCCGAGGCTCCGGCAGTCAGACAGCATTGATCAGCTCCTTGCTCTCTGCATAATTCCCAGCATCATCCTGCAGCCGAATGATTAGCCTCGGGGGAAAAAGTAAACAGGAGCGGGTAAAAGTTGCAAATCATCTTTTCATTATATTTTTCTGCAGCCTCCCTCGTAAGTCCTCATCACAGAGCCGAGGCCTCTATCTCCAAACTCTGCAGAAATATCAATATGGATTTAGGAGTCTCCCTGAAGCAAGGTCCTCAGCTAATTAAATCTGTAATCACTTTGTACTGTAAAAACACAAGCAGGGGAGGAGGGGATGGGGGAGTATGTGGCGGTTTAAATGAGGGCCAGTGGAGTTTTATTTAACAAAGACAGCTAATTGGGTCAGAGCTCTTTATCCTCATAAAGCACAGAGGTTTCCTGCTATCCAGTCGGACCGCTTACGGCTCTTTGCTCTCAAACAGAGTTTGACTCTTCCGGAGAGAGTGAGACGGGGGAAAAAGAGGTTACGGTGAAGACGGGGCACAGTCGCTGTTGTCAAGGCTACGGCAAACAGGTATTTTATATTGTCTTTGGGATTTGAAGTCACTTGTATGAAAAAGGAGGTAATGGGATTCAGAAGGGCTCCGTGTTGAGAGTGAATTCTAATAGAGGAAGAAGCTACAGAGACGTACGAGCCCATGAACTCCTTCCATCTTTCATCTCAAGAGGAGGGTTCATTCGAGCAAGGTGTTGCGTGCCTCGCTGGTGCCAAGCATCCTACAGCTGTCGTGTCTCATCACAGAACGTCTCTCCGCCTCCTCTCTATATATTGTATCAAGATTCTGAGTCGTGGGACGAGCAGAAGGTAATGTGTCTTGACTATATTCTCTGATACTCAGAGTTGTGCTCTTTAGGATAGTTGTAGTGTGATCTGACAGGTCATGGTGGACTTGCGAAATTATAGAGTCAGAGTCCATTAGTAAACAATAAAAAAAAGTTCAGCTCTGTATTTGAAACAGAAAGCGGCTTTTGAGGGTATATTGTGAAATTCTTTTTAATATTTAATATTTAATCCTATTGTCAATGGTTTTTGTTATTCAGATAATTTGACTTACCTATTTCTTGAAAAAATTATACTAAATGAATCCAATTTCAGTAGAACTCTGTAGCTCACATCCCGTGTTTCAGCATTTCACTAATCAGAAGTGAGAATCTTTGTGTTGCATTGAATATTTGAGGTGTAACGGTTCACAAAATTCATGGTTCACTTTGATACTTACAGGGTGTCATGGTTCGTGTGTTTTTGATACAGCAAAAAAGCAGAAATGCCAGAACAAATAAAATGTATTGTTACTCAACTATTAAATATATACACACACATTATATAAGAATATATATGGAGGGGTGTTTTCTCTCCCAACTCGTGTTTTCTATGTAGCAGTAGTAATAATGACATCAGCAAAGGAGGAAGTCAAATGCAGCAAATGTCAATGTGGACAGATGGGTCAAGACTTTCACCCAGAAGAGCGCTGTGTGTGTCCTGTGTGAGACCAAAAGTCAGTGTTGAAGTATTTTAATTTAGTGCATGAGCTGACTTGCGTAGGGGGGCAGTAGCTCAGTCCATGAAGGACTTGGCTTGGAAACCGGGGAGACGCCACTTCAAGTCCCTGTACGGACCAAGAGGTGACAGCTCACCACCTTGTGCAAGACACCCACAACTGCTTGGGGCACCTGTCCAAGGCAGCCCCCTCGGTCTGACATCTCTCCACTTAGTCCATGTACAGGTCCTTCAAGTTGAAGCGTTACAAACTGGTATTGTCATGGCCAATATTTGTTAATTCTGTTCACCAGAGTTTACTTTGTATCCTGTGATTAACATTGTGCCTTTCATCATACATGTGCAACTGTGAGCATTATCTGTCTCAAATTATTCCATGCATAATTATCCAACTCATCCGTTTGGCAGACCGAGGTGTGAGAAGTTCTAAATTTGTTTTGTGCAGATCTGTTTGTGTAAAAGCTCAACAACAGTTTCTTATTGCAGCAAACTGCTTCATGGAAATAAATTAGTGTAAGGTTCCTTCCACTCTGACAGTTTTTGGGGCTCGTACAGATTTTTAATTCAGATGTTGTGTAATCGACTTATTTCTGTGTTGAAGCAGCCGCAGCGTGTCAACTGTACTCTTTAGTATTCTCTGCTACACATTAACAGCACTTACTGAATTAAAATGAAACAGACACAGTGAGACTCAGAGCAGCACGTCGTGCTATGAGAAAAAAATTACAACAATATATAAGTCATTAAGATGTTTAACTTGTCCCGGGCTGAGCACATTACATCAACAAACACCCTCCATTTGGAGTAAATAGTGGCAGAGCGGACAAACACTTCATTAAAACTTCACAGAGAAGACAAATGAAGAAAAAAAGGAGAACCTCGCCAGGGTTGCCTCATTACTCCCTCTCTTTTCCCTTTGAATTTGAAAGCCAAAGGAGTCGCTGTGCATCTACGGTTTCTCTGTGAGCTGCTGCTCTGAGGTGGTGACCTCGCGCTGCCTCCATCCTCTGTGTTACTCACATTTGTGTCTGTCCCCGGGGCTCTTCGTCTAAAGAGCTCGGACTGAAGAGGCAGGCGGGCCAAGCACAGTATGGCGAGGTTAGCCCGGCCCTGGAGAAATCTTCACAGCGACCTGATTTCTCTTAGTTGCTCCCCATATTCCCCAGATCTTCCACTCATATTCACCTGATCCTCTGTCAGAGCCATTTTGTGAGGAAAAACTTCCTTAACAACACTGAAACTAGAACAAGATTACAGACTCCAGCAGCTTAATTGCAGATTGCAAGGCAAGTTTATTTGTTCACCACATTTCAGCGACAAAGCAATTCAAATACTTTACATAAAACATCAAAAAGCATCGAGACAGAGTGCAAAAAAACACATTTAACCCCATTAAAGAGCAAGAGAATAGAAGATAAAATTAAAAACTAGAATTACTGCCTCACTGTTGTACGCCTCTGTGAATCTGTTAAGTTGCACTTAGATTACATCCATGTCAGTGAAAACATGGATGCTTCACACACACAGAAGATCTATACAATTAGCACAGTGTCAAGATTAGAGTCACCAATTCAGTATCTGACCAAATGTCTCCCCTTCTGTTCCTGAGATATGACGTTAAAACATGATGATGTCACAATCAAGCTGACCTTTGACCTTAGCACATGAATTCCCAAGTTAGGGCCAGAAACAGTGACCTTGACCTTCGACCATCAAATGCAAACTGGTCCGTCCTGGAGTCTGGGTGAACATTTGCGCCAAATTGAAAAAATTCTGTTAAAGTCGGATATCGCATTCACAAAAACAAGATGGATGCAAGGTCACAGTGACCTTTGACCACCAAAATCTAATTAGTTCTTCCTTGAGTCTCCTCTTCTGTTACTGAGATATGACGCTGTATAACGGAACAAAACATTGCAAAACATTATGATGTCAGAGTTAAGTTGACCTTTGACCTTTTGGATACAAAATATCATCACCACATTATTTTATCGTATTCACATTTATGTGAAGGTTACGATTAACGTATTACTTCATGAGTCACGGCTAAAAACATGTTTTGTGAGGTCACAGTGACCTTGACCTTTGACCATCAAATTTTAATCATTTCATTTCATCCGCTGTGAGGGCTCAAGGATAGAGTTAAATTTGTATGCTGTAAAGTCCCGGAGGTAAATTGTGATTTGTGACAATGGGCTTTATTAATAAAATTTCAATTTAAGTTGACACAGACATAACTACAGTGACCTTGACTTTTGACCTTGAACCAACAAATTATAATCAGTTCATTCTTGAGTCCAAATGAATGTTTGTGCCAAATTTGAAGACCTCGGGCTGTCCTTCAGATATCGCGTTCACAAGAATGAGATGCACAGCCTGAAAACAAAACGCCTCCAGTCATGACTGTCGCCGGTGCCGAGGCAGAAAAACATGTTTTATTTCACAATAAAACCTAAATTTGAATAGATGTTGAAAAACAGCAAAGTTATCCTTTAATTGGAGATTACATTGCAGCAGCAGCCCGAGCGCCTAGCTGTCAGGTGTCCCTGCAGATTTTTCTTTCATTGTTTAATCTGGCAGATAATTGCATCCATTATTAGAAATGATGCATAACGTCTGCCTGAGATCTGGTCGTGACTGTTTCCATGAATCCTCATCAAAATTGCATATTTTCAATATCAGTGGGATAGCAATGCGTTGAGAAGAATCTCTCATCACAGCTTGTCATATTCATCTCACCGAGATCTGAGTTAATATTAGCGATTGGTCCCCGAGTCACGTTCAGCCCCATCTTTTCATTCCAGCATCTGGATTTAATTGGTGCTACGCTGTAAAGCCACAGCTGCTCTGCCTGTTAGGACAATAAATTACCCCAATTAGGAGTCGAACAAAAGAGGCTGTCTGACACCACAGCCCGCTGCCATGCCTGGAGATTGGAATGCGATGGAATGAGGCTTCGCTGACGTGAAGCCGTACCAAAACACCTGCCCCATCATCTCTCTGATCAAAACACAGTTCCAGTCCAGCGGTTATATAGAGCAGGAGGAGATTGCTTTGCATGGCCTGCAGCTCGCTGTAGCCTCACTCGCCGGAGCTTGCGGTGTGCAAATGAAATAGAAAAAGTGTCACAGTGTTTGAAATCAATAGAAGGTATGGTGGAAGGTGTGTAATTACTGGGCGGATGATTAATTGGTGTTTGGATGATGAGTTGTGGATACATCCAGGTTTTCTGGCAGCCGCCTGCCATATCGATGGCACCGGTAATGAAGGCAATAATGAGGGAAGGTTTAGGAGGATGTGGAATGGGAGGAACAATAGGAACATCTGCGCCTCTCTACAGTTAGAGTATAATTGAGACCATATTTCATTTTCCTCTTTGAAAGCTAGCCCTACTATACGCGCTCTCTGAGAGATGAGACATATTTATTTGCCGCTGTAACACATTCGGCAGCTCAGGCGACTCAGGTGGTCTACCTTTGAGGAGAATGTAGGGTAGCTGCCGCCGCGACGACGGCCTCTATCTCCATCAGCACTCTTTCCACGTCTCGGCCCGGCCACGCCATCCCTTTGTCTCACCGCTTGCTGTGAACACGCCATTAAGCCAGCCAGAGTTTGACAAGAAAAATGAAGTGTGCTATTTCCTGTGGCCTCGAGTGTCTTCCTGAATAATGAGCGCATCGCCTGGACCCCCCTCCCACTCCCCGCCATTGGTTTTAGTCTCCCCCTCCAAGTTCCAGTCTGCTGAGAGAGTGAAGGGGTCTTTAGGTTGGCGCTTGTCTCGAGAAGAGAAAAGAAAAAAAAAAAAGCGGTCATGCAAGACCTGTCAAACTAAATCTGGAAACCCCAGAAAAAGAAAGAGGATTAGATGAATGAAGTGGATTTTATTGATGAAATCCTCATCCCATGTCACGGTATTAGAGAATGCAGAGTAGGGCCTACTGTATCTGAGGAGAAATCCATTATGATGGAGCATCATGAGATGGTGCAAACAGCTGCAAATGTGTGAGCCAAATTAACTGGCACTGTTTCCCCACATCTCATATATTTCCGTGCTTTTTTAAACACGTCAAATGGCTCAGCGGCACCACTGGATCATAGCAAAACGCTGCCTCATGCAGCAAACCGCTGAGAAGAAAGGGGAAGCTCCAGTGCTATTTCCTCGCCCGGCCTTATTTCTCCCAATTACCAGCGTGTGAGAAAACAGTCTGACACGACTGACCTCCTCTCGGAGAGCTGTGGTCATGACTGGAAGGCTCTCCCTGCTTATTATGACAGAATAGTTATGGTAATGGAAGGAAAGTCTGCACCGTGGCGATAGCACTGCAGGAACGGATAGCCTATTATCCACCACTGTGTGCTGGTAGTAATGGTGAGAGAGAGGGCATCCTATCTGTTATGGTGATGATGCATTTTAAATGGGTAGTGCCTATTATATATCAGTGGATGATAATGGCAGGAGAGAGCATCCTCTGGGTTATGGTCATGATGCCAAGGAAATGGTGAAAAGGTCCGCGCAGAATACACAGAGTGCGCCGTCGTGGTTTTATGGTGATGGATTGAACGAAGGGAGTGGCGGGGTTTTTCCTCTCTCTGTTGTAGTAGCGGCGGGCCGGCCCATGTGTTCAAAGAGCGTGAATATCCAGGGAAGGGAAGACAATATATGTGTGTGTGTGTGTGTGCTGCTGCGTGCACGCGACAAACAAGAGCCACGCAGTAGAAAGAGAGCCTTAGTTAGCTGTCTGCTTGGCGCTTCGCCGCCCCTGTGATGTATGTTTATGGCCCATCATCTCTAGCCAATTACCCTGCCTCAGTGTGGGAGCGTCGCGCCTTCCCCATCACAGCCGTCAGTGTCTGAGCGCGGAGAGAGACGGCGACAGTTAACGTTCCTGGACATCCCTGGCAGAGCGCTGTTTTCCTAGGGGGCTCTGGAGATTCATCTTCAAAAGTAAGCCACGGGGTAGCAGAGTCTGCCGAGTCTACAGCTGCTGTGGGAATTGGAGGCTTGTGTGTCTCTGTGGGTGCGTGTGAATGCAGTGTGGGTGCTAGAAGTTAGCACAGTGTGTGTGCAAACTTTGTGAATCTCAGTTTCCCACGCACGCTCCTGTGACTGCATCAATATGAGTTGCGTGGATCGCTCACAGTTCGATACATTGACGCACGCACATGGTAGATGATGTGCGATCATCACGTTACACTGAAAAGCCTCCCAGCTGGGAAATGACCTCGGCATGTCTGTTCTCTTTGTTTCCCAGATACAGCCGAGGCAGACGTGTTCATGTTCCCCGTTCAGGTCAACCTGCAGACTCTCTCCCACAAACACATCTGACTTCTACAAGGTAATCTTCATCTCTCTTTTTGCATCAGAAAATTGTGTTTTGTGCTGAATTATACTTCAGTGTTTGGCTCTCAGTGGTGTCTCAGATTGCTTTTCCATAAAACGTTCTCCTGCAGAGAGAAGTGACATTAGAAAAGGTAAACCAAATCAAAGTCGCAGCGCAACAGCCACGAAGCCTAATTTGCTTTTTGCAGGGAGTTGTTTTTAACCCCGTTGACACCGATGAGGAGCGTGACTTCATCTCAGGCAGTCCTTAAACTTCACATTTGGATGATTCCTCTGTGAAACTGAGAATGCAGAGTAGCAAGACAAGGGTTTATATTTTGATTTTTTTTTTCTTTCTTTCTGGCTCCATATTCACACACTGTGACAGATTGAAACTGCAAAGCTGTGTTTGTGTTGGCTAGATGAAGGAACGTTCCTGCCCAGAGGGTTTATCAGGGAGAGAAAATATTGACCGCCAACAGTTGCACTTTGGTGGTGTTATTGCTTTTCACACTTGTGTGATACAGACAGCAGTCGCCAAGCACAACAATTGTAAACCCGCAGCCATATTGACAGCCGCATTGCTCTTCTGTGCAGGGCAGCATATCCAGCTTATGCTGTTTACTTTTTAGCTTATTTCACCAAAGTGCTTTTCGCAGACAAATAACATAAAAGTGCTGCAACACGGTGAGAAGGAAAGAAAATACTTAACTGGAGGTGAGACGCCAGACCGAGAGGGGCCTCTAAATATCCTTCTAAATTAAGACTACAAAACACACTGACAAAACAGCAGCTGAAAGTGTGTGTGCAAGTGTGTGTGGGTTGTGTGTGTCTGGCTCTTTTTCAATATGCTGTAGTGTTTTACTTGCCCAGCCAGCTTCTCTGATTATTGGTTTAGCTCACAGGTGAAGTCAATTCATCATCTCAATATTAGAGGGTGAAGCTCTGAGGTATCGGCTATCGCTGATATATACGGGACTCTGTTAGTGCAATTATAAACTCACTGATATCACATCTCAATGTTTATTCATTGGTTAAAGCTGAAGAGACAGAAAATGACACTTTCACCAGCCACTCTGGAGGCAACTGGATTATTATTATGTTATGAATGTGATGATAGGATTATATTTTGTTATTGTTTTATAAAATTCCCTTTTCCACTGGACAAAAAAGTTACTAACAACTGACCCTCTGCTTTTGTCTTTAATGGGAAAGTTTCCAGTGGTCATCGACACAACTTAGTATCGCGAAATTTTGCGTGGAGATATTGTATCGATACACGGATGCCAAGTATACATTTGATTTTGCAAATACACATTTTCACACAACTTTTCATGCTAGAATAATAAAATCAGTTGCTTTTTTGGTCCACTAGATGGTGCTGATGTTTTTTTTCCTGGTGAGGTCAGCTGAGGTCTCAGTCAGCGACATTTGGCAGGAAGTTCATCAAAACGAAGATGGAGGCACCGGAGAAAAAAAATCAGAAATGTGCCGTCGGGGTTTAAGGCAAGTGTGTTAGCGTTAGCTGCTGACGGACATGCTGATGCTAAACCTGCTGCTGGACACACTTAGCTCGACAAAACTACCATCCAACTCTAAGAGAGCTCAGAAAATAACAGTCCATCACCTACTTCCTGTGCAAAGATCTGCCTCCATACAGTGCTGTTGAAAACCAAGGCTTTTGTTACATGCTAAAAACACGTGAGCCCATTTACACCAGCAAACACTGCAGACCTCCTGCAAACTGCAGCACAAGAATGTAACAGACAACACTTCTAACATGGCTGCTGCCACTCAGTTAGCGGGATACCTGCATGTGAAGTGTTTGGCTCAGGTCTTAATCTGTCCTCTCAGAGGGCGTTAAGTCTGCCCACAGTTCAGACTGCCGGGCGTATGCAGCATTTCTGACAGGTGTTACGACGGTGTTGGTCAGTCTGTCTGCTCTGTGTCACATTTTACTTCAACAAAAATGATTTAAGTCGATGAAAACACTAAAAACTTAAGCTGAAACTGCTGCTGACAATGTTTTCTTTCGGGGAAATAATTTGCAGTTGGAAAAGAAGGTAATGAATCTCAATACATTTCACATATTTAGGTCATATTGTATCATGACCTAAATGTTGTGATAGTGTATCATGGGTTTGGCTCTGATCGGCAGTGATGGAAACATGACACCCGGGTGGACACATTAACTTTCGCCGCTTTTACGGCACAACCATTGGTAACTTCTTCTGCATCTCTCTGACATCTCACAAGTTCTGTCCATCCCGATAGCCCTGAAACATTTCTCCAAGTTAGTCTGCAAAAGAGAGATTGAACAGAGAGCAGAAGTACCCACTGTAACGTTTTCACTGACCTCCATGCTGCTTTCCACTGTTTACTAACCCTGTTTTCTGGTGCGTTTGTGACGTTGAATGTGACACACCAGAAAGAAGAAAAAAACAGAGAGGTATTCTGGTCAACTGGCGAAAGGAGCCTATTGCCCATTTTTAGCACATTATACGTCTTTTAAAAAACCTGCCGATATGTGCTAACAATTATTGCAGCTTTTGTTGCATGTTTAAAGAGTTTCGTGTCACGTCATGTTCACCACATTAACACTGAATTATTTTTTATGGGCTTTTGCATACATCTTTTTGCATTTATTTCTATGTTGAGTCCATGTAACCACAGCTCTGGCTCATTTATGCTCATGTTACATAAGTATACAGACACAGACAAAGCTTTCTGTCTGTACTCTGTGTTCATGTTGTCATATTTCCTGAAAGCTTGCGGATACAGACAAATGGACATTTTTAAAATGGGAGAATAGAACAAATCAGTAATATAGGGAGTAGAATTCTCAGTCCACATGTTGTGATGTGTTTAGTGGCCTTACAGACCACCTCCATATACAACGCTGCCTCTGTTTGGAGCCATTATTACGACCTCGTCCTCCATCACCTCGTTTGTTGTTGTGTAAAACTGACTCCTGACACATGGTAGTATGATGGCAGCGATGTTTACAACATTTGAAACGTTCAGTCTGTTTGATTCATTTGTACCAATAACAAAGTGTTAATTATGTCCCAAATGTTATTTTTCTGAATGTATTTTAATTCAATTTAAGGGAGCGATGACAGTGTTGGCCCTCATATTGCAATATTCATTAAACTGTAAAGCCCATCCCTGTATGTAACACACCAGTGGATGTATCATTGTGTTTCTACATTTTGAAAAGTAGCTTCTGTGCATTCACCAGTTTTCGACGCCCCCATAAATTCCACACTGATGAAGGAACTCTGCGTTGTAACTCGGCTAAACTGCTGTAGCTGTTTTTCTAACCTATAACATTTTTAAGTGGTACACTCCACTGAATGAGACGTTTGACATTCTGAAACGGCGGGGACTTGAAACAGCTTAAATCAGGGATCGAGATGATCCTCCACATTCTCATCTGCTTCCACGGCGTGCCAATGTGGGCATACATTAAAGATTCATGCAAACAGCTGTTTCTTCTGCAGGACAGCATGGCTCAGAGCGAGACTGTGTGCTTAGATTTCAAATCAGGGGAGCCGAGAGGAGCCGGTTTGAAGAACACGACATACAGTGCAGGCTACTGTACCAGGGCAGGAAATTAACAAATGCCCGTCCAAGGCAGATAGAAACTGAAAACACATCCCTGAAACTGTGAGTGGGAGTGCAAAACATTTCTATTGCAAAAGAAAGACTGAGGATCAGCTGAGAGTCACCTCTTTAGAATAAATATGGAGATTTTTAGTAAAAGCCATTCAGAAATGATTCTTAATATGCAGTGAGTCTGAGTAAACAGGAGTCAAATCAGTAATTTCCACACACGCTGTGACATTTTCCTAAATAAGCATGACTGTTGAATTGTGAAGTACCACCATCACAGAAGGCTTGAAAGAAAGGCGCGCGTTCATTTGTGCTGACATTTGTACCATATTTCAGGAGAGATGCGGTGATAATGTATGCCAGCTCCTGACAGCTGTGCAGCCGCTGAATGCAGAGGCTGAGTTATGTGTGTTAGATATGAGGTACATATTCACAGCGAGCGGGTTGCTGCCGTCATTCTCTCCCCCTCTTCTGTAGGCCCACATGCACTCTGACTCTCGTGTTTACGCTCACATTTGTTCTGTCTCGTTTTCTCTGTCTCTCGTGTATCCCGATACGCTCTTTCCTCCTTTGCTCCGGCGTCGGGGGAGACAGAGGTATTGTTGCAAAAGAAAGCTTCATTAAATATCTACATCTGTGCTGCATTGAATTGGATTAAACACACAGATTCGGCTGAAATCACATGGTGTTTGTGTCTGCGTGCATTTATTATATTCCCCATGCTCCATAAAAACAAACAGGAAAGAATAACCGCCTTCCCCTCAGCCAATGTCACCAATTCAGTATCAGACCAAATGTCTCCCCTTCTGTTCCTGAGATAAGACGCTGAATAATGGCCAGAAAAGTGTTTTATCAAGAACATGATGATGTCACATAAAATATCATTATTTCATTTTTTTTAATCCTGTTAGACATTTGTGTGAAGTTTTGTCATAATTAGTGTATGAATTCTTAAGGTTATGGCCCAAAACATGTTTTGTGAGGTCACAGTGACCCTGACCTTTGACCACAAACTTCTAATCAGTTCATTCTTTGTGTCAAATGTCAAGGAGACTCCCTTAAGGTCCTTTTGAGATATTACCTTCATGAGAATTAGACTGATAGCTCACAGTGACCTTGACGTATGACCAGCAAAATCGAATCAGTTCATCGAGGAGCCCAAGTGAATATTTGCGCCACATTTGAAGGAATCCCCATAAGATGTTCTTGAGATATCTTGTTCACAAGAATAAGACAGAAAAAAAAGGTCACAGTGACCTTGACTGAGGTCACAGTGACCTTGACCTTTTTTTCCTGTTAACAGGGTTTCTTTGGTTTTTACTTATCCACTGTGAGGGTCCAAAGGACAGAGGGATGTCTGCTGTAAAGCCTTCTGAGGCGAATTGTGATTTGCAAGATTGTGCTTTATAACTAAAAGTGAAATTGAGACAGACATGGTCACAGTGACCTTGACCTTTGACACTGAACCAACAAATCAGCAACCACCTAATCAGCTCATACTTATGTTTGTGCCAAATATAGGAAACTCCCTCGATGCCTTCTTGACGTAGTGCATTCACAGAATGAGACGGACGCAAGGTCACTTTCACCTTTGACCACCAAAATCAAATCAGTTCATCGTTGAGTCCAAGTAAACTTTTTTTTACCATATTTTAGGCAACTCCCTAAAGGCCTCCGTAAGGTATCACTTTCACAGCAATGATAGACAAGGTCACAGTGACCTTGACCTATGACCATCAAAATCTAGTCAGTCCATCCCTTATTATGAGGGAACATTTGCGCCACATCGAAAAACATTCTCTCAAAGTGTTCTTGAGATATCACGCTCACAAGAGTAAGATGGATGCAAGGTCACAGTGACCTTTGACCACCAAAATCTAATGTTGTTAATTGTTCATCCTGAAGGAGGGATCCCTCCTCAGCTGCTCTTGCTGTGGTTTCTACCATATTTTTCTCGTTTAAGTTTTATTTTACTTTTTTGAGGAGTCTGTACTTACCCACTGTGAGGGTCCAAGGACAGAGGGAAGTTGTATCCTGTAAAGCCTCTGAGGCAAATTGTGATTTGTGATATTGGGCTTTATAAATAAAATTGAATTTAATCAATAACTTCTTCCTTGAGTCAAAGTGGACGTTATGCCAAGTTTGAAGACATTCCCTCAAAGTGTTGATATATCATGTTCACAAGACGGAGATGGATACACAGACAAACTACCTGAAAACATGATGCCTGCGGTCACGGCTATCTCTAACGCAGAGGCGTTTCAAAAAAAAAGAAGAAGAAAGAAAAAGAAGCAGTAAATGATGTGTAAGAGTAACATAATAACATTCTCTTCTCCACTGAGACGGGCCATGACCTCCTCACAGGAGCTTTACAGTGACCATTTGAATGGTAATGTGACAGGCTGATTGCCAATTTACAGCCCACAGAAAAGCCCTGCCCCACTAAATCAAAGGACAGCTCTGTAATGACAAACACAAACAAGACGGCGAGCTCCAACCCAAACGCTGTCCGCCATTGTCCCTCCTCCTCAAAATTATGCTCTCAATCACAGCGTCTGAAAGTAAAGGAAATGATTGAAAACAGCAGTGGCTAAAACAGAAAAAAACAGTGTTTTCACCTATCAGCACAAAGTCGCACCTCTCTTAAAGCCGCCTGCCACGCTGAATAATGCGATGGCGTGCTATTCCTGCTGGATATCGCAGTAATAAGCAGATGATCCCCTTTGGAAATAACAGCTGGTTGTGTTTTTCTAATGGTGAGGCTCCATCACCGCCCGTCACTCCTCGTTCATCAGCAGCTGTTAGCCATGCTTCCTATGTAATTGCTCTCACTCTCTGCCATAGCGCGCCATTTTTCACCTGCACTTAGCACTTGGATAAATGCATCATAATTTTCACAATTTCTGCACGGCTGCTTTGCAAGAAACTTGATCAATTGTGATGATGGTCGGTGGGATAGAAAACTCAACTGATTCTGTTGAGATTAGGTGTGGCAGCAGAATATCTCTTCTTCATGCTGAAGAGTGGTGTGTATTTATTCTGTGAGGATTTATAAATGATGGTGGTTAATTACATTGTTTTTTTCCCCTCATCTGAAATGATGCTACCTTGACAGATCTTTTAGCTTTTGATGTATCTTGAATTGTCAAAGCATTCTCTACATTTTTTCTTAAATTCAGTCACAGAACAAGAGGGCTTGTCTGAATCCCTTTATGTTTCTAAAGCTTTTCATTTTCTAATTAATTCTGAACTGTACCAGGGGGACGCCTGGCTTACAATACAATATGCTCTGTGGTTTGGCAGCTTTGTCTATGGACCGAATCATGGCAAACAGAGCTGCCTCTAAATCTTAAGATTTGAAGGGGGGAAAAAAGACTTTTATGAAATATTGCCAGCTGTCAGTCTGACGCATTAACCTATAGTGTCTGTTTTTTGGGTTCAGTCACGCAGAACCAGAGACTGAGGGTTTCTGTTTGGACTCATCACACACGTTCAGCAATCACACAGAGAGAAATCCATCATGGACAGTGTAGAAACAAAGACACAACTGCAGACTGCAGGCTAAAGGTCTTCTCGCACAGTAAGAAACACTCCACCTGTCGACCTGCCTGGATCCACAGGGTCTCACTGCACCCGTGTGAACAGACCTAGGTCATGATTATAATGTATATTGGGGGACAAATCCCTTCTGATATTTAAATGTGCTTAAAATAGGGATGCACTGAAATGAAAATTTGTGGCCGAAGCGGAAGCTGAATAAAATTGGCTTGGCTGAATACCGAGTACCCACTACGGAATACCGTTGTTTAGTTTTTCATTAGTTTTTGCAGATGAACACCCTCCAGATTAGTGTTGTCACGGTACTAAAATTGAGACCCACGGTATGATACCAGTGAAAGTATCACGGTTCTGAGTAGTATCATGATACCACAGCAAAATGAGGCATTCCTTTTGTCATTTATATAAAGATAAATCACTTTTCTATAATACATCAATGATATTTCAATGGAATAAATTACTTATTGACTTATTCATACTTCAAAAACAGCATCAATAAGTGATTAACATAGCAGGGATTGAAATAAAATAAATAAATAAAATAAAAATCAACCAGCCACCCTCCTCCCCTGATAAGAACAGTCCCTTCAGCGTGGTGAGGTTTGTGGACCGTTACCTGCCACAAAGAGAGAAATGTGAACAGCTCGTTTCTCCTCTGACACGTCACATACTGTGTGCCGCCACGGCTTGGCTGTTTAGGTACTTTTTGGCAGTCATGACACAAAACTGTTTTTAGCCGCAAACGCGAGTAAAATGCTTGAACCGTAGAGCTCCGTGGAAAACAAATCACGCCGTTTGATTGCGTCATCAAAACACGCCACTATTTTTCAGCCTTTTTTTTTTTGCAGTATTCAGCCGAATATACTCGGTTACCGAATAGTCGGTGCATCCCGAGCTTAAAATGTCCCCAGATATACTGTTAGGAAATGTAAATGACTATAATCACCGCCCCGTGGTTGTATGACTCCGCCCACCAGTCCAGTGTCTCTGACAGTCTCCATCCATGTCAGTGAAAACATTGATGCTTCACACACAGAAGATCTATACAATTAGCACAGTGTCAAGATTAGAGTCTCCAATTCAGTATCTGACCAAATGTCTCCCCTTCTGTTCCTGAGATTGACATTAAAACCTGATGATGTCACAATCACTGACCTTTGACCTTAGCACATAATTCCAATCAGTTTATTCTTCAGTCAACATTTGTGTCAAATTCTTAGAAATTCCCAAAAGGTGTTGTTAACATATCGCACTCACAAGAATGAGACAGATGCAAGGTCACAGTGACCTCTGACCACCAAAATCCAATCAGTTGATTGTTGAGTCCAAGTGAATTAGCAGATGTAATTATAAATAAACCTTAACTTTTACTTACATTACTATTATTAAATGTATTATTATTACTACTGATTCTGGTATATGGTGTCAAACACTGTGCTGCCTCTCTATTTCATTACTTTTAAATATATTAAAAAGTGGAAAACTAGGTTGTAATTTGGGTGTTCACGTCGAATATCACTGTAGATTGTGATAGTTTTGTAAAGTGTTAGTATGTCATAAAAAATCTCAGGCATAGTATTTCATTAAATTGTCATGGTATAATATGTCATAAACTTGTCATAAAATGTTCCAGTGTGTCATAAAAAATCCCATAAAAAGTCATATTATAGTTTTTCCATTAAAATAAAGTCTTAGTGTGCACTTATCCTGTGCTGCCCTCAATCACACGCTGACGCTTTCACTCATTCACTCATCGAAACCACTGATTGAAGATTTTTATTTCAAAATGCTCTAAAATGGTCAGTTTAACTGTTGAGTGCTTAAAAACTGGGTCACAGAAGGTTGAAAATGGTCCTCTTCAATGTAAAGCCTCGTTTCCAATCAAGCAGTTCAGTCCGTTACACATTAGAGCGATTATTTTTTCTATCGCCACAGTGAAAGTTGTGGATGGTACCAACAGCAGCGTCCTTAGCGTCCCCATGTTTGGTCCCCCCTCTGTTGGGGCACCTAGCACACAGATCTGCTACTAAAAGGTGGAGCTAGAAACCCTGCAGTCTGATTGGTCAGTAGAGGACGATCACTCTGGTTTTATGTAACCTCTGTTCATACATTAGTAAACTACAACTATAAAATGAAAGAGAAAAAATAACTTCATTCACTGGGCCGACTGCCGGCAACTTTTAAGGTGGAACGTTTACTTGTAATGTTACTCAGTGCATGAGTTGATGACGTGAATCCATCAGCACACCTTAAATTTAAAGTCCAAAAGAAAGAAGAACCAAAATCTAAACTGAAAGCCACCTGGTGTAAAACAGTGAACTCAGGGAAGAAATCCAACAGCGCATGAGAGACCAGGCAGGAAACGACACCATGAACACGGGGAAGAACACAGATGAACTGAAAAGGGAAACACACAGGAAACTAATCACAGGAACAAGACACAGCTGCAGCAGGTGAACACAGGTAAAAGGAGGGAAATGTGGATTGGCTGACAACAAGGGTGTGGTGGAGGGTGGAGCAAACAAGACTAATAGAGAACAGGTGTGACTGAAGGGAGGACTCTGGAACAGGTAGGGACTAATGAGACTGATGGAAGACAGGTGTGACAGAAAACAGGCGGGAAAACACACAAAGGCAGGAAGTATTTATCATTGTTGTAGCCCTCAAGTCATTTTTACCCTCTTCAGCACATGCACCAAATAAAAAAGGTTTGAAGGCTGTTACCTTCATCATAAGGCTCAAATATTTTTTGCAGCTCTAGATAGAATTTTTTATATCTCTTGATAGTAAAGGTTGTTGACCCTACATGTCTGCAAGTGTTACTTTTGGTTATAAAAGGTACTTTACTGAAAGTTTTGGGCGGAAAAGTGGCTTAAAATAAATTAGCTTAAATTAAAACTATAAACTGTTCAGATAATAGTTACACTGTAAAAAATATCTGACTGTACATTTACAGCAAATTACTGACTACTAGTTGCATCACTTTCACAGTAAGGTACGGTTTCATTTTTACAGTAAATTACTGTGAGATAAGTGTATACTGTGATCTCACAGTAGTTATGCCAGCGTATGACTTATAGCAATATGCTTCTGTAGAATTACTTTATTTAACTGTAACTTTACAGGTAAACTCCAGATATCACTGTACTGTACTTTGTCCCAGTCCGCCCCTGGTCTTGTCTCTTAGACAACATATCTGAACATGTAAAGATACTTTATTTGCACTTAATTATACATTCATACTTCATACATTAATTCTGCATGTGACCACCACTAGAGTAAATCTAAAAGAAATCAGATATGAGCATTTGGAAGCTAATTATTCCACCAAAAAAACAATCAACGAGCATAACCCCGGGAGGCAGGTGCCGGGTCTTGTATCCTTCTCACCTTTTTCACCCCTGACCCATTTTCATGCCTGATCTAAACCACGATAGAATTGTTGTGAGTGTTAATAATAAGGAAGTACATACTCGCCATATTTAAGTTCCATATTTAACAGATCCAGATTTGACAGATTGTGGTGCGATAGTCTGACGCTCGCATCAGGTTAGGACACAGCACGTTATCCACTCTCCGTCCAAAAAGACCTTTAAGATCTTAACACCAAGAAATGCTCCCCACATTTATACTTCACTTTTTTTTAACTAGAAGAGATCCCACTTTCATATGCTGAGGTTATGTAAGATCATTTTAAGAAATTCATAAGTAAAAGAGAAATAGAAAATATAAAGCAAGTGGGTACAACAACAAAAAATCACTCTGCATCACTAAATAACATAAAAATGTAACAATATCTGGAGTGTGAGAACATTAAAGGGTGGATTTTTCTCACAGAACTTGGAGGTACACATCAGAGATGTGTAAAGCTCCCCCCTGGATGGTTGATATGGCACTATCTTTGGCTTACACCCACATAGTATTTTTCTGCAAGCTGGAAACCCACTCAGCATTCTATATTCCTCTCATTTTGGTGTGAGAGGAGACTCGAGGCGCCGACCCCACGGGATGTCCTTCCCACCGATGCTGGTGGACTTACAGTAACATTTTGCCCCAGTGTCAGGGAAGAGGAGAGGAGAAGCAGAGCGAAAGAGAGAAGACTATGAGCTTAATGTAGATCTGTCATCAGCTGGCTGCAGATCAAAAGAGCAGCATTGGCAGGCGGAGCACAGAATCCACCAGAGCCTCCTCTCTATGCCAAGCTCCAGCTTCTCTGAGGTAGACGAGCACAGAGGGGCCTGGCTCCAGGCGAGGAGAGCGTCTATCTGCTTTCTATGTGTATGCGTGTGTGTGTGTGTGTGTGTGTGTGTTTTTGGGGGCGGAGAGGTGTGGGCACATGCACAATGTCTCAAGGCAAGGATCTGGCACTTTGAAAATGTCACCAGAATCCCAGAAACAAAAAAAGAAGAAGAGAATGGAGAAAGTGTGATGAACAGACGCGTATGCTCTGGGAGGTGTGGGATTTAGAGACGATGGAAGGCAGCATCGTTCTCTCAGAGTGGGAGACTGGGAGGAATAAAGACGATGGCACAGAGACAGAGAGAAGCAGGCTTTCTTGACTGTACACCTCTGCAGCATCAGTGTACAACTGTTAAGTGAGTCCAAGGACGTTCTAAATTGCAGCCTTCAGAGGTTTGTAAGTGCTGTCTTTCTTTCCACGTCTGATGTTAGCGTGACGGTTGAATATGTTGGTGCACTGTGAAACTTTAAGCAAACAATACGTCTCATTTTAACGTCAAACAGCACAGTTATGTTTTGTGTCTATATGTACTACTGTGCTTCATTATCAGGCTGAATATTAAATATCTGATCATGTGTTCGAGGCCATGACTCAAAAATGCAATAAAATGCTGATGAGAGGCTTTGCAGTCTGCCTGTGATGCTGCATGACACATCTTCATGAATAATGTTCTGCAGTTCCTCTAATGTCCACTTGAGGCTGGCTCCAAGAGTGCGTCAGTCCTCACAGACCTCCAGGTTAAATGTTTAATATCTGGTCACACACTAGAATATATCTGCCACTGTGCAGAACATAGTTTCTGTGGCAAATAAGTTGTATGGAAAACTAATTTCTAGAAGAAACAGAGACTGGAGACAAAGATGCCTCTCCCCCTTTTGTTAAACTGGATGATGCATTCACTGCCCCAACTGAATCAATGCAATGTCTCTGTAGCTGCCTGTGATTCGTTGTTTAGCCTCTGTTGGTTGTTTCTGTTTTCTGTTGTGTTCTAATGTGTTCGTGTGCTGCTGAACAGGAACCTGCTGAAGTCAGGCCAGTTTGAACTGTAACACACTTCATGTTACTTTTAATTGCTCTCGCATGGTTAAATGAAACGAAGGAGAGCGAGGCTCCCTGATTCACTGCAGACAGCAACACTTAAATCGTCTGCCATATTTTGACGACCATGACGAGTGTCTGAGCTGATTTCTTTGTGTCAGTTTCTCGAACATCTCTGAAACATTTTGTCGACACTCTTTTTGTATCGCTTTTAAGTAAACTGTAGTTTCGTGTGTAATATGCATCAGTAAAATGTGAACTAATGAGCCAGGTTTAAAGCTGTTCTGCTGAAAACACAGATAAAAAAGTCTTTGGGCGAATTACAGCAGCAGGCAGCAGAAACTAAAAGCTGAACACCTCCTCTGACAACAAAGGTGTAAGGAGTACACACTCTATATGTTTATCTCCACGGCCCAAAGACTCTCTAAAGAGGGAGACGCTGTGTTAAGAAATCACGGCCTGACCTTGCCAATCTCGTCCAGTCTTAGTGTAGAAGTACAAGAAAACCTGACAGAGTGAAGATGCACAACATCTCTCTTCCGAGGGGTTTTCTTTGTGTTTGTGTTTGCAGGTGTGTGTGTTTGTGACTGTGTGTGTTCTAGCCGAACTCAATGTCAAACCTATTTCCAAACCACTGATTCAGCTAGTTGTGGAGATATACAGTGGTGCTGCCAAAGCTAACCTTTAGAGATTACGGTGACATTAAAAGCTGCATATGGCGAGTGGAGAGACCCGACCACCGCGCGCCTCATCTGATGCAAATGTCCTCTCTCACCTCTATCAGCAAAAGTAATTATGGCAAACCACTGTGACATCTCGGGCTGCACAGGAGAGGGGAAGAGTCCCTGGTATAGGTCATGGAAATACACCCATCTCTCTGGGTAAGGAGGAGACAATTATCTTTTCGTGCGGTGAGGCAGCGTTGAGGGAGGAGCCCTCCACCCTGTAACCCCCCCTCCCCGCTCCTCAAAGTGAAGTGTCTTTTGTACCAGCAGCCTTGAGGGACACAGTCAAGAAATCGACACTGCTGTTAGCATGCTCGAGGCTAAAGAGATGTATCGGTATGGCGCCGCTGTCTCTCTGGATGACTGGGGCTTCATTAATATGTTGGCAAACATGTGTTTGGTCCTGATTTTTTAATGTATTTTTCCAGTCGCTGCATAGATATGAAAATTACATGCATACTGGCAGCAGTCATGGGATGTCAGTTGATTAAGTGTTTAGATTTAACAAACCCAAATGATTTATTTATTTACTATTTAAACTGCAATTAATCACTTTTTTTTATTGCAGCTTTAAAATGACATTGTTTTGCATTTTAAAACAGATTTGAAGTCCATATTAACAAAGCAGTTTGTGAGAGAGTGTCTTGAAAGGCAACCACATTGTCACAATTCAGGAGCTCCAGTTTAGCTGCTCTCTGATTCATACAGGTCCTGTATGTGTCAAACTATTGGTCCTGATGACAGTAAGACACGACTGGTCACAACATGTAAAACTGAGGACGTTCTCTTAATACGTAATTTACTTGTGTGTCTGTGTCACTCTGCAGTTGCACCTCCAAAATGTTGCTCAAAGATGGAGTTTCTGTAAAGTGCTGTCTGACTGATTCAAAACACACACTGAAACTGTCTCTATTAAGCCATGTGTAAACACAAGTTCGCAAACCTACAAATACAACATGCTAACATTATTAGCACAAGCCTATGGCATTTTACATTGTATAAATTAGACTAATGGCTAGCAGAGTTTTCTTCTACTCATATGAAGCCAGATAAATCACACACAGGAGTCAAAATGCAGGTCTGCAGTCAGTTTTCACCCATTTAGCAGCGCTGTAGTTACCTTCTTCGATTTAATTTTATCCACAGGTCTGTGGTGATTCACACATGGCTTTAGTGATGCGGTTGCCCGCTGACAAAAGTCTGATTAGCTGCACCTCAAACTCAAAGTGGCAGCACACATTTAATTCAGTTTCTTAAAAACACTTTATGTGCAGATCTTAATTGCATCTCATTGAATGCATTAACGCTGACAGTCCTAATAATAATTTATGTAATAATACTAAAGCTGATTGGCTTTGCTGGTTTTTTTCAGTTTGCATGGGTTCTAATTCCCACTGTCACAATTTCTCATCTGTTTTTCCCCATGATAAAATAGAGAACTGAGAGCATTTGCTTTTTATTAGGAAAAATTCAAACAAAAGTGAAAAAGTCTGTCACGCCTCCTGAAGAGCATCAGATATTCTTAAAAAAAAAACTGATCTCGGAGAGATAACCCATTCGCCACATTAAGTACCAACGCGCATTGTGCTTCTCACAATCTACTTGTATGTTTAAGCTGTGTGACTTAGATAAAATCCCAGCCTGCTCTACACGCTGGAAGCAACCATAATCCTGGTGAAAGTGTTCTCCTATTTTTTCCCATCCTCATGTCATGTTTGTGTTGTTGATGTGTTTTTGTTTGAGTGCTTTGCAGAGCGGAGGGGTCCTGCAGCCCCACAGCTGACCCTGCTGTTCAGAGTCAGTGGGCTGCGGTGGCCCAGAGCGGCTTACGCTAACCTCTAACCCCCTGGCAGTCACTGCTGGCTTAGCTCTGCTGAACAAGTCAGCTGGGCTTTGTGCCCGAAAGAGTCGACCTGCACAAGTGTCATCTGGCCCTGTAGTGAGATCTCCTGCACCTCAGGGTGAACCCCAGCACATTATCCAACGCACTCCTGAGACAAGAGGGCATGGCACTCGCTCAGGCTGTCCCCTGCTCAGAGACCTTTTAGCAGCAGCTACATTTACATTTGTTTAAATGTCACTTTCTTTGGCTTTGAATTAATTTGCCTCTTATAGACACCAAGTACATGATGCAGGGATTCAGCCGCAGCACGTCTTCTGCTGCCGTAAATATAAACAGACACACCAAAATATTTTGGCCAGTTTACTGTGTTAGCTGTGGATTACAGCTTTACTGCAATTAAAATAATCTGACTAACGCCCTGATTCACCAAGACTGACCTAATCTGACTAATTCTCCTTAGTGTGACTAAGCTGCAGGAGCAAAGAGCATTCGTCTGAGAGTCAGACGCCTGCAGAGCCACACACCACTGTTCAAAACCTGTGTTGTAATGTAACAACGTAATAATACTTTTTACAGTATTTAAGTCATGCTTAGAAGAATCTGTACTTTACTTAAGCTTTTATTTTTCTGTAAACTTTCACTTTTATTCCACCACATATCTTCTACAAAATGGAGAAGGAAGGGAGGAAGGGATGGACATACTGGATTCTGTTCTTTAAATCCTTTAAGTTGTACAAAAAAAATGTTTTTCTTAAAGTATGATGTACACTCAATTTATTAAGGTGGTTCACAATTCTCAAAATTCTGACCACTTGCTTGAGATGTCGATAGCTGCTCAAGTCAGGATTGTGCCAGGCCTGCAGAATTAATCGAATATTCATCACCATCACAATTTTAGCTTCTGGTCTTTGTGCATGGGGCGTCCGCTCTAATAACTGAGCTAGTTGGCCACTTATTATCCACTTCTTTTCCCCACCTAATTTTAGTGATCATCAAGTCTCTTCTGTATTGGAATTAACATCATATTATACATGCATATTCTTATCGTGACGGCCCAACAGCAGATGGAGACATGAAATACAAAACTTTTTAATGTATGTAATATCAGTTCAGAAAAAGCATGTTAACCGATTCTGATACCGATAACGTACTGATATTATCCTGCATCCCTAACAAAAAAGAGTGGGGCTTTAAATTTTAGCAGAAATGTTTTGTACAAGTTGGTTATGGAAAAAGAAACAGCTGAACTTCCAGTTTGTGTCGTCAAACTTTTGCCAAAGTCAATATAATATGGATTTATCAGTGTGGATTTCAGTGAATACATGATGGACTAAATATTGTACACCCACTTTATCAGTGTCACAAGAGTAATGAGTTTTCTCATATTCATGTTGTCAGTTGTAAACAAAAAACTTGCCATATTAATTTTGGGCGTGTGGGCGGGGTGGAGGGGGCGATCAGCTGGTCTGTGCAATTAGTTGTTGCACTGAGGGGGGAAAAGAATCACATTCATTATGTGAAAATATGGCCACCACGAAGGAGCCTCTTGAATTGTAATGAAGGAGGCCCCGTGATAACCATGAATTCACCAATTAAGGTTCTCATATAACATTCAAATTATGTGCATTTTAACGACCAGTTATGCCACAGAAACAGCCGCATTTTCCTTTGGTTTCAAGGAGCTTCCCTGCTTGCAAATGTAGGAGTAATTAAGATAATTAAAGCTTTTGATGTTCCACATATAATCCAATGTGCAGCAATAGAGGGAAAATGCAAAAAAAGTTGTAATGAATTTCAAGGCTTTGTCCTCTCCTGTTCCCTCCCATTACAACAGCTCTCATTGTCTCAGATTCCATTTTCCTTCAGTGAAACGCTTCTTACACCAGTTGGGGAGAAATTGGCTGCTTCACTTTGCAGAATTAATGACTTTGTCTCCTTGGCATGTCAACTTTGTCGGAAGAAACTCAACAACAGTAAAGTTTTTTTGTTCTTTGAAACTTTCTGTGTCGGTTTTGCTGAGCACACATGCACTTTTCCAGCCCTCCTGACATATGGTAAACACAACTATTACTGAGAGCTGTCTGACTCCACTATTCTGGCCACTGACAGGCGGGAAAAAAAGTGGAAAGCTCAGTCATGAAAAAAAAAATGCATTGTGTCTATACATGCAGAGAGCTGCAAACCACAGGTTTCACTGTGTGTGCTTTTAACTCTGAAATGTTGTCCCTGAAATGTCCTTATTTCCATTCCCACAAAAGACTTTGAGACATGACAGCTATTTTAAAGCAAGAAGTAATATCTTCTTGAGATCAACTGAATGCATGTGCTTGCATTATGTATGATGTATGTGTGAGAAAGAAAAAGTAAGACAGCGGAAAGAGGCGGGAGAGCTCCCTGGCTGAGCTTTTATCATCCTTAAATGTACCAAAATGAGTCTTGGGGAAAAGGAAGCCGTGTGGCTTTTGAAGAATTAATAAGCCTGTCTCATTTGGATGTGTCGAGCGTCTCGGACAGCCTGTGAAAGCCCCAGTTCCACACTTTCCTGACAGTGCCTTTGATGATCACTGATAACGTACAGCGACTCCCAGGGAGTGAGGCATACAACAATGAGGGTAGAGTCAGTGGAGACCGGCTTCACTGATCCTGACTGAGCTTTATTATCTGGCCTCTCTCCAGCAAAGCAGTGCATTAGGTATTCCTGAGACAAAGCATGTGGGACAGAGTGTGTGCCCATTGTTCTGTTCGTCTTGTCGAGGAAATCTCGTCCTTTTGACAAAGGTTACTGGTTTACCCGCCTGCTGGGTGCAGACAGTCTCGTCTTTGCCGGGTCAGTCTGAAATTTTCTGCGGTGTGTTTTAAGTACGGCTGTCTGCTTTAACCCGTTAATCGCAATGACATTAAGGTCTGCACATAACAGGTTGGTTTTTTTAAAAAATTGCATTAATCGCGTCTTCGATGCATCCTTAGTTGTAGTCGAGCTGCAGCCGCCGCTTCCTGCTCTCTGCTGCTGCAGTGATGGAAAATAAGACACCACTGGTTTTTTGAACGTCTCCTTTCACTTTAAAAAACTCTGAGTAGGTTCAGCTGACAACCCAAAAGCATCTGCACCTTGTGGCAAACAGAATTAAAACTTTACCCAAGTATTTGAGTTTGAGCTCCCACCTACAAGCTGAGCACACAGGTGCAGCTAATCAGCCTGACGTCAGCAGGCAGCCATGTCACCAAAGTCACTAAAGCACTATTTTCACCACAGACCTGTGGATGAAACTAAATCAGTGGGTGGAAACTGACTGTAGACCTGCATTTTGAGTCCTGTGTGTGATTTATCCTGGCTTCATGTGAGTAGAGAAAAAGTCTGCTAGCTGCAAGGCTAATTTATACAATGTAAAATGCCATAGGCTTGTGCTAAAAACATAGCATGTTGTATTTGTGGGGAAAATGTATCCAGATAAAGACAAATGCTTTGTCTATGAATATTGTGAGCTATAGAAAAGCTCATTTGTGGGGCGTCTGTGGCTTAGTGGTAGAGCAGGCGCCCCATGTACAAGGCTGTTGCTGCAGCGGCCCGGGTTCGACTCCAGCCTGTGGCCCTTTGCTGCATGTCACTCCCTCTCTCTCTCTCTCTCTCTCTCCCCCTTCACGCTTCTCTGTCCTATCCATTAAAGACTAAAAAAAAAAGCACCAAAAAATATCTAAAAAAAAAAAAAGAAATAAAAGAAAAGCTCATTTGTGAACTTGTGTTTGAAATTGTCTCTATTAATCCATGTTTAATGTGTGTTTAATGTGTGTTTTTGAATCATCTCAGCTTCACAGCACTTCACAGACACCCCACTGTCTACCAGTGTTTTGGACATGTAACTGCAGAGTGACACAGACACACGAGTATATTATGTATTAAGTAGACGTCCTCAGCAGCAGCAGTGTAAGGAAATTATGACGAGCCCTGTGCACGCTATTTTGCATGTATTGTTTCAACACAAACAGAGACTTGACATTGGACAACATTTACATACATACATATCATCACTGCATATCTGACAAAAAAGATAGTAAGAATCATTTAATTGTACAGTGCTTATACTTAATTTATAGACTTTATAGCTAAACTTTGACCTTTGACCTGTACATATTACAACTCTTTTTCATCCTTTTTAACAATCCATAGGCCATTTTTTAACCATATTTATACATTTTTAACATTTTAGAAAACTATTTATATCCTGATGTCTAGATGAATTCTAGCCAGGGCTACATTAATGATATGTATGTTTTTTAAATCACTCCTCTTTGAACACAGGTATATTTCCAAGGTGGCAGTTTGGATCATTTGCAGATGCCCACTTTCTCTACAGACTCCTTCACTCTGGGGGCTCCAGTACAATCGCACTGCCTGCGCTGACCATATTTACGCCCTAGTCCTAAAGTTGACATGTTGTGACCAGTCATAAGTCTCACCGTCGGGGGAACAATAGTTTTACAAACACAGGACCTGTGTGAATCAGAGAAAGTGACTCACTGCTGTCGAAATAACCAGATCATTGGACATCAGTGAGTCATCAAAATTTATATCAGAGTAACTGCACTGTCTTAATGTGGAGCAGTGTAATTGTTTCAAAAAAACAAAGACTGTATTCGACACTCAAAAAAAATAACTATTGAAATTCAGTGATTAATTGCAGTTTGAAAATTAAAAAAAGTGACATTTTCCAGAATGATTTGAGCTTTACAAATGTCTCTTTGCCTTGAAGCTGCTCTACAAACCACAAAACTCAAGGATGTGTTGTTATTAACTGGTTGTTTTTTCCTGTATACATAATGTTTTGCTCCTACTTTGTTCCAAATCATAAATCACATCCATTTTCAGATTCCCTTCCTGTCCTGTCTTGTCTTTTTTAAGTCACATGAGGAAGTCAGAGTGATTAGTGCGATTGTGATAAAAGCTACCATCCAGAAAATTTGATGAAACCTGGTGAGTCAGAGCCCAGAAATGGGCTTTAGCAAACAAAATAACCGAGCAGAGGTGATACTGAAGCTGGTGCGTAACTAGCAGCCAGTGCCAGGCAATTTTCTACTCGGCTACTCATAACCTACAGGAAATGACAAAAAAGCATTGGCCGCCTTTGTTGAGGACAATTTTGTGATTATGGGGTTGATAGCTACATTCCGTCGTTTGATAGCAGGCACATCTGCCCTTTTTAGGGCTACTTTGGCCAGCTCTTTTTTGCACCAGTCTCACGCCGATAAAGGGCCCCACATCCTTTCATCCTACAAATATGGTGCACCAATTACTGATTCCTGTATTTGGGGAGGAAAATGGTGCCCAGCGGAAAAGGTGCATTATTTAGAGTTGTTTAAAGTCAGGACAGAGTGAGGTTTTTGAGGTTAGGTTAATGGGTTTCTCTATTTACATGGATCTAGCTATTTCATTTACTGCACCTATCTGTCCATCTGTCTTGTCATAGTGTATGACTGAATATTTCTGTTCACACAACAGTTAGTTCTGATATAGAGCATAACATCACTAGAACTTTTCAACTATGCATGGATCAGTAAACCTATACTGTTAATAGCTAATAGAGGAAAACCACCTATGGGGATCATCCACACCGAGAGGCGCCACAGGGAGCGCCGCCACAGAGACCACCCCAACCCAGATAGGCCGAGGTAGACTCCACACATGGTGCACAGCCCCCCAGTCCTCTGGGCCCAAGGGATCTCCAGGACGACACCAAGGGCAGACTGGACACAAGACACTGGACACTGGACTAAAAGACAATAGGATAAAAACAAGAATATTTAGAATAAATATTTTGAAAATTTTAAGATTAAAAATTTTTCACAAAATAAAGAGTAAAAATTTCAAAAATAATAAAATGCCTAAGGATTTAAAAGTAGAACATTAGACATTAAAACATAAATAAAAATAAATAAAATGTAATGTACTGTTTTTCTTTTCATCATTATCAAATAAAAAGTGGGAGACGGATCGTTTGGTCATTTCAAAACAAAAAACGGATAATGGTTGGTTTTCCGTGTTTCAATTCGTTATTTCCAAACGAAAAACTAATGGCCGCGAAGAACACGGACCGACCTGGTTGGTTCTTGAGATATTGGACGGAGAGATGGCTGGACTTGGAAACATAATGCCTCCAACTGCAGCTATCACTGGCGCAGAGGCTTGCCGGAAAAAGCAAAAACACATTTGAGGTCATGCTGTTGTTCCAGTTATCAGTACAGCTGTGATTATTGGTATAATGTCTAATCAGTTGTAGCATATAGAAACTGTTGCAGTTTTATCTAATAAGTCCTTTTTCAGTGTCTCAATCTGTGAATCCGTACTTCACTCATTTCTGTCAAAAGTACTCATCAAGATTATTTTTCAGAGGTCAATTTAAGTATCTGCAGTTAATTTATTGATGCAGTCAGAATCTATACAATCATTTCTGATTCTGCAGGGACATGGTTCCCCGCATACATTTCACCCTCACCTGAAACATACTTGGGACATCAAAACCAAAATTTGACAGGGAGCCTCGGGGAAAGCTAGCCTGTGACCCTGTTTAATATGATGCCTGAGGCAATTTCTCTGCTGCAATAACATGCTCTCGCCGGCTGACATTGGTAACCTGACAACTGATGCGAAGGCCAAGAAAAAATGCAATACACAGAATGCCGTGAGACATCCGTAAGAGATGAGCAGGAGGTATACAAAAGCCTTAAGGGACATTCTCCCTTGTCTGAAGGACCAGAAATTTACAAGTCAACTGATCACTTCTGGCTGAAGCTAAACAGATTCCTGATCCATTTGAGAGGATGTTTGTTGAATAGATCGGTACACATGACATCTCAGCTCTAAATAACCACTGAGGTAGTTAGCAAGTTAGCATAGTAGTAGCATAGTTTAAAGACTGGATGATGGGAAACAGCAAGTAAGCCTGAATGAAGGACAGCAATGAGCAGGATATCGACATGGAGAGCAAAATTAGAATTGATTTGCAGAGAAAAGGGGGGTTGCCATGTTGGAGAGGCAGCGACTTCTGAATTCCTAATCCAGCAGTCTTTGAGGACGTCTCTGTGGCAGAACTGGTCTTTCTCTACTCTCACAGAGAGGCCTTCAATCAGGCCTCAGGCTGCATTAAGATTCAACCCCTCTGTGATGTTCTCACACAACAAGCCTAACTGGATTCTGGGTATTAGGCATTGAAAACAGAGCGAATTAGAGTTGCTGCCCAGTGGGTATACGCCTCCGCCCACCAGTTCTCTGACAGTCTCCATCCATTGTCAGTGAAAACATGGATGCTTCACACACAGAAGATCTATACAATCAGCACAGTTTCAAGATTAGAGTCGCCAATTCAGTAACTGACCAAATGTCTCCCCTTCTGTTCCTGAAATATGACGTTAAAACATGATGATGTCACAGTCAAGCTGACCTTTGACCCTTCTAAAAAAAAAAAATGCCACTTCATTATTTTATACAGTCAGACATTTGTGTGAAGTTTTGTCATAATTAGTGTTTGAATTGTTGAGTTGTGGCCTCGCTGCAGCGGTCACAAGTTCGACTCCAGCTTTGCTGCATGTCATCCCCCCACTCTCTCTCTCTCTCTCTCTCTCTCTCTCTCTCCCCACTTCACACTCTTCACTCTGTTCTGTAATAATAATAATAATAATAATAATATTCCCCCGTGACATTCTTGAGATGTCGTTGAAAAGAACGGGACTGACAGAATCCTGAAAACATAATGCCTCCAGTGAACACACCATGAAAATCTTTCTACATGACTGATCAGAGATTCATATTTTCTCTGAGCTGTTTTTCTTCCGTCTTTGTCTGAATGTTGTTTCCTGAATATTGTCCAACATGCTTTAAGTGCACATTTAAAAATCCTTCATATTCGTGAGGTTTTACTGCTGTGCTATGATGTAGGACAGAGGCGTAGGCCCAGTCACTCTGCGAGTAGCAAGTTGTTTTTTAATCCCCTGTCCCCTACAGTTTTAATTGGACAGCAGGTCCACAACAGCAGACAGAAATCCCTCCACGGGAGCTTTAGTGCAAGGCTGCAGGGAGGCAGTGAAATCTAAACTGAAGTGACACTTACTGACTGGGCCAAGGGGAAGGGAAAATGAGCTTTTCCTGGGGAAAGGGGAAACCTTTCAATAGGCAGATTGACAGGTTGAGCAGTCGGAGGAGATGGAAAGCACTTGTAGCTGCTCGGACGCGCCGTGGGGTCAGATGCCAGGGCTGGCAGCTTTGCCGGAGTGGCGGCGGGTTTTCCGTGTGACATTCTTGTCAAACGTTTGGCAGCAGGATCTCTCACAACAAACACAGCGGGACGCTGACGGTTAATCTAATTTCAACGGCCCCAATCATGTGCCCTGCCTCAGGGGGGCTGTTTTGCCTCGACAACATGTTGGAGGGTATGTAGACAGAAGTCGTGGGGGTTTCTTTGAGGGAAAACCTTCAGAGTAATAGAAAGAGAGCAGAATGATAACTTATCACTCTTGTATGTCAGACTGCGTTGATACCACACAGGAAATTGCTTTTATCATGGAAACACCAGGAGCAATACAGTGCCGGGAACAAAGGAAAATCATGACAAATGTCACTTAGAGCAGAATACATCAGCGACATAAAGAAAATTACCATCAGCGCTGGTGGCAACCTGCACTCAGAGGACGTGCCAGGTACAACGAGAGTCTGAACATTTCACAGCGTTTAATGTGTAAGACTAAAAGATTAGAACTGAAGAGAAAGGATCAGACATCACTGTAGTTATGTGTTCACTTTTTGTGGTTTGTGATGAGACTAATTAAATTCAACTCTGCGTCGTTTCATGCTATTTAGAGCAACATCAGTCAAAACCCTATATATGCATTAATGGCTGGGCTGCCTTGGACAGCTGCCCCGTGCAGTTGGGGGGTTTGGCGCCTTGCTCAAGGGCATCTCGACAGTACTGGTCATGCTCCATACTCGGTCCATACGAGGACTTACGCCAGCGACCCACAGGTTCCCAAGCCAAGTCCCTATGGACTGAGATACTGCAGCCACAAAGTATCATTGTTATATTATTCTAAGGATTCAAACCCCCAACTTGCTGTTCCTGAGGCTGTGTCACTATCCACTGGGTCATCCAGCTGCCATTTCTAAGCCAAAACATGATGCATTTCCAACCGTAACCAAGTGTTTTTAGTGCCTCAACCGAACCACAGTCATTTCTTTGTGGCAGCCCGCCATGATTAAAACATCTGCCACCATATTTTGATTTTCTGTTTTTGGAGCTGGGCTGTTCGGTAGGAGCACTAACGGATCATACTGTTCAGTTATTCATTGCACCAGTCTCTCACAGTGCATGACTCTGGGTGTAGACAGAGCTGCAGAACATCTGGCGAAGTGAAAATGCAACTTAATAAAAGTTTGCCTTCACTCACAAACAGCTGCTCCTCTCACCCATCGATCTGATCTGATCAGCTCTGACTGGATCTATTGATCAGTTATTCACCCCACCACTCGAAAGTCCTTAAACTACTGCTGAGGAGAAACAGAACTCATGAAGGGTTTCACACTATGAAACATACAAAGCCAACATTTATGCTGGTGATTGGGTTAACATGTCTGACAGTGAGAAACCCTCAAAGAATTATTAACCAGCTCTGAGCAGCTTCACAGCCTCTTTGTACTTATTATTTAGTATGTACAGTCCATTCACTGCATGGTTTAGTCTTAGTGCTCTCAACAACTCTGTAATTCAGCTGCGACAAGTTTGTTTTTTGCAACAACAACAGAAAAAACCTTGATAAAACAAACCAAAAGGCAGCCAAACATACAAGAACAACAGCGAGCAGCTGGTCACCCAGACAGGTTCTCAGGAGTAGAGACAAAGACATAGATGAGAGTGTGAAGAGGCCTGATGGGTTTATATTCACCAGGTGAGCAGAAAAAAGGCTTCATTGCAGTGATACAATCACTGTATTTGTGCTGGATCTAATTAGTCCACACATCAACTTTACCAGGCACTCATATGTTTCTGCCTGTAGGTATAGCTGCAGTGGAAGCAGCTACACGACCGAAACCAACATACTTACATGTCAGGTTATGATTGGCCCCCTTCAGCTCTTGGGGCGGAGGCGGAAGCCCTGAAGAAAATGCAATGTTAGCATTTAGCTCGCTCCAAAGAGGAGGTGGTTAGGGTTAAGGGTTATGTTTCGTTACTTAAAGGGATACTTTGCTGATTTTAACTCAGCTTCGTATCAAAACAGTGTGGCTCCCTCAGCAAAACTCCACTCTTGACCTTAAAATTTATGTTTTTAATTCATTAACCACATATTTGGATTTCATGTCGCAACTCAAACGCGACCAAAAGATAATATTTCTCTCCTCATTCACTGCCATTCATATTTTTTCCGATCTAAGGTCCCATGAGCTTCACCGGAAGGGCGTGACTTCGGCACTCTACAGAAACAGTTTGAGATAGCTCCGCCTCTCTCTTTCTTTCAAACTCAGACTAAACTGTAAAACTAGGCAGTGCTGATCAAATATAAGTCAAGATTATGTCCCTGCACCGCCTATTTCTCACCTCGGATGTTTTCAGAAACATATTTCAGTGCCTTGTTTGGCTGTAATAGTGAGAGTTTGTGAACAGGAAGTGGGCGCCCTACTGTTTCCTGCACAGTAGGCTGAAAAAACTGGCATCAAAGAGTAAAATGAAGCCACATTGATCCAATATAAACCAAGAGTCTGTTACTGAGTTGTCTATTTCAAATGTTTCCAGGAGCATATTTTAGCTACTGTTTAACTGTAATACGAAATTGTTTGTTGCCAGCCAGCTGCCATTGTGTCAACTGGACAACTTCTCTTTATGTCACCCACCACTGGGAGCATTTATTGGTCTGGATGGCGCAGCTCATTCTGGTTGTAGGTTTTCTACCTCTTGAGCAAAAGTGAACACCACAGTCCATTTTCTTACGTTGTTTTACAGCCCAGTTTATGGAGAGACTGTCTTTCCAGGTGTGAAATACTTTTAAAGATGAATCGCGTTTTAACAGCATTCAAATGACCATCACATTGCTGGGTTGATCTTATAGTGGTGTTTGTAGGGGCGTGTCATGTTGGCTGCAGCTCTATAATCACTGTTTTTAAGCTCCTCTGCACCTCATAAGTCTCCAAACAGTCGCTGAAGATCTAAACTCATGATGTACTTTGTTATCATGCGCTGAGTTACTTAACGTATTTAGGTCTCACGGAAGGTATTAACAAAACGGAAACGAGTAAGTTGTCACTCAGTTGTCATAATTGGGTCACATCTGCCCTTGGAGGCAGGGCAGAGGAAGTACATAAACAAAGTAATTATGTTTTAGTTGACTTGATCATCTGCTATTCCAGCAGACCTGCCAGGGGAGGTTTGATAAACAGCGATGAGACGTCTGCTCCAGGTTCATTTGATACAGCTCTGCCTCACCAGCCTTCACTTTGAAATGAGCTGATAGCAGGAATGGATGTTGTCCTCGTAATTTATAAAGCCTCCATTAGGTTGTGTTCTTGACAGGACGTGCCTTGAAATCGTTCTCTTGGCACTGCCCCAGCGCTTGAAAACACATTTTTCAAATACTCCTAAATATGTTACTGTAGCTCTCCCACCTTTATTTTTTATTATCTTTTTGTGTGCGGAGTTCAATGTTAAACACCTAACGCTAAATAAACAGCAGGATAATGGAGGGAGGGAGGATATTTTTCACTCCCAAAGTGAATTAGTGACCTGTTGATGCCAGAATCAAGGACGCTTAGAGGAGGAGGTCTTCAGATGATTTATTTTCAACTTGTTTGCAAACGGCAGAGGATTATAGATGTGTGTTAAATGACTTTGCATCAGAAAAATAAGATTGCAGGGAGCATAATTTTCATCCACCGTACAACCCATACTGTTGAGGGATATAAGAATTAATATGCATAACTGATGTACTCACAAAATCCCAGACTGGCATTTTAATGTTCCCATAATGTGCTGAAGGAGAGGCAGCTCCCACGTGCAGCTCATCCTGCTGACTTGTGTGCGTCTACCAGTGCTAAGACCAGACGAAAAGCTGCGGGGGAACGAGACAAAATCATGGAAAGTGCTTAATTGATAAATGAAAGATAGTTCGTGCTCTGAGAGTTTTCACCTTAAGAAACTCTGATTGTTATTTAGAGAATCAACCGCTGATGCACACGGTGTCAAATCTGAGCAGGCTCTTTGCAACAGTTAGCAACTTTTAGTAGTCATCTGGGAGCCAAACAGTTTTTCCATTCATTCCAAGTCAAATGAGCTATTACAAAAGCATGGGCTACAACTGAGGCGTTTAACAGCACAATTAAATTCCAATGGCCTAGTATCTATTGAGCAATTAACCTTTGGTAAACCAATTATTATTTAGTACGTGATGACAAAAGTTAGGTCCTAGAGGAGCCATGTCCTGTTTTAATAGACGGTCTTATGCCCTATAAAAGATGGAGATGTGGACCCATTTTAGTGCCCTATTAGCTTAGCTCTGCTGAAACACTGCCAACTCGCTTCAGCCGCGAGTATTGATTAATTGGCACGGAACAGTCTCACCGTCTGGGCTGGCGAGAAGGAGAGAACAAATGGATGAAAACGGATTAGACCGAACGGAGGAAAAGTCAGGGTGTCCAATCCGTCGAGAGCTGGTGTAATGAACAGGACGCAGGCCGAGGTCTCTCAGCTGGTCCGCGTGGAGCCTGTAGCAAAGCCTCAGGACCTCTCTCACCTGTTAGGTCTGTGAACCAGCTGTTCCACCAGCGCCATCCTGTTGCTATCATTACAGGTTTCCAAGGCAACTTCCATCAGGTCCATCAAATCCACGCTGCTCTGTGTTCTCCTCCTTACAATCGCTCTGGATTTTTGACAGCTGACTGTAGGGCCCGTCTATTCATGCAGCATTGTGTAAATATATAATGCGCTGACTGCCATTAGAGCACACTTAGTCATTTGAATGGCATTGTAAATGACGTTGTTGATTTGTCACCGGAGGGTCATTTGTCATTTTAGTTGTGACTTCAACAATCTGGACAATTCCCAGCGCGTTATATCCCTCATGGAACACGGAGCAGCTCAGCCATAAATTTATCACAGGCAATGCCATTACCTTTAGCTTGACGGCCCTCAAGCAACAGCAGTGCAATAATAGAGAATAGATTTTATCCCGTATGGAGCTGAGGCTTTTGCTTGTGCTTTATTTCCTCCTTCCAGCCTCTGAGATAAAGGAGAAAATAAGTTAGCCACTGAAGTGTTATACCTACCTTAATGAAAGGTTTTAAACTGATACTGGTATTGACTGCAGAAGCCCCAGGAGCACGCCTGTATATCAGATGCTGTGTCATAAATGAAGATCAACAATCCTGTTAACTTTCCCTTACACTAACCTGAAGGAAAACCAAATCAAGCGCCGCATTGATGAGTCTCATAATTACATTTTCCGTAGTGATGCGATGATTCTCTGCTGAGATCACAGAAGAGATGATGAAACGCCTCAGATGATGAAAATGTCGAATCTTATGATGGTCTTTGGCAGCTCACACCGTCTCTTGCAAGTATGGGAACTCGGATTTTCGATATAAAGAGATAAAGTTAAGTAGTGGTTGATTTTGATCCTCCCACCACCACCACCAATTCGGCTTGTCAATCGATAATGATAATGCCGGCTGATCAATAGCTCCCCCCGGGGACCACGTGGCAGACTCGGTGTCTACTTGAGATGCATTGTGTGTGAGATGTCATCCGGAATATTGATATGAGCGCTCATTTCCTGGGTACCGCCAACGCTTTGGTGACGGTGTGAGCTGTTAATGAAAAAATCAGCGGGGCTTGTCAACTGTCATCACGACCAAATGAGGCAGAGAGGAGGGGTGGGAGGAGGGGACTTAATAATGCAGGAATTTCTCTTTTCACAAATACAAAGCCTGATCTGAATGTTTGTTAAAAAAAATTATAATGCTGATTTTTTTTCTTTTCCTTAAAGAATTAGCAGTGAGCGCTGTCAGCACCAGCAGGAAATCCCATCAGAATGTTAATGTGAAACTGCGAAGGCACACATTTTTCTGCCAACACAAATTATGACATCTAAGCCGGATTAGGACACATCCTTTCATTACTTTATTTGATTTTCTGACTTCCTTTTTACTCGTGCTTACATTTTTAGGCTGGCTTGCTGAGGGGCTTTAGATATGCAGCGATAACACGATAGTAGCGGAACAAACTGAGCTTCCAAGGACGATATTTTGATTATTTTATGGGGAAACCTAAACCTAACAGCAGATTGCAACCATTTCCTCCAGCGTATTAATGTTCCTCTCATTGTTGTCTCTATCTTCCTCCTGTCCCTGCTGCTCCAGATAGCACAGTTCAGCTGTATTCTCCCCAAATTATCTGATAGTGCGTGTGGGTGGGAAAGAACAGGGGTGTCACAGTAGGGGGGGCAATGGGAGGGGGGCCCTCAAAACGCATGAAATTAAGAGGGGTTTTATTTCTAATAAATTAATGCCACAACTGAATTTGAATTGGCTGCATAAATCAGTTGAAAGACTGAACATTGCTCTCTAAAGGCCTCTCTCACTCTGTAGGGGCTGTGTGTTACTTATGAGGGGGAAGAGGATGGTGCAAAAAGGGCAGGCATGTAAAAGAAGTTTTTAAGACCAGGGGAGGGGCATACAAATTAAAATGGTTGTATTTTGTATTTATTTTACTGCTCACGTTTTCTTTAAAGTCCAGTTCAGACCAAAGGTTCATGACGAGATGAAAGAAAAGTGAACTGGCCCGTCTGAGCTGGACTCAAGCCGGCTGATGGTGTCACCTGACACTCAGCTGGTCAAATGGCACAAATAGTTGTTTGTTTCAACTTGTTTTGCTGCAAATCTTTGGTCTGAACTGGACTTTTATTCATTTTTGGAATTGGAGCATTTATCACAGCCAGAAACTGTAAAAACAGAAATATCTTTGGACACATCATGTGCGACCAACCCTTTCATCAGAAAAAAAGTGATTGGTGAAACTCATATTTCACAAAATTACTTTATTCTGCATTTAAAATCTGGCCAAAAATAAACCCTTTGCACAAACTGACCAGCGTGAAAAAACAGAGGCATTTCAACTCCAGGATTTTGTCTTCAACTTACCCTTTGATGTTTGCAAGTAAAAAGTTAAGTTTTAAAATTATAATGGTGGTGGAGGGTCATGCATTCTCTGCCAGTCACTCAGGGAGGTTCAAAGAAAAATACTTGAAGCTTTGAGGAGGATAAAAAAATGACACCCCAGCCATCGTCTCTTAAGGGACCGTACACACGCTGCGTCTTTAAGTGCCTGTAAAACACAAGGTCGGGGGTTGGGTGCTACTTTTATGCCTTTTCTGTGCCAGCTTTTGGGAGCGCAGCAGGAGGTTGCATCTTAAAGGGGGCTTTCTACCTGAAAGTCTGGACCAAGGTCGGTGTTTTTGCTATATTGTATACATTTGGTCCGGATGGTTTGGTTTCACACTGCATTAAGGCGACCGAACCAAATGACATACTGACGTTAACTACGTGGCCTCTAGTTTCGCAGACCTAGCGCAGGGGAAGCAGTCTCACTCTGTTTCTTTTCTTTTGACTTTTCCAAGATGACAGATGCTGAATATATACTCCCTATCTGATGCTGTGGCTGTTTGTGGTTGGCTGAGAGGGATGTGAACTCATTATTTTGCAGCTGTGTTAATCAAATCAGGTTGGGTTTCCATTACACGTGCCAAATGTGCCAAACGGTGCCACGCTGCAGCAGCAGCAGCAGCAGCAGCAGCAGCAGCAGCAGAGAGGAGGAGGAGGAGGAGGAGGAGGAGGAGGAGGAGGACGAGCCAGCGAGCCGGCCGCACAGCTGGGGGCACAGCCGGGTGCAGCTCCATTACACGTGCCAAACGGTGCCAATCCCCTTTGATCTGACATCAGATGTGACGGGACAGTTGATGTAGAGATACATTTATGTGCTGATTGCAGATAGTTGCATTGAATAGTGGTTTTTGTCCTCCTCAATGTATATAGTGACTACTGCCCTGTCAGCATGCATAATTAGGCCTCAGTTGTCTGGGTGCGCAAAGTTTGACGAGTGTCAACTGGACAATATGGAGATATTTGCATCTTGAAAGCCAGATTACAAATGTGGATAGACAGGGAGAAACACACGCAAGCCTTAGACGTGGTGAGATACGATATTCCTCACTATATGAAGTGACTGATAACAAGATCTGTATAATGGGTTGTAAATAAATTAGTCACATTTTTATTTGTAGACAATTGGTCTGGATTTATAGCATGATGGTCCTGCACTTTCATGTTATATGCGTGGCACTTCTGTGCATTCACGAGTAATCCATCCAAGAGTAATGTGTGTGCAGAGCTGTATGAAAGCTCTGTTATACATAATTTTAGTGTAATTTTATAATTTTTTTTTCGCTGTGAAAACATTGGACTACCGACAACTGCTTGGTCTTGTCGAAAACTACTGTTCCACTGTTTCCTGTGATATGTATGGCTTCTTGCTATGACATACAGTCGCAGAGAAAATCCACAGTGAAGAACAGGTGTGAATTTGGACGCACTATGCGGCATTCGGGCCCATAGGGTTAAAGGTTTTAAAGTCCGAACTATCAAGAAAAAAAAGCTCTCACACTGCAAAAGTCCGAACCATGATTTCGTTTGGTCCGGACTGAGACCACCTATTTTGGTCGGGCCAGATTTTGGGTCTTTGGTCCGGACCAAACAAGGTAGGTGTGAAAGCACCTCAATGTTGCTAAGAAACCTTAACAAGCACCGTATCGTAGCCTATTTACCTGAAATCCTGAGTGCAGAGCTGATCCTACTGTCTGTGGAAGTGATGTGATGCTCTGACAGCTCCGCACTACAATGATCAGCGTCCTCTCCATATTTATCACAGACTGATGTTTACAGAAGAAAGCAGAGATATGTGTCAGCTGTGATTGGTTGACCCGGTTGGTTGGTTGAAAGCAGACCTCAGTTTATCTCAGGGCGCAGCCATTGCATCAGTGGTGTCACTCTGGCTGTTGAGTGTGCCTCCTGCGCATCTTCATTCAAAACAATGAATATGAGGGCGCAAAAATGCGGCATGTGCACGGCCCCTAAAGGTGCAATATTGTTTCACTCACACACACACACACACACACACACTAGGGTTTGTCTCTAAACACAGTTAGAGCAGAGGCTGCTTATGCTGCTGCAGCACTAATGTGAGGAAAAGGAAAGAAAGAAAGGATTGGCAGGGGGCCCACGGGGACTGCTCGTGCACAGGGCCCAGAATTTGGTGCTACGCCTCTGGAAAGAAGATGTTTCCCCTCCAGCCAGATCTAAGACCAGAAAAATTTGCACTCTCCTTGTCACACTTCTACCCACTTTATTAGCATAGACTCATTTGTTTCTTATTAATTATGCATTAATGTCAACCCACTAATGAAGGCAAGGTCAAGGCATTGGAAAAAGATTCCAGGAGTGAATGCACCCAAAGGAGCTGGAGAGTTTCAGGAGAGTGAATGCTGAAATATTTCTCACATTCAGTGACTGGTGGAGTGCAGACGTCATGGGATGATGGGTGTGCTTGTTAAAGGTTGCACAGAGCTACTGGGCTCACCCTCATCACAGGGCCTATTCTTCCTTTCTTCCCTCTACCTCCCACACTTTTTTTTCTCTCCCTCTCGCAGTCTCCCTGGTCCTGAACTCAGTGCCGAGCCTTTGCTGCCGAGTCCTTGCCTGAGAACAGCACGACTCCCCTCCTCCCTACACCTCTACACCCTCATTATCGGCCACCATCTGCCCGACCTTAGCCTCACATCACTCCTTTCCACCCAGCAAGCCCATCAACACTCCCCTCTCACTCTCCACTGGCACCTTGGCTCACAAGCCTGCCACAGCTGCCATCTCTCTCCGAGTTACACATTTGTCCTCTTCGGCCATGTTTTATGCTCTGTAATCCCTCTGTCTTGAGTCCCTCTTACATGAACAAGCTGTGTGTAAGCCACTCCACCAGAAACACTGATCTCTGAAGTCGTCTACAGACTTTTTGTCAACACACTTTGATTCTTTGGAGCCTCTAAACACTGCATGCACGCTCCCAGAGGTCAGATAAGGTAATGTGAAATCAATCGCCAGCTGCTGAAAAACAGAGATCGGCCCTTATTTGAACGATAGTATGTCTAAGATAGCGAGGAGACACCAAAAACTTTCTTAGAATGCAGTTTGAAGTTTGAGTACCTCGATTTATTATAGACAAAGAAAGTCTGAGTTAACCTCAAGCGTTTCTTTCAAAAGAACATGAAAGTCAAATCTAGTCTTCTGAGTTTGAGCCTCTGCAGTCTGGGGTAAGCCACAACTGACCGAACTCCTTGGTGTCAGGAGTGTTGATGGCGCAGCCAGTATTGCTATCAGGCCTGTCTTTCTGTCTTCATGTTGTCTAAGACTTTGTCTGCCCAGAGAGCTTACAGGCAGAGCTGGGAGAGAATGGTGGGCCGCAGCCGCTCGTCTTGACAGATAAACAGGATTTTGTGTCTGGCAAGCCGAAGATTGTCAGCTCCAATCTCTTGAGAGAATTACAACCGGCAGTCGATGCTGGGACAGTGGCTCAACTGAAAGAGCATCAGCACCCTGCGTATCGATGAGCGGGAGATGCCGGCTCCTTCATCACGATAGCGCCACATGGTTTATTCATGGCTGACGGAGCCACGGGTGCAGTTCAAGGTTCCGAGAGCTCTGTTCCTCAGCAGTGAATCGGCCTGTTCATAAACACGTTGTAGAAAGACAGAATGTAAATGTCAGCAGGTTTGTGTAAAAGTGTAATAATTGTAGTTTGGATTCAGCCGGGTGACGAGGCATCTGAGCGAACGCTTTGAGCTTTTTACATTCCCACCTTTCATCTAGAGAATGCCTCTTTTACTACGGCTTTCCCTGCGCCGCCTCTGTGTCTATACCACTGTGGCAGTGAGAGAACAAAGGTTTTAATTGCATAACTAGCGTCAACATTTAGCAAATAGCATTCGCAGTCGGTGCTGTTCTCTCCCAGCTTGTGGGGGCCCGAGTCCAGCTTTTGACCTTTCTGCTCTGAATGGAGCCCCGCAGGTCACATTGTTGTCTTTGTTAAATGTCAGCAGTTAGTGTCTCAAAGCGATGCCGGCAGTTTAAAGCATGTGGGCTGGATAAAAGTCACCTCTCTGCCACCGAGCACTTCAACCAGGTTGGTATTTCCTTTTGTGAAAGGGGCGGGTCCCCTGCGCTCTCTAAATCAATTGGAATGAGTTGGCTGCGAGGCCCCTTTGGCGTTGAGCAGCATTACCCAGAGATAAGGGAGCTCAGACGTGACAAGCCATATTAACCAGCCAGCTCTCCTCCTGATTGGATCATTGCTGTGCTGCTCGCCTGCAGGAGGGAGCCCAGCGTCTAATTGAACAGTCTGCCTTTCTGTTGACAAGACTATAATTTCAACATATCACCAAGGAAAACACTCGTCTTGTTTTTCTGCCTTTGCGCCGAGCTTCTGATGAATGTGGGCTAATTTCTCTTGTTGAGACGAGTCTCAATCACATCGAGGTTTGCTTCATGATAATTTACTGGAGGAGAGGAGAGGTTGTGGGGGGGGGGGGGGGGGTCTAATAGATGGAGGGGCATGAACAGGGTTAAGTGGATCAATGTCCATTTCTTTATGCTGCCCAAAGCTCAGATGTTAATTTAATTTAATGTCTGAAGGGGGAGGGTGCACAAAATAGAGAATGAATTACATCAGATGTCAGAGGGAACATGACTAAATAATTCAGTTACCTTAGTGTTGAATGACATTAATCGGATTGGGACTATTAATAGCACAAAGGTTGTGCTGACAGAAACGGCATCCTGCTGCTTAATACCTGTGTAAATTAGTCTTAAATATTCACTGCAAAGTTTTCAAAAAGATCTGCTAAGGGTTTATTTCTAAGAGTGAAGGCGGAGGTTACCTCACCTTTTTTTTTCCATCTTATCTTATTCTTCCATTTTTATTTTTATCTTTTGACTAAAAAGCACTTTGCATGGTCTTTGTGTGTGATAAGGTACTATATACATCAACTTGCCTTGCAGTTGCCTTTATGGGTTGTGATCCCTTAAACAATACAATGTCTACTTTTTCAGGAGAAATATAAAGATGTGAAATTATCAACCTAATCAACAGGGAAAAAAATGGTCATGGTTCATTTCTGCAAACCACAGATACATTACATTTGTGTGTTATTTAGGGGATACACTGAAACATAACGTTTCTTTAGGTTTCAACGATACGTGAATATGTGGTTAGGTTTAGTGACAACAAGCACTCGATTATGGTTCTGAAAAGATCATGTTTTGGCACAATCTTAGTAAAACAAACTACATTTCATGGCACTTTCACTGCCAGAAAACCTGTTTTGTGTCGGACACAGACAAAAAAAGTTGTCCTTTCACGTCAGCATGGTACGCGGCCAGTCGCTTGGCGTCGTCATGGGGGAAAGCGGCCGGCAACAATCTGAGTGAAGGGCAGAAGTCTGAGAAGGGCAAGCAGGAGGAGTCCAACAACCACCGACTTTCACCAGGGAGTAGTTCACCTCCCATAAGATTGTACAGCCAACCCTGTTCTTTGTCCTAAACGTAACCATGTGTGTGTTGTTAAAGGAAAAAATAAATAAATTTGTGGTGTTGTACCGACGCAGTGCTTTTATTTTGAAAGAGAGGCTGTCGCTGTCGTCCTCCTGCTGTCTCCTTTATGTTGTTATTTATTTGGGGCTATTTTTCACTCTTAAAGCGACGAGCTGAGCATATGTAACGTCAAACTGATTGAATGAGCTCTTCATACAAGAGCTGAGCTAACAGAAAAATATACGAGGGTACATTTATTTTAAAGCTGAAAGATTTGAGCCCTATTTTAAATAGTAATGGAAGGATCTGGGAGACACATCATTTTCTGTCATCCAGTCCGTCCTTTCACAAAGCTGAACACCCACAATTGATGCATTCAAAGAAATCCTTGCTTTGCGACTGTCAGACTCAGGAATGAAAGCTATCAGCAGCATCAGACAACTGTGTCCAAAGCAATGTTTCAAAATTTTGCACGCTCCGGCTCCCATATGGTGCGTTACATTTCCTCCTTGAAGAGCCCACCATGCATATTATTGTCTTCTATTTTGAGAGAGTCCCCGTCGTGCAGTGTGCGGAGTGAAATGTTGGGGTTTCACCAAACGTCTGTGCCCACCAGGGCCAGCCACACAGCAGCTGTGACTGATAAAGCGGATCCTTTTCCACAAGAGAAAAACTTGTTCTGTGCTCCCTCTCGACTCCCAACCCCGCAGTTCCTGTCCTGTCCCCGGGCGCAAACGTCCAACTTCTAAATGCCAACTCAGTCAGGAGTTATCGCCGCTATTTCCCCAGCGAAAAATGTCAGATGGATGGTGATTTTCTGCTTTATGATTTCACAGGAGTGGTGACCGTACAGTGTGAGGGAGATACTCTGTCCCAGTTTGATAAGTGGGGCATAATAATGAAAATGGCTTTTTGAAAACTAAGGTAAAGCCTCATTTCAGCTCTGGTAGGTCAGCTGAAACTGCAAAGGACAATGTTTGGTACACTGTTATAACCACTGTATTTCATTTTCCTCCATCCTTATGCTCTTGATATTGTGTCCAGACTTAATTTGTTTGCATCTTTCTGCAAACAAGCCTCATGTAAAATGTACTGGAGCTCTTCACCAACATCCATCACAGACCAAACTGTGCTCTGTGCTGCCTCTCATATCCTTCATTTGGGGTGTATTTCACAGTCAGTGAGACACGGACAAGAGAGCGAGCGGGGCCATGGCTCAGCGCCCATTGTCACTCTTCCTGAACACAAGGCAATAATCGCCCATGCATCTCCGATCTGAGCCGAGAATAAAACAAGGTGAGAAAATGAGCACCACTGCAGGGGGAGAGGATGTGAAAGGACGCTCAATGACACGCCTAACACATTTAGCATCACTGCACATTGTATAAAAAAAAAAAAAAAAATCTGGTGTGTGTTATGGACGGTCAAGTCAGGCGATGATGGGCCAGTAAAGACAACGACACAGTTTATTTCTGATGGTCACAGAGAGGGGAGCGGTCGCAGAGTCGGGTACAGTGATTTGACTGTAGGTTGATGCAGAGTGTCAGTGTAGAAGCGACTTAAAGCTGTTACAGTGAGATTTGACTGCCATTTGTCATATTTCCTTTTGAGCCATGAATGGAGCAGAGAGAAGAGGCTTACTGGATATTTTTAGACTCTCTTTGATGGCTTATTAGCTGGACTGGAACACTTTGACTCTCTTAAAACCAAATATAAATATATCACAATGATGGCAGAGGACCAAGAGTAAATCAGTGTTTCTGTGACAATCAGCGACAGAGTGGAAATGAATGGAACCCTTTAAAATATACGCATTAGGGGTGTGACGATACACATTTGTATTGAATCAGTATGAGGATTTAGTTAGGTACACATTGTGAACTGAATGATACATTTAATTCTCCTGTTACATTTGGAAAACAAAATCAGCAGCTTCAGAAAAGAGTTTCTCTGTTCACATGGGCCAGTATACATCTGCTGCATCCTCACTCAATTGTGGGGTGTCTCAAGGCTCCATCTTGGGCCCCATTCTCTTCTCCATTTATATGCTGCCCCTGGGCACTATATTTAGAAAGTACAATATAACATTTCATTGTTTTGCACACGACTTACATATTTACCATCCTCTTCAAACAAAAAGCTCTGCCTCCATTCAAGTTCTCCTGAACTTTCTCAATGATGTTCACACATGGATGGCTTTAAATTTCTTGAACCTAAACAAATCTAAAACTGAAATTATTTTATTTGGCCAATCTGATCTTTTAGATGGCTATGACAGTGCCACTGGCCCATTAGCTTTCTACTGTCACCCTGCTGCAAGGAACCTAGGAGTAATTTTTTTTTTCTTGTGCTTAAACGCACAATCCTAATGCTACTGTATCATCCATATGAAATAAAATTAGAATAACTTAAAGACTAGAAGCAAATGGAAACTGCTAGCGTAGCTGCGTTAAATCCATCCTCATAAATAACAGTCCCTTACATTAAAGCTTGCTGGATGGCAGGAGCCAAACTAGAAATAAGGCAGCTCTTAATTGGACAGTCTTGACAGTTGGACACACTGACACTTGACATAATCCCAGTATAAACACAATCTCCCACTGTTGCTCCCACTGGGTGTTAAAGACAGCAGAAACAGGAAGTGTTACCAGCTGGTCTGAGACTCCATCAGACCGCAAACCCATTTTTCTAACCTTTAGACCGAACCAAAGACTTTCCCCTCGATCTGTATGGTTGTACTGCTCAGTAAAACTCAGAGGCCCCTTTTTGTCTGCACGTCTTCATTTCAATGCAGAGTTTGCCCAGAACACTCTTATTACCTCTCATCCTGCGAGCGTCTCCCTGAATATCAAGCAATGCCTGGAGAGTACAGGTCAGACAGCACAACATGGGGTACAGAACCACCTGGTAACACCGAATGAGGTCTTTGTCTCACATTTCCTTTTTCTGGGGCAACCCCCGTGGCCTCTTTAACCTTCCACCCACCCTCCTTTTTCTTTCTGCATGCCAGATGAGGATGCAGCACCTGCTCTGCCAAATACAGAAATACACACGCACGTAGGTCGAAAAAGCTACATTAACTCCATGTGCCAAAGACTGCGCACACAGTGAGGGTCATGAATATTTGAAGAGGGCACCGTAAAGCTTGGAGATCTTTAGGCTCAACTCACTGGTCACCATGCATCTTTAATGGGGTCCGCCCCTCTTGTCCGACAGCAGGCAAAGGACCCAGAGTTTGAGAAAGGAGCCGGTCCTCTCGGCCTTGATGAATAAGTAAACACATTCAACCAGGCAGCGATCCAGTCGGCAGCCTTTGAGTCGATAACAAGTTGATTTGTTTTCTTCTGAAAGCAGGATTGCTTACAAGCCACTGATTGCCCCTCAAATTTGATCCCATCTCAACACTTTTCACCGAGCTTTGACTCAGCCGGCTTTCACTCTGCCGCACTCTGTTTGTCCTTCTATCGTGTCCCTGCAGCAGCATCTCAAAGGTGTGTTACATGGTGCGATTACAATTGCTGTCTCGTGGCTGTACGTCTGTACAGTGTCTCCATCCATGTCAGTGAAAACATGGATGCTTCACACACAGAAGATCTATACAATCAGCACAGTTTCAAGATTAGAGTCACCAATTCAGTATCTGACCAAATGTCTCCCCTTCTGTTCCTGAGATATGACGTTAAAACATGATGATGTCACAGTCACGACCTTTGACCTTTTGGATATAAAAATGTCATCACTTCATTATTTTATCCTGCTTGATTTTTTGTGTTGCTGAATGTTGTTGCTTGAATGTTGTTATAATTAGCATGCATGAACTCTTGAGTGTAGGTCACAGTGACCTTGACCTTTGACCTCTGATCTCCAGATTCTAATCTGTTCATCGATTAGGCTAAGTGGATGTTGGTGCCAAATTTAGGGACATTCCCTCATGTGTTCTTGAAATATCATGTTCATGAGAATGACATGAACGCAAGGTCACAGTGACCTTGACCTTTGATCACCAAATTTAAGCACTATCATTGAGTTCGAGTGGATGTATGTCCCAAATTTGAAGAAACCCCCCTCAGGTATTCTTCAGACATCACATTCACAAGAATAAAATTAATGTATGGTCACTTTGACCTTGACCTTTGACCACCAAAATCAAATCAGTTTATTGTTGAGTCCAAGTGGACATTTATGCCAAATTTGAGGAAATTCTCTTCAGACATTCCCTTTAGATATTATATTTTTGAAAATTTAACAGACAAGGTCATAATGACCTTGACCTTTAACCACAGAAATCTAATCAACTTATCACTGAATCCAAGTGGATATTTGTGTCAAATTAAGGGAAATTCCCCCATGGCATTATTGAGACGTCACCTTTACAAGAATGAAACAGACGAGGTCCAAATGACCATGACCTTTGACCACCAAATTTTAATCAGATTTATATTTAGTTCAAGTGGACATTTGTGCCAAATTTGAAGAGTTCCCTCTAGGTGTTCCTGAGATATTTCATGAGAATGAACTGGGCACAAGGTCCGAGTGATCTTGACCTCTGACCATCAAATTCTAATCAGTATATTGTTGAATCCAACTGGACGTTGGGTGAAATTTGAGGAAAAAAAAAAAAATCCTAAAGGTGCTCTTGAGATATTGCATTCATGAGAATGAAATGGAGGTAAGGTCACACTGACCTTTGACCTTTAAGCACGAAAATCTATTCAGTTTATTGTTGAGTGCAACTTGAAGTTTGTGCCAAATTTAATATAATTTCCTCTCTGTATACTTGACATATCACATTTCTGAGAATGAAAAAACAGTCAAGGTCACAGTTACCTTGACCTTTAACCACCAAAAATTGAGGGATCCCTCAAGGTGTTCTTGAGATATCATGTTCATGGGGTATGTCTGTAAAGATGGACGGACAACCCAAAACATAATGACTCCATCCCCGGCTATCAGCAGCATGCAGTCAAAATAAAGAGAGATTTGGCTGCGCCTGCACTGAGCTTCTGTTTATGAGGGTCCCATAAATATTCTACATTTAATTTGTGTCAGTTTTTGAGCAGCTTCCTCCTATAGAGTCAAACTAGATTTTCTTCAGTTATTATGATATTGCCTGCATACACCTGAGATCAGTCAGTGCTGAAGGTTATTTTCAATAAGAAGCTTTTTAATGTTAATTCAGCTTTATGTGCATTCTCTGTGTGCACCAACAGTAACCTCTGTGTATGTAGGGCAAGGTAAAAAAGGCATGATTTCTTTACATCAAACATTAATAAGTGTTTTTATTTCTCACCAAATCAATCCGTTCCATTGCCTGCATGTCATCAAACAAATAAACAATAATGTTTACCAAATGGCTTTGTTGTACAACATACCGCTTATTAAAATGGCATCTCATTAGAAGCATTGAGCAGCCGTTTTACATGAGATTAATTGGGTTTTTTGAAAGCACTTTCTCTTCATTATCATTCTGTCTTGCAAATGGATTCACTGCAAAGGCAATGCATATTCATTTTACAGGAAGCTTGAAAATTGTTCGGAAATGAGCCAAAGGTGGAGCCGGGCTGCTGTGCCGACTTACGCTGCATAATAAACACAAGAGCCTCTGCACTAGAGGTGAAAGAGAACGGCTGTGTCTGCTGAATACATTTGGAGACCTGCTGAAAACACAACTCACCTTCGCTCAAGATATTCTGCTTAATGTGTTTAAGCCTTTTAAATTAATTAGTGTTGAGTCCAACCTGCTGCTGTGTGTTTATTATTAAGAACATGTAAAGAGTGAAACATTCAAATGTTCAGACTGGAAACAAAGAACAGCATGCATGTGTTTTTTTTTTATACCTAAACTGCCAGGTGAAGATTTGGATGCAAGGCATCCTCTTGGCTACCTCTTCCACTCTAGTGGCATTAATAATGCACACAGACAAGCTTTTACTGGATTCTGATTTGCTATTTCAAAAGGTAGGAGGAAATGTGCAGCATACTCTCCTGATAGAGTGGTCTAGTTGCACTTTCATGAAATGAGTAGGGATGATTCTCTCTCCCTCTCACGCTCTCTTTTTTTCTTTGACGTACTATTTTGTATGTGTAATGTGTATATTTCAACATCAGAGGAGCCCACTCGGTTGAAAGCCTGCCTGAGGCTGGGAACCAAACAAAAAGTTTTCCTTTTTGCCAAGTTATGGACTCTTTTACCTGAGGCAAGATGAAGTACTTCAAAGGCAAAGGGCATCCTTTGTCAGCATCTCAAACTGACAGCAACAGATCCACCTCAAGAGTAATTGCAGACAACCGCTATTCAAAAGAAACAGTCCCTTTGGCTACACATCCAAAAACAAGAGATGTAATTTCACTGAGCTGCAACACACAGACAGATCCTCCATTAACCTCAGCGGGGTTAATGAACAATCCATCATCAGTAGAAAAAAACAGTGAAGTTTTTGTTATCAGAAAGAGTAATTAGAAACATGTCTGCATTTAACTGTTAAGTGGACTAATTAACATGTTGGCATACAAGCGTGTTACAGTCATCACACTGACCCAGCTGCCAGACAACATGTTGGCAATGTAGGTTACTGTTAACCGCAGGTACATTACATTTACACATTGTTATGTAGCAGAGACATTTGAACTTTACAGTTTAACGTTACCGTGGTTACAGTGTGGTTATGTTTAGGAACAGCAAACTCTTGGTTATGTTGAGGAAAAGATATGGCTTCAAATACATACTGGGGGGGAATCACAGTCCCGGTAGCATTAGCAGCAGTAGCTCCGCAAAAAAATAACTGCTTTTTGTGCAGCTACCCCAGCATATAGTGACAAAAAATATCCACATTTTTTGTCACTATCCCAGCAGGAAAAAGTGATGTCCTTGCAAAAAAATAATGCTTTTTGTGTTACTAGCCTGATGAAATATGCGGCAATGTCTCGCCAAAAATAACTGCTTTTTATGTTACTAAAAGATATACATATATACAGGGTTCAAACTATAAACTGAGCTTCGTGGGGGTCTGCAAAATAACAGTGCAAAATAAGTCAGTTCATGCTCACACAGCGATGGGACTCACAAATTTTAATCAGCCGTATAGAGCTCCGGACGTCACGTGACTTGGTTTGTTTACACCACCATGTTGGCAGTCCTTGAGTGAAAATGACTGGCGCCAGTGCTGATTTCAGGTCGTCAGAGTTCACTTCGCACGTTAAAGCCCCAGAAATTGTGCGATATCGCAAAAGCGGACAGTTTTCCAATATTGCAGTATCCCGACATCTACAATTACTTGATCCAACTCTCCCTCGTCCTGCTCCGGAGATTCCCTGCAAGCCTATAAGAGCCTGGAGAGGTACAAATAGATACAATCTGGCAGCCTTGCATATAACGGTAATAAAATAATGTAAGTAACACGTTTGTTTTGCGCTGCTCATTGAGTGAGCAACATCCTTTTACTAGCTCTGCAAAATCCACGCTAAAATTCAAAGGTCAGACTTGCCTTTTATAAAGATTAAATGGTTAGAAATCGCAATAACAGCATATAAAATAAACATTAAAGTTAGTGAGTGTCAGATTCTGTACCTGATATGAAGTGATCACTACACAAGTGGAGTCCGTTGCCTGTGGGCTCCCACCGCCCAGTTTTCTTCTGCTCGCTTCGTGCATGCTTTATGGCAGTAATCCACCTCCGCTGTCTTTCAGGATGTTGTTGATTGTAATTGCAGCCAAAGGTCTGTCATTCACGGGAGAATATCGTCGTTGTTTTGGAAAATGTCCTTATTTTGGACTAGTTATTTATCTCGCTAATGTAAATAATACTCATAACATTGAAAAACACTTAATTTGTGATAAAATAGTGGTTGTTTGTTTTGCTCGAGACCCCCACAGATGTATGGTTTCACAGCTTTCAACGCTGCTGGAAACACAGCAAATCACAACTGGTTTTGTTGTTTGTTGGTCTTGAACACTGGTCTGTAGCTTAGCAGCTGTCTCGCTCCGGTGACACGCCACCCACCATCCCCTCCACCTCACAATGACACAGTCAGCTCATACAGCATTACACTTTAGAAACGTTGATATGATGTGTATGAAATGTGTGAATGTAACATATTTGTGGTTTGCAGAAACATACAATGACAACGTTTTCCTCCAGCGACTGTGCTGATATGTGACAGTATAAAACATACAGTGCAGTGCTCCACCCTTTCTTTACTGTAGGACGAGTTTGCCGTCAGCCTGATTCTAATTGATTTTCTGGAGGACAAAAAGGAGGAATCAGACCTGGGAAATTAGCCAATGTCATCTTTGTGGAGACATTCTTAGTCTTTAGCTGTGAGCATAAATGTCACTGAACAGTAAAACACTCGTTAATTAAAGTGTAATTGTGTTACAGTTGGTTCGGTGCCTCATTTAGTTCCATCTGATTATAGCAATAAACTGCCACCACAGTTTCAAACACAGGTGACAGAAGAGAGCTGACTGGAAGCCTTTGTGTTATTATTATGTAACCATAAATCCAATCAGCATCATTTGACATCACACAGGCCACCTGGTCGTGGCCCAGTACAGCCACTGTCCTTTACTGTTGGACCACTGAGCAGCTGCACAAGACGAGATGGAAGTTGAGGTGCAATTAAAACTACTTTTCTTGCCCCATAGCACAGAATGACTCTGACACATCTGCAGGGGGATGATAGAGTTGTTGATTTACAACAGAAACTCAACAATTTCATGCCTCTGAACAGGTGAAATTCAACATTATCCACAGTTTTGATACTTTTCCAAACTCATTAGTTGGAGACAGAAGAGAAGGAAGCGTGAGAGTTAAACTACAGTGAAGAAATTGCTCAATTGCAGCATCATTAAAAGGGTGCAGGATTGCAATAGTGTTTTTATGAGAACCTGGGAGCTCGTTTCTGTCATCACAAATGCCACAGTGTTTTGCATAACCAAGGTTATAAAATAATAGGCTGATGATGGAAAACTCAAGGTCTGAGCAATGACCGCAGGAATTTGCTGAACACTCTGTAACGTCGCTGTGGCACAAACAGGGTCGTTAAGGTTGAATAAGTACAGGCTTAAGTCCCAGAATAGCTAATTAATATACAGCACGGGCTCTTGGAGACTCACGGGAGGCCAGACACAACAAACACAGGCGAGGAGGGATGTATAAAAAAAATAGGCTGCACTTTATCATTTTGTTGGTGGCGGCAGTAAAAAAATACCATAAATGTAAGGTTGGAAAAAAGGATGCGTCTCTGTGTTTGTATCAGATTTTGAATCCTAATGCATTCTCAGCGTGTAGCAGAGCTAATCTTCCATACATGCATTACAGCGTTATCAATGATTCTTTTGAAAGGGCCCCATGAAACGTTTGTTTTTGATTACCAAAGGAGAGGCTCAGCCAGGGCTGCCCAGTCAGGGGTATCGGAGATAAATGTCTTTTAGTGATTGGCCGTCCCACACATCTCTCATCAAATATTCATGCTGGAGACTTGGGAGACTTCCGAGGATGCAGGGATATAGGATATTCTCCCATCAGTCTAGCGCTGGGATGGGTAGTCAATGTCTGAGCAAAGAGCCGCCTCCAGAAGGACTCGACTGTTCAAGGCTGTGAGGGCCGGCAGAAAACTTCTCCTCTGAGGTATCGTGCTGTACATCTCAATTTCTGATTGTTGCTCATTCTCCTGCGCTGGGCGGGGGGCGAATGTGTGATCTCTAGGATTGTGAAGGTTGCTTTTGAAGTCTAAAACTTTAAAGATTCTGGATTTCTTGATTTAAATTTTAAACACTGCAGCGATCCACTGGAAGGTGGGCTCAGTGATGCAGCCTGCTTTTTGCTTTCTCATGAATGTTTGCCTTCAGAGTCCACAGCTGTTTAGGATGTGTGCACTTATTCATGAAGCATGATGTCACTATTCTGACTGATTTTAACAGTCTTCAAATGCTAATTTTGTTAGCATCACCGTGGTTCCCTCATGAAGAGGCCAGTCGGCTTTTTCTATTGGCTTTTGGCTTATTTCAGAAAATAAGCTCTGTGGCAAACAAACATTTATGAAACTTACACATTTTGTCTAGCAAGTTAATCCTCATGTGAACACCACTTTTAAGATTTTTGAAGCCTAAATACAATTGCCAGAAGTAAAAAGCTAATTAGGCTATCTTGGTTCCAACTACGGGAACTTTGTGTAATTATTTCATTAGTTTCATAAGTATGGGCGCAAAGCTAGCTAGCAGCACAGCAAAGGAGCAGCAGAGCAGCGTGCCCCCAAATCATACCAAAACAGTTTCATTGCATGATTACTTCGGTACAAACATTTACTCAACATTTTGGGAGATAGCCTTTCGAAATTTACTTGACTAACTGAAAATCTACCCACATTTAGCGCTTGATTAATTTTGGACCCTGTTCCTGGGTAACACTTTTCTCACGTGACTAGTACTGTCAGGGCCGTAACCTGACTCAGAACTATGTCAGTTGACTCAGATTTGGCTTTTCAGTTTTTTCTTTTTTCCATATACAGTTTGAGAGTTAGAACACGGTTCAGCAGGGCTCAGTGTGACAGTGACATTCACCTAATACGGTAAACAAGCTAACTACGCTAACGACGGATTGGAAATGTGCAACATTTTTTGCTAACAGCAGATATCACACAAAAGCCAGAGACTGTGTCGTATTAGGTTTATGTGAGCTGTAAATTCACAACTGCAGAAGGCAGGAGACGATGTTATTTCAGAGCCTGTTGCGACAGATCAACTTCAGACCCAAATGCAAACACAACCAGGAAACTGGGAATGTTTAAAGGCAGATTATTGCAGTTTGAAGATGAGGGGCTGAGGGCTTGAGTGACATGATGGCTGAGGTGGGCAGGGAATGGCAAAGCAGAGCAGGCTGACATGAAACTGGCGTGGTGAACCTGAGACACAGAACAAAGTGTCAAACTAAGAAGTTGGCCTTGACGTCTGCACTGCAGAGGAGACTGAACGATCTGGCAGAGTCTGGAGGTCTGAGCCGGGTTTTATAGTGCAGTGGCCTGTTAATGAGGTTCAGGTGTGCAGGTTCAGCAGCTGCTGGCACTGAGGAGGATTGGCAGAGGGAGGGAACCAGGGGCCACGCCCAGCAAACGCACAGAGGCAGACTGAAAACAAGCATGAGACACTATGGAGAGGAAACAGAAAACACAAGGGAACTGATAGGGCAAAGTTTCTCTTCCTTGAGCAGCGTCACAGCAAGGAACGTTCACTCAGCAACTAAATCCAAAATGTTCCTTGAAGTACAAAGCTCGCTGACTGACCAACACCAAAAACTGCAGGGAGACTGATGATTCAAACCTCCAACTGTAAGGAAGCAGCCCATTTAGGTCTGTCTACATGTATACAGATATTTTTAAAAACTGATATTTTTCCCTCCATTTTAAAAAAAATTCTGTTCTCACAACCCTTTATTTTACAAAATATCTGTCCACACTAGGACGCAAAAATGACTTCAAGCGCTCGTTAGCTGTCCTGCACAGTTCACAAAGGGAGTAAAGTGTAAAGGTTCAGCATTACTTTTTTAAAAACACCTACTGTACTAGAGATCTCAACACCATCGATTCTGTTTCGATAGAAGGATGAAGGAGCTCACTCAAAGATCTGACTGATGCTCTGGAAATGGGAAAGTTTGCTTTCCACTCCTCAGTGATAATCCCACTCTTTAAACTGTCCCACCGTCTGCTGGTTGAATCAGGCCTGATCCAAAACCGCTGTTTCTGTAGGACTTTTATGTACCTACCAGAAAAACATTGTATTTGTAACATTTGTACTAGACTGTAAACATGTTTGTTTGTGCTGTAAAGTTCTAACATGGGGGTCTGTCGACTCGCTCTTGGAGCCAGCCTCAAGTGGACATTAGAGGAACTGCAGTTTGTGGCACTTCATTTTCCAGCTCCAGATATTGCCGTTTGGATGAAACTACCAAATCATTAATATTTTAAACACAGCATCTATTTTTTTCTACCACGTGGAGGATTCATTTTAAAGTACCTTAAAACAATCTGAGTGCATCAGACTTTAAATTACTGTGACACTAATGGACCAAATTTGATCTCTGTGATATGTGGTTGAATTTTTATTTCACGCATCATGAGCATGGCTGAGTCACATAATTGAAACGCAGACGTCCATCTGGAGTTATTATGAATCGCAGTGGGACTCCAGGAGACACTATACCTGTGAGCAAACAGGGCTGATACCTTATGAGATCACTGAGTCACACCTGTGAGCCCATTATTTAAACAGAGGTACTTTTAGAGGTACAGAAAAAAAATCTATGAGCCCACAGTGTCCAAAAATGATTCAGTGTCAGTGGACCATCTCCAAAAAACCTGACACGTCATGATATCAATTCAACTTTTACTACTTATATTTTCACCGTAAGGGACAGACTGCAACCTCTGTGCTTGTGAGAGATGGGGCCAGAGGCGTCATGTCATTGGGTTGCCTGTCCATCTGTCCATTCTCATGATATCTCAAGAACACCATAAGGGAATTTCTTAAAATCAGGTGCAAATGTCCACTTGCACTTAAAAATGAAGTGATTCGGTTTTGAGGGTTAAAGGTCGGGGTCAAGGTCAAGGTTGTTGTGACCTATTCTGTCTCATTCTTGTGAACATGATATCTCAAGAATGCCAAGGATTAAAAAAAAAAAAAAAAAAAATGGCACAAACATTCACTTAGACTCAAGGATGAAGTGACCTTGACCTTGCATCTGTCACATTCTTGGGGATGTGACATCTCACAAAAACCAAAGAATATCCTCAAATTTGGCACAAACATTCACTTCACGTCAAGGATGAACAAATTGGAAAGCGGTGGTTTAGGGTCTCTTGTCACCCTGGTTCCATTTTGTTCACGTAAAAGTGGTTAAAGTGATCTCAGAAACACCTAGAGGAAATTTCTTTACATTTGGCACACACTTGTACTCACAAGCTGATTAGATATTGATGGTCAAAGGTCAAGGTAACTGTGACCTCATCTGTCATATTTTGTGAAAGCGATACCTCAAGGGAACCCAGAGGGAATTTCTCGAAATTTGGCACAAAGAGCTAGTTGGACTAGGTCAAAGGTCACTGTGACATTGCATCCATCTTATTTAAAAAAAAAAAAAACTTGTTAAGAAGGGAATTTCCTCAAATTTGGCACAAACACCCACATAAGAATTAGCTGATCAGAATTGAGTCGTCAAAGGTCACTGTGAGTTCCCAAAACATTTTTGGCCATATCTCAAGAATTCAGACACGAACGAAGACAAAACTTGACACAAATGTCTGCCATGATAAAAAAAAAATTAAGGTCAAAGGTCAGCTTGAGTGTGACATCATCATGTTTTAACGTCATATCTCGGGAACAGAAGGGGAGACATTTGGTCAGATACTGAGTTGGTGACTCTAATCTTGAAACTGTGCTGATTGTATAGATCTTCTGTGTGTGAAGCATCAACGTTTTCACTGACATGGATGGTAACTGCAGCTTGATGGGTTCATGGAGTCATTCAACCACAGAGCAGTAATATGTGTTTAGATATTGGTTTTATGTATATTCTGGGACGAGCACTTTTTGTCCAGTGTTCAGTTTTCAGACGCCCTTTTTTCTAGTGACACTGATGATTCTTGACTGAAATGGAGGCTGCACCTTTAAATTTACCTGAGTACTTTCAGCTGCTGTGATTAAATGTAAAAACCCAGCTGTGTGTGAGCTCACATTCAGCTCTTTGGCCGTCCACTCCCTGCTTGACCAAAAAGCTCATTCCCTAAGAGCACTTCAATGTATGCGCTGTCATACTGGGTGAAACTGGGCCATCTTATTGTGTCTCCAGTCCTCATTTCAACACGGAGCCTTTTGAAAAGCCTGCCAGTGCTTCGTCCTCCCCTGCACTAAATGTGTAGGGAGGAGATAGTGCATTCTCATGTTATCTGCCACCGGCCTCTTGCCCCTTCAGCCATTTTCTCATTTCACAGATTTGACCAGGAGGTGACCTTGGCTTTTTAAGTGCTTTTAAGGCAGAGCCAAGTCTCCTCTTCCTTTTTCCTGTCTCACAAATGGAGACAGAGAGAGAGAGAGAGAGAGAGAGAGAGAGACAGACAGAGAGGGAGAGAGAGGGAGAGAGAGAAGGAGAGGGAGAGGGGATTTCTTTGCAGTCTTTTCTTCATTGGCCTTTTTTCTCCTCCTTTTCTTTTCATTCTCTCTCCTGCCCGTAGCCACTGTCCAGTTATTTTTTATGGAGTAGACATGATGACAGGCTGTTGTCTGCTAATTCAAGTGGGTCTGTGCTTTTAATGTAGGGAATGGCCTCAGGGGAGCTGCAGCATATGTTTATGGCATATGACGTCAGGCACAGAGGGCAGCGAGGGAGTTTGAAGTCGGGGAGACACACAGTCTATTAGCCGGATGTGATATAACAAAGAACTAATTGAATGTCTTTGCCCTGGAGAGTACTTCACAATATTCAAATACTAATCATCTTGTGTCTCAGATGTAGGCAATAATTTATATCACCGGCCGCATCTTCACAACCTCACACAAGGGACGGGGAAGAAATAAGGACCATATGCACGTGTCTGCATGCGTACAGGGGGTGTACACATGTCAAGTGTGTTTTCTAGTGGAAATAAACAGGCGGCATCGCACTCCTCCATCGCCCTTCCTCCCAAGTGCACCCCTGGCAGAGCGCTAATCTGGGTCAAAGTGCTAACTGCTTAGAAGGGCCGTGGAGAGGCTCGGCCACATATGAATCATTTCTCACGCCTCCCCGTCCTCATTATGCTCACCGCAGCTGGAACGGCTTTCATGTTTTCCTCTAACCTTAAACACTCAGACAACAGTCTGAAAGCTTCAACCGCATCCTCAATCTCTCTCACGCCGGGACTGTTGGTGACTCTTCCCATCACTGCGGAGAGTCCGAGAGCCTCTCAGCAGCCCTCCGTGATGAAGCAAGTGCTGTGCATGTTGCCGCATCATCAGCACATTAAGCTCTTTGATTGCACTCAGTTTGTGTTTCATGATAAATGCAATCTCCCTTTCATATCGCTGATGGCGTTTCGTGTCACTGATGGCTGTCCAGAGATGGCATGAGTCCACCCACAGCTATAAATGATATGAAACCTTTTCCTCTCCAGCCAAGTAAGTAGGAATCAAACAGGGGGAAAAATATAGACCGATCTGAGGAAGCTTTTTACAATCACATTTCAATCACGGCCCGGGCTGGATGATCTGGGCAATAGTAGTGCAGAAGGGAAAGGGCCACAGCCGTTTGTTCTAAATGTTTTGATGCTCGATTGCTCTGAAGGCAGCATCAACGGGTGGCACATGCTCAGTATTTCATGAGAGTGTACTCCAGCTTGCGCCACCTGTGCCAGTGCTGCTCTGGAAAAAAAAACAAGCCTTAATGCTGATGAATTGAAAAGCTTTGTTGATGTCTCCAACACATCCTGGAACGACAACAAGGCACCGTCCTCTCACTGCATGAGCTCAGAAAGGCAAGGCCACCAGGGCCATCCGGGATAGGAAAAGGCTGTTTGGAAATATTTTGTATCAGAGAGGCTGCCTGGCTGGGACCATTTGGGGTTTTTTCCGCTCCAAGGCTTGTCTTGCACACCGGTACCTTATGGGAGAACAGCTGGAAGTGCCGTTGTCACTGGACTGCTCGTATCTCCCTCAAGGGGCCATGGTGGTGGTAGCGGTGGCGGTTGGTGGTGGTAGGGGGAGGGTGGCGCTCTTGGACAGTGTGTCCGCAGGGAATGCATCACATTCAGCACACACACTCTCCCGTCTCCTCCACAACACCTCCTCCGCCCATTAGAATGAGTGAGCTGGAGCTGCTGACAGCAGTGACAGGCGCAGCGCAGGGAGGCGATGGAGGAGGCTGCTGCTGCTGCTGCTGCTGCTGTTGCAGGGTGGTACATCTGTTTGGGTCCTCGATGCAACCGTCTGGCCTCCGAAGTTTGATGGAGCTGGGATTGGTAAAGCACGCCAGCTCTGGGACCATTTTATGATCAGAAAACCACTTGACAGCTTCCAGATGCAAACAGAAAACAGAACAAAATAAGAGTTTGTGTTGTCGCCTTGAATAACGAGATGACTCCCTTCGGAAGATTACCTTTGTGGATGACTCCTCAAACATGATTGGCTGTTGCAGCACACATGGTTTACAGGAATTACATGTTGGATCTCGCAGCTTTCAGGCTTTAATTTACCACACCGTGCCTTGATAACAGCCTCTCTGACAATTCCCCACTGCATCCTGATAATTAAGATCATTCCTGTGTTTCTACAGGGGGCGTGGATGTCTGACAAGGGTCGCTAAGTCTTTGTAGATGACAGATTCCTTTGTCTGGCAGCCTGTACGAACGTAGTAATTGGTAAACTTTCTGACCAATTTGAATTATTAACAAAACAGCCATTTCATAATAAAGGGATTTATTATTCCGCCTTGCGCCACAATTTTGTTATCAACAAAAGCCTTTGTTACTCTCGGCTTTTTATCGAGAAAGAAAATCCATTGAAAGTGGCTAAAGGCCTGACACAAAGCAACTGCTGAATCCCCGCAAATCTGCAGGCTTAATTGATTATTTGTGCAGAGCTGTATATCTGCAAGGTGCAGGATACCCAGGGGAAATAATGTAAAACAGATAACAAGATGAAATGAGGGAGAATTGCTTTCTGCTACCATTTTATTAATCTTTTCCCCTTTTTCTTATTCACAATGAGTTTCCCATCTAGGTTTTCCCATTACAGAAACGTAGCTTCACATTTTGAAAACGGCGTGGCCTAAATCGAAAGTTGAGGGTTGATTCAAGCAGGCAAGAAAAGGGGTTTGTTAAGAGGTTATTTTGATTTCTGAATAACACATGGAGGGACTCAATGTTGTGTGCACCTCAAACTCCCAGAGGAGAACACTGTATTTTCAAATCTTATCTTCATTATTCTGCCTTCCTCAGTTCCCTGCCGGCATTCAAAGGAATGAATTCATTATGCTGATACTGTACACAAACATTTCCTTTTTCTTTTCTTTTTTGAAAAAGCAATCTATTCAGATTTTTTTCTGACTCAGGTTTGCAGGTGCTACTCCCCCTCAGCTGAGCCACGTGTTCTCTGAGGCATCCTTCCTCTGTTTTTTGCAGAAATAACTTTAAAGGAACAACCTTGGGAAGATGGGATGTGAAATTACTGTGGAGCTCGACTCATGTTTGTGGCATGTCTGCACCGTCCTTACCTTTTTTCCATTTACTCTGCTCCTCGCTCCCCTTTCACAGCACTCGAAAAACAAATAGTGGTATTGTTGGCATGCAGGAGGATTGCTTCCACTCGGCAGCAATCAAGCCATTACGAATGGAGAGGGAATGGGAGGCCTTTTGTTTTGTTTTGTTTCTGTGTTTTTTGTTTTTTTGTGGTGTGATATAGAATTCTTGGCATTAGGTTGCACATCAGGCCAGACCATAATTGCCTTCTCCTCACTGGGGAGCTCCTTGTTTTCCATTTGAAGTCTGCCTCTGTCAGATTTCACCATTAGAGGGAGGGGGTGTAGCAGGGGAGAGGAAGACAATTCCTGGATCAGTCATTTCATATGGGCTGCCAGAGAAGCATGGAGGACACTGAGGATGAATCCAGAGATAGCTTGCCAAGGTACTTTTTGCCTGGAACACAGAAAATAATGGAATATTTCGAACCAAATATGCATAAAAACTAGGCCCTACTTTATCAGATATACTGTACTGTATCTCGTGTTCAGAAGATTACATGATATTGATTATTTATTCAACGAATGTGGTATTTAGCTGATTTTACGTAATGATAAATTAAATATATTTTGGTTTAGGCAAAAAAACAAGCCGTTTAAGACTAAATGATTGGATTAAAAAAAACATTGAAAAGTATCATTAGTTGCAATCGTAAAAACATGACATGCTTTTTGCTGCAGGATCTGGCTGATGGCACATGAGTTCTTTTCAAAAAAATACTTCCAAGTCCTGAATTCTGTGCTCCTAATTGCACAGGGCACTTTGTCAAATCATTGGGAACATTAATTTTTCATCTTCATTATGATACTAGTTTATACAGAGATCTTCACATAATTTTCCAATTCCCTTGTTTCTCATATTCACTCCCTCGTGTATTCATCCTTCTGCACAGCAACATAATAACCTCCAGCTCACTGTGACGTCAAGGATTGATGGGCAAAAGATTTCCAGCTGAGAGCCATTTCCAAACCCCGAGGCGCTACTGGTGGTGTGAAATAACCAGGTGATTGTTTCCTCAGAGGATTTTTGGATGCTTTCTCGTCATATGCTTTTATTTGTCTCTTTCAGGAGCAACTGTAGTAACAATCAGAGGGAATTCTGGTTCCTGCATAGGGCTGTGCACAACTCAGAATTATAGTCAAATCAGATTTGGCTGAGGTGTCATGCCATTGTTCCCACTGTCTAAAATTCTGAAGCCCCATCAGTTCAAAAAATGTCCCGCAGGACTGAAAGCCCATTTTACCAACTGCCTGTTATTCCAAAAACAAACGCCAATGTAAAAATGAGGTGTTTTACCTAAGTTTATTTTGAAAAGGAGTGTATGCATGTGACAAGCACAAACATATCCTGTGAAGTGTATTTTGAAAAGACACATTGCATTGCAGCTACCTGTTATGTCCACAGACAAAGGGGTGAAAATTGACAGGTTTGGATGAGAACGTGTCATCTAAGGAGAAGACAGGAGATAACATCATTTCAGAGCCTCTCTTCCTCAGGGCAGCCGCCTCTGTCTTCCTCAGGTTCACCGCGAGTCTGTGTCTGCAGCTGCCTGTTGTGCCTGCCACTTTACTGAGGAGACTCAGGTGATGACTTGGATGTTTGACTTTCAGGGAGCAGCCCTACTCCTGCTGTAGGAGGGTGTGTTTTAAAGCCAAACTGCACAAAAATAGCAGTTTATTGAATTTAAAAAATGCTGATGATCAAATTGAACATTAATCCACAAAAATGGAAATCACACGCTCTGCTTTTGTCACAGTTTTGCCGCTGCCACCTCCCTCTATGTCAGTCTAACAGGATTTAACCTCTTACTGAGAGCACGCTTTTCAAAGGGACTTCTGAACAGACGGCTGATACGAGCTAAGCGCACAGCGCGTTGCCGGGTAGACGCGAGCGGAGAGCCAGTGTTGTGGTTTATTTGGTCCAGTTCACACACACACACAGAGCATAATGGATATTTAACAGCCCCAGCCTGCTGGAAGTGTGCTGTGTCCTGAAATGGTGCCGGGGACATCTGAGGGAGTGTGTGTGACTGCCAGGATGACACACCCATTAAAACACACTTAGTCCTTTTCACTGCTGCAGTTCCACTCTGGATTCATGCCACAAGAATGAACACAACAATAGCAACATGCCTCCCACTGGTTAATGGATGCTCGCAGTGAATCATACCAACATCCATGTATCCGTATATATCTATTCCATATCTGGGAACATTCAGAGAATATACAGTAGAGACGGGATGCTGACGTCTTAGGTGTTCTGCCATGCATCTCAGTCACAGTTAAATCTGGGGTAGGAGAAGCGAACATGTTTTCCAGCTGCGCCTTTGGCAGGATGAGCATCTCATCCTCTTCCTGCTCTGAGCCCACACTGAATTATTGAAATAAGAGAGGCGCCTCGCTTTGTCTGGTATCATCAGGATAGACACCCAAAACTCCAGCCTGAGAGATCAACTCCCCTCCAACATGAAGCAAAAAAAAAAAAAGTTTAATCGTAGCCCTCCCAGCAGATCACGCAACAAACACCACTTAGCTTTATAGTGGGTCAGGAGTCTCAACATAGCTTCTGTTTGTGCGGAAGGGAAAGAGCAGCTGCTGAGTTCCCACCGAGGAAGATGAGACAGACCAGCGCTGAGGAGCCGGAGTTACCTGAGCCGTGGTGTCAGGAGGACTCTGGTGCTTGTAGCTTTGCAGCTGAGATTCCTCTAAAGTGGCTCTAATGATTCTTCTCATCATAGTGCTGCACTCAGCTTTCTCCAGCAGAACTCTGCAATTTACTGCAGACACGCCACACAGAGTGGAGGCGATGCAACATATTCTGATTCAGCCTGTGCCGTGTGTATTCAGGGCATTTCTGACACAACATTAACACAGTAGCTCGCAAAGAAAGAGTCTGTATTGTTATAAATATGGTTCAGTATTTTGGGTGAATCTGACTGGACACATGTTGACTCTAGCTGGCAGCACTGTGTCAGATCTCATGTTTTATTTAGAGAAAATCAGCTTTTGCCATCTGATGGAAGATGTCGGGCCCCACAGGTTGAGGTGAGGTTTAAACTGGATTGTTTTCAGTTTTCCTCGGAGATCAGCAGATATCACAGTTTCAACAGTTACTTTGGTTGTTACACCGTCAGCCATTTCTGCCACTGGCGATACTGCAGAGGCCTTACAACGACGATGTTTATATGCACAAATACAAATACAATATTTCTACGAAGTTGCTTACATGTCTAATAAAAATGAATATTCCACTAATTTTTATGGTTTGCTTGCAGCTGTGGGTGGCACGGTGGTGCAGTGGTTAGCATTGTTGCCTCCTGGTTCAGCCTCGGGGTGTAAGAGCCTTTCTGCATGGAGTTTGCATGTTCTCCCCGTGTCAGTGTGGGTTTCCTCCGGGTGCTCCGTCATATTCTCCCTGTGTCAGCGTGGGTTTCCTCCAGGTGCTCCGACATGTTCTCCCCGTGTCAGCGTGGGTTTCCTCCAGGTGCTCCGTCATATTCTCCCCGTGTCAGCGTGGGTTTCTTCCGGGTGCTCCGACATGTTCTCCCCGTGTCAGTGTGGGTTTTCTTGAACCCTGCCTCTCACCCAGTGTCAGCTGGGATAAGCTCCACCCCCTGCGACCCCTAACAGGATAAGTGGTCAGGGAAAATGAAACTAATGAATGCAGGCGTGCAGACTCTGATTAATGTTTCCTAACATGTCATTTATCATGTCAACATATGGAGACGGGGAACAGCTGGAGCTTCTTGTGCTATTTTGATTCTCTGTAACTAAAAGTTTTACACCTGCAGTGGAGTTATTAGAAGACATAAACTTAATCTTTTATTCCTTCAACCACCCTCTCAAAAAGGTGGATGTGGTCATATTTGCTCATACCCAAAAACCTCTTGATAGAGGGTTAGTTAGTTGGAGTTGGTTTGGGTACAACGTACAGAGCTGACTGTAAGGCCGAGCGTTGCAAACTGCAAGACCCATATTCTGAATGCACTGTGTACATGTTCAAAGGACGCTCCTAAAACCTATATAATACCGACATATCCCACATGGCTTAATCAGAAAATGCATCATTTGGAAAAAGGCTTATGGGCTCATTTATGCTCAGTGTGTTAGAGACATATGTGGACAGAGCCTTCTGTCTGTACTCTACTTGTGTGTTTATTCTGAAAGCTTACCCACGCTGACATGGGGACAACATGCAAACTCCACACAGATGTGCCCCAGCTGGTCGGCAGGTTCAAACCAGGAACCCTCTTGCGGTGACGCAGCAGTGCCAACCACTGCACAGTAGTCAATATAAAACTGCAGCCATTAACCAGCTCACAGCTAAAGCAGCTTTGTAAATACACTGTGGGTAGTGAAGGTAGTGCTGTGTAAGCATAAAACATACCTGCTAAATATTGTAATTCCTGATAATTGGCGGCCACATTAAATCACTCTGGGTGGAAAATTGCAGAGAACAGGCCGTAGTGGATGGATATGTTCAATTCAGTTTTCAAGTGTGCACAAAGAGGTATTGACTCGCCGAATCCCAGGTGAGGCTGACTCCTGGTGCGAGTGATCGATGTGTGTGTGGTCATTGAACTGAGCTTAGAGGTAGTTTGTATTCTATTAGGCATCTCTGGGGCTTTGCAGCAGTGGAACAAAAGCACATGCTGATGCCTAATTGCTGCCACAGAAAAGACCAGCGCCATTGTTACATCTGTAGGCTGTTACTGCTGCAGTTTCCACCTCAGTCAGTCTCCGTTGCTATGAGAAGTTGCCAGTCCTGTCATGGCCGAGCCTGATACGTTATTCTGTTCTATGTGTTGCAGCTTTCATTGCTGCTCCTCCACATCGGATGGACTTAGTGATTTCTCTTTTTTATTTGTGTATGGAGACAGGGAAACACTCCACACATCATTTAGTGACATATTAAAGGCCTATAAATCTATTTACTGAATAAGTTAATAGGTTTCTGTGCTTGGTTTCCGACAGACAGGAAGTACTGCTTTGAGGACACTGGGACTTTATTATGGTATTATTGTAGCATTTCACACAGGCCGATTAGGTGTGGCTGTTCACATATAAAGGACATTCCTAGAATTATTATTATTATTTTTTTTTTTGCACAGCTATGTTCAGGCGCTGAACAATGAACAGCTTAAGCCCTATTCGGACGGGATTAGTTTTACATAGGTACGTGGTAAAGTAATAATTATGTGTGTCATATGCCATGTCAGTAAAGATCACCGGGACTTTTACCTCCTGTACCCAGCCAACATGTGTATGTGGGGCCCATGTGGGTCGTAAATGGACGTGAAAATGGGCCCTATGTGGGACTGTCCACAGGTTCCACATTGGCCCCATGCCAGTTGCACACATGAGTGGGTTTACCCAATAAGAGCCCAGATAAGATGCCAATTTTGGGCCCGTACCCACTTGGTACCCAGGTAGCCCTGGCATAACCTACGCCAGCAGTAATGTGTGTGTAGATATTTCGTCATATCCTGTTTACAAGTGGTTTTTCGCGGATTTTCAAGCATGGAGGCTCCTGAAGAAACACTCAGTTTTGCACTTCACAGTTGGACAAGCCTTGTTTGTCGTACTGTGGGCCTACGACGAACAAGCATGGTACGCACAGGAAGCAACGTCATATGCACATGACAGGAGGGGACGGCAGTGCGTGAATGGATTTACCCCTCCCACTTGTGGTAGTTTTACTGATATTTCTTATCCCGTACGAATTGGCCATTAATATTACCGACGTCCTGTGGTTCGGTGACATTACCCCACGTGCCCATGTAAAACTAATCCCGTCCGAATAGTGCTTTTGACTTAAACAGTGACCTTTAACCCACAGAGTTACAAAAAATTAAAAATGTTGCATGTCTTGTCATTTTGTTTTGCATAGACATGAACAGTTTCATACTTTAATACTCATTCGTGTTTATTCCTCCAAAAACGACTTCCTGTTCAAAGACATTGCCGTTTATACTTATCAGGTCTTACATTCCCAGTTAGCTCGGAGAAATTACAAATGCATAGCAAACAAAAGCTTGGGTCTCAGGAGGATATAGATTACCGACATGGGAGCAAAAGAATGTACAACATCATATCAGCAAGTCTGACTCAGAAAATGAAACATCATAAGCTTCTTAAAGGTTATAATACTTATAGATGTTGCAGTAGAATACAGTAGACTGTATTGTGACCATCCTGCATCTCCTTTCAAACAGCCACCTCACTAAGGGGTGGACGGGGACAAAAGTTGGCCCAGACCACGATCCATCACACAAACATGAGTCATGTATGTATTACATGATATAGAAGTGTAGGTTTCTCTCATCATTTGAGGGGACACATATTCATATGTTCTTGAGCATCAAGCACTTCAAAAAGAGGTAGTTGTGTCGGCTCGAAAGGCTCATCGGCCCACCGGGACACTGCCCGGTCTGCCAGATGGCCGGTTCACCCCTGACCACACTGCTCCTGTTCCCCAGTTATTTATCCTAGTTTTTAACTGATCCAGGCATCAAACAGGAGTTCACAAGAAAGCCCCAACAAAAGATTTAGCAAGATCCAGGCCGTCATGTCCGCCAACTCCCTGTCCTTCATAACACTAATACAGCTGAAGTGTTCTTGTATTGTTGTTGGTTTTTTATCACATAAATCAAAGCTTTTAAACGATCTTGAAACTGGTTTGTGACCAGAGGGGACGGCCACCAGAAGCTCCTGTGCAGCCTCCATCATGGTGCCAGTGAGTTACTGTGCACACTAACAGGGGTCCTGTCTGTCTGCTCGGTAGCTTTGGACAGTCTGTGTTTGCACCCAGAAGGAAAGTACGGCTGGAAGCTTTTATCTGCTGCACCAGTCTCTGTTCAGTTTTTTATCATGTTTACGGGTTGTCTGTTCGTACTTCTACATCTTTTTCTGGTGAACCTGATCTCAAGAACACCTTGAGGGCATTTCTTTGAATTTGACGCAAACGATGGGCTCAACGATGAACTGGTTAAATTGTTTATTCTATTGATGTATATATTGTAGTGAACATTATGGCGTAATACATATTTTATATTTCTGAATGTAACATACTAGTTTATACAGTGTGATGCAGCACAGTGCACATATTTGTATATTTTACACACTTTCAGACTCTCAGCACAGTGAAGATAATTGTATGCCTAATATCCTAAATACTAGTGTTAAACAGTGTAGCATTATACACATTTTTATTTCAATTTTATTTTATTCTATTACTTTATATTTACATACTCCTATTTAATACTTGCATTGTTGATTATATGTCTCTATTCTTTACATCAATCACAATTTCTCTTCTTGGATCAAGAAGTATTTCTGATTCTGATCCTAAAGTCTTTCATTATACCAACTAAATGAGTCTGGACAGACATGGATGTAAACTGCAACTTGTAACAGTGAGGCGGTGTTTCTGGTTTTAATCTGAGCTGCTGAAACAACTGAATGACAGAACGTTTATGGACATTAAGTGTAATAATTTTTCAATTTTATCAGCTGGTTCCAGTTGTTTGAGATTTTGACTGCTGGTCAGAAAAAAATAACTTTAGGTTCTGCGATAATTTGGTATGGAAGCGTATTGCATTCACCTGACAAATTAAAAAAAGCCTTTTTTTTCACAGTAAGTTTTTCTTAGTAATTTATTTATATCTGGGTTTTTTTGGTGTAATTTTTTCCTTTTTTTCTGAGTAATTTTTTTCTGTTTTTTTGCGGTATTTTTTTTTCCTGAATGAGGAGGCGAGATATTTCAAAATCTCCTGACTGACTGAGTGACTCCTGCTCATGGATGTATTTATAACATTAGCTGACAAACGTGTATGAGCATGATTTCAGTTGTCAGGTAACGTTAAGCTAACAGTTTTTTTCCATCATGCTGGACATTGTTACTCATCACAAATTTGTCAGCTAACGTTGTTACAACCTGTTACTAACCTAACCTGTTACATTATAGGCTATTATAGGCGATAGGCCTACACTAGAAGGATGAAGTCGAAAACATAGCTAGATTATCGTACCCTGTGTGTAACTAATTACGTGCCTTACCCTTATTGATCCCGTAGTTGAAATTGTCTAGGAGCAGGAGCACGGACGCAAAATACATCCATGAGCAGGAGTCACTTGCAGGTGCCAGGTGGGAGCTTCTGACGAGATTTTGAAGTATCTCGTCGCCTTGTTTGGGGAAAAAAATACCACGAAAAACAGAAAAATAAATGAAATTACTCCGAAGAACAAAAAAAATTACTCAGAAAAACAGGGCTTTTTTTTGTCAAGTGGATACGATACACTTCCGTAAGTGTTCATTTTTCTCATTAGTCTTTAATTTCATAAGATAAATGATAGATTGATAAATAATAGTTTTTAAAAAGCTAGATTAATGAAAGCAGTCATCCATGTGATATTTCATTCTGTCATTTTCCTTCTCATCTTTTGCCTTTTATCTCTTATCTTTTTTCTTATGGACCCCATATCTGAAATAAGGTGAAAATTGAATTGGCTTTTCACTGAGTGATGGCCGCCTGTGTCACATTTTCACAACAAAAGAAGAGTAAGTGAGCTGATAAGACCAGACAGAAGCCTCTCCTTTTGACCACCGTAGCATAAAGGATGTATAGGAATGCTGGCCGTCCACCACAGCACCAGCGTTCATCACTGAGCAGCTACAAATAGCAGCTGGGTGGCGGGTGGCAGCGTGTGCAGTTACCAAGTGATGTATAATTTCACTGTTATTAGCGAGGAAACATTTGAGCTGCATTGGTAATCCATTCTTCGGCACGTTGATATCCCTGACATGCTGCAGCGCCTTTAGTTCTTCTCTCAAGTGGTTTGCCAATCAGTGGATTTGGTCCACCTCTTTCCCTGAAAAGGACTTAAAACAGCACTTTATCACACATCATTACAAGTCTGTTGAAGGATAATTATGATGCTGAGATAACCACGTCATACATGGCCGTATGATACTCAAATTAATTCCCCCACAATCTGTTGATGCTTGATACAAAGGCAAGTTATTGGCACGCAGCGTCTCCAGCTGACGACATTCAAAGCAAGCAACTCTAACGTGTTGCTTCTAATGTTCTTGTCATGCAGATCCCAGTGAGAGCCTGTGCAGCATGAGGCTGGTGTGGAAATCCCTGGACAAGATGAGGTGTCTGAGGAAACGCTCCACCATCCCCTTCCTCGGCTTCCTCATCACGTTCCTCCTCTTCCTCAACCTCTACATTGAAGATGGCTACGTGCTGGTCAGTATGTGTGTGTTGTGTCTGTCTCAGATCAAAGTGCCCACTGAGTGTTTCGACGCTTTTTTTTAACCTTTTAAAAATGGGCATTCAGCAAACAGCTGCGGGAATTCTGTTTGCATGATCCTGTTGATATCCGACTTCAGTGACTCAGCAGTCCGGGGTCAACATTGTCATATTTTGTGCTTCATAATGTTCCACACATGTTCAGTGGGAGACTGAACCAGATGCGTGTTGGTTGCGTCTGCGTTCTGGAACGGCAGCGCAGCCAATACGTTTCAATTCTAGTCAATATGTGTGCTTCCACCGGCTGTGGCTGTGCTGCGTTCTGGCTCTGTCACAGCTGCAGCACTCTGGAGCTCTCCGCAATAGATACACAGGACTAGTCTGGGGCCGTTTAGTGGCTGTTTTGGTAAGGAGCCGGAACTAGGGTGAGAGAGACAGGATCCGGAATTCGATGGATGCGCCTTTCCATCAAAATAAAAGCAACAAGCTAATAAAAATGCGGTGAAACTTTTTAATTTAATCGATGGTGCGCCAGAATTTAAAGTTTTACTTTGGTGAACACTCTCACTTTGGTGAATTTGGTGAATTCCAGATCTGCTCTCTAGATCGGAACCAAAATCCAGACAAAATTCAGAGTGAATGGAAACCAGGCTCTTCCCTGTACGTGAAGAGCCTGGTGACGCGAGGCTATGCAGGACTTCTATTTTTGCACTCAGCACAGAGCAGATCGTGCGGGGCAGGAAGTCGTGCACAGAAAAACAATAAAACATCCGGTTAATTTTCAAAATAAGATACACAGTGTTCATGGCAGATCATGTTTCCCTGCACTACACCTTGAAAATGTCATAATGGGCGGAGGCAGGCCTGAAGTCAACAGGTCAGAGGTTTTCAGACGTCATTTCACCCCGTTGATACCATGGATGAGGAGATGTTAATCATGGAGGTGCACCCAGATGTCTTCCTACTACTCCTCTGGTTTTGTGGTTCTGTTTATGGAAACAACATCTTGTTGTATCACGCGATTATGCGTGAATTTGCAAGATCTCGTGGGTCCTCGTGACTCCCAATGTCCGGTGGAGCTGCACCGCTCCGCACAGCGAATGCAGCTGGTGGGTGTTGACGGACGGCGGAGCACGCAGCGGATAACCAGCGCAACCGTTCCGCAACGGCCACACATCCAGTGGAATTCCGGCATAAGGCACCAAACCCCCAGCAGACATCTCTCCATTAAATGCATGTAGTAATAATCTTTACATGTCAACAATTAAAACAGACAGGACATAAAAAGTACAACTTTTAGTGTGTTTAAGAAGGGGCTTGAGAGATCACTGACTCCGCCGACCTGATTTCCTCAGGCAGATTGTTCCAGAGCCTCGTGGCCCAGACAGCAAACACTCTGTCCCCTTTAGTTTTCAGCCTCTGGAATAGACAAAAGACCTCTGCTGCCCGAGGACCTCAAAGCGCATCATGGTGTGTACGATGTAAGAGGTCCAAGGTACAGCTGTATAGGTCCTGTTTGTGCATTTGTGTATTTCAGGCCTGTGTTTATATGACAACATCTTCTTCTTCTCCCAGTTATTATGGTTTTGCTCAGGTTGTACAGATTTTAGGGACATGAAGCACTTGAAGATACTCTAAGAAATGACACCACAACGAGCAGAAATACCAGTGCAGGAGTCAAAGGGTTAATGTTTGAACATCATCATCAACATCAAATATGCTTTTGAAACCCAAAATGTTGTCGTCTGTTCCCTGTGTTCGTGTTGTCCCTTTTATAATTGCTTGTTTTTTTACATAAACATGTTTAAATTTTCATAACGTGGACCCAAGTCGAAATCATCCGCACCATTTATTTCTTATTCATGATGCCATCAAAACTTGGTGATCACAGTACATTATCTGTGTTTGTTATTTAAATTATTAAGAGGTAGTTCACATTTTCAGCTCTCTACTGCTCTTCTCAAGTCCATTTGCTCTGCTATGCAAACTGCCTGAAGGGATTTTAGGATTCCCTTTGTCTCCAGACGTCAAGGGTTAGCTCCGCCACGTCAAAACACATATTGTCTCAAGTTTGTACAGGATGTTAGAGACAAGTTTAAGAAAACAAAAGTCTGTTCTGTCCCTTTTCTGCAGCAGTTATGACAGCTTGTACGTGTTTTTTTCTCCCACTGTTTTGCACATAAGTGAAGTGATGTCGTGTTTTTCATGTTGTGTTTCAGGAAGGAGATAAAAGGCAGCTTCGGGAAACATCGGTCCACCCTTCCAGCTCAGAGCGATACGTTCACACCTTCAGAGACCTGAGTAATTTCTCTGGAACCATTAACGTCACCTATCGTTATCTGGCTGGTACCCCACTGAACCGCAAGAGTAAGTTTGTTTTTAAGAGAAATTTACATTGACTGTTTTTTTTTTATGAGCTCGGGGGAGTTACAGTGAGTCATAGAGGAACTGTGAACACGAGCTGAGAGCAAGAACTTAAACTTAAAAATCTGTGACGTTAGGATTTAAAGCACAGCAATAAAAAGCAACGGCTCCACAGAGACAGTTTTTCCTCAAAATTAAACACGATACACACTCCTCTTCTCAACTATAGCATGATTTAGTCACCAAGTGTTTTTGACGCTTCACCTACAGTAAGCACAAAGCTCTAATTTGACGTCTGAGCCACAAAATGTTTCCCAGGACTGTTGACAAAAATTCATCACTGGTTATCAAACTGCAATCATTATTTCATTCTATGTATTCCTCATTGGAAAAAATGTATTAAGAATGAAATACTAGTTTAAACTCAGGCTGTTCATACCAAAATTTATACATATTGCACAAAGTCATGAGCCAATAATTTGTGTCCATGTATTTGGGAAGGCTGACATCACATTGCCAATGTGCAGTATAGAATGTGCCAGGACTGACGTCAAAACCCAGAAGTTTAGCATTGCGCTGGTTCCCGGAAGAGAAAGTGACGTAACGTGATGAACGTAAAAGCTTCAAAATTCACAAGTAAGGTATTTACTGACGTGTCATAGAACAAAACCTGAAACTTGCTTAAGCTTTTCTTAACCACAGACCTTATTTGAGGCATTTTACCAAAATCCAATTCAAAAAACATACTGACTTTTAGATGAGAGAACCAGAAGTGCTAAAAGCGCTAACGGAGTTCAGGGTTTACTGGCACACTCTATAAAGAAGGCAGCAGAGCCTTTGCGGCCGTACACATGCTGCATTTTTTACGCCCTCTTATCCATTGTTTAAATGTAGACGAGCTGCAGGCGCGCTCAGACGCCAGAGTGGAAGTCCATGCGTTCCTGAGCGACTATTTTTCAGGGCACCATGCCCTGAGATAACCTGAGTTCAACTTGTGGAACGCAGCAGCACACACACCGCGTGACATGTGACAGGGAACGACCAATCACACCAGACAGATATCTTCCCCTTCTTCAGTAAATATCAGTCTGTGACAAATACGGAGGCGAAGTTGATCATTTTAGTGCAGAGCTGTCAGAGCTTTACATCGGTCCCTCAAACAATATTTTAGGCCCAATACACACTTAAAAATCAGCACTTGGAAGAAGCTCTGCTCTCAGGATTATATGTAAGCACGCTATGATTCGGTGCTAGTTATGGTTGCTCAGCAACTTTAGACACAACCTGCCTCCTCGCTCTTGAAAGCTGTGTACAGCACCTTGAAGGGCAACTTGGGTTGGTGGATGGGTCAGAACCAAAAACCAGCAACTTTCACCCAGGAGGCCAGTGCTCAGGAACATGTGCCCAGGTGTAAATAGCATCTTCTTTAAATGAATTTTCTGGGGAACAGTCTTGAGATTGAAATGATGAATCCTGTTTATTGAATGTTTGTACAAATATTTACTGAAAACTGGTCGCTTTCAAGCATTTCTGTGACATGATGATCATATCAAATGTTCATTTCTGTCCACAGAGTATCTCACCATTGGACTGTCATCAGTCAAAAGAAAAAGAGGGAACTACCTTCTGGAGACGATCAAATCCATCTTTGATCAGTCCAGTTACGAGGAGCTCAAAGAGATCGTGGTCGTGGTCCACCTGGCAGACTTTGACCTGGTCTGGTGTGAGAACCTGGTGCAGGAAATCACCAGGAAGTTTGCCCACCACATCATAGCTGGACGCCTCCTGGTGATCCAGGCCCCAGAGGAGTACTATCCATCTCTGGACGGCTTGAAAAGGAACTACAACGACCCGGAGGACCGGGTCCGTTTCCGCTCCAAGCAGAACGTGGACTACGCTTTCCTCCTCAACTTCTGCACCAACCTCTCCCACTTCTACATGATGTTGGAGGACGATGTGCGCTGCTCCAGGAACTTCCTGACGGCGCTGAAGAAGGTGATCACCTCCAGGGAAGGTTCCTACTGGGTGATGCTGGAGTTCTCCAAGCTGGGCTACATCGGGAAGCTGTACCACTCCAGAGACCTGCCACGACTGGCTCATTTCCTCCTCATGTTCTACCAGGAAATGCCCTGCGACTGGCTCCTCATCCACTTCAGGGGTCTGCTGGCCCAGAAGGACGTGATCCGCTTCAAGCCCTCGCTGTTCCAGCACATGGGCTACTACTCCTCCTACAAAGGAGCGGAGAACAAGCTGAAGGACGACGACTTTGAGGAAGACTCCATAGACATTCCTGACAACCCTCCTGCCAGCCTTTACACAAACATCAACGTCTTTGAGAACTATGATGCCACCAAGGCTTACAGCACTGTTGATGAATATTTCTGGGGGAAACCTCCGTCCACAGGAGACTTCTTTGTCATAGTCTTTAATAAATCTACCAAAATTAGTAAAATCAAGATTGCCACTGGCTCTGACGACCGTCAGAATGACATTCTTCACCACGGAGCTCTGGAGGTAGGAGAGAAACTAGTTGGGACTAAAAAAGGGAAACAGTGTTCCTCCTATATCACATTAGGGGAGTTTAAAAATGGCAACATAGAGGTTCAAGACGTAGACCACAAAATTGCCTTTGACATTGAGTGTGTTCGCATCGTGGTGACAGCCAGTCAGAAAGAATGGCTCATTATTAGGAGTATAAGTTTATGGACTACACAACCCCCCAGCCAATAAGGACTACACACAAAGACTCTTAGTGTGTCATAGAGGCAAATGTTTTTATTATTACTATTATTTAGTAATGTATGTATTTCAGGTTTATTTATTCATTTTGTATGTATTTATTGATACTCATTTTGATTGCCAAATCAATCTATAGTTTTTATACCTGCAAGTTGTAACCTTAGTGGAGCATCTTCCCAGTCAGTCATTCTAAAGGACTGTTCAGCTGACCTCAGAGTATTCATCAACGTATGTTTTATTAAATCTTCCACAAGTTTTTATTTATTTCAGATTTTGATCCTTAACAGAGCTGGGCGATGATTCAGCGTTTGGTATTATAACAATATAATCATATTATGTTGTGATTCTACAGAGGTTTTCTGTCAAGGATGAGGCTCGCAATATTGTCAACCCGTTCTCATTCACGGAGCGTCCAATACTGATGCTTTGTCACGCCTCTCAGCTTGCAATATCAGTGCAGCCTTTGGCGTCTTTATGAGACACACTGGGCTTTCATCTAACTCCAATGTAAACCCGTCTATAATGACGCTGAGAGCAAGTGATGCAGGATAAAAATGGACAAAGTCCATGTAGGGTGAGTTTCAGGGAAAGTAGATGGATCAAACAAAGCTAAACTTTTATCAGTCCACTCAGTGCGACTCAAAGTCAACGATGCTTCCTTGGTAGGACAGGTCCTTCCAAAACGGGTCCTACAAAGGCTAGACAAGACTCCTTTCTAGCATTCAATCAACACACATTAGAACAGGCTAGTAGGTACCCAGGTGTGTGTCAGTGTCAGGCCCCACCTTCAATACTGGCAAATTGTGCGCAAAGAATTGTGGGTACTTCATGCCTACTGAGAATACACACATGCATCCTTGAACATTCTTTGAAGGAAGGACTCGGTCATTGGTAGAATGTGAAGGATCCATGACATTCGATGACATAGCCTCCTTGAAATTCAGCCGTTTGAAGTTCCTTTCCTGACTTTGAGATGCAGTGTGTAGTTTGTGTCTAGTGTGAAACCAAAAGTCAATGTTTCAACTCGGGGTGCACAATATTATCAGCATGTCACTGGTATCGGCCAGTATCAGCTTTAAAATCAGAATTGGCCAACATACTTGTTATTACTCTGCACAATGAATGATTACACACACCGAGCAGTACCGTATTTCATGTCTCCATCTGCTGGTTGGCCATCGCGTGAAGAGTGTTTATGTATAATATGATGTTAATTCCAAAAAATCCAGTATCTTGCATCCTTAGTTTCAGCCAAATGTTATGCAATTTTCGTACGGTCTTCATGCACTGACGTTGCATATTTAGGTTACAGGAAGTTACGTAACAAATGCACTTATTTTAACCCAAAACATGACCTTTTGTCTAAACCTATCCACAACATTAACCTCATGTTACAATGTGCTCCAGCTGCACGTCAGATACCCCTTTTACACCAACATGAAACGGTTCTGCTCTGGTTCCTGCCCTTAACTTTAACCCATTCAGACTTTTTTTACCGAACCAATAATAGCGGGATTTTCTTAACCTGATGTGTGAACCGTCATACTCTACAGGTTGGGAAGAGTCTTGCATGTAATAGGTTTCTACGACTTCTTATATTAAGAGTTGGTTCATGCTTGTTTTTTGGGTGAGAATAAATACCTGTAAGGACAGAACAAAGCTCACACGTAATTAATATGATTCGGCTTCTTGCTGCGGTTTACTTCTGTTGTGCGACGCCCTCCATTGATGACATATCCTTGATGACAATGGTTCTGCTCAAAAATGTTGGCGACACAGGCTGGTTCACAGGATAGCACCGAGGTTCCAAGAGTCTTGAACAAAACTGGTTCGAGAGCCACAGCTAATTTGGTGAAATGGTGTAATAGAGATAATAAAGGGTTCCTTGTGCATCAATACGAGACCCCAGGGGCATGACAAAGCACTGGATATTTGACAACCTGAGAATTAGAATGGGTTGATATTTTTTATTTTCAACAAATCCAATGAAAAGACCGACAATGAATTGATCCCACAAACAGGTCTGTCGCCAGAGCCTGATATATCTTATTCCTCTGTGCCATTGAGCTCCACTGTTGCCCAAAAACTATTAAAAAGCAGTGAGCCACATGGTTTCATTGGATGTTACTTCATTACAATAAACTTAGGCACTGTAGTTCATTTTGTGTTGAGCCCACACACACCGTCCTGCTGCTGTAAATACTCACCAGAGCACCAAATGAGTATTAATCCGCAGCTGAAAACAGTTTTCAGTGGGTGTGAATGGACTCGGGGCTGAGCGCCACAGACTGGGTGGGGAAGTCAGAAACTACTGAGAGACAGACTAACACATTTTGGTTTTGTTCTTTTCATGTGGTTTGTTGACAGTAACAAAAATATAGAATCACACCAGCCTCATCCTTTAATGGTTCCAATGAAAATGGAATTGAAGATTAAGAAAGTTAGTTAAAGCTGGGGTAGGCACAAATCTGGAAGATGACAAAAAAAAAGGTAAAATTTGGAAATACACCCTTCTCCTGCAGCTTTTTCTTCTCCTCTGTCCTAATCCCCTCACTCAGCCCCTCCTTGACCTTCTCTCATGGTTCATCAGACCACAGGTGAGCCGAGAATAAGCTGCTAACCACCCCGCCATCTCTCTGGCCTGCTCCCCGCCGCTGCAGACTCTTTTCCTGGGAGAAGAGCAGGAGGCGCCTGACAGAAGGACTTTCAGGCAGCAGCATAGCGACTTAAATTCCAATCCTGTCTCACTTTGAAGTCGTCGAAAACTGGTGCTTGATCAATGACTTACGGTGTCAAATACCGATGAAAGAGCAGTCCTGTCACGTCGGCATGATATGCCGTCACTCGCTGTTCTGCTGTAACGCTGAAATGCAGTGGGACAAAATACATTAAGGCGACAAAAGTCCAAGTAGGGCAGGCAGGAGGGATGGAGGATGGGTCCAACAGCAACCAACTTTCACCTGGCAGGCCGTAAAACTGTAGGTTAAACCCTGTTCTTTTTTTCCTAAAAGTAACCACATGCGTATGTTGGCTAGGAAGGAGGTTGAAGGAAAAAAACATCTGTTGGTGGTGTTGTTCATACGTAGTGCTTTGATTTTGAAAGAGACTGTATGCAAACTGTACATTTCCTGTGAAAACAGAAGTGTATTTTAAAAACAGACAATGCATGTAACAGGCTGAAGTTGGGGAGTGAGGCAGAGCAGACTGTGCTCTGAGGCGCTAGCTAACATTAGCTACATTTACATGAACATGAGCTCCAGTTAGCGGAAGACTAAACTATTTTTTCTCCATCTCTGGAACACTTCGCTGACAGATGTGTTTAATTTCATTTATTGTCAGACTCTCCTTTTGAAGTCCATTTTCCTTTTTTGGGTTGCTTTGCAGTGCAGTTAGTTGTCGCCAGTGTTGGAACTTTCTCTGCAGGATTCTCCGCCATTAAACCAGACGTTCCCCATCTGAAGGGACGTTAACACACATCTGCATTTATAGACCAGTCAATAGGAACGCCCCCTCTCTGAAATGCTATTGGACAAAGTCTGTGTTCTAAAATAAAGAAAAGCATCCTCTAAAACCTGGAAGTGCCTACCCCAGCTTTAAGAAGGTTTTAGTTTATCAGTAAAACATGTTTCATTGCAAAGAGCATCAGTTTTATCATTTTAAAACCATGACGCATCAGTTTTATTGTATCCATACGATGACACTGATTCATCCATATATCGCCCATCCCTGCAGTACCTTGACAACATGAGTCACTAGTGGATGATGCAACAAACCAGTCGTTTATGAATGTTTTTGAAGGCTCTTCAGAAAGGTGCTTCAAGTGAGGAATGAAGACAGATCTCACTCAGAGAACAGCAACCATCCAATTAAAGCTACTCTGTCTTCGGCAGTTTTTCATGACTGATATTAAGCCTGAGAGTGTAGCCCTGGGGTTTCTCTCTGAGAATGTCCCCGTTTGGCCCTTAATTATTTTCCTCCTTGAAAACCCACCAGGAAAGTATCAGAGGTCATTGTTGCCTTGAATATTCATCGTGTTGCGCGGAACTTTTTCAGTTTCAGAGATTCCTACCAGTTTAATCATCTTTCTCATTGTGTTTTGAGGCGGGCGTTTGAGTGGGCTGAGCTCTTTTACTGGCGCTGTGTGTTCCGTCAGGGCCGCTGACAGGAGAACAATGTTTGTTTTCACCCATCTTCTCCAAGAGCTGAGATTAGATTGCACAGTGAAGAATGGGCCAGGTCTGCTCTTAGGTCTCTCTTTTTTTTTTTGCACCACAGCACAATTTTCCCCCAGTAAATTGGTCTGTGTTTGCTTCACTCTCTACACCAGCAAAACAACATCTCCCCTGAAGCTATAGGATCTCAATTCGCTCTTTCCCCAATGTTGCGCTCTCACAACTCCAATGTTTCTGCTCCTACATGGTTGCCTCTCTGTGATCTTTGCTCTCATTTCATGCAGTCTGCTGCTTTGGGGAAACTTGCTTGGTTTTCCTTTGAAGATCCTTTTTCAAATTCCCCACCTCTCTTTATGTTGTTTAACGGCAAACATTTGCAAGAATTAACGCTGCACATGTTTAACACATCATCAGCGTGATGCTCAGAGCAGCTCAGAGCCATGCTTTGAAAATAACCTTGTCATTTTCCATGTTCATGTAATTATATCCTGTCTGTGAGCAGCGTTCAGTGACAGATGAGTTTGTACATCGAAATGGCATCAAGAAATCACTCAACAATGCAATAAAGAGGTAAATGTTTACATAGAGGTGACGTTCTTTAGGAACATGAGGTGGAAGCAGATCGTCATTAAGCATGCTGCGACTGTTGTAAAGCTTTGTTCCACTGTTGCGATAGCCACCTGTTCCCCGTTTTCCCTCAAGGTCTTGTTCAGTGTCACAGATCGAGACCTTTCGCAGATTGGCTTGTACCAACACCTTGAAATCCTTCCTCAGCAAATCCCCCATGTGCTGTCCCAAATGAAATTAGAATGCCCACCGCCGCCACCACAATATAGCTTATTGTTTTTCCTCAGCATTTCCCTCGGAAAGTCGCTATTCATTTTGGTGAATGATTCCGTGACCCGCGTGGATCAGCTCCTCGGAGGGGATCCTGTTTGAATGGATGCTGCTCGGAAACACAATCTACATTGTGCTGCGCGTGTGGTATTCTTTATGACGCACACCGTGGTGCCAGTTCAGCCTCGTATTACCTGCTTATGAGCTATAAACACATGATGTCACCGCAGGGCAGTTAGCTGTTTTACAAGTGTAATGGATGGCTTTGATACGCCTCGTGCCCGAGAAGAGCAATCGTGTTGTGGGGCTGATATTTCTGGAGGAGAAATTGCTGTCTGATCTTTATTTGAAATAAGATGCCAGCCAAAACTAGCTGCACGCTGCAGATTTATGGACAGATTTACATCTTGGGATAACAACAAAAGCTGCATAAATTCCTCAACTGGATGTCAGCAAACTGCTGCGCGCAGCATTCTTCGGCTATTGGCAGCATGTTTGGAAACCACAATCCATACTCGGGCCTTGAGTGAACAGTTATACTGTACATTTCACTTGATACTCAAAGGATGTTCTCTGCTCTTGTTGACTCCTTACAGCTAATAAATGGCCATCTTCGCTGTCCATTTGTCAAGAATTACACTCTAACTGCATCGGCAGATCTCTGCGAGGAAAAAGGCCAGGGGTTTGTGAATCACTTGCAGGCAGGTAACTGTCTGAGTTTGTTCAATTATATGGAGCTCCAAGCAAGTGATGAATGTGAATATGATGTGTGGATCCTGAGTTATTTGAGCTGTCTTCCAGTGGAGCATGTACAAAGTGCATGAACAAAAAGAATTTTTCAGTGGTTAAAACAACTCCTTTTATACGTCAGGATCTATGAATTATTGTGCAGCTTCTGCTAATGAAATTGTACTGGGTTTGTACGTAGAAGCCTACCGATACTACCTTACAACAGGTTCGGAGTTCACATGTGCTGTATATTGTTCAGTGGAGCGAGTGTGTTAAGATGTTGTTCCTGTGTCTGTTTTACTTTCCATCGTTCTCTAAATGGTACTGTATTGTAAGATGACATATATTTTTTTACACGTATCATTTCAAATGTTGTACTGTATATATTGTATTTAAAATGAAATTAGATTAAACGAATGAATGCCGACTGTGTGGTGCATTGACTGCAGAGACGGAGGGGAGTGTGAGGGAGCTCAAGAGGGCGCAAAATATTGAATATGTGTCTGCAGTGTCTGGGCTTGAATATTGGTTTGAACGCCTTGGGGAAAACAAAGCACTATTTACACGGCCTTGAATCCAAACTGTTGTCCCTCTGTCTTTGCCTGAACATGTTATGTTTCTCTGTTAAAAGTGTTTATGAATAAAAGTAGAAAATACAGCGTACATTTTAAATTTAAAGGGGAAAAAAAAACATAACTGACATTTGCAGTTCCTTGAAACTTGCAGCGAGAGCAAGCCCGTCTGACTCAGATCTCACTGTAGCCAAAAGCAAAAGCCATACATTATTCATTTCAATATTCATATGCTTTCTGCTTTTTTTTACTGCATACTTAATGAAGGTGTGGGGATGGTGCTTCGGGGGAGACTGTGCTGTTTAAAGCAACATGCTCTTTGTGTGTTTGTTAAGATGGGTCATACATTTTCTCGTATAAAGTGTCTTGTCAGACACCTGGGAGCACGGCTGACCAGGACAACAGACCAAAAATTATTCTGGAAGAGTGAAGATGATGAAGCCATTTATTACATTTCATTTCCTGTGTGTTTTTCTCGCCTGTGTAAAAAGTGTTTAATCTCCAGTGGTCACAACATTTGGTGTCAAAAATCACACCCATGACATCAAATCTAAGTGTCATTAATTATCTAATGCACAGACGTCTTAACATGTGCAGTCTTCATCGTGGTAGCTGTGTCTCCAGCGTCCACAGAGGATAAACATCCATTTAGAAGATGCGAGAGAAGCGCTCCGTGTGACTTTAAATGTCGCCTCATAAACATAATATTTTTTTGAAGAAATCCCTCCAGGATTTTCCGGGCTGTTTTTGAGATTGACACGGCGTCCCGACGCACCCAGGGTACCTTGCACGTCATATGTCGACATGAAAAATCCATGACCAAATGTTGATATGAGACGAGGTCAGGGTAAGAATGTGTTGGCAGTGCAATATCATAATCTTGATTTATATCTGATCTCTTGATCTGTTTCTATACTGTGTGTGTGTGTCAGTAATGGCGGCATGGTTGGCAGGCAAGGTGAAAATGTGGAAATACAGCATGTAGTTCGAGGAACAGCTACAAAACGTTTCGTTTGCGTCATCCAGAGCTTCGCTAAGGGGAAGGAGGGATATCTGTTTAAATAAACTATGGTAAACTTCCCTCCATCTGACCAGACGATCCACATTGATTTGACAGAAAGTTGGTTGAAAATGAGCAAAAGCATTTTTTTAATTTGCATAACTTTAAGCCTAAATAAAATGTAAACAGGTGTCTTACATAAAAATGAACCCCTCGTTCAATCCTCATAAACTAGGAATAGCTACAGAGAACAACAGTTTTTTTATACCAGGATGTAAATATGTTTGTTTCTGCTGTTAAGTCGGACATTGTAACATCCGTCAGCCCTGGAGGCCGCCCAGCTTCAACATGTAAACCAGCAGCCTGCCAAAAAAGGTCAAGAGGTGAAACACAAGCACAACCAGCCTCAGGTTAAAAATGATATGTATCTATTTTATTTGCAAAGAATTAAAAGTAAAGAGACAGTTCAGATTCACTCCTAATGGTAACTGAATTATTCTGCTGTAACGTGTTGGTGACGGCCAAAACCACCACGTTCACATGTCCACAATTTACTTAACAGCAGATTTTTAAAGAAAACATGCAGGTGTGGCACCCACTAGTTCACCTAGTGCAGCAGACCCCCCATGTTTAAGAGCTGTGTCCTTGCCACAGCAGTCCCAGGCTCGATTCCAACACACAGCCCTTAGCTGCATGTCACACCCGCTCTCTCCTCCCCTTTCACGCTAAATCTGTCCTGACAAACAAAGGCAAAACAGATCTTACTTGAAAAAAGGAAAGCATGATGTTTGTAAACCATTTATCACAGCCAGAAACTGTAAACACACAAATAATCACTGGATTTTCAAATATCCAAAGGTCCTTGAAGATAGATAGATCCTTTATTGTCATTGTGTGATATAATCACAAAACTGTGTTGGAGCAATCCAGTTAGCTGCATATAATGTTACCCATGCACCAACACACACACTCGCTCATCTCACACACATATCTTTGTCTTCAAATCTTTATTTTTAAAATATGAGATAAATAGAATCCATCATGTGTGACAAACTCCGTCCGAAAAAAAAAAAAACATCAAAAACAAAATCAACATTTGGCCAAAAATAAACTGTTTCTGACCAGCAGGCACGACGGGAGTGAAAAACTGAGGCTTTTTTCATCTTGTCCTCAATTTTAAACTTTTCAAAACCATGTTTTCTTTGACAATTGCCAAAATTGCACTATTATCACAGCCAGAAACTGTAAAATCAGGAATTACTAGTGGATTTTCAAATTTCCACAGGTCACTGGACACATTGTGTGCGACAAACACTTTTGTCAAAAAAAAATCTGAGCTTTAAACAGTGAATTTTCATCAAAATCACTTTGTAGTAAGTAAATCGTTTGCACAACAACAGTGAAAAACTGAAGCTTTTTTTAACTCCAAGAATTTATCTTCAACTTTTAACTTTCAAACATCAAAGTGTAAGTGTTAAAAAATCTATTAACCAATTCATGGTATAGGCAGGGTCATGCATTTCCACCCAGTCATTCAGAGAGGCTCAAGAAAAATATTTGTAGCATTCAGAAAGGTAAAAACCAAAAAAACATGAAGTCCCTCCCCAGCCACCTGCCTCCTCTGATGAGTAAAGAACAGTCCCTAGAAGGAACAACTTCACTCTTGCTATAAGACGACTCAGGGTTTCATTAACAGAATTCATTTATAGAATTCTCTCAGCTCACAGAGAGCCTATAATCTGTTAATTGAACATTCACAGCGTCGTGCTAATTGTCATTGGGTCTTTAATAAAGAGCATTTGGCTCATTGCAATGAACAACCATTCTATTATATTAAAGAAACACAAAACAGAGAAGAAAATGAAATGAATATGTAAACACTTCATCAGAGGTTTAGTGGAGAAATAAGGACGGATCTGCAAACAGTCGTGGTTATTAAAGGTTTTATGACACTTCTGATAAAAGCTACTTTTGATAATAGAGTCAGGTCTCATTTAACAGCTCCAGGCTTTCACAGCTCCAACACCATTTCAGAGACCTTGAGCATTTTGTCACAGTCGTCCCCACCTCTCTCCGTCTCCTGTCCTTCAAAGTCATCCAGAACCAAACGGAAGGTAAGCGTACCTGACGGCTGGGCACCTGAGAAACCACAGCTAATGCACGCTATGAAGGAGTCAGGGCAGCAAGTAAAAAAACCAATATCCCACATAACAAGACCTGCACTGTGCACAGCGGGAGACATCAACCAATCAATTGCTGTGGTTGCCATGGTGCTGCCAGCGTGTACGTACACAGGGACCAAACCCCACATGATACCTGGCTGATATGGATTGTGTGGATTTCCTCGTGTGCCTTTTGATGTGTCCTGCTCTGGTGCCTCTGGGAATCCGCCTCTGTGGGGGATTTTAATTCACATTCACTCCATTAAGAAGCAGCAGCAACGTGTGCAGCAGCAGAACAATCACCACGGCCCGTTTGATTCTCTTCTCTCAAGGTACAGGCGCAATATGTTTTCAGGCGCACAGCAGCGCAGCATCAAAGCCTGTCAATAGCATTTGATTAGTACATTTTGTGCTGTGCTTTTCCAGCGCAGACGTGTGAGCCAGGTGCAGCGGCTGAGGTGGGGCTAAGCTGCTGAGATAAAAGGCATGTTGGAAAAGCTGAAAAGAAGTGCAATGAACAGATGAATGGGTAAGTATGGGGATTTAAAAAGTTGAAGCGGAGCTGAAGGCAGGGAAACATGAAGCAGGCGCAGGTGATGAATGACTCGTAATAACCTGGCGAGGAACTTGTGATTGTGTGTCTACCGGTGATGGAGGGGCCTCTCAGCGTTCAGGTGCTCTCGGGCTGATGAGCAGCCAGTTACGGCAGATACCAAGAGGCCTGGGCCAGCACGCGCCGCTGGGTATTGAGCCGGTGTCACGATGGGAGAGGAGGAAAAGGATGTGTTCTTATCTGCCAAATCGGGGATGAAAATGGCCGAGGGTGAGGATGAAAGCGCGTCAAGCGTTCAATCATCATTTGTTTCCAGGCGGTGGCAAATCAAAGCCATGTAAAGTGGAGTCGGCACATGTGCAGAGCGGAGGCTGGAGCTGGGCCACGTGGTAAAGCGGGACGAGGTATAGCTGTGCAGGTCACGAGTTAATTACACGGGTTAAGCCGCACTCTTATGGCACAGATGATCCATTGCAGCAGTGCCGACAACCTAAGAAATTCCTTTCATTTGCTGTCATGATGTCGAACATTAACAGTGAACCAGCCCAGCAGAACACTGTGTGCTTCACTTTAACTACTCCCATGGCATTTACTGGGTCTTCATGAGGAGTGGAGATAAAAGGAACAGTGCTGCAGGCGCTGTTGGAGCCGGCTCCTTCCTCAGAGTGGATAGTCCCTACGGCGAATGAGGGTTTAATCGCTCCCAATTGCTTTGCCTCAAAAAGGTGTGACCCCCCCCTCCTCCCTGCTACCAACCACCACCACCACCACCACCACCACCAGCCTCCCATCTGTCTCTCATTCTTGCCAGAGAACAAATCTTGCCACAGGGAGATGCGCTGCCATTTTCCCTCAGTCCCTTCTTCCCTAAACCTTCCACTTTCAGCTTTGTAATGCCTTCATCCTACTGGGAACAGGGGAAGGAGTAATCAAAACAATTACCTAAGTCCCATTTTGTTTCATAGGAGACTTGTCTCTTTTTCATGTGAATCTACAGCCAGAATGAAACAGGTTGTGTCTTGGGGGCTTTTTTGCGGAACATCACAAAGGCAGCAGCTGTCACAACACAAGAAAAGCTTCGGTTTCATGCTGCTTCTACCAGCAGGTTTATCACTTGGCTCTTTCAACAGGAGATCCACAACCAATTACCAAAAACAAAAAAAGAGGGGAGGGGGGGGGACAATGTGTGAAAAGCAGTCACCTTGATATGTTCACACATCCTCTCATCAGGAACTGTGGAATATATAGCAATCTGGATTATCGTGTAGAAAACAAAGCAGCCTCACTGAACATGATTCACTACCATTAGCTCCAGGGATCGTTATCTGTTTTCCCAAAAAACAAAAAGAAAAAAAAACGTCTCAATGCCAAGCTTACCTTCCTGTGTGTCGTGATTCAAACAGCTGAAAAGAAAAGCTCGGCAGCGTCGTTGCAGATCAACGGATCTTTGACTTTGATGAGACAAAATGAGCTCACCACGAGATATAATATGTTGCCTGGCCCTCCCCGCTGCCCACTGTTCATATCTATCCCCTACAGTAGCTCTCATACTCCCGGGCATGTCGTCCGAAATTGTAAAGGCCTTAATTAAAGATTAATGTCAGGGCTTCTTGCATGCGCTGCTTAGATAACTCGTTTCCCAGGGCGCGTTGCTAAAAACCGCCCAGGCCGGACACCAGATTTTTCAGCTTCCAGAACAAAAGCCCTCAGCTCTCTGGCCAACACGATCCTTTCAGCTGAAGGACAAGCAATAACAGCTCTGCTGCTGCCTTTGCGATGCCACCACTGTGACTGCAACAGGGGGGAGGTTGAGTCATTTTAATTATCACAGGCAGGCAAAGAGACGCAATCAGCCGGCTGAAGGCCCGCCGCACCCCCTGCTTGTCCCTCCACCCCTCGCAACAATTACTGATGCTCGTCTTCCTGGTGAAGCCTGTTTATAATGTCAGGGCATGCCACGGAGCGGGGGATCTGTCGGTGGGAATCAGCCTCGTTTTATATGCCTCTCCACACAAAGCGCGGTGTAGATGCATGGCCTGTTTGTACAGACAGAGCCATTCAATCATGTGTATGCATGTGCCTTCATGTTTGTCAGCGGTTTCAAATAGATATAGATGAGATCTGACCAACTCCAGTGGAGTGCCGGCAGTGCTGCAGCCGGGCTCGTTGGTGTCTATATCACATAACAACAGATCCTCCTTCCAGCATCTCCAGGCTATTTCTAGCTTCTTCCATGAAAAAGATGAAATCTACGGACACGCCAGCTCCCATGTTTACAACGATGAGGCTCGCAGTGACCAACACAATCGCCAGAAAAAATGTTGGCATTGTATGTTTCTGCAAACCACAAATATGTTGCATTTGCACCTTATTATGTAGCACCAGAGTTTCCAACTGGTGGGCCGTGGTCCAAAAGTGGGTTGCAGGTCCATTCTGAATGGACTGCAAGATTGTTAAAAGGGACACTTTATTTTTAAGTACAGTACATGTCCAGCACAGAGCTTTTATTTTCTGTTGTACAGTGAGTGACTCATGGACAGCTACTTTTTTTTTTTGTTTTATAAAACATATTTTTGGGGGCATTTTGCCTTTAATCGATAGGACAGTCAAAAGTGAAGGGGTGAGAGAGAGAGGGAGTGACATGCAGCAAAGGGCCACAGGCTGGAGTCGAACTCGGGCCGCTGCGGTAACAGACTGCTACTTAACAGAGACGGCAAACTAGCTCAACAACATGGCCAAATCTGAGTATGACACTGAATGTATTAAACCGCAGGACCTCGAAGTAATGACTAAGGAGAAATCTGGACCCTGTGAAAAACGTTACTTTTTAACAGCGCTGTGGTTAATGTGTGCTCAGGTTTAGTTGTATTTTATGCCAAATCATGTTTTGGCATAAAATTCCCAGTTTTGGAGACACAATCTTGGCAGAAAACGCGGTGATGCCTCATCAAGCAGCAACCTCCAGGGCCAAAAAACTAAGCCAAAAACCACAGTTCCTCTAATGTCCACTTGAGGCTGGCTTCAGAAGGAGTAAATCCTCATAGACTGAATGTGTCTCCATGTTGTGTTCAAACCTCCCCTGTAAAAAAGTGAAGCTAAAATATCACTGATACGCTTGCTGCCATCTTGCTCTGGTGAAGTCTTCATAGTAGCAATCTCTCAAGTTTCCCCTCCATACAGCCGCCTGACCAACCGCGAGCAGCATCACTGAATGTGAACCTACTGATTAGCTCACACAGTTGTCATGTTGTATTCTGGCACTTCTGGCATCAGACACTGATGAAAAAAGCTGTCCTTTCACGTTGGCATGATGTGCGGCCGGTCGCCTTTATCGTCAACGGCCAGCGGCATCAGGAGGAAATGTGGCCGGACATCAACAAAAGTTAAGGAGGTGGTGGTGGATTGGTTGGTTCCCATAAGATTGTTAAGCCAAATTCTTTTTTCCTAAACCCAACCACGTGTATTGTTGATGGAAAAAAGCTGAAAAAATCAATTTGCAGTGTTGTACCGACATAGTGCTTTTATTTTGAAAGAGACTGTATGCAAACTGTACATGTCCTGTGAAAACAGAAGTGTATTTTGAAAACAGACAATGTATGTAAGAGGCTGAAGTTAACATGATGTCCCAGAACATGAACAACCAACACACCCAGGGTACCTTGGACGCCATGTCTCAACATGGAACCAAACAACCAAACACATGTGACGAGGTTGGAGTGTGTTGGATGACAAAGTCAGCTCATATATTAACATCATTTTAAAAACACTGATATAATACATGAAACATAGAGAATGTATATAACGTTATAACTCTATTTTAGCTTCTCCCATGGAAAGATGAGCTCCACACACACATCAGCCTCCATGTTTACGATCAATATGATAAGGCTTGTAGTGACAGTTCATTGCAGAGGGGTGAAGGATACTCTGACAGTCTGAAAGGCCTGTTATTTTGCTCTTTCTGTTCACCGCCGCCATGAAGACTCTAAAAGCTGAAGGAGCCTCACAGAGATGAAAAACAAGCGCACCCAGCAATATCCAGCAGGCTGTCCAGGCCAGCAGATAGCAGATCCAGGCTTTCAAACACTATACCTTCTCTGGAGGGAACGCTATCTGATCATTACTTTATTTATTTAACAGATGCCAAAATGACTGTATCACTGCGAGTGCTGCTGCTGTGAGCAAATCTCCAGCCTGATATCCACAGTGAATGGCAGCTTCAGTCATTGATTCAGTCTGGTTTTGCCGTCTCGTTAGCCGTTTTCTGTGGCTGCAGGATCGATTTTACCGTCTTCAACAGCGGCTGACATGTCAGACGTCATTCCCAGTCAACAATGAAGCTGTGTTAGCTGGCAAAAAGTTGGCATAACTTATACCCCAGTGTACAGACAGTGCCAGTCATAGTATGTACAATGACAATTTACTTGTTTAATGAGCAGCAGCATGACAAGGTGTCATGATGTCAGAACGTAGGAGACGAGGAGGAGTCGATGATTTACACAATGGAAAATGAGTTTCTCTGACCAAGTCCATTGTTTCCTTTTATCAGGATGCCTCAGACGGCATTATCACCGTTTCAGTATTGCCAGCTACCAAAGAAACAAAAGGAGACGCCGTGTTTCATTAACTCAACACAAGTAATCTGTTCGACTGTTAAAGCCCCCGCTTGACCCTGGTCGTGTCTAACTCAGTGCGTTTACATGACATCAGAGAAAATCAATTTATTGTGTCGATGGACTAAAACCAGACTTTTAAAATCAGTGTAAACATGTTAGTGTGACTGAAATGGTCCTAAAGTGAATTTGTCACAGAGAGAAGAAGAGAAGAAGAAGCCGGTAACAACATGGAGAAATCTACATTCCCCTCCCGTGCTTGTATACTGGGACAAGGACAGTAGGCCAGTTGAATGGATAAGCCGACCTGAAAGCTCTAGATACACTTCAGTTTTGTGCATAAAAAGCCCCGTCCCCAGCAGTTCTGGGGTCAGATAGTGTTTCCTGTGATGACAGCATGCTGCCTGCTGTGCACTGGCTATTTTTGCATGTTTCTCATGAGGAACTTGCAGGTTTGAGGAACAGATTTTCTGCTATTACATAAATATCTATGGGACATGAGATGGCAACAACTTATCCCCACTCACAACATGTGAGGATTTTAAATTTGTATTTGCTCTATAACTACATTGCTCTATAACTATTTTATTTTGACAGCCACAGTGCACACCTTCTTAGCTGTACTGAAGTTAGCTATTATCTAATTTACACCTGTACTCCCTGGGCAGGAAACGAGAGAATGACATCTCTGTTAAGAAAATGAACAAGAAAATTGTGGTGTGAAAACACAACACTGACACAGTAAATATTCAACAGCAATAGAGAGCAAGATTTAATAATGAAGGTGTTTATTGTCACTGCGTTACGCCAGTCATGAGCTTTGTGTAGTGACCGAAAGAATTAGATTGCAGATACACTTCTGTTAGGATTTTTCTGGTAGGAGGCCCCGGGGCAGACCCGGAACACACTGGAGGGATCATATATCTTGTCTGGCCTGGGAACACCTCAGGATCCTCCAGGAGGAGCTGGAAAGTGTTGCTGGGGAGAGGGACGTCGGGAATACTTTGCTCAGCCTGCTGCCTCCCCGACCCAGTATCGGATCAGCGGATAAAATGAATGGATGGATGGATGGATATGAATAATGCAAATATAAACAAGTTGCAGCGACAGCAATAAGATTTCACCACACACACACAGCGTGTTTGGACCTGGTACTAAGATGTGTTTCAGTGATCCAATCACAAGTGTGACAGCTGAGACATTAACATCGCTGTCACACCTGTGTGCGTCATGTGTCTCCAGCTGACCACTTGTGTTCAGATTTTGTTAATGTCATAGCACAGTTATTACATCTGCACTTTTGCTAGCTGCTCTGTAGCATGCTCAGTACTCACGTTAGCAGTTGTGTCAGCAGAATTCAACGCATCTCCTTCCACAGTGCAAAACGATGGACGGTCACGCAACCTTGCATCCAACTCAATATTCAATGGGTAAGTTATAGAGCCTTTAACATACTGTCACCAAAACCAACCCCGTCACCCTGCACTGACGACGTAGTCCTGGTCACAAAAAATCACTACACTACAAAAGATATGTGATCGAAAGCTTCCCAGACCACCTCAGCGAGTGGTTCGACTGATCGGATCACGATGCATCTTGGTGAGTTTACACCTGTACTTAGCGCTGTCACTTGATCTGAACACGTAAACCTCATGTTAATACCACATGTAAACAGGCTCAGTGATGCATCAAGTCTGTAGATCTGTGCTGTGTCACTGCTGTTGGTCATCTTTGTAATCCTCCCATTATCTGAGCACAATGACATGAACTCTTTAATGGACGAGGAGGCAGATCATTCATCACGTTGTACACTCACATCAGCGAGAAGAAAATTTTGGCATTGTACGTTTCTGCAAACCATAAATAAACGCCTCTAAAGTGAGATAATATATAAGCTGACTTTGTTATCTAAAGGTGGAGGAGATGATGGATAGTGTGTCACCCGGGAGAGACACCTGCCACGCTGCAGACCACTGTTCCACACCAATAAACAACAAAATCCCTTGTGATTTAGCGAGCTGTGTTTCCAGCAGCTCTTCAGGCACTGAACATGGGTGTTTTGCGGCAACCTTTCGCTGTTTCTCCAGCAGAGACTGTGACCCCAGAAGCGGGTTTTTAGGCTCAAACACGATCTTTTTCTAACCATAACTAAGTGGGTTTAGGGCCTCAACTTAACCGGACGTTAACCAAATAGTTGTTGAGAGAAAGTTGTAACGTATCCGTCACATATGAATGTAACACATCTGTGGTTTGCTGAAACGGCAACATTTTCTCTGGCGATTGGGTCGAAGACACACGAAGCTCTCAAAGGTCAGGAGATCATACTTCTGGATGATGTTATAATTCGAGCAACTTGTCTGGTGCCTTGATTGTTTGCTGTGGAGCAAGTGTTGTTTCTCCAACACGATACAGTGTGACATGTGTGAAGAACCACTGAGTGCATATACAGTACACATACTGTATTGTTACACCAGAGTCCTGCTGTGGTCCACTGTTGAAAACCCTCACCCGTAAAGCTCAGCATGACCCGACCTGTTACCTGTCACACACTCATTGGCTCGGTTGTTTCTTTGGATCAATGACACATCTGCAGTTGTAGGTAGGATGTAGGATTCAGAGGTATGAAATCAGGATATCATCTTTGCTGACAACATAATCTGTCAACTCTGACACGGGCTCATTTTGGTATAAAAGCTATTTTTGTAGCTGTTTGTCTGCTGTCATACCCTTAATAATCTGATGGTCACTCTTCACCGCTGACACTGACAGCCTCACCTCACCATCTCTGACGTGTCCTGTCCCTTCACTGCCATCGCTGAAGGTTTCAGTGATGCCGCCCGTATGTGAGGCCTAATTACTCTCTCAGCCGGCCCCTGCCACAAGGTCGCACTTGTTATGCCACTGTCCCATCCACACAATCAGATTTCTCACAAAGGGAGCTAATCTCATTCCTTCACAAGCCATTATCTTGATCGGACCTTCTTTTTATGCAATTTGCAACGCTGTCCAGATGAGAGAATGGCTTTCCTTTAGCAGGAGTGAAGATGCTCATCAGCATCCCACTGAGAAGTTTCAAACTGTCAGCCAACATCCACCAACTCCAAATTGGAGTTAAATTGAAGAGGCGTCCGGCTGGAGAAAGGCCAAGACAAGCAGGCCCGAGCATCGCTGCAGCGGCAGATGTCGATGAAGGTTTTTAATGGAGTTGAATTAATTCACGCAGGGTGTAATTTGTCCTGTGGATGTGGGAGGCGTACTAAGCCTGAACTTTTTCAGGGTCACGAGAGTCGTTATATTGATAGACATCTGCTGAGGCGGCCCGCAAATTTGCAGAAACTGACAGATCTGCTCTGATGTGGAGATAATGATAAATTGCATTCCTCCAGTGTGAAGCCTGTTGTGAAACCCGAGTTGTGCTCTAACAAATGTTTGGCCACTGAAAGTGTTAAAGGTCCAGTGTGGAGGATTTAGGGGGAAATATCAGCAGAAATGGAATTTAAAATACTCAGTATTTTTTCTTCAGTGTATCATCAGCTGTAAATAAGAACTGTTGTGTTCTCGTTACCTTAAAATGAGACGTTTATATCTACGAAGGGAGCAGGTCCTCGCCTTGCTGCATCTCCATGTTTCTACAGTAGCTCAAACCGGACAAACCAAACACTGGCTCTAGATAGGGACATTTGTGATTTTGCATCAGTCACCTTAGTTAGCAGTGCCTACGCAACAAGCAGTGCCTGAAAACTGATTTTTTTTTTTTTTGCAGTGTTTTTACTGGTGTTAATCACCTGGTCTGTTTGTTCTGTAGACGTAGAGACCTCTGTGGCTGATTGAGCTCCTGAACACTGAACTCTGAAGGACTCTGACCAGGAGACGTTTCAGCTGGTTGCAACCTGCAGTCCTCACCACTAGATGTCACTAAATCCCCATAAATCTGACACACTGGACCTTTAATGTGCTCAACAACTAAGTAACTACTTCTATATTCCTTAAGTTAATTTTCCAAACACAAACAAATATACACATGTTCACTTATTATTAATTTATATATGCACATACCTACTCTGTATTTGTTCTTTTATGCATTTTCCTGTAAAGTACACGTGATACACAATAAAGATTAAACATGTGGTATTTGTAAGTTTCTCAGCTGATCAGACTGTTTTGCTCCGAATGACTTTTTTTTTTTTTTTTAACCACCAGGTAAACTTCCGTAAGTGAACACAACACCAGATCAAGCCGATCAATTTTGAATCTGATGTGTGTGAGCACCGATTCTGAGCTCTGAAACCAGAGTGGACTTTCTGCGAGTTTATAGATCTGTCAGTCAACTTAGGGGCAAACGCAGTTTTCAAATATCGTGTTTTTTATGTTATTCACCTGCTAGATTGGTGTTAGCATTGGAGCAGCTGTGGTCCAATCGGGCTCAGTGTTGTGACTGCTGAATTCCTTAACTGACTTCAGTTTTATTAACTAGCAGAACTGTAAACATGTGTTTATTTCTGAGCACAAAGTGGCTGATGCAGGGACGAAGCCTTTGACCTCACAGTTACCGGATGATCACTGGAACTCTGTGACCGTCTGTTGAAGCAGCCTGAAGCTCTGGGTCTGATTCAGAGCAAAGTAACTGTAGTTCTCCTCAACACTAATCAAAGACTTTGGGGAGGTTTTGTGTCTCTTTGTGGTTGTTTTGCCCATTTTTTTATAGTCATTTTGTCTCCTTGCATCTCTTTGTTTTCTTTTAATGTCACATTGTGGTCATGTTGAGTCTCCACTTTGCCTCTTTTTATATTGTTTTGCCTCTTTTTGTTGTTTTAAGTCTGATAATTTTCTGTCTCTTTGTGATAATTCTGTGTCTTTTTTGGTTGTTTCTTTTTTGTATCTGTGATCATTTTGTGTCCCTTTGTAGTGACTTTGTGGTTTTTGGTTATTTTGTGTTTTGTTTTTGTCTCCTTTTGTTGTTTACTGTCTCTTTGTGGTAATTTTTTTGTCTCTGCGATAAATTTATGTCTCGCTGTGGTAATTTTTTTGTCTGTATATTTTTGTGTCTGTTTTTTGCCTCTTTGTAGTAATTTTGTGTCTTTTTCTGTGTTGTGACTGGATATTATTTTTTGGCTAAATGCAGAAAAGTTTCTGATTTATTTTGGTGGAGCAAAATCAAAGGTTATTCCTGGAAGACAGGTGGTCACCAGAGTCTGGATTAGTGTTGTGCTGCACTGCCACCTGCTGGTGCTCAGCCTGTATGGGTAGGTTAGATTAGAGAGAGGGGAGGAAGAGGGGTCAGAGTTCACAGAAAGCTGAACTTTTATTAAAGCAGTATTTCACCACATGGCAGCGTACTCTCTCCTCTAACACACACACACACACACACACACACACACACACACACACACACACACACACACACACACACATATAAGTATTCAGGAGACCTCCGGTATTTCCCTCCGTGGGGATCTGTTGTCCCAACTGTGATTCAGTCCTTTTATTCTGGAGGCAAAGTGTTGGTTTTCATTTGAAGGTGAGAAAAGGCAAAATTACTTTATGAAAAGTAACTCCCTGGATAGAGAAGGAAATAACACACTCTGTCTGCTTCTGCCAAGTTTCATTGTGTTAGAGTGAGATTTTTTTTTTCCAGACTGTTCACCTTCAAGGATTCAAAGACTCGAAGGCTTTTAAAGTTCTTCAAATGAAACTAAATGACTTGTGTTGCCTCTGGGTGGTTCACTGTGAGCTATGAAACTCAAACCTCTGAGCAAATAATCACTGAGATTATTTCTCTGGACGATCCCACTGCTATGAAATTTGCTGCATGATGTGAGATGGATGTGTCGAGCACCCAGAATTCATTAAAAGAAAACACTTAAACACATTTAAATATTTCTGGTGGTCTTCCATTATGAATGGATCGTCTCTGGAAACCTGCAGGAAGGTACTGAGGCTGTTTGGTCTGACAGCTTTGTGTTTATCCACAACAAGATTCAAACCTGGAGAAGAAACAGAATTCCACAATCGTCTTTCCCAGGCCTGGAAAATTTAAGAAATGTAAATGAAATTCGTAAAATTCTGGAAAGTTTTGGAAAACTAAGAGTTTTGTTGTGTGTTATGAAATTAATTGTGAAGGCTCATTTATTCTCTGTTTTCATACGAAAAAGATTCATCTGTGTCACCATCATTATTTAAATTTCTTCGTCATATTCTACGGTCTCTACACTGCCTCCACAATCTCTGGTGGTTCTGATTCAAATAACATTGTGACAGTGTGAATTTTTTTTCCAGGGTCATGAATCCAAATCCCAACATCAATTTGTGAGGAGGTCAAAGTGAGAATGTGTTAGAGAGGAGCCTCAAAGAGCTTACAAGGTTTTTTAGTTCAGTCTTTCAACTGATTGATTCAGACAGTTTTCATTTAGTTATGGCGCAAATTACTTCAAACTAAAATCGCAAAGAAATCCAAACTCATTCCAGATGCTGTGTAATCCCATCAATCCCCCCAACACCAGTGTACAGTGCACTATACAGTTTTGTTTGTGTTTTGAATAGTCATGGAAATCTTTATTTTTGGGTCCTTAAAAAGTCGTGGAAATGATGTCTGTGTGACCTATGACCTATGGCTAAGCCACGCCCCCCTCAACTCACTCACACAAATGTCAACATCAACATTCAGCAAGTGGCGCTATGGCAGGCGTCACAGTACACGGCATTTCACAGGAGGCAGTTGATGATTTTTGGAGACATAACAACCAGATGTCATTGAGAAGTAACCAAAAGGGCCTAAACTACGCATTGGAGGGATATATTCATCATTTTATTATTGAGAAGGTCGATGAAAAGCTTTAATTACAAGCCAGAATTTACAGGTCACAGTGTTACGCTTGTGAAGCGCATCTGGTTGCCGTCACCATCAAAGACAACAAGTTAAAGTGCCACTGAAGTTAAGGTTTTTGGCTCAGAACATGAGAAAAAGGATAACGGCCTTTTTACCATCTTTACCAAGAGTGTCTCTCCGTTAGTTTGGTGCTACAGTATTTACACTGTATGGGAATGGCTATACGCACTGTGATTGGCTCATTGCGTTTGAGGGCGGGACTTAGCCATAGGTCAATTGGATGTGCAAAAGAAAAATTTGTCAAAAGGTCTAAATCACTCAACATTTCCTCCTCAATCAAAGGCCAGATATACTTGTAGACATCACACAGCTACAGATTACACTGACCTTTTCTTCCATTGGAAATCCTTGATGCAGATCAAAGATGTGATGCAGAATATGGAGCTGGAAGAAATGTGATGCAGCCCAAACGGCTCTATGAGGAGATTTTACAAAAGCTGGGACCCATTCATGAAATATGTGAAGATTGTTCCGGGGCTGGAGCTATGGACCTCGACAGCAGGTCTGTCCTGTGTGTACTTGAATACATGATGCATGTTTCTAATTTGTTTCTATTTCGTTGTGTGACCTGTTTCGCCTACTTTTCCTTACATTTCTGTACAGATTTTAGCCAACGTTAATGTCCTGTCTCATGAATGAAAAAATCTCTATAAATACTCCTGCATGTGTGATGTTTAAACCCGTAAGTTGTTGAAGAAGAGAGATAAGAATTTAAAGGAGGGAAAGTGTGGACTTTTTTTTTTTAATCTTGTCACAGAATATGAAAACTATCATTACAAGATTATTAAACGTTTATCTTACCGTTACAGTCGAGACTGGACCAAAGAAGGCTGTGATTCTGTTTCCATGTTCTGCCTGTTTTGTTCTTCGCCTGCCTGAAGGGACACTTGTGTTTCAGTGACACTCTGCAGCCGTGCACGCTGTAAATCAGTCCATCAGACTAGTTAAACAACAGTGCCATCCGCTGCCTGTGACGGGCACGTACACTGTCGGTGGTCACTGACATGAAAGGAATCATAATGGAGTTCTGCCAATGGTTTTTCTTTCATTCTTACTTTTATTTATGCAAAGTTTGCCCTTTTCCTGCCACACACGAACAATCTGACAAATTCAAGTTCAACCGGAGCCAACTGCAGCCGGAGCGTTTAGTCACGAGTGTCTGACTCAAAGGCACCTCAGCTGTAACTATTGAGGGGAAAATTTAAACAGCAGCTTTGCAATTCTACTTGTGCAACTTGAGTGGATACATTTCCACCTGAAGTGGATAAAAAGGTAGAACAGTGATGACTGCACATCATTTTATCTTATCAGTGTAATGTGAGTTTGGGGTCAGGCTGAGAGGACCGGATTAAACGAGATACCATTTATCAGTCGACGCTCGCTGACCTCAGTAGTACTTGTTGTGAGACTGAACTGCGTACTGTCTCTACTTGACCCCGCTCCATCTCCTGGGGTCATTTTTATCTTTATATTCATAAAAAAGTAGAAGTGATACAGTACTTAGAAAACCACTTAAACTTTCCACATTAAAGGACCGATCCACCTAAAATCCGTAGTGCTGTTAAATTAAGTTTTACCCAGCGATGCTTAAAGATATCTGTCTCTGAGATTTCACCCTGATACAGTGGAGGTGAATGTAATCTTCTTTTCTAGTGGATTGAAAAAATACATTCAGTTTTCATTCCAGCCCTTTTCGACTAAAGAAATAGTCCCACCAGTGAAATCAGTTCAGAGTGAGCTGTGTGGATTATTCACCGTAAGTGGAACATTGTTTCTGGAGACATATAAAACCTCAGGACCTCGGCTGCCGGCACGACTTGATACAACTGTGAAAATGTCTTGTGGGATCTGGGTGCACTGACCCTTTGAGATGAGTGTGTTAGAGTAACTTTAGTGGGTAATACAGCTTACTTTGATCCTTAAAACAGAGCAAAGCCCTGAGTGTTCCCTTACTGCAGCTTCTCTCGCTGCTCCTCTGTTATACTGAAGGTGTTCTGCCACATAATTTACTCAAGATACTCAAGTACTGAAGTTCAACTTTGAGGTACTTTTACTTCACTTACGTATTTCCATTTTCTGCTCCTTTAACTTCACCTCCCCTCATCCTTGGTGGTAATTCTGTAATGGTTCCCAGCATCAGGAGAAAACATGTCTGAACAACAACGCAAGTTAAGGTGGGGAAAGTCTGGGGAGGTGGTGGACGGGTCCAACAGCCACAGCTGTTACCCTAGAGTCCAGTGTTTGCTTTATGTTTGAATGTAAAGCAAGGCCCTGTTATTTATTCCTAAACCCAACCATGTGCCTTTAATGTTGCAGGAAATAAACAAAAAAAGTTGGTGTTGTAGCAACATTGTGCCTTTATTTTGAAAGAGACTGTATGACGTATCTACAGCCGATATCTCCAACACTTAGTGTTAGATTCAAGAGACCCCAGTTTTTCTTTCAGGGATCTGTGTGTGAATGTTAAAAGAAGATACAAATCAGAAATGGTGCAGAATATTTCATACAAGTATTGGTTTCTTATCCCCGTGAAGGTTTCTTGGTTGACTGAGTCTATGTCTTGTTTTGAACAGCTGATCACAGCGTGAGTGAATCTGATTTATCACTTTACTCATCCTGGCAGGTGTAACTGAAGCTTTACAGGAACAACAAAAGACGTTATTTGTAGCTAATCCTGTGGCACCAATCAGCTCGTTAGATGATTGGGCTTCAGGGAAAGATGAACACAAACAGATACAATCAAAAACAATGTATTGATTTAATTAAACACAGTAAAATGTCTGCTGAGGGAAATACTTCTGCTTTCCTTAAAAACTGAAATCCAATGATACTGCCTCCCTCCTCAGAGTGTGACCGTGTAAAGTATGGCAGGTGTGAGTCGCTCAGGTAAAACTGAACATGTAGCAGAACGCTGCTAAAAAAAAAAACGTTTTCATGTTTTTTATCCTGCAGCCAACCTTCTCAGGAGAAACCGAACGAGGCTGTTCAAAGCGTGTTTCTCTGTGTGCCGCACTTCATCCAGGCTCGTCGGCTGTCAGGGTTAAGAGATGAGTTTCAAAGAAGGACACCAAAGCACTTTGATTTGAAGATGAAACTGACATTTATTGAGGCCAAGACTCTCGTTCGCCACAGTCAAAGTCTGTTTTATCTGCTGAAGTCGAAGTGCCTCGTGGCCCCTTTGAAAAATGTTCAGCACAGCACACACTGATAAGAGCGCACACTGACCCAGTGTGTGTGGTGATGATATTAACAGGTGCCATGTGCTGAATGTTAACATCCACAAATCACTCTGCATTAATTTCCAGACGTGACTGTAGTATTGAGAATCATTAACACACTGCAGCATCCACCGGCCTGCTCTCTGTTCTTTGATAATCTCTGTACTGTGGAAATACTGTAGAGGACGGTGACCAGCAGCAACAGGAAGTGATGTCAGAATAAAACTCTGCTATCAAAAGGGAAATATAAATATATCATCTCTAGAAACAGATATCTGCGTTTGATGCAGGATCTTTGGGCAACAGGACGAAATGTTGACATCAGAGCGCTCTGGTTTCCATTTGTGGTCTGAGTATTATTGACCAATCGTGTCTGAACAGGGTTTAGCTGCACGCAACTTTTCGTTAGCTTTTTATCAATTTATCTTCATCTACATGTAGGTGTTCGTTCATAGAGATGAGGAAACAATGAGCGGTGCACAGTCAAGGTTGTCTTGCTCCAGATATCTGCTGGCTACACCAGAACCAACAGAGTATTGGCTGTTGCCGGTCGTTGACGTTCTGGGACGCCGTGTCAACTTCAGGCTGTTACATGCATTGTCTGTTTTCAAAATACACTTCTGTTTTCACAGGAAATGTACAGTTTGCATACAGTCTCTGTCAAAATAAAAGCACTACTTCTGTAAAAACATGTGTTGGGTTTGGGGAAAAAGAACAGGGTTTGGCTTTACAATCTTACAGGAAGTGAACACCGGCCTCTTGGGTGAAAGTTGGTGGTTGTTGGACCCGTCCACCACCCCTCCTGCCCACCTTAACTTACATTGTTGTCCTGCTGCGTTTCCCTATGACACTGCTGGGTGCCATTAAACAATGACGCTGATCTGCTGTGTATAATGCTGACATGAAAGGGCTTTTTTTCCATCAGTGTCTGACGCTAAATGTCACTGACCAAGCACTGGTATTCAACAACTTTGTAGAAAAAGAAAGAAAGAAAGAAAAAAATTACTACGCTACTTGCACTGCAGTCCAAATAATCATTAGCAAATATAATCAAAATCTTAATAAACTTAACAAATTGCTATTATTATCACCACAGGCTCTGAGGTTGTGGTGCACTGTAGTTCTGTGTGTGGTTTGTCCAAGTAGTGTTGCCGTACCTCACCAGAAGCTGATGCTCATTTGCAGTTGGTACAATCAATGTCAAACACTGGACTCTCTCTCTGTTTCAGTGCTTTCAAATGTATCTAAAAAAGTGAGGGTGTAATATGAGTGTCAAATCAGCCATATTACTGTAGATTATAAGAGTTTCTGTGAAGTGTTAGTATGCCATGAAAATGTCATAAAAAGTCAGTGTGTACTTTTTACTCTGCAGCCCTCAATTATAGCTGGCTTCCGAGAAATAACACCCAGGTCATCAAAAAGTTAAGAACCCTGATCTAAGATTGTTGATTCAAAATGCTCTTTAAGGGTCTGTTTGGCTGTCAAGTTTCATATGATTAGGTGATCACGGTCCTGCTTGGTAATTTCCTAAAACAGCTGGTCACTGTAATATTTGAGCAAAGTGCATTTGTTGGGGACTATCTCAGTGGCGGATGAATACACATTTGGAGGATGGTGTATGCAGGTAGCTCCGGCCCTGTGGTAAGCAAGAAGGTACAAAGAGGTGGTTTGTGAAGCAGCTCACACTAAAGAAAAGATCATCACATCACAGTGGTTTTGTATCATGAATCCTTTAATCATATCCTGAAACAAAATAGACTCAGTGTGCAGTGAAGAAATCGAGTAAATAAATATAGTTTCTCAGAGATACACAATTTGCTTGATGCTCAGGATTTTATTTTCAGGACCTTGACTTTGAAAGGAGCAGAATACAGGCAGGCCTCAATGCTGGACACACAATCCAAGGGTCTGACGGGATGGAAACAACAACGGGAAAAGAAAAAAAAGACATCGCAGCTACAGGAAGAGAGAAAAAAACACAATCACATCTTCACAGGAAGTGTCTGGTCCCCTGAAACGTCACTTCGGCCTACTGGATGGTTGTCAGTAAATTGTACTTCGTTTTAAGATGTACGGCCTCCGGGACTTGGTGGTGTGCGACGCTTGCCTCTTCAGGATGTAGGGTGATTTTCGTTTGAGCGGAGTGCCGCCGTTCTCCTCTAAATATTCTTCAGAGTCGTGGAGTAGCTGTTAGGGACAGAGAGAGACACGGCGGGGGATGAGTGTCACACGGCGAGGAGGAAATGGCAGCAAACACATGTTTTGTCGCTGAGTGGCAGGGTAATGGGAGACTACGGCGGTGTCGCTGTGATTAAACGAGCCCTCCTCCTCTGTGCTTCCATGCATTGCAAAACAGGTGCTAATCTGCTGTCGCTGTGTTAAGATTTAAAAAAGGAGAGAGAAGCTGCTGTGTGAAAGGAAAATGATGGAGGAGGAGGAGACGGAGACAAGGAGGAGGTGAGACACAGGGACTGACGTTTAATGAGGTGTGTTTACTGTGAGGGAGGATGGATGAGCTCTTGTGTGCATGTTTGAGACATGAGTGAGGTTCAGGGTGAGCCTGTAAGGACCTGCCTGTGTTTAGTGTGTGTATATTTGTGAATGTGTGTTTGCTGTTAATGGCTTATTTTTGATTTGGTTTTTGGCGTGAATAATAAATAAAAGTGCAATTAGAGAGAAGTGGTTCTCTGTACTTTAGGCATTTTATATTTGAACCAGAAAGTCACTTCCTTTTTAAAACTATTTCAAAAGAGAAATATTGTACTTTCATATCTAGGTGCTTTGCAGACATCAGGCCTCATGAAGCAACTTCTCTTAAGCAACATGTAGATGCGCAACCGTATAATGTCCAGTTCAAGATTTGAGACGAGCTGAAGGGCAACTACTGTCAACACTCTGTTCTGTAACGTTGCAACAAGCTGGCGGGTCACAGGAAGTGACCACGATGAGACGGTGTATCATCTCTAGTCAACAACTCTCTGTACTTCTGATCTGTAACATTGACAGAAGTGACCACGATGAGACAAGGTATTTGACCAGCCAGGTGACACCATCAGCCAGCTTGAGTCGAGCTCAGACTGGTCAGTTCACATCGCTGACACTTTAATGTTCTAAATCGGTTTTGTTTCATTGCAAACTTTGCACATTGCAAAGTGTGGATCCGTGTTGCCTCCAACATGTCAGCCATTTAAACCTCTAAAAGAAACACTAACTAGTTCTCCAACTCAGACACTGTTTTACTGCTAAAATGTTTGCTTTTGCATAAAGCTACAGGAGTCGCAGGTGACCTGGTGGAAAGGTGTTCTCTAATATTGGCACTCAGGTTTCAGAATGCACAAAATCACCCTCAAACTGAACAACAAAAAGACGGCAATGAATTCTCAACCGGGCCTTGAGATCAGGGGTCATATTCACACACAGTCCGAGAACTCTCAGACAGCTTCCAACGCAGCCTAAATTTTCCTAGCATGGAGTCTGAGCTTAGGAGGGATTTAGGAAAGTTTTCAGAGTAACTCTGAGCAAAGCAGGAAAAGAAACTTCTCTCTTGGTGAGGAGGTGTGGTTGACTCTATTGCTAGATATGATGCATTCTTTTAACAGATGTGATTGGTTGTCACAGACATGCCCTTTTGTGAGCCTGTAAGGTTGAGGACACCCAGTGGAAATGAAATGAACTGCATCACGTTATGAGACTGAAAGTGTTGTCATTGTTAGTGACATCAGTTGAGACAGACTCAACTCATCACTGCTGCACTGTTGCACTTTTCTAGTCTTGTGATCGCTTTATTTCTGCCGTTCTATTTTTAATTGCGCTGGGTGAGAAATGTGTGTGTATCACTAAGGAGATCGACAACAAACATCATCCCAACACAGTCTAATCCGCAGTGTTTCACTGGCTCGCTGTAATGCAGCGGTTGGAGAATATCTCTCCTGCCTCTTTGTCTTTCTGCCATTTATACTCAGCTTCAGAAATTCTTAAGCCTCTAAAAAGTCCTCCCTGCTCCTAGCAGCTAATTTAAGGCACTGTGAATAACTTTTATCCTTACCAAGACCAAGTCTTAAATTTCTTCTTTAGAGTCTTAAATTTGAATTTTCTTACAAAACGTAATAGTTCTGAGAATCTTCTTCACTAGGAGCAACTCTGTGTTCAAGGAAACTTTGAATACTGCCTCAGAGTTTCTGGCTGAACATGAGATCTGCATCAGACTGAGGAAGGACCAGAAAAGCCTGACTGTGTGTTTCCTCACCTCTCTTAAGACCTAAGAAAGGGTGTCGTCACACCCTGATTGGCTCAGAGAGGAAATGAACCAAGCTGCTCTCAGTTTTTAATTAGAAGTCACACCCTGCACAACAGGTGATCCAAATAAGTCCCAATCAACTCTGGGGAAATGTGACATTCAGCTAAAATGATTTGGGACCAGGGAACTGACAGCAGGTACCAAAGAACGAGGGACTGCTACATGTGTTCATTAAAAAAAGAATGTCATGTTTGCTGAAACCATCACTTTATCCTGAGAGAACATGAGGAGGATGATGTCACTCAGTCAAGCTCAGTATCTTCAGCACGTGGCTTCAGGAGGAGTTTTGTAAACACAGTGAAAATGTGTGTGTGTGGCTGCAGACACATTCTGTTTGGAGCTTACAGGACAAACTGCACCACCAGTACAACACAAACCCACCAGTGACGCCTGATACTTGGGAGCAAAGGGAGCTAATTGTGGGTTGATGATTGTATGTTGGGTGAATCATGTAGCTGTGAAATCTGTCTTCTTCTGTTCACTTGTCTTTGCTGTGTGCGCTGTTGTTGACTGAGAGAGAGTGTGTGCAGGGGAAGAGGCTGCACAGTGTGAGCTCAACGGTCATTGACACAGCGTTAGAGACTCGTCTTGGCTCTGATTGGTTGATTTCATTCAAACACAGCGGGTTCTTGCAAATGCCATTAGTGGCACTGGAAGGAACCAGAGAAACCTGATTTTTTTTTTTTAATAGACATACTATTATAGAAAGCCTCAACTAATGTGATGAAAAGTTATTTTATGAGTTACCTACTGTAGCTTTAAGTAGTTAGTTCTTATCTGGAAAATATCACATTAATGCCACATACAGTAAAGGAAAAAAGAAGACAGCTCACCATATGATCCCACTGTGGGGTTTAAGTTTTGTTTTTTGTGCAGCAACAGGTAGGAAATAAAAGACTTTACTAAAATACAAGTTAATTTCCTACAACAGAATAAACACACAACAATTTTGTGTGTGTGTGTGTGTGTGTGTGTGTGTGCGTGTATCTCACCCTCTCCTCCCGGCTCTGCAGTGCTCGACAGATGAGTTGCAGGTTGTACAGCTCCTCCAGCAGCTGGAGGCCTCCCTCTCTCAGCTCGCCGCCCTCCTCCTCCTCCTCGCCGCTCCACGCCTCCTGCCGCAGGCTGCTCACCATCCTGCACAGGTTGGCCAGCGACACGCGCCAGTAGGGGGCACTCTGCTTATTCTGTTTCATCTGACAAAGAGGGAAAGAATGGGGGGAGGTGGGGGAGGGAGAGAGGGATGGTGTTTTAGTTTGAAAAGGATTCAGTTTCAGATTGATTACAGGAAGTGATTGGTTTTCAAACTTGGCAATAAATTAGATCCTGGTTGTCGTGTGGAGATGATTTAATTCAAGTTTCAATTAACGCCGTGAACTGAGGTGAAGTGAAAACTGAGCCCAGAGGGAGAGACAGCACAGAGGATAAAAACACAGTGATTAGGGACCGTTCTTTACTTATCAGAGGAGAAGGTGACCCTCCCTGAAGCTCCAAATATTTTTCCTTGAGCCTCCCTGAGTGACTGGTGTAATATTCACGACCCTTCCTCCACCATAAATGAGTTATCATATTTTTAAACCTTATCTATTGATGTTTGAAAGTTAAAAGTTGAAGATTTTGATATATTATCTCTATTTTAAGCTCTGTTTTGTTTTGTTTTTTACGCGACGGAAGCATTCACTGTACATGAAGTGTGCAATAGTGATGTTGCGTGCTGTGCCGATGCTTCGAAGCGTGTGTCGAGTAATCCAGGAAGTGTTTTGGCGATGCCTACTGGTTGACACAGAACACGAATACAACCCCTTTTGCCATTATTATATTGTATGACACTACACAACAATACAATTTTTGGCCAGATGATTGGTTTATACACACAGGATGCATTCACAAAACAATAACAGTTGATCATGCATGTATTTGATACAGTAAAAGAAAATACACCATATTGATACAAAAGAAGATATATGGTCATATATTTTTTATGATATTCTATTATTATTGTTATTGTTATTATTATTATTATCATTATTATTAATAGTCATTCCCAACAGCTGTTACTGACGCAAGTAACTGTGTATCACTGATTACATGGTTAAGATCACAGCTGCCTGTTTTACATAGTTTGGCCAGCAGGTGGTTTCATGTGCACACGAAGCCTCGAGAAATGAACCTTTTTCTGAACCAATTTGCTGGGAAGCTTCGATGCTTCATGAGGCTTCATCTCACCATCACTAGCGTCCAAGGAGCGTTAAAAATGTGAAAATCCAATGATAATTTCTGTTTTCACAGTTTTTGGCTGTGATAAGTGGTGCAATTTTTGCAACATGATTTTTTTTAAAAATCAGCAGTAAAAATTGCCAACAAACAGCCATCTAAATGTGTATGCCGCTCCTCTAAACCAAGTCCCTCCTCAGGGCTGAAACATTACTTGACACCCCGCTCCCCTTTTTGCACCGCGCCCTCATAAATAATGAACAGTCCCTTTAACAACCTCATATTTGGAAGAAGCTGAAAAACTATTTTTAAATTTAAATATTAAAGTTTAGTTTTTCTATTTAGCATTCAGCTTTTTAAATTTAAAAGTGTTCTTTGGTTATAAATATGCTGCCATGATACAGTGGACACGACAACAAGTCAGTTTAATATAATCTAATCCAGTAGCTGTCAATCAGCCGATATTAGGGAGGCGTGACAGGACGGTCACGCCACCTGCTGTCCTTGTGTGTCTCTCCATGACACTGCTCCAGGTGTGGTAGAGCATATATGCCCCCTCGCCCCTGTTCATCGTCCCCGCTTCCTTATTTCAATAGCTTCCCTGGTCCAGCGCCAGCTCACATCAGCTGATTGACAGATCAGCTGATAAAGATGCGTCACAACCAGCACCAAGTGACACTTCTGAGGAAGGCAGAAGTTTCAGCCGAAACATATCAAGGTATGTAACATCCTGACATGTCTGAGATAAAAGTCATTATCAGGAACTAAAGACATAATAACCACCATTGAACTAATCCAGCAGCTGCTGCTATAACCTGAACATGTGTATATTTAATAGTTTGGCTCATGTTTGGTCGTAACTGTGATAGAAATTATACCACAAATTACTAACAGTATTGGGAAGGTTGCTTTAGAAATGTAATAGATCACAGATCACTAGTTACCCTGTTAAAAATGTAATGAGTAATGTAAACATTTTAAATACTTCAAAGTAAATTAAGTTATTATATTTATGTACTTTTTCTAATAAATGTAATAAATGCCCTTTGCCCCCGCCCTTCCTCTCTTGATCCATGTCTCTCTCATGAACATTTATTTATTTATTTTTACAAAATTAGTTTCTTTCCTTTCTTTTTTTGGAACCCTGATTTCCTGTTCTTGGGGAAAGATACCAGCAGCAGGTGCAGTCAAACCCTTGAATCCCAGTGCAGGGGCAGACTAAACCATTTTGTGCCTTTAAGGGGTGAGAGGGGCCCAGAGAACTTCAACTATTTTTCATAAAGATTTCAGTCTTTCAACCAATTATTCAGCCAATTTTACTTTTTTATAGCAGCAATTATTTAGGAAAAATCGCAAACAAAACCAAACTTCTAATTCTAGGCTTTTTGATCTTATTTTAGACAAATCATCTTGGATTCTTCTTTCACAATGAAGTCGTGTATTTGGTGTCCTTAAAATGTTATTTATGTAGGTTTGTATTGTGTCCCAGGTCTGAATCTCTCTCCTCGTGGATGCTGAATCTCATGTTTTGCCCGTTAAATGTCGTCTTTTGTATTGAACTAAGAATATTGATTGTGAGAAGTGTCGTCCTTCACAGCTTACGTTTAATGAACAGATTCATGGGTCAGCTTTCCTTAACGAGCTGCTAACTCTCCACATTTCATTAGTTTCACGGAAGGCTCAGTGCTGTTGTCTAAACGCTGTTTTGGAGCTTTTAATTTCACCCGCTGTGTTTTTACAGTCAAAGCTGTAAAACCTTTCGGTGATTCATTTTAAGAGCCACTGAGGATTCATCTGAGCTCTCACTTTACACTGAGCACTGATGCAGAGTGCCACATGTTAAGACAGCAGTTGGGATGTATACGTCCTCTTCTTAGGCACCACACACCCAGGGTGATATTTCAGTCGTATCTAACCTCATCTAGCTGCAGCCTGTCGTGTTATTATCCAGTTTGAATGCTTTTAGACGGTGGAGGGGCCCCGGGGCCCTGGAGCCCCTCACGCGTGGGCCAACGATCTCACACACACAAACTGCTGCAAAGACCTCTGGGTGTCACTGAGGATGATGGAGAGATTCAGGAGGTGAGGGGAAATTGTCACTTCTAAGCGATTGTAAATGGCCACCAGTCTTCCAAGACTCAGCTCAGATCATTTATGAGCGTCAGGAGGGAAAGACTCTCCTCTGATGTTGTAAATACGTGAGCCGTGATGACGGCAGGCTCCTTTTGTTTGCCAGCCAGGAGACATGTAATAAAAGACGTCAAAAGAACGACACACAGGGGAGCAAACTTCCTGACATTTACAGATCATTCACGCATCGACGATTTCAGAGGGTTTCATTTAGTTTTAAATGAACTGCTGGGTGTGGTTTTAATTGTGCTGAAAGGTCACATGATGGATTGTTTCTTTTGCAGCTTCTTCAGGATCTGCTCCAGTAATCAATCACTAACGTTGAAGGGTCCCAACCCAACCCAGTGGACCCTTCTTTATTAACACATCAGCCTCGTCTCTGTCGAGTTTTCTGCTGGTGCCCGGTTTCGTAACAGAACCACCAACTCTAAACTCATACAGCCAGAGTCATCATTTCCATAACATCTCTTATCTGACGTCTTAAAAGCTCAATCTATATTCGAACATTGCGAGCCACTAATCACAGGGACGTCACATCGTCCAGACTGACAGATGAACCCCGCTGAGGAATAACGCAATCATGCTCAGTGGAGAAATCTCAGAAATCTACGTCCTGCATCTAATCAGATGAAAAGAAGAGTGGACGAGCAGCAGGTCGATCAATTTAGCTGTCGCCTTAAAAAATGATCATGTATGTGGGCGAGTTAAGATAGAGATCCACAAGTGTCTTCTACCATGCTGCACTTTGCAGCCTCTTGAGCGCTCTATCAGTCATCCGGCAAGTTATTATTACAATCATCACCCCTGAGCAGCCCCCGAGCATCAGCAGCAATGAATCACATGGCTGATTTGTCACCGTCATGTCTCCGTACGAGCGCTGTGGTTATTCATCAGACAGAGAGAGAGAGAGAGAGAGAGAGGGGTGGGAGATGTGTCGTTATGATGCTGTCAGGTCCATCTGAATCCTATTAGGCTCAGCCATCCGTCTGCTCGTGCCTCCAGTTCCACTATTGCCAACCTCATCCCTCAGCCTCGCCCGGCCTCGAGCTCACTCAGCAGCAGACGAATGTGTTCAAATCATAAAGTTACAACTGAATTACTTCCCTCAGCCTCACCTCTGATTTTCACCTCGGAGGACGACTGCAGCCACTCAAGTGTTTGGATTATATTTATTGTTGCTCTGCACATTCCAGCTGTATAAAAGAATCTCATCTCATTTCCAATCATAACAAGCTGAATAAGTTCGACCCTGAGTGACAAAAAAAAAAAAAAAAAAAAAAAGCCTCCATTTCCCACTCAGCATGAGCAGAGCCATGAAGCTGAGGCTGTGTTTGAAGCATGACTCCAGATTTCATGAGTGAACACCTGTGCAGCCTGCGCGTTGGCTCAGCTGGAGACAGGTGAAGGGTCTCGAGCTGACCGGGGGGGGGGGGGTCGCAGCATTTTGGACACTCAGTCTCTGATGTCACAGGTGTGAAAAAAGGAAGTGCCTACCTTAGAAGTGAAGAGGCTGCTGAGTAGCTCCTCCTCCAGAGCTCGCTGGTCCTGGTCAACGTCTGAGGAGAAACAGGAATAAAACCTTCATCCAAATCCGGTCAAGAGTTAAATGATCCTGATGATCCTTTGCCGTGTTAATAAATGTCAATGAGATGTGGAAATATAATGTCTCTTATTAGTTTGTCTCCTGACATTTAAACTGTTTCATCCTCTTTGTGAGATGTATTTCAGGAGTTTGCAACATTTATATCTCAAATACTTTGTGAAGACAAAATAAGCTCAGCCCGTGTTCTTATTTGTGTTTTGATTTTATATACTGTATTAATCTCCCTGAGGGCAAATTCAATTTTTTCACTCTTTTGTCATTAACACACAGGTCCGAAAGACACACACATGCACAAACAGGAACTGTAATACAACATACAGTATTGATTTTAGGGATTCAAAAGAGATGGATCAAGATTTTTCTATCTCACAGACTCACTGGACCAATAGAGTCTTTATGACTGAAAAAAATTATGAATGAAATAAATCAATGAAAATGAATTTATTTAATATAGAATAATACATAAATGATTAGAAAAAAATAGAACATTAAAAAAAAAATAAGACAATATAATTAATAAACAAATAATAATAAAATTAAAATAAAAATGAATAAATAAATAATCATAAAAAACAATACTAATACGTAGGTTTTATTCTGCTTTGACTTATTACGAGGGTCCCTTTTGTATTAACATGGGCTCAAATAGGTTCTAAAACAACTAAATGAGGAGTCGTTACTTCAGGTCATTAACGTGTTTATGGGAACATAAAAGAGAGGGAACCCTGAATCAATGAGTCACAGCCTTCACAGAAGTAAAGAAGAATGAAAGTCTTGAAAGAAATGAACCTGTATGTAAATTTTGTCTCCTGAATTCATTTTGATCAGTTGTGATCCCAGAAAAATGGAGAATAAATGATTTTGGCAGCTGAGGTAATTCAGTATTTAATCTGAAAACCTAAATTCAAAAGAGCAGAATGATTTGAAGAAGCTTTGGTTTGCAAACTCTTATTATAAAACAAGAAATATGCTCTAAGAAACAATCCACTGGTTCAACTAAAAAAATCGGGTAAAAATGACACTCATCCTTTTAAGTAGCCCCAACTGTGATTAAACTCTTTGAAACTCTCACAAACTCAGTTATTTTAGCAAAACCAACATTATTCACTTTGACTGCAAAAGCTTAATTAAGTTGAACCAAGTTAATATTTGACCAAACGCTGTGCTCAATTTATTTTATCTAAGATATTCTAACATGTTATTTTAACTCAAAATGTTTTTGATTTTGAGCAACTTCTCAAAATAACTGTCAACTGACTTAAAACAACTGATAAACTAAAATATGTTTATGTAGCAAACAAATATTTTTTTAATGCTGAAAAACGTCTTTATTTTAAGTGTTATCCACTAACTGCATTTATCATCTTTTAGAGTGTATTTCCATGATTTTGAATATGCAGTTTTTAAATACTTGCAACAGCATCACCAAGCTGATGCAGATGCACCTGTTGCATACATAAGTTACGTGGGCGACTTGTTTCATACTTGGCTTGTGTGTCAAGGCTTCGTCCCCATTTTGTTACTCTGAATAAAGTCAGTGATTAATCATAAAATCACAACACGATTCATAAATGCAAAAACCTGTTGGAGGAGCTGCGGTGCTTACCTGTACAAAGTCCACCACATGTGAAACAGAGGAGAAGCAACCACGCCACCTGTGCCTGCATCTTGATTACCAACACAACACAAAGGATCCAAGACTGAAGAATTCACCTGAGGAGGATTTTAGTCCATAAGGTTAAAGGTCAGACACAGACGGCTAAAGAGGCTCGAGAGGAGCTTTGTAGTGATACTGCTGCTGCTGCTGCTGCTGCTGCTGCTGCTTCCTCTTCTTCTTCTTCTTCGTCTCCTCCAGCTCCAAACACGCTTCCCCTTCCTTGCAGTTTTCTGGTTGGTTGTGAAGTGCAGTGGGCTCCATTCCCTCAGTTTATAAGAGCCAATGTGATGTCAGAGGATCAGTCTCTCTCTCCTCATCTCCACCCCCACCTTCCCACCCACTAACACAGCCCCCCTCATCCATCCATCCATCCACCCATCAGTCCCTCCATATCGTCTCTTCCCTCCCATCACCGTGTCATCGTTTCATCAGACGTCACTTTGGCATCACAAGGCGAAAGGTTTTTGCGTCAAGCTTTGGGAGATTTGGTTATTTCACCTCATGAATGCACACAGTCTGAGGTTTGTTTTGTCTCCCAGAGACGGGATGCAGGGGTGACGTGGGAGGCTGCACGACAAATGTTCACTCTTTGTGTCACTGTTTGGAGAAGATGTGCTTCATCGCATCTTTTTTTCTTTTTGGCATATTTTGTGTCTTTTTAAAGCAACAGGTGATTGATGAGACTTGCAAACCAAATGAGTGTCTACTGAAGACACGAAACATAGTGAAAAGTTATAGCTCTGCAAATTTAGTTTTATTTAAAGTGGAATGGATCAAAATTAAACCTTCTAAATACATCAAAAATAATGCACCACCTAAAACTTCTTTAATAAAAATCATCCTTGACATTATTGATTATTGGTATTTTAAATTGGTCTTTTGAAACATGCCTTCATTTGAGAAGTCTCAGCACAGGGTTCATTTAGTAGGTATTCTGGAGCTTTTGATCATACTGTGTGAGCTTTATCAGCAGATGCCCAGTGGTCCCTAAATTGCAGATTTTTACATTTCCTTTTTTCTGAGCATTTTTAGGGACATCTCCTCAACATTGGCTTCAGCTGACGTTCAAAGTTCAATCTTCACATGAAACCAATGTTTATAAACTTCTGAACACCACTGAATATGCAGGTTTAAATAAACAGGTTCTGTGCAGCTGAGGAATTTCTCTCCATGCTACAGAAACGTGAACAGATTTTTCAGAAAGCACAAACAAATTAAAGTAAATCGAGTGTGCGTTCAGATCTGACTTTAACACTGAATCATTTGCTTATGTTGCAGTTGAAATTGAGCTAATGTCATACAAATTATTCCAAAAATTTTTTAATGTGTTGACCTGGGAGTCCCTCGAGGATCAGTTTTAGATCCCCTCATCTTTTTTTTAAATAAAGATGTTCATTCTTCACATTAAACCAATGTTTATAAACTTCTGAACACCAGTGAATATGCAGGTTTAAATAAACAGGTTCTGTACAGCTGAGGAATTTCTCTCCATGCTACAGAAACATGAACAGATCTTTCAGAAAACACAATCAAATTAAAGTAAATCCAGTGTCCATTCAGATCTGACTTTAACACTGAATCATTTGCTGATGTTGCAGTTAAAATTGAGCTAATGTCATACAAATTGTTCCAAAAAACATTGAATGTGTTGACCTGGGAGTCCCTCAAGGATCAGTTTTAGATCCCCTCATCTTTTTGATTTTTTTTTTTTTTTTTTTTTAATAAAGATGTTATTCAGAATTTTTGTATCAGTTACTTTTGATTATTTTACTCTGATATATTCCTAACCTGAATTATACACATACCTGATGTGTATTTACAGTGAAGCCTATAACAAACAAGAGATAAAGATTATTTTATGTCCATATCGGTGTCACATTGGATTATTTGTTGTCTGCTTCAGGTGCTGGTGCTTTGATTTGGACTTCATGTGAACAGAAATTAATTACATAAATGTTTTAAATGTCAGTGTGTGAATATATATTGATGATAATTTGAAAAGTCAGTTTTCTTTGGTGTATAATCAGGTGAGAATAACAGTCACTGTGTTGTCCTCACCTTAGAATGAGACGTTTATATCTCCATAGGGAGCAGGTCCTTGTCTACAGAGATCGCCATGTTGTATCACCATGTTTCTAAGGACAAACCAAGCATAGTCAAAGTCTGGATTTAATAGGGCCATTTGTGTTTTCACGTTTTCGGCTCAGCCACCAGAGTTTGAAGCCTATCTGTGATGAACGGTGTCAGAAAAACAGATTTGGAATGTGAAACAGCTTTATTCTGTATTTTTAATGGTTGAAATCAGTTGGTGTGTTTCTTTTGGAGAGGAAGAGACCTCTGTGGATAATTCTGCTCCCGGTAAAAACTTTCTGAACGTCTGGCTCAGAAATAAGGTGAGCTCACAATAAGTTATCAGAGAAAACAGGTGAGCACATAAGAGCATGAACTGCCTGTCTAGCAAAGGAGAAACACTTGAAATTGTTTTATTCAGTGTTTTTGTCCGTTTAAATCAGGCGTCTCATTTATAAACGTGATGTCCACGCAGAACGAGGCCTGAGAAAGGTGTACACCCACGCAGACTTGAACTCTGAAGAAATTCTAACCAGTAGAAGTTTCAGCTGGTTGTAATCTGCAGTCCTCACCGCTGGACGCCACGAGACCATCGGACACACTGTACCTTCAAATTAAACATTAGCAGCAGCAGTAAACTTTCCCAGGATATAATTAAATCATTTCCTCACTTCCTGTTTATAAAATGCCTGTTTGATGTCTTTGTTATTGTTCTATTTATGATCGTCTCTGATTGTTGTTCATTACCAAACACAAACGTAAACTGGCATCCGAAACTTGGATGCCTTAACTTGTAATAATATAAAAAGGTGAGTGGATATTTAGAAAGACACTGTGTGTATGATGTGTTACACTAAATCCACCTTGACTTGCAGCCACAAACTGAGTGTGAGCACATTCTCGATCAGCCTCAGTTTAACACGTCCACATCCACACACACCGGTCCCCACAGGGAGTTCTGTCCTGCTGATATGGTGTAAATATCAGTTTGTGTGTTCTGCAGAGGATGTTTCAGCTTTAAAAGCAGAGTGGAGTCAAAGCAGGCTGCATTCCTCTCATGTCTGAATTCCATCTTTGTCATTTGAATCCAGCAGGGAGAGCCACTCACTAAACCTCCAGAGGTCCCAGCTTCCTCTCCGAGACCAGAATCATGTTTATACATTACTGAGTTTGGCCTCTGAGTGGCACCTTTGGATGTGAAGTATCCCAATAAACAAAACCAGTGTGCAGAACTCAGTGTGCTGTGTTTACTGCACAGCATGTAATGGCCGATATTCAGAATATGCTGTCATGTATTTTTCATATTTGTGTATATGGCTGTTGAAAGTTTTTAGAAGGCTATTCCCAAAATAAGCATCATATTCCTGATGGGATTTCTGCAATTTCTGGCTCCATAACTTTATATTTCCTAATACTGAGTTTAATCCGACTTAATCCTTCTTTACTGTGTTGCGTTTTAATTCCTAATGTTTCACTGTTTTCACGGTGACTCTGTGACTTTGTGTTAACTACCCAAAGAATTCATTTTGCCTCTTTCTTCCTCGGTGGTAGTTACTCAGGCCGCTCCTGCAGGTGGAGGAGGGGGGCAGAGATCCACCCGTGCAGTCGGTGGGAAACACCTCCCTCCGCTGCTCGGACGGGGCGGACAGAGTTGAAGTGGAACACCCTCCAACTTTTCTCAAACACTCCACAAAGTGCGGGACGTCCTGCCATGCTGGACTCTAACGCTTTTTTTTCTCGGATTGCTGGTGTTTGTTCCTCGCGCTCCTGAGTCATGGCTCCGTTTGGAAAAAACTTCCTGAAGGCTCGACAGAAAAACAGGTAACTCGATGAGAGAGCTTTGTTGACGTGAAGCCTGCCGAGCGGGTTGTTGCCTCAGTTATCGGGGAGATGAGGAGGAAGAATTACGCACAGCGCACAGTGCGCAGCGGGTTCATGAGCGAGCTGCACAGGACGGAGAGGAGCTCAACTATTAAAGCCGTTTAGTTTTTACACCCTGCTTCATGTTAGGAGACTGCAGACTGCTGGCCAGAGGCAATCAAAGCAAAAATACAACATGGTGACACCGTAAAGACACAAAATACACAAAGAGTAAGACACCATGAAAAACCACAGGGACACTGTTTACACCTCTTAAGATTATTAGATCATTTTTCTTTCTTTATATGTAATTTCATCCGGCTCATTAATAACATGTCTGACACAGTTCAATCATAGTTTTAAACCAACATCAACCAACTTTAGGAACTCTTAAGGCTTGTGTGTTGCCATCACAGTATCTGTAGTGTCAGTAACCAGAGGTGGAGGAAATATTCAGAGCCTTTACTTAAGTAAAAGTACTCACACCACACTGTAGAAGTACTCTGTTACAGGTAGAAGTGCTGCACTGAAAATGTTACTTCAGTAGGGTTACAGTGATAAACCCGTTTCAAGATATACTGTGATATAAAAGTTGATGTTATCATACTGTGTACATTTGCTTATCTGTGATATCGGGGTTGGAAAATGCAACTAGATGGAGATAAACAACAATAACCCTCCTATTTTCATTCCTTTAAGGCTCATTCTGAATGAACAATATGAATTCTGCGATTGCAACCCAACACTGAAATTAAGGTTACAGAGGAAAATGTACTTGAAAGTAAAAGTACTCAGTGCAGAACAGTTTGTATCAGTTGAATCAGTAAATCTTATTAGTAAAGCTGGAAACATGAAATGTTTCTGCATTAAAAATGACAGTTGTTTTCTTCAGTTGACAAATGGTTTCAGCAGTTTTGTTACCAAATAGTTATCAAATATCTGTGGTGGAGTAAAGTGTAGTGTGGCATGAGATGAAAATACTTAAGTACATGTACCTCAGATTTGGACTTGAAGAGTAACTACAGTAAAGTAAACTACTCTTCTTCAGTTAAAGACCCACTGTATACACTGCTGCACTCATATGTTGCTATTGGCTGATCTGTTGGCCAGTGACGTCTCTGGTGGCAGCTTCTGTCACCAACCAAACCCTCCGTCCCCTCTGTAACAGCAACATGTCTCAACTCTCCTTGTCTGTGGCAACTAGTGGACTGAGCGAATCGTGTGAACGGTCAGTCAGTCAGTCAGTCAGTCAGTTTTGCTGTTTGTTAGCATCAGCACTGCAGCTTTCCTTGGTACAATGCTTGAGTAAATGTACTCAGTTACATTATGGCTGCAGGCAATATACCAGATTACAAGGTTGACTGTGATATGAAAGCACTTTTCAAACAGAGTAACAAAGTGCTTCACAGGTCAATAATTAAAACAGACAAGATATGAAAACTTTTAAAATAACTGGTTAAAACACTTTGGTGTATAAAAACGGAGGCAATGAAAAACAGTTTAAATGAACATAAAGGATCTCCAGTAAAAGTGTTATAAGAAGGGACTTAAGAGAGATCACTGACTTGGCCGACATGATTTCCTCGAGCAGCTGTCCCCTTTAGTTTTCAACCTCTGGAGCAGACAAAAGACCTCTGCTGCCCGAGGACCTCAAAGTACGTCAGGCGGTGTACGATATAAGAGGTCACTGTTATAGCTGGGAGAGAGACCATGAAGAGCCTTAAAACTAATCAGTACAATCTTAAAATCTCTTCTGAAACATACTGGGAGCCGGTGGACTGATGTGACCACATCTCTTGGCAGTTGAATTCTGAAGTCCGGAGTCGATTAATAGATTTTTGATTCAGGCAAGAAAAGAAAGTGTTGCAGTGATCCATGCGTGAAGAGATGAAGGTGTGTAAAATCTCACCTTTATTTTAGTTATTTTCAAAAGGGAGGCTTTATACACAAACTTCCATTAAAAAAAGTTTTCAAGTTTTAGTTACAGTGATATTCGTCTCTTTGTCGACCCTCTGTTTTCATTCCTTTACTCTGACTGAGCAGAATAGATAATTAGGTAATGCCATGATACCGTGAAGCCCCAATATTTTCTGAGATGGTTGCTGTACCGTGAAAATCTCACACGGTTGCAACCCTCAGTTACGTTCCACAGTTATTGATGGAAAAAGTACATCTGTCAGAATTACACGTGTGTTTTTGTGCATCTGAAGTTTTTGATCCCTAAAGTTGTATTTTTGCCACATCAAGTGACATTGCCACTGACTGAAACTGGTGTAGGAAGGTTATTATTCCCCATTATGGAAAGTTGGAGTAAGATATGCTCTTTGATAGCGGCTCTCTGTCAAACTGTACATCAGCTTTCACCTTCCTCTGCTCTGTAATTACTACAAAGATGGTACTTTTAATACATCTGAGACACCAGAGTCAAAGAACATTCTGACTGCAGGTCAAGAGAGATCCTGTCATCAGCACTCGTATAATTCGCTCCAGCAATTTCCTTGAGTGGCTCGCTCGGCCTTTTGATGTGCCCCTGGCTGCAGCTGGGATCCAACCTGAAAAGGTGGGAAATAAGATTCAGCCAGCCACAAGCTGTCCTCCGTTATTGGCACACAAATTCTATTTGGATTGTTGGCTGCAAACTTTTGTAGTGCAGAGTTTGGTAAACAGAGTTTGGAGTATCTAGGTCATGATCCAATCCCTCGCAGGGTGCAGACAGGATTCATGTTGCCAAGGCCGGGATCAGGAAGGTTTTAAATGTGGGTAAAGACCTATTTTCATTAGCTTTACTTATTAAGACTGGTTTACCACCAAACTGTGAGGAAGGGCTTTGGATTAAGTTCAGAAATAAAACAGGCTTTTATACTAAATTACTGTAAAACTCTTTGACAGTGGCACCCGCAGCAGAATGGATGTATTTTCACATCACACGCAGAGCTGAGATGAATTATCTTTGATAACTTCAAACAGTCTGACTGAGGCTGTCTCCAGTGGATGTCTTATGTTTTTTCATGTTGTGTAGTAATTACCACTGCTGCACCTATAATTACCTCGAGTGTTTAGATCTGTAGATATGTCAAACGCTTGATTCCAGAGACTGGCATTAACTGGCGCTGAGCTGCGTGTTTGCAAAAGAATGACAATATGAAGCTGATGTGTGGAGTTGAAACTTCATTACAACTTGATTACAGCAGATAACATTTGTTTCAATACTAGTTTTCATCAGAGAACCACAGTGAGTCATCAGGGAGTCCCGTGCGTCAAACTGCGTCCTGTAGTGAACCAGCACGTCCAGGCCTCAAAGGGGTTTCAATTAAATGGTTGCCAGTCGGTGACATTTGTGACCAAAGCCACGCAGCAGCACGACAGCATTGTGCACACACCAATTAGCCGCTGAAATTGTTTGGTTAACGCAGATTAGCCACAGAAAACCATAAAAATCATAGCGATTGTCTTGAGAGTAAGTCGTTTGTTTTCACTGAGCGGCAGCGTCTTTGGTGATTCACAGGGCTGCTGGGGGGGTCGCAGAGGAAGGGAAGGGTGTGTTGTGTCTCTGCTCACAGATGCCTATCAGAGCGGGAGTCATCCCACAGATCAACATATTCAGATAGAAAAGTGCTGTTATTTCCTCTCTGATCCCTCATCCTCTCTCAGATAAGACAGAGGAAGTGTCTCCTGCTCCGTATCTGCTCTGCTCAATTATCTGTGTACATTTCTTCTATTAAACAAACCACAAACAGAAAACTCTGTGTATAGCTCCCACATCCTATTAGGCATGTCACAATACTGGAACTCTAGTAGTCGATACAAATACGACTGAAAGTTCTTTAACACACACATTTTAATTAAATCATTCAAATTAAATTTAATTTGAATTTGGTTAATGATCCCCGATGATCTGCATACAACGCATTGTAGGCAAAGAAATTTATGTAAATCAGGGCTGTCAAGCTGTTTAAAAAATGAATTACACACTAATTCAGCTAAATTAGTTGTATACATCAACTTTTGCTTTGAAAGCATGTAAAAAATGTAATTCAAGTGAATGTTGTCAGGTGTGTCGTAGTAAAGCTGCTGGATTTGTTCCCCTGTCCTCGACCACCCAAACTTGGCTCTACCCCTACATTTGCACGTTCTCGCAATGAGTAGTGGCGTCCCAATTCCTTTTTGCGTGTAGGGTTAGGGAGCATAACGAGAGGTAGTGGGTATGAAATTAGCCCTTCAGCGTGAGGGATTTCAGATGCTGACTTGCCAGCGAGGGGTAGACGTTGCCATGGCTACCACCGAGCAAGAGACGGGGAAGAAAGTTCATACATAGCTAACGTTACCGTCGTCAGGTTGCTTGTTAGTTAGCTAGCTCACATTATCTGGCGTCTGTCATCTGTCCTGTTTTGCAAAATTGTCGAATTTTTCACATTACTAGCTAGTAGCTAGCAGAAGTCGTCTGTCGTTCTTCAAACGAAGCATGATGAATGCGGCAAATGCGATCGGTAGGATGAACTCAACCGGAGACCGGTTGGAAATGTAGATGGCTCGCGGCTTCCTGTTTGAAATAGTTACGTATGCATGAACGTAACCGACGCAGTGACATAGTGAGTGGTGTCCCAATTCCTAGGGAAAGATTTCAACCCCTACCCCTCGTTGCTTCATTTCGAGGGCCAAGGGGTAGTGAGCAAGGGCTAACAGGTAGTGGCCAAGGGGAGTGTTGGGATTGGGCCTTAGTGAGGCGGTCACAGGTAGACTGACTCAGTCTGAACCCCTGGTCGAGTGTGGCGTGACGAGGCTGGCTGCTAGCATTAGCATCAGAGGCTGTGCGCGCTCAGACCTCTGGGTTCGCTGCTAAATGCTTTGTGTTGAGGTGAAATTTCAGGCTGAAGTTCTCCGATGGTACAAAACTCCTTCCTGCAGAACCTGCAGAGAGCAGTGCTCATATCAACAGCTCCATCTGGGCGTTTTGTAAATGTAAATGTTCCATTCACAGGGCCGAGCAGCGTCAAAGACAAAGACACTGTGGCCTAACTAACTAACTACAGCCTTTTTTTTGTAGCAGTAAAATGTATCTAACGGACTGAAAAAGCAAGTGACTGTATCATTCTAGTAGCCTACCCAAAGCTTTATTTGTATCTGTAATATATATATAACTTATTTAATAAGATAAATAATAAATCGATACCGTATTGATTTTAAAGGGTTGGTTCAAAAGAAAACATTTTCTCACATAGCTTCAGTTTTCACGGGGACAAACTGGGTCCATTGAAACACTCAGTGAGGTCTGTGGATCATCCAGAGAAACACAGATAGTGTCTGGAGAGAGATGCTGCCTCTACATTTCTGCCACACTAGCATTGTGCCTCTGTGAGCGGCAGTCAGTCGGATATCAGGAAACAACTTCAGTAATATGCCCGACTTTTCCTCTTGATGTGCCAGCACGAGGCTGTCACCTGTGTTTCCAAGTGAAATTTCTCAATGACTGTTGGACAGATTGCGTGTTATCCCATACTTTTAAATAAATAGTAAATGGAGCAAATTTATACATAACTTTTCTAGTCTCAGCGACCACTGGAAGCGCTTTACACCCAAGACACCATTCATCCTTTCAACCACAAAGCTGTAAAACCTGTGACATTCCCATCTGTACTGCGGGAGCGTTACGAATCGCACACCTTTTCTTTTTACTTTTACTTTTAGCAGGTGCGACAGCTGCCCTTAAAAAGTACGTGCTGTTGATTGCATTATGCACACAGTCGGGGATACTACTGTCTCACTGCGTTACGCTCTGAACTTTGACCCTCGTGCACGTGTATTTGTTACCGTGGAATTAAAACAAAAATCTGTTCACCGAGCTCACCAGACACAGAGGTCAACCCAGAGAGATCTGCTGCTGTTGTTACTCTGCAGTGTGTTGAACTTTGAAGTTACAACTGCAGAGATGGATATTTGACATTGTGGGAAATAAAAGTGCAGGACCAGAGGTAAATCAGAAAATATATTTATATTAATAGGTGAACTAACCCTTTAAACAAACCCACAGTTTAATGTCCTCCCCACCAGACTAATGAAAAGTTCATTCCACAGCTAGAAAGTCAGAACGTGTCGACCGCAGTGTCTTGAGGATATACTGTATCTGCTGATGAATGTCTTTAGGAAATGTCTGCATCACCTTATCACATCCTTATTGATTGGAGGAAACACGCTGAGACAGTGGAGAGCTGTAATTCTGTCATTTGTTACGACTTGTTGAAACCACCAGCATGCAGTCCTCTGTGGTAACTTGTTAGCGCCCAAATTTACGACACAGAGGGAATTGTTCAAGGTTGTCATTATGAGTATTACAATGGAGGAGAGCCATGCCACCATGGTGGAGCTGGAACGTAACGTCGGCCCACGCACACAAAAATATAATATAATACTGTTTCCTCCCGCATGTGTGTGTGATGTCTCACTGGGTATCTGAGCTCAGGAGTTCACACCGAGGTCAGGTGGGTCTGCTCAGGTTTCTTGAGTTCACTCAGGTGGAAATGTTGAGGTCTAACCCGTCCTGAGTTCTTCACTGCACAGCGTCCATCCTCACTTTGACACTAACTTCATATCTGAATATGTCTATTAATCATCAAACATCTTAATTTCTGTCCGTTGGCATGTTCCCGTCAGGAGCTGAGGGCACCCTCATTTGTTGCGTCTGGAGCCACAGCTAAATCCCAAGCTATGAATATCAAATGGCACCCAAAGTGACAGCCCTTATGAACGTATTAGCTGCGATGCAATCAGCCCAATGGTGCGTGCAGTGTGTGTGTGCGTGTGTGTGTGTGTGTGTGTGTGTGTGTGTTTGTCTTGGCAGGGAGTTGACTGAGGGGGGGGCTGGGATTTTGCTACTCCCAGAGACTGATGGCATCAGTTCAAAATGTTTGTCCTTACAAAATAACTATTGACAGTTTTGTAGTCTTTCAAAATATGACTTTCAACCTGCAGTAGCTCAGCAGTAAAAAATATTCCAGTGTCTTGTTTGAGATCCAAAATCATTTTTCCCCAAGAGACATTTAATGTCTGGTGGCAGTTTGTGAATCAGTGACTAGTTTACAGAATATACCAGTTTTCGCCCTAATTTGGAAAAAGACCATCTTCCAACAAAGCTGTTTCCAAGACTGTTGAAAATGAATATTCCACCGAATTTCCTGTTTACATGCAGCTGTGAATACTCTGATTAACGTGTCCCAACATGTCAGTAATCATGTCAAAATTTAGAGCGGTAGCACATTCTGCTTCTTTGCATCAAATAGGATCATTTTTCAAAGTCTCCTCTCGGTGACAGACGTGTTGAACCGTTCATTCAGTCCTTCGATCGCCTTCTTGAAAAGTCAGCATTGTGATATTTGCTCATATCCAAGTTTTCATTATGTTTAAAAGTAGGTGAGTTTCTCCTTCTGACCAGAAATGTGGGATTTTGTTTTTGGCATGCATCTCTACCGCAGCCCTGAAAATTGTTGGCGAGTTGTTTGTAAACAACGTATTCATAACAACATACAGAGCCCACTGTAAACAGGAAAGAGGGCTGTGTGTCGCAAACTGCGGTAAAAACTCGATTTGAGAGGTATATTCTGTACACACTGCATACATGTCCAAAAATTGCTCCTAACACCTCAATAATATCGGCACGTCCCACATGTCTCAATCAGAAAAAGGCCTAATTTGAAATAGCCAAACAGAATATGCTCTTTACATGACACGTATCAAACTCTGAATATTAGTGTACTGTGCATGTAAACACAGCCATTGAGGTGTGTCTCAGCGTATCACAGGCACCTGCTGTTGTCGCTTGCTCCTCTTACGAGCACACTTCGGTCTAAATGTAGATTTTCCAGAAAAGTCCGCGCCGAAAAACCTCATCAATTAGAAATCTATACGTGTGTGTCCATGTTTTACTCCCTAGAGGCTATTTCTTTTTATTTGTGCCACCTAGCAGTTAGCCACTTAGCTTATGAAGATAAATTTAGTCAGCGACATGAAACATTAACATTTTCCAACATGGACATGAGATTCACTTTTAACATTACTTTATTAGTACATTTTATTAAAAAAAAAAACCAATACAATACTCAATACCTCCTCCAATACCACATCAAAAAGAAAAATACAAAATATTTCAAAATACACTTCTGTTTTCACAGGACATGTACAGTTTGCATACAGTCTCTTTCAAAATAAAAGCGCTATGTCTGTACAATGCTGCTAACTGACATTTCCTTCCTTCAAAAACAAATGTGCATGGTTACGTCTAGCCAACACACACACACACACACACACACACAATTGGGTTTAGGAATAAAGAACAGGGTTTGGCGTTACAGTCTTACAGGAAGTGAACACCAGCCTTCTGGATGAAAGTCAGTGGCTGTTGGACCCATAAACCACCCCTCCCTCCACCCCATTAGGACTTCCGCCCCCTTAACTTATGTTGATGTCCGGCCACATCTCCCCCTGACACTGCCAGGCACCATTACAGAATAAGAGCAAACGGCCACCTATCATGCCAACGTCAAAAGGACAGCTTTTTCCATCAGTGTCTGACGCAGGAAGTCACTGACTAAGCAGCAAAATCCAGGCACACAAGATAGGATCCTTCTTTTTTTTAACTAACACCCAGCACACAGTGTTTGTACAGAAAGTCACGTAACACATGGTTCTGTTCACATGGTGAGTGTGTTCCTGGAGAGAATGTTGTTACAGCCACAGGTTGATGCTCAGCTGCCACAGTTCAATCTGTGCATCTGTTTGTTTTGTATCTCTGGTACCTTGGATAGAATCAAATGTAAAATGAACAGAGACTGAATCATTTTGAGCATGTTGGATTGAGAAAGTACAGATTTAGCCCATCGTTGACAACCATAACTGCTCGACACTTGAAGTTCTAACCGGACAGATTTGTGGAGTTGTCAACACTCTGTTCACATCAGAGCGGAGCTGAAAACACAGTGACCTCTGTGGAAGCCATTTTCCCCTTCCTCCCTCTGTCCACTGAACTGTGGAGGCAGGATGTTGTGTGAGCGTTGGTGATTGTGGCCCAGGACAAATACAGGTGTTTCCCCGCCTCGCTGTACCCTCTTCCTGCACAGCTGAGGGGACTTGGGTCACCCTCGCCGAAATATCTGATTGTCTCTACAGCGTGTTTTGTTCACCTGTGTGTTCAGATGTGACCATATAGACACGTGTTTCAACCTGTGTTAGTGTTGGGAGGAAATATCTCTACTTCACAGGGTATTTAAAGATGTTTAGTACAGCTGTGTGCTGATGATGTTTCTCTCTCTTTTTCCTTTCCTCTCTTCCCCTCTCTCTATTGCCTCCTCGTGTTGTGCAGTACCACAGTGTTTTTTTTTACTTTTAAGACAATTTTTCTTTTGATCTTTTTCCTGAAGTTTTCAGATCCTGTATTGTGTGTGAACACAGCCTTTAAATTTAGCGCCACATGAACTGACATGCAACATTTAAAGACTTTTTACTTCACAATTCACATAATTTACTGTTTGAATTATTATATATTTTTTATGCCTCTGCGCCGGCAACAGCCAAGGCCAGAGCCATAATGTTTTCAGGTTGTCCATCCTTACCTAAGCTCGTCCCATTCTTGTGAATGTGATTTCTCAAGAATTTCTTGAGGGAATTTTGTCAAATTTGGCAGAAACGTTCGCTTGGACTTGAGGATGAAGTGATTACATTTTGGTGGTCAAGGGCGAAAGGTCAGGACGATGTGACCTTGCATCCATCCCATTCTCATGAATGTGATATCTCAAAAATACATTAAGGACATTTCTTAAAATTTGACACAAACATCCACTTGGACTGAAGAAAAAAAAATGATTAGAATTTCATGGTCCTCACTAAATATGTTTTTGGCCATAACTCATGAATTTAGTTTAGTTTAGTCTAGTTTAAGAGGAGACGGTGCAAATGAATAAATACACATGGTATAAAACTGCCAGAATTGGCCAAAAGGCTAAAAGCACAAAAAACAAACTAAAAACCAAAACAAAACGACAAAAAAACAGGGCACACACACTGAATTGGTGACTCTAATCTTGAAACTGTGCTGACTGTGTAGATCTTCTGTGTGTGAACCATGTTTTCACTGACATGGATGGAGACTGTCAGAGACACTGGACAACTGCAGCTGTTGCATACATGTTGCAGAGTAAAAGGAGGAAGGAAAAGTTGTATTTGCTGAGATAAACACATGTTGTGTTGCAGAGTGTCTGAATACATTATGTGTCACAGGTGCGGCCTTCGCTGCGTCCTCCCACTGTTTTCTCTCCTGAGCAGCAGTAGTGTTTGCAGAGTTTCCTGAGTAGGTGGTAGTCTGAAACTCTGAGGTCAAAGTCGCCGTGGTCGTTGTTTTTGATTGCCAGAGGAGCTCTGGATTTGTTTGGCTTGTGCATAGCTCAGGTATTTGCTTTGCCCCGCTCGTCTCCAAGAGTCTCCATAACCATTAACCAGCCTGTTGCATTGTTGCATACGTATCGCATTCCTGAGACCTTATTCACCGCCAGTTTACACAATGCTCCGGTTGTGTGTTTTCATACCGTGTGGGAACCAAAACACAGCCGTATCACACTGTAACATCAGGGAGATAATGCAGCGTTTAAGTTCTCCTGTTTAAATAAGACTTAATACATCTCACTTGTGTTGGCGTGCAGGCGGGTAATATCTGTATCATCTTCAGAGGATGTGTATTTCTGTCCACCCTCCCCTGGTGCAGATCGGTGGTGAATGTGGGCTGCAGTCAGCCAAGGTTATCTCCGCAGATAAAGACACAGCAGTTACATGATGCAGGTTTCAGATCTGGAACCTTTACCAAGACCAAGAACAACACCAACATTTGATCGGCTCAACACCTATCGTACTTAGTTTGGTTTATTTATCTGCACATACGTGTACTGAATAGACACGAAACCATTGTGCAGATGTTACACAGTTAGCGTGGCTAGTTTGGTGGCTTTGAGACAATTCTGATAATTCTCTTTCAGACGTCAAGGTAAAGCAGTGAAATTATTCTAAATATAGTGTAAACTTAAACTGATGATTTATTTAGTGGCCCTTTTTTAATGTGACTAAAAACAAGACAATTTATGCATCATTTGCTCAGCGTTGTTTGTTCGTATGTTGGGGAGTGAGAGTTTTCTACACAGAAGTGTCCTGCTGAGCTGCAGCTACACTCCCTCAGCAATGTCAGTTTTCTATCTGAAATCTCTTTTTTGGCCTGAAGATGAAATTTGACATTAACCAGGATTAGCAGCTCTTAATTGTGATTTATTTCCACCTCTTTGATTTTAGGGGTGAAGGAATGTTGGTCTGTGGTTCTGCAATCAGTCTGCAGCTCTCTGTCATAGTTAAGTGTCTCTTGGTGATCTTACAAAGATAATCTTTCTCTGGTTTCTTTGAGACCGAGCTGTCTGTAATTACAGGAGTATTATATATCACCTGTTTTTTCCTCACAGAGTAGGCTTTAACTTTAAATATGAGTAATATGCTGAGAGGGAAGCTTGGCAGCCAGCTCCAGCACATCAGCGTTAACTTAATTAATCACATTAACTGCAGAATATTGCACACATTTAATCTTTTGTATAAATAACAACATGATACATCATTCTTTATCTTGAAATCAAATTGAAATGTCTGGCAATGTTATCTACTTATCTGATTACTTGTCCATGTTGTGGATGTCTGAGTTGCCGGTTCCTGTCATTTAACGAGTGGATATTAGGTCCTGGATATTACCGGTGGTCCATTAAGCATGTTAAAGATTGATATCGCCGGCCCATCAGAGGTCAATTTTTGAGCAAGTTTTACGATCCAGACGAAAAGGTAATGAGGGCCTTGGGGTTAAATAGCTCAGAACTGAACCATTAAGTGATCATCTGTGATGACTAAGATGGTGAGTAACAGTCTAATAGAATCAAGTCAGGGAGCACAAAATGGGCCAGTGTAGTTTTCTGCTCATTGACCTAATGGAAAACCATCAACACAGGATCTATTTAAGAAAATATACTGCTCAGAATAGTGAGAGGACTTCAAAGGAACGAGTGGGAGAGTGATGGTGCGGTACTTCGGACTGCAGCTCTGGAGCTGCTGATGTAAAACTTGGTGAATGGACTGCTTTTACTTTACTAACCTTAGCGACCACTTGAAGCACTTTATAATACAAGCATTCACCCATTCATTCATTCATTCATACAGTGGAGGCAAACGTTCAAGGTGTCACCTGCTCAGATATTCATCCACACACAATATCTTCAGGTTTAGTTTCTTTGATATTTATGCTTCAAGGTCTCACACTTCATTTTTTGCAAACTTAGTTACTTAGCCTCTTGCACTCAACCCCCATTTTAGCAAAAACGCCTAAAATGACATACGCAAATTAAAATGACTGTAGCTTCTGAACCGCTCTGACTACATGCATGTATGAGGTCTTGCCAGAAAGAAAACTCCCTGAAGTTTCTTGTGAAAGTGTCAGAAACACTCTAGGTGATACAGAGACAGAGTAATGGGCCTCTGAAGTCAGTAAAAAATTGAAGCTTTTGCCTAAAACAAAATAAAAAATGTGTTTCAGGATGAATAACTGTCTGTGGCTTCATCTGAGCAGGTAAATGACACTGTGGGGCTGTAGGCACACGACCAATGAAAGCTCATTTCAAATTTGAAGAAGACTGCTCAAAGTATGACCATTCTACAGTGTTTTTTCCATGAAAAGATCCAGGCGGAGCTCCAAATGACAAGTCGGTCACTCGGCTTCAAAACAGTACTATCAGTGATCAAACAACACTCAGCCAGCTTCAAACATTGTACCTTATTGAAATCAGGTGTGATTATGATAGCTGATGTTGTTTATGACAGAAACACCATAAAATGTCACCAAATAAAGCCATATGAAACGTGAAAGTTATGATCCCACTTTCTAGATGGTATATCTCAGCCAAAAATAGTGGTAGGAGTGAGACTCTTACCTTTTATATAGGAGCTAATTCCCTGCTAACAGCTCCGCTTAAGATCGCGAGTAATCCTGTAACCTTTCCTGTCGAAAAACGGCACAACATGATTTGTCAACACTCATCGCGATTTTGGACTTTATGTGTTTAGGCTGCTCTGGGGCAAAATACATAAGAAATAAAAGAAAAACAATGTTATTTTTGAAAAGTCGAGAGCTTTCTGAATCCGGCAATACCAAGCATCACATGGTTTGATGACGCAGTGCGCCTGGGAGATACCATTTGAACAGAGGAGGAGGGGAGTGAGGATGTCGGTGTCCTGGCGGAGTTACAGAGGTTAAAAAAAAACGTATCAGAGTTGTCGACTCAGGTCACAAATTTAATGACTTGACAAAATCAAAAAAAAGATCTGCAACTCAAATTAAACACCAATGACTCATGACTTCACTCGGAACTGAGCCTTTTGACTTGAAAATCTTTGTTGCATGTTATCCTCCTCTGTATCGCCTCATTTCCTGTCACCTCTCCACTGTCTGCTGAGGGATAAACTACACCAACCATCTGCAGTGGGATATTCAACTACATTCTTCAGTGGGCCACATTTCTATAAAGTTAAGAGGCCAGGGGCCAGACATTTGCCTGAAACTAAAGTTGACACAACACAACACTACATTTTTAAAACTATTATTTCACTACATTGCAATTTACATTTTAATAACCTCTGCTTACAACCTCTCGTCCTCTCCTCTGCGTAAACAGTCTGCAGTTCAGGTTGAGTTTCTCTAAATTCTCGTCAGTGACCGTTCGTTTCATGCTGAGTCATTAATGGCTTCCTGTTTAGACTGAGGAACACAGAATTAAATGTATTTTTAGTTTTACAGGATCTGACAAATGCAAACAGTTTGGTTGGGGTTTTTTTTTTCAGAATTTTGCCACACACCATGTACACAACGCTACACAACGTGGCAAACACCAGGCTGCTAACATTACATTACGTTCATAGCACCATTTCCAAGAAAATAATAAAGGCACTAGGTCCAGTACATGAAACAGCAGCAAGGCAACATCCGTGTCTGCCCTCAGTCAATTTCTTCCCTCAGGACTCTCCACCGAGGAAAAGTTTGGCTTCTCCATCGGTCGCTTTCCTTCTTTGCTAACAGACCTTCAGCCGAACGTCCAGGCTTTTTCTTTGTGGTGGAATCCACTTCTGAACCGTGTCTCGGCCGCTTCTCCACCATGTTGCTTTCTCTTTCTACCTGCGCCCTACCTCTTGCTATGACACTCTCCGCATTTCCTCCCCCTCCCTTCTTGTTGTGATATTGAAAAATACCGCGAGATGTTAGAGGAGCCGAACGGCTTAATCAGCATTGTGTCATCTCCTCTAGTAGTGGCTTGGGTGAAACGGACATTTACGGACCTGTAGAAGTTACGCACTATAGCTTTAAAATGACTTTGTTAATTGACTGATGTTTAGCAGGTATAACATTCAGCATGTTCACAATCATGGTTTAGCCTGTTGGCACGTTAACACTGTCTAATCGGTTCATTCAAAGAGGAAGAGAAATGTTTGAGCCACAGTTCAAGACAATCCATTTGATAGTTGAGACATTTTACTAAAAAACACAACCGATGTCAACCTCATGGTGGTGCTGGAGGTAATGTCAGGTTATACCAAAGTAAGAGGGCCTTATTTTCTAGGGACCATGAATGTCTGCGCTAAATTGCATGGGAATCCATCCAGTAGTTGTTAGATAGATTGGTTGATCCACCACTTTGGTCAAGAGTGACAGACCAGCATCACCATTCATGACGCCACTTTGCAAACGTCACTAAAAATACCCAAATACCTTGATACTGTAAAAAAGCATTTTAACAACTTTTTATTGTTTGTCTTAATACATGTTTAAGACATTTGTGTGTTGTGTTCAGGGGTTAAGACTTCCAAATGTTTCATCTTAAAGCCATGATTACTTTATAAGTCTTGTTCTTCTGTATTTCTCAGGACAAAAGCTGCCGAGCCTGTGGAAGGAAAGGAGATTCAGGTTACAGTCTGCAACGAGGAGAAGGTCGTCTGCGGAGTAACGAAGCACACGACATGTGCTGATATGATTCAGGCCTTACTGGAGGACCACAAGTCAGTCCCAGAGAGCAAGCGGCTCCTGCACGGGGAACCCAAAGACTTCTGCCTCGTTGAGCGGTGGAAGGGTTTTGAGAGAGCTCTGCCTCCTCTCACCAGAATCCTGAGACTCTGGTACGCCTGGGGAGACCAGAGACCCTTCATCCAGTTCATTCTTGTCAAAACCAGCGATTTTGTGCCTCAGCCCATCAAGAAGAGCGGGAAGTCCAAGGGGGCCAAGCCGAAGCGATGGGAGCACAGTCGGGCTCAGTCCACCCAGTCTCTGCCGGCGGAGAGGCAGAAGCGCATGGTGAAGAAAGCTTTCCGGAAGCTGGAGAAGCTTCACAAGGAGAGTCAGAGCTCAGCGGGTGCTGAGGAGATCGACAGGATGGTGCAGCTCATTCTTCACCAGGACCACACCATCCGGGAGCAGATCCAGCGCATGAGGGACCTGGATCTGGATATCGAGCAGTTTGAGGTGCAAATCCAGAAGGAAGCCGAGTCTGAGAGTTCACTGGCTCAGAGTCTGGAGGAGAACAGCGACGAGCAGCTGCAGAAGTACCTGTACACCAGTGATGGAGTCGAACAGCTTGAGCTGCAGGTTCAGAGGCACCAGGAGCTCATCCTCCAGCTGTCCCAGGACATTGATGCTGAGCTCAGGAGGGCCAACTTCCCTCTGAGCCAATACGAGGACAGCGAACAGGAAGGAGCTGCGGCCGCTTCCTGTATCCCCTCCGAGGCGGATGAATCGTTCTACGCTGCTGAGTTGGAGAGGCTGCAGGAGGAGGTGAAGCACAGCCTCTTCACCGGCGTGTCCCTCCACAACCAAGCTGCAGAAATAGACAAGCAGCTGAAGTACTACGACACCACGCTGGTCTCAAAGGATCAGGAGTGTTGGCAGCTGGCTGCTCAGCTGAGCTCGCTGCAGATTGTGGACGGAGCAGAGGAGAAGACGTCCAGTCCTGTCCCTCTGAAAAGTGAGACTCAATGCAGCGTCTCACAGACAGTGAAACTCAAACACAGCCTGTCCCCTGCAGACGTTACAGACACAGACTCAGACACTGGGATTAGCTCCACACACAGTCAGGACTCACTGTCACCCTGTCTCGACTTCCCTCCCCCGCTGGACACAGACGTTTGAACAACCCAGTTGACCCTGCACTTCATTGTTCTGTATGAACGAACCCCAGTTTGTCTTCTCATGTGTTTTCATTACGTCTGAGTCACAGAGCCAAAAATCCCAAATCGACCCCTGTGGATTTATTGTGTCATTTAACTGCAGCTGAAAAAAAAAACAGTGAAGTGACAGAAAATAATCAGCAATTATTGTGATTAGAGATAATTATTTTCTTCTTTTTTTGCAAAAATTCCAAATTATTTGGTTTTATTTTCTCAAATCTAATGTTTTGCATCTTTTATTTGCCACATATGAAAGTATAGTTTATGATAATGAAATTACAATGGGCATATTTTCTGAAATTTAACAGAAAGAATAGAGAAGTTGGAAGTTTTTTCAAACTGTATCATACGATGGCCTGTTGCTGCCACGCCACACAGACCAAGAAAACAGAACATGAATCATTAACATGTAATGATATATATTGTTATGTTATATTTTATGTTATACCAAGAAACTTATATTGTTTTATGTTACAATACACTGTTTGTCTTGTCAAAACAACAGAAGTGATCACGACATAATGTAAAAAACATTTTATAACAATAAATTCATCTTTGTTTTTTCAGTTTTGGGTTATAACAAAATAAAGAGCATATTGCTACAGTGATAAATTAAATGATATAATAAATATAATTAAAAACTATAGCATTAAAAGATTTTGTTAAAATGTGAGAAACATTGTTAGCATATATTGTTTTTAATATTATGTGATGCTGATTCATGTTCATGTTTTTTTTTTTCTGGCATGGCAGCAATAGGCCACCGTATGACACAGTTTGAAATAACTTACAAACTACAACATTAACTATTGTATTTTTTAAACAGTCTCTAGATTTTCTTGGCTAACGGATTAACGTGTATTCCTATAAAATTATAGAAAATTTGCCCATTATAATTTCAGTATCATATACTACAATAATGCACTTGGCAGTAAAATGCCTCCGTAGCATGGTTGCTAGAAATGAAATATCTAATTTCATTTCTTTTGTATGAAATTTATTTTTCTGCAATTTTACTTTTTCCAAATATTTTTCTTGAGAGATGTGATACATCACTTTTAAATTTTGAAATCAAGGTTTATATTTCTTTCTTGTTTAGCAAAGTTTTTTTATGCAGATGGAGCAAAGACTCTCTGAGGATTATAGAAAACCTTCAAAAACAGCTGCAGGTGTTGTTAAATAACTTTGTGGATTTCTGAAAGGCAAAAGAACGCTAACATTTGGGACTCAGATGTAACAATGACACATGCAAGGCTACAGTCCATCACTGTGTGTGACAGTTCTCGACTTGAGGTGAACATTTTTACCCCCAAAGAAGAACAACTTTTTCCTACAGAAACAACCGCATCTAAGATGTCTGGGCTCAGTTACTTAAAAGCAGTTTTGTTGTTTAATTTCTTAATAATGATGAATGTATGCTTCTTTCCCTTCTTAAAGTTCTTGAGGTATTTATGAAGCTGCACTTCTCTGTACACACTCATAAGGTCTATTAACATGTTTTATATTAAAACAGATAGCTGTTTGTAACTGTTTCAGATGTAGAATTAAAGATTTCCTATAACTGCACTGTAAATATACTGCTGTAACCACTGTAAGTGATTATGACACAGGCAAAGTTTGTAAAGATAATTTGATGAAATAACACAGAAAAACGTATTTATTTATCTTGTAATTGTATTTTACAGATGAGATTTTATTATGACTGTTTCCCCTCTGAGGCAATAATCAGGTCTGATCAAATGGCTCATATTAAGGGGTCAAAACAACATAAATATCTGGATTATATCTGTGTAAATCATACCTAAAAACAAAAAGTATAATAGAGTGTACATTTCAACTTTCATAATAAACACTAATACTGTAAATGTCACAAAGAGAAATCGCTGTGTTGTCGAGTTTGTTTAGCATCAGTGCTGCTGCACCAGAAGCTGTTAATGGTAAAACCACGAGGCTTAAAAACAACTCAGGGGTCAGATTTTATAGATTCCTCAAAGCTCTGAGTCACCACAGAGAAATGACACAGCGAGCACTGAGCCCCCTCCTCGTCACTGCACCATATAATCAGACAAGATGGTCGCCAGGCAAGCACAAACAACAGCGAGCCGAGCTCTCTCCTCTCGTCAAGGTAGTGCTGACAGACTAACACTTTGTACTCGAGGCTGGCTGCTGGAAAAGCCGAGGATATCTATTTCACACGCTAATTGCTTAACCTCCCCCTCCCTCATCCTCCTTCACCGCTTCAAGCCACTAAGTAACTCCACCAAGCATGAAAGGCCACAGATCTTACAATGTGAACAATCGTGCTCCGGTGCCTCACGCTTGGTGACGGAGCAGGGGTTTATCACGGTACTTCCACCAACAGGTTCGCAGAGCTGAGATAAAAAGGTGTTCGGTAGAATTTGTGTTCTAATATAAGCCAGATATGTCTTCAGCTGGTGTATATGTTGAAAGAATGTGGAATAACTGAGTGTGTTGTTCAGATGAGGCTTTTAAAACACGCTCTGTTCACCCCATTGTTCACTGACAGACATGTTGAGGCACCTCAAACAGTAATACATAATTAAATGCACTGATGGAGGACCTCCCTGCACTTTCTCCCACATCAGTTGCTGTTAAAGCACCAAAGAAGTTAAACAAAGCGCAGGGTGTACGTTTCCAATCCTTGGCACATTGTAAAAGCCTCAGAAACAGCACTTACGCCAAGACGGGACAATACAGTTCTCCACCATTGTGGAGTCTTTGTTCCTGTGAAGGCCCAGACTATTCCACTGTGTGAGACTGAGGAGGATTTAGTGGCGTCTAGCAGTGAGGACTGCAGAGCTGAAACTTCTCCTGGTTAGAATTCCTTCAGTGTTCATTGTTCCGAAGGTTTGAACCAGGAGCTGAATTATCCGCAGAGGTCTCTTCCTCTCCAAAACAAACAGACCAGGGGTCTCGTTTATAAAAAGATGTGCAGGATCCATACTAAAAATGTCAGTCAAATTCGGCACGCTCCAAAAAATACTCAACAGTTTCTACAGTTTGGCTTCCACCTCACCATCTGCGCTGCCACTTTCCTGTCTCCAAAATGTTCATCAGCATGGGTCCAACTTTCTCCCATCAAGCCTGTTTTTATAGATCACAACTTTTTCATGGGAAGTGGCGCACGCATCTTTCAGGCCTCGTTTGGTGCATTTGCAATGTTTATGAATGAAACCGGCAAAAACCCTGAATCAAAACAGTGTTTCTCATACGCTGTTTGGCATGTCTGAGATGGGCTGCCAGCCCAGCACCTGCTAATGTGCGCTCATCTTTTTTCTCTGATAACTTAAAATTGAGATGCTCATGTGAATTATTCACAGAGGTCTCTTTCTTTCTCAAAACAGATCGTTAGCTCAGCACCTGCTAATGTGTGCTCACATCTTTTTCCGTTGATAACTTACGCCAGGGCCACACCGCCCGCGGAAGCGCTGTGAATAGCCTCGAAGCGCCTCGAAGTGAAGCCAGTTTCCTCTCAGCGCCCATGTTAACCGATTGTGTCATCCACACCGGCTGCGCCACGCAGCAACTAATTTAGTTGGTTGAACAGAACAGATACAGATGATGGTGAATCCCTAGAAAACACTTATATATTCCATCTCCGCCAGCCCCCCCCTCGATCCTTCACACTGGACCTTTGAGTAAAAACTTGTTCAAAAACACTCACTGCTTTTTTCTGTACTCCATAAACTGGTGTTGCCCTGCAGCAGTGTGACTTCACTTCAGGCTCAGGTGATGTTTACCTCTCCTCTCTGCTGCAAATCAGCAATTCAAAGACTCGCCAACTCGCAAGTGTGTTTGCCGACAACAATAATTACACTGACCAAAATGGCAATTAGGCTGACTGCAAACCCGTCTCTGTTCAGCCCTCCCAGTTACGACGACTGGCCAGCCCCAGTAAACCCATCATTTGTCATCAGCTGTGGTTCCAGTGCTGATGATGAACAGCTGAAATTTACAGTAGATGTACATACCAGGAACACATTTTAAATTATGAACACACACTGCTCGTCTCACAGACACTGATCAACATATCTTATTTTCTCTACGTCCTTACTGTTCTGTATCTGCACATATGTTGTTTAAGGAAGCAGTGATGTAAGAGTGAGGAAGGAAGACGTGACGTGAAGGCTACTGTAGTGTGTTTGATCTGGCTGGGAAGCTTTCAGTGAAGGACAAGGCCTAATTGGCAATTAACACATTTCACACCGTTTGATCTTTTTATCAGCTTATCAGCGCTGAAAGGAGAAAACATTTCGCCTGAATCTTCCAGTGTTGGGTTGTAGAACATACTGATTACATCCTTCAACCAAATGATGATATGGTTTTATTTAGCTATTATAAGAACAGCCAGTCTATGCAGTGGCATCAGGTAGTTACAACTAGGGCATTGTATCATGCACATATCATGCAGAGGACATTTTTGACAATTGTCCGTAAAATACACACAGCTTTGTTTTAATAAATAACAGAAAAATAAAGGGGGGAAAGTGATTTAATAGGACTCCATTCCTTGCTGAAATGGAAACTAATAACACAAACATAAGGAAATCTTCTATCAGCAGCAATCAGGTGATGTCTGACACAAAAACAAAGAGCAAAAGATTTCAATATTGTAAATTATTCTCAGTTGCAGGGTTGGTACAGTAATCTCTCTCACTGAGACAGCTGGCTCAGTCTGTTTGTTTCGTTTTGAAAAAGACAAAAAAGAGCAGCATGATAAGCCGCACTGACAAACGTACATTACACCAAGAGTGATACATAACAATAAGCATGAAAAACAAGAAATATAAATGAATAAATAATGAAAAAAAGTCGGAAAGAAAAACTTGACATCCAACAAAGTGATCTGATTGTCAGAATTATTCATTCATCACAACATCACACACAGCTACAGCAGAGGGATGGCATAGGGTCAGCCATAACAAAACACCCCTGGAGCATTTTGGGGGAGTTTGGTGCTCAACTGCACCTCCTCACCTGCTAGCTCGCACTCCATACTTGGTCCATACGGGAACTTGAACTAGCGATCCTACAGTTCCCAGCCCCAAGTCCCTATGGACTCAGCAACTGTTGCCCAAGTGGCATTGCCCAGGAGGTGAACTGGTACCTCACCAGCTACCAGCCCATGCTCCATACTTGGTCTCGATGGGAGACTTGAACTTAAGTCCCTATGGACTGAGCCACTGCCACAGATTTGTGGATAAGCCAATCTCTTTAAAAGCAATTTGCAAGCTCTGATTGATGAAGAAACATCTGTTATTTGAAACACATTTTGTATGCAAAATGAAAGCAGCGTGACATTTGGGAAACTATTGAAAAGGTTTGATAAAAATGTTTCTAAAAAGGTTGATGGGATGATGTTGACACAAGACAACCAACTTTTGGGTTTTGGAGTCCAGCAACTAATTGTTCAAACTATTTCCAAAGTGTCACCCTGTATTCAGCTGCTTTTAGTGGAAGCAGATAAGGTCAGATAATCACTAGATCACTAGAAGTTAACTGTAAGAAACACAGAGTGATATAAAAAGCAAACAGCAAAAAAAAGCAGAATATAATGAACGACGGGCTGAAATGCTGATTTCCCGTTACTGAAAGATGGTTCTTGATATGCATGCAAACACTCCCTTTTGTCCTCACACATTGTGTTTTTCTGTAGGAACATACATCACACTGTGACTGTGCCAAAATCCTGCTCTGCGTTTGCTGGCGTTCCCACAACACGCCCGACTGTAAACTTGATTTGATTATGTGTGATTATTTTATGATTATGCCGAAAGCAAGACTCAATCTTTCCCATCCTTGTTGCATCAGTTCATGAAACCTTCATCTCCCAAAATGTACTAAACTCAGAATGCAGCACTGAGTTTGTTGCCGGTGAGTTGGGGATGAAATGGGACTTAAAAAAAAAAAAAACATTAGGTGACATGAAATGTTCATGCAGCGGCCCTGCAGCCGATCTCAGTCACATTTGCATTCAACTTGGACAAATCAGGACTTGTCGAAGCAGTTTGAGAGCCTGGGGCTTAATTGCCTCAATCAAAGCACATTTGGAGCGCCATCCCATCCAAGAGGCATGAATCATTTGATAAAAGAGCCCAAGGAGCAATAAACTGTCCCTGCTGCCAGGCAGCGACAGGAGAGCAAACAGGGGAAAGTGAGAGTGCATGTGTGTGTGTGTGTGTGTGTTGTAGTTGGTGGGAAACCTCCTGGCTGCTGTTTTAAAGACGGGAAATTCTGGAAATATGATCTGGGCTCTGTGGTTTCTTACATTATTGTACATAATATAATGGTGTTCACCAATTCAGATTAAACTCATAGATGTTCTCTGTGCAAACACACACACACACACACACACACACACACACACACACACACACACACACTTCAAATGCTCGCTCTTTAATCCCTGCACCACCTCCCTCCTGCCAAACACATTTTTATTTTGGCATGGATGTTAATTCCTCTTTATTAACTCTGCTGTCCTGGCTGAGGCTGTTTGCTTTTCTACAGGTGCTCTCTGATGCTCCTCGCTGCTCTCCGTCACACAGCCTTTCATTACAAGGAGGTGGAGACACTTGTCGCCACTCACACAGACAGACGAAGACAGCGAGAGACAGGAGAGACAGAGAGGCAGAAACAAAGCAGGGAAAGATACTAATGCACAGAATCAAGTTTAAAGTGTTTAATATAGATATATAAGACAGTTCATTGAGACAAAAGTGAACTAGAAGCAGAAATAATATGAACTGATGAATTAAACCTTAATGTTCAGAGCCAAGCAGAGACACAGTTTATCTGACTAAACGTTATATCAGCGAAGATGCTAAAAGAATAAAGAGGAAGCCGTTATAATGGAGCCATGACTCTGGCTAAAAGAGAAACAACAAAAACTACTGTACTACCTTTAAATCAAACTCACTCCACGAGGTTTGTGTCTGATTCGGCCCCACTGTCATGTGGCCTGCCTCAGGGTTCTGTCCTGGCCCCTATGCTGTTCACCCTGTATATGCTTCCCATTGGCTGTATCATCAGTAATTTCAAAGGCATTTCCTATCATTGTTATGCAGATGACATCCAACTATACCTGTCATTTAAACCAGATAACATAGACAAAAATCAACATACTCCATGAATGTCTGTCTGCCATCAAGAACTGGATGGCAAACAACTTCCTCCAACTAAACGCAGACAAGACCGCTCATGCTTCTTCCACCTCAGAAACCTTGCAAATCTCAGGTCCATTGTCTCACACTCAGAGCTGGAAATGGCCATCCATGCATTTATTTCATCCCGGCTTGACTACTGCAATTCACTGTTCACCTGCCGCAGTAAAACATCTCTGGACCGCTTACAACTTGTCCAAATTGCCGCTGCCAGGTTGCTCACTCGCCACTCCTGGCATCGCTGCACTGGCTTCCTGTTCACTTTAGATTCCAATTCAAGGTCCTGGTCCTGACATACAGAGCCCTCCACAAAGTAGCCCCCGCTTACAATTGCGAGCTCCTCAACCCTTACATCTCCAGCTGGTCACTGAGGTCTTCTAACCAGGGGCTCCTGGTCGTTTATAGATTGTGTTTGTACTTGCTGTGTTTTCTATTTATTTAACTGTTTGTATATTTATTGTGAAGTACTTTGAGACTCCGAGCTGTGAAAGTAAATAAAGATTTACTTACTAACTTACTTACTTACTTACTGAATATGAACAGTCAAGAGTACATTATGTGTGACTCTCAGTTGCTTTATCTTGTTAGGTTGCTTTTGTTAAAGGAAACTGACAACACAAATATTCTTTTCCTTGTTCTCCTTTTAAATTTGCAGCCCAGTCACCAGGATGAATGCTGTCATTGTACGTTCCTGCAAACTGTTTCATGTGTAGAGAAAATGTTAAAAAGATAAATTTCTTTACATTTAAATTTTATGTTGAGACAACAATGACTATTGTGTGGTTAGGTTCAGGCAAACAAATACTTGGTTATGGATAGGAAAGTATGTTTTGGCTTAAAATACCTGGTATTGCTGGTACAACCACAGCTGGAACTGAGGTCACCTTGCTAGAAATGTGCTGACGTCGGCTTAAAAATACAGCTTACTGGCTGATGTCTCCATATAAAGATAAATATAAAAATATGTGTTTTTTCTCACCACAACAACTGCTGTAAATGTGCTGACATCACCAAAAAAATATCCAATTGTTATTGATACATCCACCACTGGAAGTAAAAAGAAAATTAAAAAATTACCTGGTTGTACAACCACTGCTGGAAATGTGCTAATGTTGCCTTATTGTACTCCACCCACATTTTGTAGCAAAAACGCCTAAAATGACATACCCGAATTAAAATGACTGTAGCTTCTGAACCACTCTGACTACATGCATGTATGAGGTCTTGCCAGAAAGTAAACTCCCTGAAGTTTCTTGTGAAAGTGTCAGAAACACTCCAGGTGATACAGAGACAGAGTAATGGGCCTCTGAAGTCAGTAAAAAATTGAAGATTTTGCCTAAAATAAAATGTTTTTCAGGATGAATAACTGTCTGTGGCTTCATCTGAGCAGGTAAATGACACTGTGGGGCTGTAGGCACACATTTCAAATTTGAAGAAGACTGCTCAAAGTATGACCATTCTACAGTGTTTTTTCCATGAAAAGATCCAGGCGGAGCTCCAAATGACAAGAGCGCTCACTCGGCTTCAAAACAGAACTATCAGTGATCAAACTAACACTCAGCCAGATTCAAACATTGTACCTTATTGAAATCAGGTGTGATTATGATAGCTGATGTTGTTTATGACAGAAACACTATAAAATATCACCAAAAATGAAACGTGAAACGTGAAAGTTATGATCCTACTTTCTAGACGGTATATCTCCAAAAATAGTGGTAGGAGTGAGACTTGCGAGTAATCCTTTAATTTTTCCCCTCGAAAAACGCCATGACATGACTTGTCACCACTCATCGCGATTTTGGACTTTGTGTGTTTAAGCTGCTCTGGTGCGAAATCCATTAGAAATAAAAGAAAAACAATGTTATTTTTGAAAAGTCGAGAGCTTCCTGAATCCGGCAATACCAAACATCACATGGTTTGATGACGCAGTGCGCCTGGGAGATACCATTTAACAGAGGAGGAGGGGAGCGAGGATGTTGGCGTCCTGGCGGAGTCAGAGAGGTTAAAAAATATGTGGCTGTTGTCACTATAATCACCACTGTAAAAAATTTGGATGGTCTCCAACATTGGTCTGTGGCTTGGGTAGTTGGCAGCTGTCATACCAGCGTCCCCTCCTCCAGATGACAACTCACTTTAGAAACATGGATATTATATGTATGAAACATACACATTTACAGAAACATAAGATACAAATATTTGTTTTGATGCATCAGACACATTAAAATGGTGTTTTTTTCTTTGGTTTTCAGCCCAGTTGCCAGAAGAATTGGCATTTGTTTTAAATTATCTTCCATCTTGTCCAATCTGTGGACATTAGTACAGAGAGTCATTTGTGCAGACTCACACAAAAGTCCAATCAATGGCAGCGTCTCCTCCACATTTATAGGTTAACTGTTTCGCCTCGTTGACCTTTAAAGGTCTCTCTTGATATGTCATTACTATTTAGGTTAGACATTTGTCTGACTGACATGTATTATATAAGCCATGGTCATCAATGGAAAAGCAGAGCATGCCTTAGATTTTCCTATTCAGATTTGCTCAGTATAAAACTGGCTCCTAGACTCGGCCATTTCAGCTCTCACACAGAATCATTTAATGAGTTCAGATGGGAACATCAGCTGCATGATAACCTTCACCACAGTCATGACAAACATGAATTCTGATCATCAACATTTTATGAGTTTACTGATATAATTATACTGATTGATGAGGACAAATTATTTGTATGAAGTGATGGATGGTAGCATGTCTCTGCCTTTCCATCAAAAGACACCTCTGACTCATACAGTCGGCATTCAGAAATACTTCAAGGGGAGCGCCAACATGCAAATCTTATTCTGTGTATACGTCATAATGAGGCCCAGTCAGTCTGTGAGAATACTCATGTTTTGTTTGGCTTTAGAGGAGCTCTGAAGTCTGGGAGGTGATTTTGTCTCGGAGATTCGGTTAGATATTGGTAAAGGTTTTGTTACAAAGTTTGCAAAGGATGGCTGTTCAGCAGGCGGTGAGAGTCTAATTAAAATATGGGCTGCATTATGGAAAGTGTAGGATCTCACTGCATGCGTCGTCACATTAAAAAGGATTCAGTTTTACGCCACCATTTTTAATCATTCAGCGCTAAAAGGAAGGTAGAGAGGAAAATCTCGTCAGACAAACCAAGAAATTAAATCCAACGTGATGTGAGGGGAGTAAGATGATTCACACTGCAGTCCACAGTCTAACCTCTTTAACATTCCCATGAAATACGCAGGTACTCTCAAGTCCATTTCATACACAGCAGGCTACATGAACATAATGGGATTTGATGGCAGTCGCTGTCTCTGAGGATGAAGAGGACCTGATCGTTCCCGCCCACTTCTCTGCGATTGCCTGACTGTGGCGCTCTGATTAGCTACTTAAGTAAACATGGAATTCGTTTACGTCTTCACACACCTGCAGCTTGACCTCTACACTCCTCAACACTTCCTCTGTGGTTTTAGTCGCCTGATTATGCCTGTTTTCATGTGGTGTTTCACAGTGTGTAATCAGCCTGTGAGGTATAACCTTGCCATGTTGAGAAAGATGTTTGAATCCACCGGAGGGTCTCAATCCACCACCTGTAAGAGGAGGAGAAAAGTTACATGCTTATAGATTACACATGACATCTGTAATGTTTGTGCATTTCCCTGACGTAAGTTCTGCCTTCTGGTGGAAATTGGATTTTGTTCTCAAAGGGAAGTATAAAAAGAGCAACCTTCTCCCCTTTTCCTCTCAAATCAGCTCCTCTCATGGAGGCTGCTGTGAGGAGTCGACTCTCGCTTTCATCCAATTAGTGTTGGTTTTATATTTGGTCATTTGAATTTGAAGAGTCTGTGCAGTCAGGTTAATCTAGCTAATAAGATCACTACAGAAAGTCTGGTCTGTCTCCTGAGCATACATTTAAAAAGCAGATCCTTACAAGGCAAATACAATAATTAATTGTCTTAAACAACCACTCTATAAATACTTTTTTAAAATACGTCCATTGCAACAAATTAAAACTTTGGACTATTGAAAGGCACTAAGTGCTTTTTCATTTAGACAAAGTTCTTGCATAGCTGCTTGTGGTAGACAACATCCATTTATTCATTTTCATCCTTTATCCTGGGCAGGTTGTGGCGGCAGCAGGCTGAGCACTCCAGACGTCCTTCTACCCAGCAACATTTTCCAGCTCCTCCTGGAGGGCCCCGAGGTGTTCCCAGGCCAGATGAGATATATAATCCCTCCAGTGTGTTCTGGGTCTGCCTCTGGGCCTCCTACCAGTAGGATGTGCCCGTAAACCCTCTAACAGGAGGCTCCCAGGAGTTAAATAGAGAGCTTTGTCTTCTCATGGCACTTTCTACTATGAAAAGTCACATGTTCCTGCAGGAATATGATCCGAAATCTGGGAGATTTGAACAAGCTTAGCTGCCAAGGTTACGTTTCCCAGACAATAGCATGTAGCTTCATGCAGCAGTGTACTTGTAGCTGACTGACTATGTAAAGCAACGTTTTCTCCAGTTAAAAATCTCCAAGAAAAGCTTCTTAACACAGCAGGATGTTTTCCAGCAAAAAAAAAATCTGAAATGTAGGAAGAAATGAACAACATCGGCAGATTAGATTACATGTTTCCCTGACATTAGCACATAGCTACATGTAGCAGTGTACTGGACTGACTGTATAGTGGCATTTTGTCCGGTTAAAAATCACCAGTAAAAGCTTAGAAGCACAACTGGATGTTTTCCTGAAGAAATTATGGAAGAAATGAAAATTGGCATCCGACATTACATGTTTCCCTGGCATTAGCATGTAGCTACATGCAGCAGTGTACTTGCAGCCAGGGAATGACTGCGTATAGTGGCACTTTCTCCAGGTAAACATCACCAGTAAAAGTTTCTAAACCGAAATCTACACGTTTCAGCAGGAATAAGATCTGAAATCAGTGACAAATTAAAAACCTCAGCAGAACAAGATTACATGTTTCCCTGATGATAGCATACTACATGTAGCAGTGCACCCAAGGAATGACTGCGTATAGGTGGACTTTCCAGTTTAAAATCACCAATGAAAGGTTCTGACCAGCCAGACATTCTGACCAGCCAGACATTTTCCAGCAGGAATATGATATGAAATCAGGAAGTAATAAACAACACTAGCAACCAAGATTACATGTTTACCTGACTAGCATGTAGCTACATGTAGCAGTGTCAGCTTTGTTACGTAAACACTTGCAGTAGCGTCCCTGCAGCAGAGGCTGCAACCTGAAGTTTATTTTTATGTCTTATTTTTTGCCTGACCTCTGCGGTCTTCTCCGCTCCGTCGGAGGGCCTACACTGTGTATCCCAGAACGGGTGCTCACGTGTGGGTGAGAAGAGCGGAGAGGACCGCGACGAGGTGGAGTTTGTCACAGTAGATCTACACTTTGCTGGAGAAGGGTGAGCAGCACAAACAGAGCTCGGCATTGTTGTTGTGACGGTCGACTTTCTCGTGCATGCCTAGTGACTGAAAGCGTAATGCGCATGGGCAAAAAGTTTTCAGAAGAACTACATATTGCAAGTTTACATGACAATGGAGACAGTGCCGTTTCCAAAAAATTGCACTCTGGACCCCGTTTTCAAAACATTGCATTTTCAGGCACCCAAAACGCCGCTGTTGTGTAAACTATCGGCCAAAACGCAACTAAAGTTTATCGTTTTCAGTTGAACTCGTTGTCGTAAACGGGACCTGAGACGCTGTTCACAACAGTCATGAATTCATAATGTTTTCTTCAAATTTCAGCCCTGTTGTTTTACATGTTCCTCTCCTGCACGCTCTCGATGCTCCCACAGCTACACGAGCATGCAAAGACACTCCTCTCACATTCTAGGAAATAAGATGCAGGAAAAAAATTAAACATCTTCACAGCAATTTTTGCCCTAACAATGCTGTGAGCACTGTTAGGGCGAAGCGACACTGGGATATTTCCTGCATAGCATCTCTCAGGAGAAAGGAGACTTTGAAGAATAAGCTCGGCTCTGAGAAGGTTTGAAGTGGCAGACTACTGACGACCAATGTGCTCTGTGTTAGATCTGTTGTGCCTTTGATGGCGGGCAAGAGGCTCTCTTGTTTCCTGTGCAATGTCGAGGACAACGCTAATCTAGGCACAACCCCTCCCCCAGAGCTGGCACTTTGAAGACCCCCGTCTGTTTGTGAGATTAATGTGATTTGGGGACAATTTCCTGGGAGGGGTCCTGTCATTGCTGCAAACGCCCAAAAACCCTATACATACTGTACCGTGCTGTACACACACACACACATGCACTAACACAAACAGGCAGTCCAGTGCACACACAAGTAAACACAAAAACAGAGCACACACACACACACAACTCTCTTTATGACCCGCAACCCACAGCCGCTGTTTCTTTCACTGCGTGTTGCCATGGTAACTGAAAGCACACTCAGCTCCTTGGCAGTTGTTCCCATCTCTGTATTTTAAAAAGGTGCAAAAGTCCCTGTGGAAAAAGCTCAGCAAACTCTTGTTACATTCACTGAAGCCAAAGTTCCTCCATGCTCCCCGCTGTCAGTCACCAGTGAGAGATCTGCCCTGATTTATCACCCTGTTTATCATAAAGATGCAATATTTTCTACCGCGAACCTCTCAGAGATGAGACGTGCTGGAATTCATCTCAATTTCAGGTCCAGATAATGTGTTTTGTTTTGCAGACTCTGCTTTTCTGTCTCTTTATCTTGACAGGCAGAGAGGCTGCATTGGATTAACAGCAGAGATGGAGGCTGTGTTGACTCTGACACAAAGAGAGCTGCATTCCTCTGGCTCAGGACGTATGACTGAGCAGGGCTCGGCCCGGCCTCGCGGGCTGGGGTCTCTTTCCAGTGGCTCCTGTGCAGTCATGGGCAGTGGCTTCCTGTGATGTTTCCTGTCAGAAAGGCCTTTCAGAGCAGCAGTTTTAGAGCCTTTTGGGAGGAATGTGAAAGATAGCAAATGAGCTGGCTCGAGACCTGGGCTCACCAGTATTTGTAAGGAGTTATTTTTATGGTTTGTTATTGTCTGGAGATGTGCACATCCTGTGGGAAAATGCAGTGAAAGTCAGAAAGTAGTAAAGTTTTATCTTTTACTTTAAACAGAAAGTTTTACCCAGGAAGTTTGAAAAACTGGCACCTCACACTCCTGTCGACAGTAAAATACTGCGGCACTGTGCTTTTGAAAACACAATGAGACCCCAGAAACACACCACCCTATCACAGTAAATATGACAAATTAAGAACAACTTAGAGTCTGTAATTTTACGCTGATAATCAGCTTTCTTTGTCTAATTCTGTGTGTGGTAGTTTGGACTTTGTAAACTACTGTATAAGGAATAATAGCTGCATCATCTCAGGGAAGCTTAAAGGTCCAGTATGAAACATTTCACCAGTATTGCACCAGTATCTAATGCCAATGGCTGTTGCAGCCCGAGGATGAGGTGGCAGCCTACACCCAAGGAGGATCCTTTGGAGGTTTGATGGTGGTGGAAGGAGCGTGCTAAAAGAGACGTCTGATTCAAGAACGGAGAACCAGCTTAATGTGAGGGACTGGAGCCTGGGGGGGTTTGATCATGGGTGTGGGTTGGTACAGCTTTGACTTAGACATAATCGTAGGTAACGGGTCGGGTCTGGTACTGAGCTTTACGGGTGTGGGCAGGTGCGGGTTTTCAAAAATGGACTGGTGCAGGATGTGACATCTTGGGTGCTCCTGATTGCTTTGTCTTTTTTGTGTTTTTACCTGCATATAAAGGCTTTCTAGGCCATCATGGTGTTATCAATGAACAAGACTCCAGGGTCTTTCTATGCCAACGAACCTGTGAGCCTGTACTGAGGCAGGTACTGAAGCACTGTCAAGAACTACTACAAAGCACCAGAGGAAAAGTCATGGGATCTTTGGGTCGTGAAGGTCTCTACAAAATTTTAGTCTGGATGACAAACTGTAAACTTTGTTAGCATACTGTACACTGATTTTAAAAAGTCACAGAGTTGTTGGGCAAACTCCTCCAGGCTGGTAGCAGGCGGCACAGGAAACGAGGGAAGTAGTGTGTTTGTGCAGGGAACGAGGTCAGTGCTCACAATGGAGCCTGGCTGTATGTTGTCTAGAGGGGGGTATTGTAAATCATACACCCTCACACACACAGACATACAGAGCACACACACACACACACACACACACACACACACACACACACACACACACACACACACACAGACTTAGACACAGTCTTTCTCTGTGAAACCACAGAGCATTTTAACACAGAAAATGAAATATAGAGCAGTCATGTGTTTCTACTCAAAGCATTTTAAAAGATACTGTGGAGCGATGATGTGTTGCTCTGTCCTGCATCTTCATCTCTCCCTCACACACACACACACACACACACACACACACACACACACACACACACACACACACACACACACACATACACTTGAAACTTTCACTGAATGGTCTCAATAGTCTTACTCTCTCAAGAGTTTAATGGCTTAAGACTTTTTTTCTGAATGTGTGACGTGGCTCAGGCTAAACCACGACGCACACAATGCATCCTCCAGGGTGATTTACTTCTCAGTTCACTTTGCACCTCACTGACTTTGCTCTTAAAATGTTTTTTTTTTAATCGTTGTGAAAATGTTCATTAGAAAAATAAACTGAAAAGTGCCTTTACCAGAGGGATGCTGCCAAAAAAGAGTTATGTCCATAGACGATGATCAGCGACACAGCCACAGCCAGTAAAAATCCATGTTTGCCCATATCCACAGTGTAACAGCTAATAATGCGCACAGCAGAAGCATAAGGTAGTTAATAAAACGGGCCCTGGTGCATGCTATTATGACAGGCCCAAAGGCGGCCTAGTTACTTGTTATACGCCTCAACTACGGTAGCTACCATAAAATCTTATTGTCACATGATCAAATAGAGACTTGACACTGGGCACCAACATACAAACCATCATTGCAGAGCAGAGTGCCTACACGTATAAACAGGCTAAAGTTTTACTTTAAATGAAATTTAAGGCCAAACTTGCGATGGAATTACACATTAAAAGTGAAAATATACTCTTTCCGGGTAAACACATTGATGCCAGTTCAAAATGAACAGTATAATTGACCCTGACGATACTCTCTGTGCTTATGGCTCTGCATGCGCGATTCCACCACCCTGATCCCCATTTTACTTCCACGTAGAGCACAGTTTGCTTCGTAAACACATTTTTCATAGCTTGCAATGTGCTAGTTTAACGATGCAGATTCATTATGTGATCTAAGTGCACTGAGGGGGCAAAGATAGGGACGTTACACACATCCAGGTGTTGTGTCAAAGTCTGGTACCCTGTCGAATTTCCCTCTTGTTAGAATTCTGTTTCCTATAGCACCAACACTAAACATTTTATCGGTGATCTGACAAAAAACATTTAAGACCCATTAAATCTGAATTTAAGACAATATATTACTTTTTAAGGCCTTTTATTGGTGAATGTGTATTTAAGATATTTTAAGATGAGAAATTTAGGGAAAAAAAGAAAAGAATATAAAGGAATATATAGAAAATGGCAAATGTAGTTTTTCTTTGTACACAGGCATATCTCTAAGGTTGCAAACTAAATCTCTCTTAAGGGCCTGTATTCTGCCCCACGTACAGTTGGAGGGCCCTCTCTCTATATAAATGCTCCTCACCCCAGAACCAATATATGGCACACAGTGCACACACTGCCTTCATTTTAAAATGCTTAATATCATAGGCGTTTCTAGCCCTAAATTGAATCTCAGCACCCCTAAAATTTGAGAGATGTTTTTTTACTGTATGTCCTTTTTTAACAAGCTAGAAAAGTGTCAAAACCATACAGTACTTGGTTGAAATGTAATATTTTAACAACAAAAATACAGCAAAATGAGTTGTCTTCCCCCAGAAATTAGGGTTACGATATGTTTCTTTTATGATTCCGATCCATTCCTCTTTTGCTGTGGCTCAGCATTTAAATAACCTTTATCAGATTTGATGGTTTAGTCACAGACTTGCCCAAAAAGTGTTGTGCTTTTCTTTTACAAATGTGGGAAAGAAATTGCATTGAAATGTACAAAACAGTGAAATGTATCTTGCCTGGCCGGGCAGCTCTCTGGGTGCTCAGCACCCCTAAACCTCTGATCCTAGAATCGCCCCTGCTTCATATGTATGTGAAGAAACTCCACATTAAACTTTCTTTGTATCAGGAGTTAATGCTCAGAGCTGTTGAAGCTTCATGTTCACCTTCAGATCTGAAAACTCATCTATAAAAATGAGATTTCACAGCTATGATGCAGCAATCAAAGAAAACATATCAAAGGAAGCCATTTGTTGAGTGTCACTCAATAAACAGGAAGTAAAGGGCTTTTAACCAAATTAATGATTCCTGTTTACTGACAACAGACAAACGGATGCAGACTGAGCGTAGACACCAGCAGGAAGGATGGACGGTTAACCTTTAAACTGGTCCCGCTTGCTATTATACACAGGTCACGTCATCTCGTCTCTGTCCTTCCGTCTCCTGTGAATTAGATTAGTGATCACATGCCTGAGCACCGCTCCTCTATCTCCTCATGTCGTTGGCAGCATCGACGTAGGTCTGTGCTGTATATTACGTTAACATTAACCTCATTTAGAAATGTTTTAAAAGGCAGTGGGGAGATCTGGACCAAGTCCAAACTACAGTTTGTTAAACTGTTAAGATGGTCGAGTCAATCTGAGTCTCTTCCTCAACTCTACCACTCAGTGTGTTTCCAGTCACAGTGAAGTGGAGCCACAGTTCCAGCTGGACAAGGACATTTAACTGGCCTACTGTGCTTGTCCCAGTGTACAAGCACGGGAGGGGAATCCATTCATTGAGCCAAGTATGTGCGACTCCTCTACGATAGGTGGAGATATGCCCCCTTTCAGCTTGTTAGTATTGGACCTTTTTCCTGTTGACCTATTACGTCACTGACAAACAAGTTAGCTACGGTTAGCTAGCTGCTAACTGCTACCATGGTGGACAACTTTACAGCTCTGTACATTTGGTCCGTCCAAAAAGTCACGGCTCTGGATGTAGATTTCTCCATGTTGTTATCAACTTCTTCTCTTACACATTTAATGCTATTGGACTTCCAGGTCAAAGCCCGGGACGGAAACTGTGGAGCATGCTCAGAGCGCCTCAGTTAAAAAGAATTCAACAGTCTGACCTCAGTCTCTTATAAATGTGGGGTTTTTCAAGCTACGATAGCACACAAGGCTGCCTGCACCACATTTACATGTATATTCAAACATGCAGTGTCCAGTTTATTAGGTACACCTCGCAAAAAGTAATGCAGTGTAATACAACAGTCCTGCAATAAATATAAATATAACAAATATAACATTTAGTTTATATTGAAACAGTGGAGAGGTCGTAATTCAACTGTAAAGTTATTTTGGAGGATGCGGGTTGTGATGCTGTTTAACTGTATTGAATAAAACACAAAAGGTGTTCCTGTTGTTTAGCCCTGCCTCACTGAATGAAATGATTACATCAGCTGATGGTGATTGTTTCAGGATGGTTCACAGTTGCAACATATTTACTGTATTCAGTCGTGGTGGAAATGGGACGGTGTAAATTCCCCCTGTATGTTAACCTATTTCAGTCATTCAGGCATTTCCTGCAAGAGGCCTGTGACATTTCTCTTTGACACAATGGGCTGAGCTGCACATTACCTTGGTACAGCAGGGAATTAAATTACCGCAAAAGAACAAGAAGTTCAACTTTGAAAAGCTGGAAAGTGACAGACAAGCAGCTTAGGGTGGAGTTCAAGCTGAAAGGAGTGGAACAAGGTGGAGATTCAATGAGTGTTTTGTGTCTGGTGTTTTGTTTTTACCAATACGTTTTTGGGTGGTGAATTAAATTAGCTATTTGAATTCATTGAAAGGAGAGCTCCTTGAGATGTAGCATCTCATTTTCAAGGTAGTCCTTGTATACGCAAATACAAAACACACGGACAAACTGCATTACATAACAAATGTACACCACAAATACAGATACAGACATCACACTCACCATGTCCCAGCCACCAAAGGAGTTGAGTTCTCTTAGAGTGTGTACATATGCGCAAGAAAAAGATTCCACTCACATGTTGAAATCCAGTCAGAGCTATAACCAGAGCTCCACGTACTGACTCAGGAGCAACTAGCAAACCATCTAACCAAACAACAGGCACACCATAAAATAACACTACCATTTTATAAATCCAAAATCGCCATGAGCGGTGACAAGTCATGTCATGCCGTTTTTCGACGGGGACAGTTACAGGATTACTCGTGATCTTATGTGGAGCCGTTAGTGGAGACTTAGATGTTTTATAAAAGGCAAGAGTCTCACTCCTACCACTGTTTTTGTTGAGATATACCGTCTAGAAAGTTGGTGATATTTTATGGTGTTTCTGTCATAAACAACATCAGCTATCATAATCACACCTGATTTCAATAAGGTACAATGTTTGAATCTGGCTGAGTGTTGTTTGATCACTGACAGTACTGTTTTGAAGCCGAGTGACCGACTAGTCATTTGGAGCTCCGCCTGGATGTTTTCATGGAAAAAACACTGTAGAATGGTCATACTTTGAGCAATCTTCTTCAAATTTGAATCAAATGTTCATTGATAGTGTGCCTACAGCCCCACAGTGTCATTTACCTGCTCAGATGAAGCCACAGACAATTATTCATCCTTAAACACATTTTTAATTTTATTTTAGGCAAAATCTTCAATTTTAACTGACTTCAAAGGCCCATTACTCTGTCTCTGTATCACCTAGAGTGTTTCTGACACTTTCACAAGAAACTTCAGGAAGTTTTATTTCTGGCAAGACCTCATGCATGCATGTAGTCAGAGCGCCTCAGAAGCTACAGTCATTTTAATTTGGGTATGTCATTTTACGTGTTTTTGCTACAAAATGGAGGTGGAGTGCAAGAGGTTAAAACAACATAGCTAATATAAAAACTATGGTGCAGAGAAAGCGATGCATTCCCAGTCTTAATTAGAGCATCGATAGTTAGAAATATGACTTCCTTTCATTTTCAGCTCTGAATGTCTAAAAATGTCCTTACATTGATGTCACAGAGCGGCCCACATTGTTCAAAGGTCAGGTGATGTCAAAGGAAATAAGTGCAGATGCATAAAAGCAATTTAAGACTATTACGCAAATGTCACAGCATAAATGATAGACATGAGTCAGATTTCCTTGGCTATAAAAAGTTGGCAGGGCCATTTAATTCAAAAATACTTTTTATCTTTCAGGGGACAATTTATGGACCAAATAACATGATTGTGTTAAAAGACTTCCACCCCCCTCGTGACCATGACACCTGGCCAAAATCATTTCTCTTTTCCTGGAAACTCTCTGCAGGAATGTGAGGCTTTCTCTCTTTTTAAAAGCAGTGGTGTCCTCAGAGTTTCCATTAGCTCTGACCGTTCCATTAGCTCTCTCCAGGGAGACGCGGTATGTCGTAAACATCACCCCCTGCATGACCGATGACATCATCGCCTTTCTTATCTGTCCGTCCCCTCCCTTGGCCTTCAGTCAAAACCTCACATCGTAATTATTACTTTGCTGAATCCATTTCACAGTGGAGACGAACACCCCCTGCAGACAGTAAACAAACAAGTGGGCTACTTTCATGATGCATCATCACAAAAGTTGATTGCTCCACAAAATTGGTCGCTGCCAACAGTAAACAGCAATTACTGCACCCACGCCTCTTTATCTCTTTCATACATATAATTCAAGAAGTCCTTCCCCACAAAAGCATCATTTCTATTAATGTGTCTGTAAATGTGAGTCTCAATGGCCTCTGAGCAGTTTATTATTGATTTGATATCATTTTTGGAATCATCACGACACTGAAGTGACAGACAGAGTTAAAGGAGTTGGATAAACAGATACGGGAGACAAAGCCGACTGTCCAGGAGACGTAAACACTTCCTCTGACGGCCTGTACACAGCACAAAGGAGGAGTTTTAACTTTGGACTGATGATGCCAAACCCCCTTTGACAGTAGAACAATACGAGCCAGCTGCCTGCTGCTGAACAATGTGTTTAAAACATAACCCTTTCCTGTTGCCAGAAAATCTACTTATAGTCGTCTGAAACCCGTTTGTCACAATGAGAGAGCACAAACTGAAGCTGGAATGCAGTCGCCCACTCTGATAAGGTGACAGCGAAACAGATTAATCTTAAGAAACTTTCTGGCAGAGAAACTCAGTCGTACAGAGAGAAGTTTGGTTTCACTTTTACCTCTGTATGTTTGGCCTCAGTGCTGTTTTGGAATGTGTCACAGCTTGCTGCTTACAGCGCTATCAGTGTGATAAAATGTTCAGGTGAGATTTCTACTTGAAGTGTTGTCACACTTTCACAATGTCAAATATGTGCATTTTATGCAGGAACACACTGTGTGTTGTTCCAGTTGCACGCACCCAATTGCATTATGCTTTACACAGTAATGGGAGCTGATGTCTTCGGCTATGTCTAAACATTACAGGTATTTTTGAAAACTGATCTTTTTCCCCTCCGTTTAAAAAATAATTCTGCCCACACAACCTTTGTTTTACAAAATGTCTCTGTACACGCTACAACGCAAAAATGACTCCAAATGCTCATATATGTCCTTAACAAACAGTTGTGTAATGAACATAAACGACAGAAAGTTCATACAGATCTGAACACGCAACTCCAAGGGAAAGTTTTTTTGTGACCAGTCGTATGTGGGATATGTACAAATTTAGGTGCACTGCCTTTCATGGGAAAACATACTGTACTAAAATTTGCGAGAACAACTTGAACAGGTGATGTACCTGTTCACCTTTAAATATTATTAAAGACTCCCAGAGAACAGACGCGTGAAGCTCCGTGCTCCTCCTCTCTGCCTCTGCAGACTTTACGCACCAAACTGCAAGTCTTTTTTGTTTAAATTAATCATCAGAGACGTGTTGTGGGAGACATAGTATTATTTCAAGTTGAGTTTTGTTTTTTTAAGATATGTGGAAATGGGAAAGTAATTTGGCGTTTTTCTCTGCTCGATTTGCGTTTGGCTGCCACGAGGGAAGCTGAAGAGGGAGGGGCAGAGGTTAGAGAGACACGTTTTTATGGTAAAAGAATATTTATTAACATGTGAACGAATGAATAAGAATGTGGAAAAGTCTTTGGAGATTAGACCCCGTAGAGATGGTTTGATTTAAGGAGGGTGATGAATCCACAGTCGGATAGGGAATGCTGGTGGTGGTAGAGGTGGTGAAGATGAGATGAGAGGAATTTGTTTGTTTGAACCAACACTTTGATACGACACCATATGATGGGATATCTGATTTCTGCTGTTGAAGAAACATGATCTCTTTCCAGTAATGCATCAAACGTGAGACTGCAGCTACTGATGTTGGACAAACCACCAAAATAAGGAAGATCTCAACATGTTGTCCAGTTCATCCAGTTCAAAAAAGTTTTGGCTCTCTGCCTGTGAAATCAAATCACTAATGAGACTGTTCACCACATGCGTTTTCACCTCTCACTCTCACATTGTCTTTGCTCTGCTGTATTTGGCTGGAGTGCTGCGCTTTGGGATATGATGTCACGACAGACGTAGGGAGCACCTGTCGATTTACGCACAAAGCCGGGGAGCGAGCCGATAGGTTCACGACCTCTGCCAGCCCTTATGTGGAAGTATCTGGATGCTGAGACGCTCCCGCTGCCTCTTTAGGTACATAAAACCCCTGTATGTAACCACTGAGGCAGAGTGAAGCACCTCTCTGCAGCGTCGGGCGTTATTAAAGTGTGGCTTCTGCAGTCCTCCTTCAGTCTATTTCACACACTCCAACACTGCAGACACACTCCCTCAGCAATCAGAGGAAGCTGGTAGCAGAGGTGCTTTGATTCGAACAGGAAACACCCTCCATTGTTCTGCACTGGTAGCTCACCCACACCCACCGACTGGCCTCACATTAAAACGTCACTTTTACACCATCTTTCATCGCTCTGACAGGCTTCTGTGTTTTAATATAGCCTCCGTTTTCCCATTTCACATTCCATTTCCATTTTAGGTATTTAGCTGACACCATGAAAACACACCAGCTTTACAGAGATGCTGCAGCACCAGGTCAGCCGTTTAAAAATGGCCATTAATGCAAATTTGGCTGTGGTGAGATCTACATTCAAGGTGTTTCTTTTTATCCATCAGGAATTGCAGTTTTTAGTATTAAAATCATTTAGTTTTTCTGCACAATAGACAATAATCTTTGTGTTGTTCAGAGGACGGCACAGCAAAATCCATTCATCACAAAATGGCTGTGCTGAAAACATGGTAATTTATACATGTGCGTCAGCTCTCTGCAGAGCCTACGCATGCGGCCTACACTGTTGTGAGCATTTATAATTGTGCGGCGGTGTGTCTGTGTCACTCTGCAGTTACACCTCCAAACTAGTTGGCGGTGGGGTCTGTGTAAAGTGGTGTGTAGTGATTGATTCAAAACACACATTTACACACGAAACACAAGTACAAAAATCAGCTTCATTATAACTCACAGTATTCACAGACAAACAGTTGCCTTTGCTGGACGTTTTCCCCACAAATACAACATGCTAACATTATTAGCACAAGCCTATGGCATTTTACATTGTGTTAATTAGCCTAGCAGCTAGCAGAGATTGCCTCTACTCATATGAAGCCAGGATAAATCACACACAAGAGTTAAAATGTTATTTTGTGGAGATTTTATTGTCTCCACAATTTATTGTTTCTTGTCGGTGAAATTAAAGTAAATAAAAGCTTTGTTTCCACTGAGGGGAATAGTTTTCATAGACAAGAGGTCTGCGTCGCTGCAACGTGTAGTTACCCTTGTGGAGATGTGCATGTCACGCTACAGCATAGTTTACACTGTAGGTTACCGCGTATGTGCAGCATTGATTCAACAACAGAAGTATAAATCACAATTTATGGGGCTATAGCAAGCAACAAAGAACATTGCCAGGCTTCAAAGCTAATTTTACTTAACAGCCAAACTTGAATTTCAACTTCAGGGTCAGTCACGTGATGCCATGAACTCCTGTAAAATGATTCCATTCACTTTAGCGATTGGATCCATTCAGTCCAACAACGTTTTTACGGTGTAGAAGAGCCGCACAATCAAATCCTTTTTCTCCCCATTTAAATTAGCGCAGCACTAAACCGAAAGTTAACTATTCAGCCGTAAGTCTCCAGTACGCCGGCTTTATGGGCCCCACAGTGCAGATCTCCATGTTAGAGATATGCTGTGGATATTTTATATTACTTAGCATAAATAAAATTAAGAAGAACACTCGACATCACTCCAAGTCTTCCTCAGTCGGTGTTCTTTATGCAAAAACTCAATCTTTCACATAATTTAATATGCTGGGAAGCAATGTGGTGTATTTGCATTCCACACTTGTCTTTAGGTTGAAATCAGTAAACTACATCTTGAAGACATCCTCCAGAGGTCCGGCCAATCAAGCAGCTTGATTCATCACATGAAGATTGCAAAGGACAGAGTGCCCACGCTGGGAATCGATTTACACACCACAAAACCCTCTACAGTTCATGTACAGTAAGTGGGTGAGTGCGCTTCATGGAAATTCAGCTTGTGTAAAATCTTAATCAACTGGAGGCGGCAGTAGATTTAAAGAAGCAGACACGATGAAGATGGAGCTGGTTAACATTCAGTTTTCCCTTTTGTTTGTCTATAAATAGCTGTCAGGTTCTCGAGCTCTAAAAATCATTTTACAGTATTTTACATATTCTGTTTCTTGTTCCAGTTTTCACTGAGTACGTGGAATATTCAAACACGAAGAATCATTTTTGTGGTTGAACCATCCATCAAACGAAAATATTCTACGTGCTGAGGTCTTGTGCATTATTTTATTGCATATCCCAAAAATCTAAAATAGTTGGCAACACTAGAAACTTAAGAATCTCCACTAAAACTTGAAATGCAGTTCTGTGGGTGTGATGGACGTTTGAGTGCACAGCATGAGACTGAATAATGACTGACTCACTGGCAGGTCAGTGCAGTTCAAGGGGTTTTATCACCCACTTACACATGATGTGCACAGAAATATAAAAATGAGGTACAAAGGGTTAAAATCTGGAGAAGTGGGATAAATTTGATCAAGGACTGTTGAGCTGTAAAACAGCTTCCTAACTGAGACACCCTTGATCGACACATCGGTCCAACTAATTGTGTTTGTACAGTAAGAGCTTTTAGTTTTAAGGTTGCAGTTTGACCTTTTGCCGACCTTACGCTGAATGACTTTTCAAGCCATTTCACTGCTGCAGACAAATTTCTAATGTTGGAGTAAAATCATGACAGCTTTTCCAGAACGGTGGAGCCCTCCTGTGAGCGCCATCATTTGGTGTAAGATGGTCATGAAGTCAGTCTGAGCTGCCTTCAGTCATATTGATTTTACGATACAATCAAACATGTTTCAGATTGTGAGTTTGTAGTCTTGGCTCATGATAGAAGTGACGTTCAATGACACGGACATGAAATCGGTGGAGCTGTGTGAGTGAACAAAAGTCAGTGTTTAATTTGGTGTGTATCTGCTCACCAGCCAGCACTTATATTAGTGAGAAATCTTAATTTTTATAGCAGATTACCTCTCATTCCCATGTTTAATAAAATTGTGCAGCTCACCAACAGAGGCTGGTGGAGAGTTGAAGCAACAAAAACCAAAATATAAAGGTTGTATGCAAATAGTTTTATATTCTTGGATTATATTGATGCTGAATTTACAAGAATACTGTCAACATATTTTTTTCAAGCATATCTTCTTCTTAATGTCATATTTCTTAAAGAGTTTGGCTTAATATTTCCCCCAGGAACAGGACGGGAAATAATCTCTCTGCAGGATCCCCAGTCTTTGCAAAATCCTATACTGTGCGACTTAAACCTCACATTGTCTTGAGATGTGCGAGTAGTATTTTTCTGTGTGTGGTGGACATGAGCTGACCTGGTGGGAATAAAAACAAAAAGGTACACCACAAAGTCAGAGGCTTTGGCTTCAGTCCTCTGACGTCTGTCAGTGCGTTCAAACCTGAGCAGTGGTCACGGGTCTGTTTTATACGTCCTACCACTGACTGTCTCATCAGCCACACCTGGAGGCCCTGCTGGAATTGAGTTACCTCCAGAGTAGGTTAAGTGAAGCAGCAGGAGGAGTCAATCAGTACAAAATGAGGGAAAAAGTGGAGGCATAAAAATTGAAACAAACAACATTCCTTCAAAAAAGTTTAGTGGTAATATAAGACACGAGGAAATGTCTCACTTTAAATAGCTGCTCAGAACAAAACAGTAAAAATCTCAGTCACAGATTTACATCATAAAAAGAGTAAACTTGTAAACTGCTTATTGTACTGGCTCAGTGGATGGACCAGTGTGTGGTTTGTCAAATGATGTCGGCCTAATTAACACACAATTATGAAACTGCAATCCACCAAAACTGGTCCAGTGTTGCAAAAATAAATCATATTGAGAAGAGGTGAGTACATGCAACATGTTCACAACTAGAATTACCACCCTGTGGTTGTGTGACTCCGCCCACCAGCCAGTGTCTCTGACAGTCTCCATCCATGTCAGTGGAAACATGGATGCTTCACACACACACAGAGGATCTATACAATTAGCACAGTTTCAAGATTAGAGTCACCAATTCAGTATCTGACCAAATGTCTCCCCTTCTGTTCCTGAGATATGACGTTAAAACAAGATGATGTCACAGCGAAGTTGACCTTCATCATTTTATCCTGTTAGAACTTTGTGTGAGGTCTTGTAAGAATTAGTGGAAGAACAGAGAGAGAGAGAGAGAGAGAGAGAGAAGGAGAGAAGGTGCTCGGTGTATCATAGGGGGTCCTCCGGCAGACTGGGCCTAAGTCAGCCTAACTAGGGGCTGGTACAAGGCGAGCCTGAGCCAGCCCTAACTATAAGCTTTATCAAAGAGGAAAGTCTTAAGTCTAGTCTTAAACGTGGAGACGGTGTCTGCCTCCCGGACCGTAGCAGGAAGATGATTCCACAGGAGAGGAGCCTGATAGCTGAAGGCTCTGGCTCCTGATCTACTTTTGGAGACTTTAGGGACCACGAGTAACCCTGCGTTCTCAGAGTGCAGAGTTCTGGTGGGATAATATGGCACTATGAGCACTAAGATATGACGGAGCTTGACCATTTAGAGCTTTATAAGTTAACAGTAGGATTTTAAATTCTGGATTTTACAGGGAGCCAGTGCAGAGAAGCTAAAACAGGAGAAATATGATCCCTTTGAAGCTCTAAGTCTGATCAGACCATTCTTGAGTTCAGACGGCCGTTTGTGTCAAATTTGAGGAAATTTATATTAAATCTAAATGTTAAATCTAAATCTAAATGTTAAATGTTAAAACTAAATGTTCTGGAAGAAACTAAATATTTAGCTAATATGCAAATTCACACTGCCGGTGACCGGAAGTACCAAAATAAAAGCTCAAGATGGTCAGACTGTGTTTATAGAATCAAATGACGAATTAAAACCAACTTATCGGGGAAATGAACACTTTGGCGTGATAATAACTACCTAACAAAACAAAAAACATATTTGGAACACATTTTGTGTGCACGTTTTGAAATTAATAACATGGTTATCGTAGATTAGCGGGGCTAACCGTTAGCTGTTAGCCCCGTTAGCGGTGTCTGTAATGACTCATTAACTCTAAATGGTCCGTGAAAAAAATATTTTTTTCCAGCAGATGTCTTGGTTACAACATTTAGATTTAGATTTAACATTTCGATTTAGATTTAATATTTAGATTTAACATTTCGATTTAGATTTAGCATTTAGATTTAGATTTAACATTTAGATTTAACATTTAGATTTAGATTTAATATTTAGATTTAACATTTAGATTTAACTATTTAATATATTTCTAAGTTAACAAATATTGCTGTAAATGTGGTAAAAGGTGACGTTAAAAAAATTCACAACACTTTTTTAAACAGTGTTTGGAGCTAAATGTGGCAAAATGTTGATGTTATTTTCAGCGTGAGCCACTTTACAAACGGCACGCCATAGAGATTCCCTCAAGGTGTTCTTTAAATATCTCGTTCACAAGAATGGGAACAACAGACAGCTCAGAACATAATGATCTGACCTCATCTATCAACAGCACAGAGTCATACAGAGGCAGACAGTCAGTTATCTCACAAACTTTTAATAGCAGTAGAATTATTATCATGTTCATGATGCCACTGTGTTGACATCATGTCAGAAAGCTGCATCAGGGAAAACTCAGAATATTTCATTTTCCTTGAACAGACTCCCAAAATTTCCACCACCTCTGGAATGTAGAGACATTTTCCCAAATATTAAACTTCACAGAGACACATCCCCGACATGCCTGAGGGCCCTGCCCGGGGCCACAGCAGGTCGTGTGATAGTTTTGTCTAAAGGAGTCTTAATCTTAGCGCGGCTGAGGAGTATCTGGTATCTGGTTCAAGGCTGCGCCGTCTATAGGGGTGAGAAGGGAGGTCTTGTTTTGACACCGTGGGACAGCTCGCTTTGTTCTTACTTATCTCCCCCCTCTGTAGTTAACCCCCCTACACAGTGTTTCCCTGTGATGTCTGGGTGTGAGATAGCAGACCTTAAAAACACTCTACTCAGCTGAGGGGGCAGCAGGCTCTTCCTCTGGGGAGTGATGTGTAACAATATGCTGCTCAGTGTTTGTACCTGTTGTGAAACTACGACTGACAGGACAGAAGTGGTGCGCCCCTAAATGACACCAAAACATGGCAGAGAGTCTCAGCATAGTTTTTTGATATGTGACTATTTTGGATCAAACATTTACTGATAAATGTGGCACACAGCCCTCTGAGATTTACTCGTCAAATGGAAAATCTGCCACATTTGGCGCTTGGCAGGTGTTTATTTTGGACCCTGCTCAGGAGTAATCTCGATATACAATAATGTGCAAGTTTCAGCAGCTGATTTGATTTTTAATGATTTAGCAGCTCCTCAGAAGGAGCCTCAATGAAGTAATGAAGGGCCATATTTAAGGCCTCTCCTTCACTGAACCACGACTAAGGTCCAAAAACTAAAGGACACCAAATCAAACCTGTGTGCCTCATGCACATAAACAAAAGTGTCCATACAAGCAGCTGCTCTAATGTTCTCTATTTAATGACCATTGAAGCCACAGTCACAAAAACAGGCTCAGATCGAACCCATCAAACCACAAACACAACACCAAAATGGCTCCAATATGGAGACTGCAGATGACCTCCAGTGTCACCACAGAGATCCTCAACCTCGAGGAAATCTGGCCGACCAACGGTTAAGTTAAAAACTGAAACCTGACAAGCTAAAAGCTGCACAGCATCAGTTCAGACAACTTGCCAAGTATCTAACTTAACTAATTTCCCACAGTACCACAGTGAGCCAGTGTTTTAGTGCACAAGCAGAAGTGATCCCCCTGGTGTACCTGCCTAACTTTCACTAAGCCTAAATATCTTCTGGAGCGTGCCGGGCTCGGGGCGACTTTAAAAGCAGAGCGTCAGCAACCCCAACCACATGGCTGAGGCTCTGACATGCTTACCCCCGCCAGAGTACCAGGTCTCCACCCGGGATTACTCCGAAAACAAAAAAGGCAAAATAAAAAAAATGAGTGACCGAAGGAAGGACGAATGACTCAGTCCAGCTGGTCACTCCCTAACTAACCAGGGAGATCACTGAAAAACCAAACTGCACCCAAACACCGTACCCACCATAGATTAACAGGGAGATGAGTTAAGCAAACACACAAACCTACAAGACACAAAGAAACTCTCCCGGAGTGCAAAACCTCAGCAGGTTACACCCCAGCTCCTCAAAGGAACGAAGTGGACTTAAGTAAAGTTTCTTGCAGATAAAACTAATGGAAGAGAAGAACAAAGGAGACATGTGCTGGTGGAGGACAGCAGTGCTGCTGGCAAGGAGGAGAAGGAGTGGGCGTGGCCTGGTGGGGCATTTATCAGACACCAGGGGTCACATGATCACATGGAGGGAGGTTCTCAGGAAGACCTGCAACACAGAGAACAAAAATCAGTTCATATATATCACTACAAACCCCCGTCTTACAGTGCTGCTGTCACAGAGTCGACTGGATCGCTTTCACTTCTTCTCAGAGCTGAACAACCACAACAACGTTCCAACATTTTCACTGCTGCAGAGAACTTATACCACTATCTTTACATGCACAAAATATTCCCTTATTCTGAAAAAGACAATATTCCTGCTAAACTGTTTACATGTCTGATGAAAATTCATATTTCACCAATAGTTATGGTTTACACGCAGCCCTGCAAACACTAATTAATGTGCCCTGACATGTCGTTTATCACATTGTAATATGGACAAGTGGAGAAGAACTGCAACCGGTGGTTTGCGTATGCTCATGTTTCCTGGCAGGTTGAACCCTTCTGCACCATCGTTGCCATAATTCAGTCATTAAAGGAAACTGCGTTGAGTTCTTTGCTTATTTTATTTCTTGATTCATTTTTGCAGTAAGTGTGCCTTACTGATGATTCTACCATTTAAAAAATGCAGTCATTAGCAACCCGAGAAGGTTAATGGTGCGTTCGTTTGGACTTGGAGGTCAGAAATTACCAGTTCCCAGTTGGAAGTGTAAACTCAAATGCTCCCTGAGATCAGATTTCCAACTTGGAAACTCAGAGAAACTTCCGACCTCTGAGTACAAAACGAACGCAGTATAAACCCTCAGTTATACTCCAGAGATTTGGAGATGGATGAAGATGGATTTTAAGCTCCATTTTTTATAGACACAGAAGAAAAACATGAAAAATCTAAACCTTAATTTAGAGTTGTGTGAAGACAAAATAGACAGATACACTATGACTTGATCTTCATTTAAAGTTTATATTTTTTACAAATATTAATATCATTTATACACATATATTTTATATTTCTTTGAATATATATTTTCTAACATTTTTACTACTTATATTATCATCTTTATATTTTTATTTGTATAATTCATATATTTTGTGTGTTTATTTTTTATAGGCCTATTTCAATGCTTTTATTCAGATTTTTACATTTTTTTAATATTTTGCTATATATTTTTATTTTCAAACTTTTGCTAATATTTCATAATTTTCAATTTTCTATTTCTTATTTTCTTTGGTTTTATTTGTATATGTGTTCATGTTGGTATACATACTTCTTACTTCTAATTCTTACCTGTGTTTCTATAGTTCTCCATGCTTGGCATCAGAGTGACTGTAACCATCCACAATTTCTGCTTTGGAATTAATAAAGTATTTTTGATTGTGATTCTGATAATGAATGATGAGAATGAAACCAGCTGTGAGTAGAGGAAAAACTCTCAAAATTACAAACTAAAAAGAACTCTCAAAATAAAAATCAGCACTTATGAACTGCAGACAGATTTGCTGTTTGACGCAGGACTGAAACAAGTGTTAATGTATTTTTAAGGTCTGTTGTGAGGAGGAGCTGCTTTCAGGAGCATTTGCAGAAAGCTATTAACCTGAAACAAATTCCACTTGATCCGCGAGTACACAATCCTTCCTCTTATTTCAGGGCCAATATGACGGAGCTGATATATTGTTTCAATCCTGAAATTGTCAAAACCTTGCATGTATCTATTACAGTCCATACCATCCACTTTATCTTATGAGCGCTGGCCCCTCCACCCCCTCCCCACCATACAGTACCTGGGTGTATTGTTTCCCGGAGAGCCCGTGTGATTTGCTGTGCAGAGCTCCAGATTATATTTCAGCCTGAGGCTTTGGAGCGGCCATACATCTTGGGAGAGCGAGAATCGGCTCCACAGGAGGACGGCCAAACAAGTAACCACCGACCGGCTCACCTTCTAATCCTATTGAATGGCAGTAAGAGGTGAGAAACTCTATCGCACATAAAAAGACAGAGGCCTCATTTTACACGCTGTGCACCGAGATCCCAGCTTCCCACAGCCCGTCGACAACAGGAATTAATGGGTTTGTAGCTTTGTGCAGCAACGTCTGGCCATAACACCCTGAGATTTGCATGAGAGGCTCTACTCTCAAAGATGGAGAGCACGACTTAGTACCCTATTTCCCTTGGCTGCGCTGAGCAGAGGATTAGTTCAACACCTACTTTTATAATGGAGTTTGATACAGTTTGCTAGGTTTGACTCACAACAGCCACAACAATGTTCCGAGTAAAGCAGCGTCCCGATTCTTTACTTCATGATGTGGCTTTAAGTTTATTGTTTGTTCAAGTGATAGAATTAAATGTTAATTTGCTTGATTTTTGAGTCTGCTGCTGATGGAGTGCACACATGGGATGGAAGAGAGGCTAAAAGCTGCAAAAAAATAAAACTCATAATAGAACATTTGGAGAAATGTTTAACTTCTAATGAAGCACTGATGTGGTGATTTGCAGGTCAGAAGACATCTGCACATCTTCAGCTCAAATTTGTTTTTTATCAGAGCATCTTTATAATTGCGCAATACAAGTTTCGCCTCTTTACATGGAGTGTTCAGCTGCAGTAACTGTGAAAGCTTCACGACTGGCGTGAATACTAATATGGCATCAGGAGCTAAATTTGTTTGATTTGAGTGTGCTAATGATGAACACTGTTCTCGCAAATGTAATAAAAAGAAGGATCTCCTCTCTGCTGCAGGAAATCTAATTAATTGTGGGTACAGGTGTGACAGCTCCAGGAACATCCACAAAAAGAAAACATATCTGGAGAGCCTTGAGAACGTTATTTTTGCCTCTGGGTAAACACTCAAATGATGAGTGACAATCAAAAAATTTTGACAACTTTTTGGGGATGTGCTCAACATGTTGTCATAGAACAGTTCGTATAATATCCTATAATTTGTGCCCCATGAATGACGTACAGTTACGTAATTAATATTAAGTTACAGAAGTTAGGTTTAGACAGGAAGTCCTGTGGTTAGGGTTAGGGAAAATAAAACATGGTCAGGAAGTACCTTTAAAATTTCACATAGATCCATGTGAGCATTTTTGATGATGGCCTCCGTCCAGTCCTTTGGTCTTATCACATTTAACCATAGTTGTCTTTGTTTTTGTTGACGGGCAGTGGCGGCTGGTTTTGAGCCATGACTCCTTCTATTCTGGCTCCCAATAACACAACAAGACAAACACCATTTTAACACTCCTATGGAGCCTACAGCCCTGTGGGGGAGAGGCAGCTGCACCTCCAGGTAACAAACTGTCATCATCGTGACATCGGCCCTGAAAGGGTCTATAATAAAAGAAAAGCTCAGAAACAGCTACAAAACCAACTTTGTTTTGAGACTTATTTTTCTTAACTGCAGTTTCCAAAGTCAGGAATTAACTTGGATCGATAAATAAAAGGTGATCGTGACAGGACGTCAAACAAAGTATATTGTTGCTGTATGTAACTCCCCCAAACTTTACCGTTCATGTTAAAGTGCAGTTTTGAGTCTGGTTTTTATTTTCTAGACTTCTGAGGTTTGAACAATGATCATCATCCCACTATGGCTGAGCATCTCTGCCTCCACTGAGAGGCACAGAGAACTGTCTTCCTCCTATACATCTCTTCACGCTCCGACAACAGCGCGCCTTTCTAATTAGTCGACTGTGCAATATAAGTTTTAAAATTGCCTCTGCGAGCGGAGTTCTTGACTGCGGTGACTCTCTGTGCTTCTCAGGGATGTGATGCAGTGTGTCTTCATAACGCACGACTGGCACGCTAAAACTGTATCCAGGAGCTTATTACTTCCACCTTATTAGCAACCTGAGAAAGCGCATGCAGTTCTTGTAGGAGAAAATTGATACTAAGTGGTGGGATTAACTCGGTGTTATGGTGACAAATTAGTTTTGGCTTTGTCTTTCTTCAACTCCATCCTCTCTGAATGATCAGGTCTGAGAAGCAGAAAATATGTTGGCGCTGCGTGAATGTGTGAAATGTGCATTGTGTGCTTTACCATGTGAACATGCGTCGTGAATCAGCGGGGAATCGGCCCAAGCACATCACACAACTGGTGTACAGGTCCGGACATATTCGAGGATTCTGATTTGCCTCTGGGGAGTTGAACTAGTCGTTTATCAGCGATGCCAGCCAAGAGAGAATTTATTCACTCTGCTCTTCCTCACTGTGGCTTTCAGGTCTTTAAAGGTTTAACTCTCTTCTGAATGGCATGTGGTTTGTTAACTTTTGCCTGGAACCAAATGTTCGATCACAGCAAAGGCTTTCAGACGGTCCATAAATCACTGACAGACGTTCAGTCTGCTGCAAATAAGCTTCAAAAACTGCTCAAACCTTAAGTGCCTGTGTTTGTATATGGTGTCCGATCAATGTATCAGAGGTAGGAACAAGTCATTGTTTTGCAAGTAAGTCTCAAGTCTTTGTACTCACCTGAGTCAGATCATAAGACTGTGGATTGTTTGTGTTCATGCTTTAGACAGCAGAAAGTGGAGAGGTGAAGGAAAATGAGGGGGTAGACAGGAGGGATGACGTGCAACAAGTTAACCGTATTTGCTCTATGATTAGCGTTTCACAAGTCACAAATCTCAAAGTCTGTATTCAAGTCCCAAGCCCTAAAATTTGAGTTTTAAAGTCTTAAACAAGTCATAATGCACTCTTTACCAAATGTACTGCCATTATACCAACAGAGTCACAATATTTTACATTTGAAAGAATCATAAAAGCTTTTTAAAATTTGCAGTTACAATATCTGTCAAAACAAGTTTGTCAAAAAACTGTTGAGCTAATGTTAGCTAAGGGTGATCTAACCAGTTAATATAACGTGCAGTTCTTCGGGCAACTTCAAATGCTGAATGAAGTTGTAAGTTGTTACGTCTACATCTCTAGTTCTTGACCAGTGTGTAGTTTTGTAGGCTATGCTAACAAGATTATCTTTGGTATCATTTTTCAACCCATTCTCATTCTGAAGTCGTCAAACACCATCACTGTGTGAGACACCTGATGCTAAAGTTACTTTTTGCAGACGTACAATACGCCACCAGGCAGCAGCCGTGTTTCCATAAGCCTGTTTAGATGCACATCTAGAAGTATCGCATCGGAAAATTATGACGGAAATGCCAAAATTTGAATTAAAATCCCCTGATTTTAATTGACTGACTCTTTATACAGTCGTGGTTCAAACAAAGTGGATCTGAGACTTAGACGTCGACTTGCAGGGAATGAATAGCTTGAATGTTAGTTAATTCAGGAAACAATTCAGTGTCACTTTCAAGATCATACTTTTTCATCTTTGGGCCTGGGTGGGGGAGGTATCAAGTATGTTCAGGTCAAAAGACTCAAGGTCAAATGTGAAGTCACGAGTCATTGGCTTTAAAGTCCAAGTCGAGCTGCAAGTCTTTTTGGATTTTGAGTCTCACCAAATTTATGACTCGAGTCTGAGTCAAGTCCAAGTCACGTAACTCGAGTCCACACCTCTGCAATGTGCTGCACTCACATTTGTGGTTAGTGGGTGTTGGATTCACAGACTGGAAGCCTGTAATTTGTTGCTGTGACTCAAAGAGCAACACTGTGAGCGCTCAGCCAAAATGGCGCTGTAATAGAATATGTTTTCATGCCCTTTACATTGTCCCGGGCTGTTGGCTAAACTGCCTGCTTTTGTTTCCTTGACAAAGACTCGAGATCCGACTGTAGAATAACAGCTCCACAGACTCACTTTCCTCCCTCAGTTTTGAGTTCTGAGCTCAGCAAATTTCAGAGCACATTTGAACATGCTCTGCCCTTTTAGACAGCAAACTCTGTGCATGTCAAGTTTCACTGAGAGGCGACTGACTACCAAAACAACCTCCACATTAAATCTAATCACCTGCAGCAACAAACCTGATGCACGCGGAGCAGACAATTAATGCAGCCGTGTTTTTTTTGTTTCAGCTTCAGTGGCAGCTTCAGCTACACACGACTGCACATTTCTTTCAGCTGTTGGAGCATTAAATCACCTCAGTCCTCACCTGCAGAGCTTTACTGTGCATTTTAAAAGCACAGTGGGAATTTAGAAGTTAAAGGCACATCTCTGATGTTGTGAGCTCATCACATGCATTTGTCAAATCATTAACTCACACTTTATTCTCAATTTACAGCAGGATGTATGATACAATCTTTAATCTGTTTGCTCTCACGTAAGACTTCTTTTATTTCATAGAGGTGTTTATTTGTGACAAGATGCTTTCAAGTCAAGCATTCAGTAAGTGAAAATAAGACAACACTAATTGTAAAAAATAATCTTGGGGAGATGTTCATAACTCAGGTCTCTGTTATAAAAGTTTAGCTCAAACAGCTGCTTCTCGCAGTTTATGAAATGAATTTATGTGTGTGTGTGTGTGTGTGTGTGTGTGTGTGTGTGTGTGTGTGTGTGTGTATTATGTAAGTACGTGGATGTCAAACAGTATTTATAGTAAATGTTGTGGATTGAAGGAAAACATTCCTCAGTGTGTGCTGTGCTGATTTCCAAAGCTGAGCTCTACTGCTCATGAAGATGCACCGGGCTTTCAGCTGACTCCGATGTAAAGCCATGACGCTGGGAGCAACAGACCTAATATAAAGAACGAGAAAGTCTGTTTATGGCGGGAGGAAGAGGAAGATGATGGGTCAAACAAAACAAGACTTTCACCCAGAAGACAACAGTTTGTGTCCCATGTGAAAGAAAAAGTCTATCTTGTTTTGACACAATGTGCAACACAGTCTCACTCCATGACATCCAGGGTACCCTGGGTGTTGACGTTCTGGGACCCCATGTCAACTTCAGCCTGTTACATGCATTGTCTGTTTTCAAAATACACTTCTGTTTTCACAGGAAATGTACAGTTTGCATACAGTCTCTTTCAAAATAAAAGCACTACATCACTACAACACCACCATCCTTCAATAACAAACACTCGTGGTCATGTTTAGCCAACACACACACATGTGGTTGGGTTTAGAAAAAAAGAACAGTGTCTGTTGGCATCGGAGGGAAATCTGAGCACCCGTTGGTGTTTGCCCATCGGACATATCCTTTCGCATGGCAAATGCAGTCATACGCTCTGGCTGGAATCATTACGGCTGAAAATTGAAGCAGCCAAAACACTAAAATCTATCCTCATCCATAACATCCTCTGCATTCACATTTTGGGATGCCATTTTCACTGCTGCAAAGGTTGGCATTTTTGCAATACAAGCGAGGAGAACAAGGATGTTCTGTTTCTGAGCAGCACTTAATGCAAACCCACCTGCAGTGCAGTTCTCCTGCCTCCAACTACCTCACTGTCAAAGGACGATACTGAATGCAGGACACATTTGCCATCAGCACCGATCGGAAATCCACAGAGACGTGGTGAATTTCCCCTTTAACACTGTATTTACACTGTTTTATTCAGAGTTCTTTCTTTCTTGAGCAAATCCAGAAAATGTGCTTATTTCACCGAATTATATGAGATTACAGATGAATCACTGTAAGTCAGGCTGAACGCCTCTCAGCTGAAGGATACAGGAAAAATGTGGGCAACAAAAAAACACAATTATATCAGTAATTTAAAGCCTAAACCAAAATCAACTGGCAGTTCAGTTTTGTTTAATTAACAAGATATGGATAGAAAATGATCGTATGTTTGGCCACAGGTGACTTCTGTGGTCAGGTCGTTATAATCCGAACCTTCTTCTTTTGCTTTGAGAAATAAAAGCTGAGACTGACTTGGCACCAGAGCTCAGTGAGGGACGTGTCTCTCAGCAGATCCTAATTACTTAAATAGATTTAACAGGCCAACTCAAAGGGAATGGAGGTTCTTTTTTTTTTTAACAAAGAGCTCCTGAGCTCGCAGGTTTGTGTCCATGCTCATGAAGGCCGTGAGTAAATCAGAGCAGCAATCAGGCAATGTGTTTCCACAGATATTAGGTTAATTAAAGCACACAGATGTGCGTTATGCAAAGCGTTTCTGCTAATTCATTTAATTGTTTGCTGAGTAGTAAAGGCAGGGGAGGAAACACTTTATGTGATTATGTTGTAATTTTCAGTGTGTGCCAAGACTGAAAGGGTGTTAATTCACAGCTTGGTTACCGTCATCGTTTCATCTCCCCTGCAGGAGCCTGTGTGTCATACATGTTGAGTCTGAACATGTCCGCTCAGAAACAGTCGGCATATAGTGAATTCCCAGTAAGAGAAGAGGAACAAGTTCAACAACACTCTGAGTTTAATCAACAGCAGAACCGTCCAGCACTGACTCAAACTGATGGGATCTGCCTCGGTGCTTTGGTGCATAACAGTAAGAGAAAATAAAATATTAAAGAACCAGAAAGCAACAGCCGTGGGTGAGTGATATGCCTTATCTACTAAATTTGCTCTGGTTCTTGAACCGGTTCCATTCAGGACTTTTGGAAGCTCGGTGCAATCCAGTGAATGAACCCTTGTTTCCAACATTTTGATCACAACCATTACAATCATGGACGTGTCATCACATCAGAGAGCTTCACCCAACACAAGTTAACAGTAACAACAAGATGGCCGATCACATTGATTACCTGAAAAGATTTACTCCGTTATTACAGATATTTGTTTTTGGACCAGCTACCAGTGAGAACACCGCACACTCTTTTGTTTACAAAGATTTCATCTTTAACATCCCTTTAAGTTGACTTCTCGCAACCGGTCCCAGCAGTATGATACACTGGTTGAATCGCTGCCAGTAACAATGAAATATAAGGAGCTGGAAAGTCCCTATGAGGCAGCTGCGTCCAACAAACCCTGAACTTTTCACCCAGGAGCCTGGTGTTTGCTTCCCGTATGAATGTGGAGCCAAACCATGATGTTTTTTTGTAAACCTGACCACGTGCTTTTGTAGATGTCCTGGCGTTGGTAGCGGCGTCCTGGAACATCAACAGCAGATGCAGGAGAACACCTGGTGTGTAATATGTGGACATGGAAAAGGATGTTTGATGACTTGGGTTGAGAACATGTTGGTCTGTCCATCCAGGGAGAGGGATCCCTCCTCTGTTGCTTTTCCTGAAGTTTCTTCCAATACAAGACCCTCTGACCTCAATCGAGGGTCTGAGGTCAGAGGGTCTTGTGTGTTGTACATACTGTAAAGCCCCCTGCGGCGGATTGTAATTGGTGATACTGGGCTGTACAAATTAAACTGATTTAACTTGGACGTACTTGTTTTCACCGTTCTAAGCGTAAATTGATTTCCATTAATTTCAGGAGGAAATTAAATTTGCTTTAACTCTCAGCAGCCACTTGCCTCAGTTGCTTCATAGCCATAATGTAATTTTGGCCCAGATTACATTATGGATATGAGTTAACAAGGTGAGGACTTTTAAATCAGTCTGCACTCAATCTGGTTTGTTGTAAAAGTCTAATGTAACACTGACCAAAAAATACTGCAGATTCAATGTTCACTGTGATTTATGACACAGTTTAAGCAGGTTAAACATGAATTAATTTTAATACTGCACAGAAATGATTGAAAACCAATTCAGCCAAAAGGAGTTTGTAAAGTTACAGCACATAATTCTTAATAAAGAGCTTGAATTTGCAACACGCTGCTGTCCTGTCATCACCTTCATCTCACAGTGTACAAGTGTTACTTCATCCTCAGTCTACTGCTGTCTTTCAGACAGTTCTGCAGCTTTCACAGTCTCTGTAAAGCACAGATTCCTCTGCAGCTGGACAGAAACTTCTCTTGGCTCCAGCTTCCAGTCTTTAAGATGCAATTGAGATGTTTTGAAAACAGTGAGGTCGGCCAGAGGATCTCGAGATGAGATATAAACCACATAAACCTCTCACTCCCTCTCTCTGTGCCATCAGGTTTCAAAAGCTGCTCCTGAATGATTTCCAAGAGGTTTATAAAGCAGCTCCATAAATCTGTCACAGAGTGAAAGCGCCGCTGAAGCAGCTGTGCAACAATGGCCACATTTATATTTTACTTTTCACGCTGGCATACATTTCAGCCTGTCTGCTCCAGCGGGGAGGTTACCACTGAATCTGTTCTTCATGCAAAATTATCTATCTGAGCAGAAACTCGAAGAGGGAGAGTCATTTTAAACAATAAACAAAGCTAATTAAATGAAATAATTACAAAGAAACTTCACGTGACCAGTGCGCTGACAGCAGTAAACAAGGAAGCAGTCCCGGGCGCTTGTAAGGAGGCAAGTTGGGAAGGTAGATGGTCACAAAAACTGGACTTTCCCCGGGACTTTCCGCCCGGGGTCACATGTTTCAGATCTGTTTGAACTTTTAAGGTTCTCTGTTTCTTTTCTGAGACCTAACCACACTAACTTTTACTGCCTAAACTGATTGTATTATGACTCCCATTGCCTGCCTGTCGCGCTCGGCCCCAAAATAAATCTCTTTGGGACTATTTTCAGCAGCGGATGAACACGCAGCCATTAAACCACAGAAGAAGAAGGAGCCGTATTTACAGAGAGTGTTCTTCGAGTAAGTGGTACGCAACGGGCATTGCTGAACACATAACAGTTTTACCAGATGTGTCTATAAGGACTGGGTTGTACTTTCGATGTCATGGCGGATAAAGAAGGAGCATCATCTAAATAAAAAGAAGAGAAGAACAGAAGAAGGCTAAACGGGACAGTGATAGGGCTCGAGCCCAAACGCGTATAAACCTCGGTTGGGCATTCACCAAGTGGAGATAGCTGAGAGATTTGAAAGGTTTTAAAACTGATCCCGAGTTGACCCTTTTCCTAATCGACAGGTATGTATTTCTGTTTTTATTTAGAGTATATACCGCAACTTGTTAGACATTGTTTCACTTCAATATATGACGGCATGGAAGTTATAAGCAAGCTAAATGTAACGTTAGCTGATGTGAACCGCTTTTGTCTAGTAACGTTACAACAAACGCCACAAAATTATCTGTGACTGTGACCATGAACACAAATATACAGCAGGCAGTTGTCCTCAGTTTGTAAGAAATTCAGAGCTACACCAGAACATGTATGATTTTCCTCTCGCTCTCCAAAACAAATGCATGCGGTAATTGCCGGTTGTAGTCAAGATTTTACGACACCAGGCTGTGGGTGTCATACCGCTTCGACCAAAGGGGGCGCTATAATCAATGAAAACGTAAAGTTCTGCACAGCTGCTTTACGGTCATTGATGTAATGTGACCCTGAGCCACTTGTGTTAGGATAAATAATGCTCCATTGACTTGAATTGAATTATTTTAGCTTAACCAAAATGATTTTCTGTGACCTCAAAAAGCTTCATTTAAGTTCAACCAATATAATTTATATTATATTAATAGGGTGAGGAGCTCGGACATCCTCAGAGGAGAGTCACTGCTCCTCCGGTTGAGGTGGTTCGGGCATCTGGTAAGGATGCCTTCCAGACGCCTCTCTTGGGAGGTGTTTCGGGCATGTCCAACTGGGAGGAGACCTCGGGGCCGCCCCAGGACACGCTGGAGGGATTACATCACCTGGCTGGCTTGGGAACGCCTCGGGGTTCCCGCGAAGGAGCTGATGTACAATATAATTACAATATAATTTAGTTGTGTTGATATTGAGTGGTCTGAGTATTTTATGTACGATACTCTAACCTATTTAGAGTGTAAATATGAAGTACTCTGTGTTGGTGCCGCATTGTTTGCTAAAAACATCCACTGTGCTGCTAAAAATATTTCCAATGTCTCGCTAAAATCAACTGGTTTTGTAGAGTTTGTTGGTTTTGAACAGTCATCTGCAGCTTGGCAAATTTTAAAGTCAGCTGAAATACATGTAATCAGAATGTACAAATGTTACGTATGCATGGTTTGCAGAAATGTATAATACCAACATATTGTTTTTGGTGACTGAGCTGTGAGTGGTTTCAGGTGTGGGATTGGTGCAAAATAAACCACAGTGTGTGTTCATGATGTAGAAGGAACATGCCATCTACTGTAGAGCATCAGTGTGGTTAACTGATGTGTTTTCAGCTGTTCTGGGACAATACTTGAACTCTATGGAACAGAGGAACACAACTTTGTTGATCTAACTTTTTTGGAGCTTTAGAGGTGGCCTTATAAATCTGCTGTTTGAGACATAAACATATTCAGATACTTCAGTGAGAGAGACGCCGCTGTCAGTCTCTCAGGGCTCAAATGATGTTAAAATGTATATGTGACTGTGGAGGAGGTGATATGAAATATGGTGAGACTTTACTGTATTTATAATCTGTTGGTGACATCTAAAGCAAAGGTTCCTCCGGACCAGCCAGTATTCATTAAAGCTGAGACAAGAAGCGTCAGTGAGCTCTCAGTGAAACGGATCACCAGCAGCTGTCAGACGGAGCCATGACGACACCATTATGAACCACAAACAAACAGAATAATTGAGTTGTTTGATCGTGAAACCGTGGAAACTAAGCATCATCTTATCATCAATAGAAATGCATATTTCCACAGAGAGGTCAGCGTGGAACAGACGGACCAGACCGAACAATCACGGTTATCAGAAGTGTCACACTGAGAACCTTTCAGTCGTTCTGATGTGTTGTGTGCTGATAAACTCTGGACTTTAAACCTGCAGATGATCCCGCCAGTCACACTGAAAGCTCATTTTCTTTTATTTGTATCAATCTTTTTTTACTGACAACACATGTATTGGCAAAACATGCCAAACATCATAACAGCAACATCTCCTTCCACAGACAACACTGTCCTTGTCAGGAACACATCAGGACGCATTAGTGTTTAACAAAAGACATATGGTCGAATGCGTCCCAGACCACCTCTGCAAGTGTTTGATCAGATCACAGTGTGTCTTGGTGGTCGTTTGCACTTACATTTAGCGCTGTCCGCCTATGATCGGATCACCCAAAATACATGTTGACACCAGGAGTAAACAGGCTCACACAGAGAGAGCGTCACTTCATCCTCTGCTCACGGCACCTACAGTATATTTGTTTGCTGATATATCAATGATCTGAATGTCTTTTATAGAACCTTTATACATACGCTTTTAAACTTCTAGGAGTTGGGACAATATTGCAACAAAATACTGTTGCAGGGATTTTAAATTTGCGTGATCCAGACCGAGGCCTGCATGACTTCTCCTCTGCGCTGTACTCTTCAGTGGCTGAAACTGTGAATCATCCTCCCTCTGTGATCTTTATCTGAACAAAGTGCTTCTATGAATCATCACCAATAGTGACGTCCACCGGTGACAGAATCATCTCTGCAATGTTAAAGGTCCCTCGCCATCCTTAACTCCATGATTATGGCCACAGAATATAGACTCATCAATGTCTGAAAACACACATCAGAGTTTTATGACACACTGTCACAGGCTTTATTATCATTTGTATGGTAATGGAATGGTGGAAAGTATGACTCAAGTAAAGCACAACCAATTAGCCGTAAACCTGCTGCATTTTTTGCACCCTCAAATTCATTGGTTTTAATGTAGACGTGCGACAGGTGTGCTGAAATGCCAGAGTGACGGAGTCGCGGCACGCAGGGCGTGATGGCTGCGACCGAACTTCTGGAACGCAGCAGCGTGCACCTCATGCCATGGGACAAAGACCAACCAATCACAGCTGACAGATATCTTTCCCTTCTTCAGTAAATATCAGTCGGTGATAAATATGGAAGAGAAGTTAATCATGTTAGTGCAGAGCTGTCAGAGCTTTACATCTGTCCCACAGACAACAGGCCTAAACACAAATAGCGCCTGGAAGAAGATCAGCTCTGCACTCAGGGTTTCAGGTAATGGTATACGGTGCCAGTTATGGTCGCTTAGCAACCTCAGATGCAACCTGGTGCCATGCTCTTGAAAGCTGGCACAGAAAAGGCACTAGAGTATTGCACTAGCGCCCAACCATGCATTTCCCAGGTGATTAAAGACATGGCATGTGTACAGCCCTCAAGTTAGAAGCCTCTCTGCAACAAGTAGCATCAGAAAAACACTTATATTTTTTAGGTGAAACTGTTTTATTCAGTGTTTTAAATCACCTGGTTTGTTTCTTTTAGAGAGGAAGAGCCCTCTGTGGATAATTTAGCTCCTGCTAAAAACCTCCTGAACATCTGGATCTTAAGTTATCAGCGGAAAAACATGAGCACACATTAGCATGTGCTAGCTAAACAGTCTGATGCCAAACAGCATCAGAGAAACACTAAATTGCTACATTAAACTGCGTTAGTCAGAGACGTGTACAGATAATTTGGCTCCTGTTTTAAATCCTCCTGAACAATGAACACTGAAGGAATTCTAACCAAGTATTTTAGCTGGTTGCAATCTGCAATCATCACCGCCAGACACCACTTAATCCCCCTGAATCTGACACACCAGACCTGTAAGAAGTGAAATTAGCTCCATCCCGACCAACTGCAACAAGTGAGCCCCATTTCCACCAAACAGTGACCCTTCAGACTTGGTGCCTAGACCCTCGGTCCGTTCAGACAGTCCTCTTAAATGTGGGCGGGATTGTTGTCACTCGCTGTATTTCCTCATCAGCGGTGACACAGATGGAAGTCTGCACCTGGTTTATCGTCCACACGCATGCCCACATTTTCAGAACAGAATAGAACAGGCTGCAGTGAGAGTCTCTCTCCATGGGATATTTAAAAATAGCAGCTTTGTGCATTTAGTCCTTCTCAGGCAAGCTCAGGGGTTTAGTGTTGCTGGGGCCCACATGAAGTGAGGATTAGAATATATGACCTTCACATAATCCGCTCCAAATTAATCTATATTGTTAAAGTCTTGAAGATCCACTCATTAAATTAGATTAAATTAGATAAAATGTTTGTAGTTGTTAAAATAAATTCAAATGTAAGACTATTTATTGACTTTTAAGACCTTATTTGTTGTGACATTGAATTTAAGGACCTTTTAAGAGACTTTTTAAGGATCTGTTTGATTTGTTGGTACTTTTCTGTAATAAAACCCTGCTTTATTAATATTTATTTAATAATTCATTTCAATATTTTAGCTTACTTTGCAGGAAAATAATCTCTGCAGTTCATATATTGTAAATCATGATGCATATACAGTGTTTCTGAATGTAAAAAGTAGTAACATTGAGCAATGTATTTCAATTTATTGTTTTACAAAGAGTATTCCATTTATATAGAGATATAATTTTATTGATCATATTTTCTACTTTATTTTTCCCCACAGAAAGGAGTGTTTTTGGCTGCTCTGATTTTAAAAGCCTTGACTCAGAGTCTCCCAGCAGCACTGTGCACGGCTGTCATCTTTGTTCAGTTAAATAATACCCGCCCTCTCTTTACACACAAGACCACAAGCAACAGCTCGTTACCTGAGGGGTCGGCCTCAGACAAGAATGGAGCTTTTCAAGGATCACTGCAAAGCCACTCAGATCAAGAAAGGCAACACAGCCGCGGTGATTGTCGGATGCTTTGAGTGTATCACACACAGTTCCCTCAAGTAGCCTGGGAGATCTCTTATAATGGGTTTTTTCCATCTTCTTTCCGTCTTTGACCTGAATGTGAAGCGAAGAAGCAGATTTTAATTTCCCAAAGACGGCCTTCGGTGTTAAAGCAACAGGTTGAGCTCCTGAGGTTTTTGATGCATTTGTATAAAGGTTCAGATTCATGAAGAGTTACTCTGCTCTCTGACATGTTGATGCGCATCGGGTTTTTATTTTCCCTGTTGGCATGAAACATCCCAGCTGTCTCTTCACCTCTAAATCTATAAATCTATTCTTTGGATTGATTCCCAACTCACTGTAGATTATTCAGAACTTGAAGAAGTAGATTATTTTTCCGTTAAAGGATTTCTGTCATGACTTTCGTCCAATCCCAAAACACCCCTGGTCCCCACCTCTTCACCCTGACCCCTCCGTATTGCTTGTTCATGTCTCGGGGTAAAATGTCCTGATTCTTGTTGGGTCAGAGGATCAGGGTGAAGGTTTGAGGCAACACGGCCTCCAAACTGAGGTTTTTCGGAACTGCTTCCTTTACTGCCATTAATACATTGGTCATGTGATCACAGCCTTTCAAAATACGTGGGATATGTACAAATTTGGGTACATTGCTTTTATGGGAAAACATATGTAAAATTTGTGAGAACAGCCTGAACCCTTACTGACTTGAAATTCCAACACGTTCTCATCCCAAGTCGTCACATATCACCATTTTGTCACAGGACCTTCACATCTACATATTATGCACCAGGTATCCTCCTGAATCTGCTGTAGACGTGCCAGGATGCCGCTACCAACACAGGAATGTCAACACAAGCACATGGTTAGGTTTAGGAAAAACATCATCTTACTCTACATTAGAAGCAAACACAGATTCTTGGATAATAGTCCGGGATTTGTTGGACCTGTCTTCCCATCCCGCCCACCCTATAGGGACTTTCCAGCTCCATATTACGTCCTTAGCGGCAGTATTTCAAATTGACGCTATCCTGTGGCGTATATCATACCACCATGAAAGGGCCTTTAGCGTCAGGTGTCCGATGCCGAAATCACTAAAAAAGTGGTGGTATTTGATGACTTCAGAATGAGAATGAGAATTTAACAGTCACATCAGTGGGTTCATTTTTTGTTATTGTCACAGTGCACACATGTGTCACAAAGCAGCATGTGAGTTTGGAAGATGAAAAGATGGAGATATTCCCATGAACTTGATTTTGTTGGGAGGTCAGATTCCAAGAATAGTGTTGTTCCACGTAGTCATACTAAAACTCTTTCCCAGAAAATCAGACAAACAGAAGAAGTGAGCGGCCTGAACATTGATAAAGAAGTATATAAACCCAGTTTATTTGCTGATGATGTGACGCTATATATAACTAATAATTAAAACGTCTCTTCCAAAGGTAACAGAGATCAGAGAGGACTTCTCTAAAATATATCAGGTTATAAGACGGATAGTGAGAAAACTGAATTGATTCAAATTAGTAATAAATATATATTCCAGAAGAGTTTAAGAATCTTTAATGGAAAAAAGGAGAACATGCAAACTCCTCCACCCAACGTTCAAACCACAACCCTCTTGCTGTGAGGCGACAATGCTAACCACTGCACCACCTTAATCTAATTTAACTTGATTTAAAAAACCTTCTCAAGGAACCTATTTGTCACCGTTCAGGCGTGGGAATTATAAGTGTGTGACACATCTAAAGCCCTGATTGGCCGCCAGTGTGACAGATGATAACAATCATAAGGGGAAAACCGTGAGTGGGACGATGGATCGCTTTATTTTTCAGATCAAATGACAACAACGTACCAGAGGAGACGCCCTACCACTGAAAGAAAAGAGAAAAACTGTCAGTAGACGGAATCACTACCTGCCTTATTTATCTTATTTTTATTATCTTATGTCATGATAAGAGTGATAACACACGTTACAGAAGCTGTTGTGCACAGGTATAAATACAGGTGTCCTTTGGGCACAAAAAGTTTGAAAACCACTGCTTCAAGAGAAAACTTCAGGTGTTTTGCACAGCAGGTCTCTGGACCTCGGCTCACTTTCTTTTATTTAGTTTAATTTAATTTAGATCCTATTATATTGTTTGGGTGTTTCTGCATTTGACTTTGAGATAAACACTATCAGAGCAGAAACACTATCTGAGTTAATATCACAACACTGAGCTGTATCTGTGCTGCTCTCGGCCGCACTGTTTGAGTTGCACATTCTGAGCATGCCATTTAAAAGTCAATTACTGTTCCCCCAGTGTTGACGTATGGGAACAGTGAACTCCATAGAAGGACATCTAATCTCTCACCTCTCACTTGAGGTTTCTGTTAACACGTCTAGTACCGGTTCCTGCATACCTCAGATTCCACAGAGCTCAAAGTATTTACCTCAGATGATTTTCCTGGCTAAATATTACCTGCATGTGGTTATCTTAACTGTGCTCTGAGTGACAAAGATTTAAAGAGGGACTTCCAGACACCTTTTATTTGCTGCAGAAGGACTTCCTCTGTAGTGGAACATTTTGGCTGACTGCATGAAGAGAATATTTCTAGTTTTTCAGATGACATGAAGGACAGTTTGTCCTTGCAGACCGACTCTATGTGTGTTTTTTTCTTCTCTTCAGCGTGAGAGCATTTAGTGGGTTTTGAGGAGCTCATTCATCCCTTCCTGTGGCGACTAAGCTCATTCCTTACAAACTGAAAAGAAGCACTGAATGTGGTGGGAGAATGTTCAAGTGTTTATACCCACACATCCCCCCCTGGGCCTTCTTACAGTTCTTACAGCTAAATCTATTTCAAAAGCTTACGTAAGCCAAGCCGTGGCCGCCGTGCCAAGTCCCATCAAACCTGTGGGGGTGCCCGGTGTGTGAATAAAAATTCAGAGAGGAGACGGTGAATATGTTTGACCTTTTGTGAGGCGCGCGGTGAGGGCCTGCCTCCCGCGCTCTCCGGGGCATTAACCTTATCTCAGAGTCACATAATAGCCTATTGACTGCTGCCCGTATCTATCCTGTGGCTTCAAGTTCAATGGCTGCTGATGTCTTTTTCTCTGGGAGAACTTTCTTTGGTGCAGAGTGGCATCAACAGCACCAAGAGTCGGAGTTTATTTCTTACCAAGGACGCCACATTTCTGCATTCATGATGTGAGAATGAGCCAAACTGAGCCACATTTTACACGTTACACTACGCTTAAATCTGCTTTCATTTTGATATCTGCTATTTAAACTTAAATATCACATTCTTTCTCTTGCGAAAGAAAAACTGGAATTCAAAGAAATAAAACACACCCGTGCTGAATTCCAAACACACGGGGGGTTGCAGATACAACCTACATTAGTCTGGCATGATCATCCATGTATTAAACAAAACACTCTCACTACCAATTCTTCAAATACTGACACCTGTTCAGTGGCCCTACACGTCAAACTATGACGCTCTACCTCCAGCATCCGTTTTAGAACTTAACTTGGAGACTTTTTAGGGCCTTTTCACACCTAGGTAGTTTAGTTCGGACTTTTGGACTTTCCAGTTTGGTCCACAGGTGTGAAAACTACCCCTGGACCATGGTCCGGACCAAACGGCCAAAATTTGGTCAGGCCAAAAGAGGTGGTCTCGGTCCAGACCAAACAAAACCATGGTCCAGTTCATAGTGTGAAAGCATTTTTTGGATGGTACGGACTTTCGGACCAGGAAATTCTGGTGCGCCGGTTGTTCATTTCCGCCAGGAGGGAAGTCAAGTCGACTAAAACATTTTGAATTTTTATTGACTAAAACCATGAAGGATAAAAATAACTGTAATGTGACTGAAACTAATAAACATTTCCATCTGAAGACTCAAGACTAAATCTAAAATAGCTGTCAAAATGAACACTGGTCTAATTTATGGATGGACTGAATAACCTTCCATCCAGGCAGCTGTCAGTTTCAGTTTTAGAAGGTTATTAGGAAAACCAACTTGTTTTGGACCATAAACATTTGGCTGCCTCCATTTTTCTTGAGGTTACATCATTTCAGAACGCTCCAAGATCCATCTATGATCAGGCTTTTGTGGAAATCAAAACAGCTCAACCCATCAAATAATATAATTAGGGGAGAAAATTAGTAGAAGTTATTAAATAGTGTAACATCACACTGAATTTTGAGTGAGCTGAATGTTTCTGATCACATGTGCTCAGTGTTATCTCGTCTATCTGCCTTTCATCTTCTGCCCTGACATTTTCTTGGCTGCTCTTCTGTTATCCGCTCTGCAACATTAGAAAGTGCCACTTACGCATAATATTGTGTGTTTATCTTTGATTGTGTTATAATAGGATGTAAATCCAAGAACCAGTTTGAGCCAATTTAGTTTGCCTCGTGGCTACAGAACCATTTTACCACATAAATACTACAAATGCTCCATAATTGCCTCATCTTGCCCACAGGCTCGTCTTCGCTCCACTACAACAAAATGACTTGGATTAAAGTTTCTTTCAGAGTTTGATACTTTACAGTTCGTGTCAGACAGAGACACGTCCACGTACAGAAGCCTGCATCCATGTCGACACCTTAATCCTGAAAGTTGTTTAATCCAAGAAAAGAAACCAATGGGAAGCCTCGCTGACGTGAATCATGGGAGAGAAACTTTTTCATTTTGTTCAAGGTTCAAGCTCATTGTATTTGATTGTTTGTGGAAAGTGAAGATTAATTTGTAGTTGTAACTGGATTTCCGACTCACATGAACAAATCTATACTAGCTTTGGACTGAAAAGACTTGCATAAAGAAGTATTCTCTTTATTTTCTGAATTTAAAAAAAACTGTTAAGTCCAGGGAAATTGACCCTGAGGTCAGCCCAGTGGTCAGAATAAATGTTGGCCTTGTACATTTCTTCAAACCACAGATACTTTACATTTGTACATTATTATGTAATGTTGAAACTTCATGTTTCTTTACATTTTAAAAACGCTGTGGTTAACGTGGTTAGGTTTGCACTCCCCCCAGTGGAAAACTGCTACAGGTTGCTAAAAAACTCTCATGTCCTGTGGATAAATGCAGCTGGAGAAATAGCAACGTGTCACTAAAACACAACTGTTTTTGTTGTTTGTTGGTCTCAAACAGGGTCTGCAGCTTAGGAGGCTTCCTGCCTCAGTCACACGCCATCCATCAACTCCTTCACCTCCTGATGACAAAGTCAGCTCACATACTACACATATATTTATATGATGCGTATGAAACATACAAATATAACGTATCTGTGGTTTGCCAACATTTTCTTCTGGCGAGCGATCAGCTGAGCGGTGATGGTCGTCTTTGCCATAATCACAGACATGAGTCAATCTGACTGAGCTGAATCTGAACTGACGCCATCCATGTGCTTTTTTTTCCCCAAACGCTTTATACTACCGCTCTACTAATGATCAGTAATGTGTGGACATTATTTGAGGAGCTGACCGGTCGTCTGTGAATCTCATGCTGAATCTTAATGGGCTGCTTTCTGCTGCTGTGGCTCCATGACGAGGAGGATCCTCTGGAGACCAGCGCTGCAGCTGAGGCCCAGCAGGTCTGGCATGGAATCGGTGCATGTGAACATGTGTCAAGAAATAATATTGCAGCCTTTAAACTGATAATCCACCACAACATTTTCATCTTAGACGAATCACTGGTGGAAAAGCAGCTGAGGAGGAAACAAACAAACTTTAAACAGCAGCCAGAGTCTCGTGTGTCTTTGACGGAAAAAAGTGATTGGTTTGGAATAATTGTATTGTGGATTACAGAGTGTGGGATTCACTGGAGAAAAATATAAATGACAAAATTAACTGGTCCCATATAGCACTATTCACTTGGATTTCCTTTCTTATTAACCAACTATAAATCACATTTGTTATTATTGGGCTTTTTTTTTACAAGTAAAGGCAAAGTGATGCAAATTCAATGACTGCAGCTGTTTGCCCAGTGTAAGTCACATTTAGCACATTTATAAAATTCAGTATGTTTAATGAGCATATGGATGCAGGTATAGTTTATGAATAGCCAACTGCCTATGAGCTTAAATTAAAGAGAAAGAAAACTTGCAGTATAAAAACTCGTTTACTTTTATAAACTAAAAAGTGGGCGACAAGTATATAACTAGTACCTATTTAGTGTAGCTCCCAGTGTCGTTGCAGTACAAAATAAAACTTAGTGTAAAGTATTTGTGTACTCAAAGTTTACTACTCTTACACTTCAAGTATACTATGAAGTGTACTTTTATAAACTGAATAAGTATACTTTTAAGAATGTAAATCTATAAAGTCGTACATCTACAAGAATAACCTTATTGTAAAACTCATCAGTCATCACTGACTCCAGTTGAGTTTTAAAACTCCGGGGTTGCATTTGTAGCGTTACACTCGCCCTCCTCTTCCGTGTATTTAACATTAAGATGCAAACGCCTACGTCTATCATAGACGTAAGGAGGACGTAATGGAGGAGGGATAAGTAGGCCTTTGGAGGGAGGTGGAGTTGCAGGAGGAGGAGGACGGGACTTTGGAGGGAGGCGGGAGTTGTGGATGTTCAAATTATTTCTAAGTGCTGTGTGAAATGCAAGAAAGGTAAGAGGAGCTTTAAAACCAGAAAAATGGTAACATGATATAAAAGTGACAAACTGTGTAAGAACAGTGTTCTGTGTTCTGACACTAATACGTTTTAGTGTTATTACGTTTTACCAAATTAATAGAAAGTGTCACCAACAGGATTTCAGGCGATATTATTACATTTAAAATGTCACGTAAGGCGTTACCAGCAAAAAACTGTATATTGTTTTCATTTCCTTTCATTCATCCACTCCGCTCCACTTCCACCAGAGAGCCACCAGGGAAAAAATACCCCCCTGAAGGTTGTTGTGTCGTATTACAGAGCACATCATACAGTAGAAGGATGTCGATCAGGGTGGTAACGTGTCACATAACACTGTAAATGTAATAATATCACCTGTTTATAACTTGTTTAATTACTTAAGTACTGTTAAAACATATATTACTGTCACCCCAACACTGTTGGTACACATTTTGTTGCTCTTTATACCTTGTTACCTGACTGTCTTAATCGCTCCTAAAATTATGAGTTTAATCTTGGAACATTTCGACTTCTCTCTTGTAGATTAATGACTTTATTTTTTTTCTTTAACATGGCCCTAATTCTCCTTTGCAGCTGCTGGCACCAGCTATACTGACATGAAATTATTTCTCTCAAGGCTTCTGTACAGACGACAAACTAACAAGGATCACACCTCGTAACACTCCACATATCCAACACCAGATCATCGCTGCCACAAGCTGAAATGATTTGTGTGTTTCTGGCAGCCTGGGTTTCAGTAATGAGGAGGTCTGCTGTGCTCGCACTGATTCCTGCAGCTCTAACGTTTATAAAAAGAGCTGTCGTTTCTCTTCCAGTGAGAGTGGACACTAAACATCTCTCCTAAAAATAAACCTTTACTCCAGTGATTGAATAAGTCATATTCTACAAGTGAAATACCAGTAAATGCCTGTCATCTGTAGCACCAGGGTAAAAATAACTGTGGAAACAGTGTGTATCGTCGTGTGTCACACAGAGAAAGTAATTCAGCGAGGCTCAGCTCTGACTGGGAAAACTGATCCATCTCTCTGCTCCAGTTTGAAACAGAATACCATGAAACTTCCTTCTAACCGGACGGACTGCAGCCTTCATTAGCTTAATAAAAAATTACTCCTGTTATATTATAAGCCTCCAGAGGCTGCTTTAAAATTTCATTTGTGTTTATGAATCATCAAACTGCTCGACTGTCACTGTTGCTGGTGTCAGTCTGCTTTGATCAGACTGTGTTTCCTGTGTCAGTTTAAGAAGCGGCAGGTTTGGGAAGAAGTTTACGTGCGACACAACAGAAACGATTTTCAGTGTGTTGAGCTGCTCGTTATAAAAAGATGCCCATCAGACAAAACCTGATTTACTGTGCGAAACATTTTGTCCTGAAACACGATCAGGAGCAGATGGAGGCAGCTGAACATGTTGCAAATAAGCATCCCAGGTACATGTAATGAGGCATGCAGACTATTGTTGTGTGACACCAGATACAGCCCTGAGGAGAAATCCTTTACTTCCTATTGCAGGAGTTCACAGACGTGTTAGCATCTATATGGGAGTATGAGCTGATACGCTGACACCGCTCTGCTGTGGACCACAATACTCGCTGGGAGTGTTTCACAGATAACGAAGTGTTGGGTTGTTCTCCACACAAGTACTGAGAGCTGCTCCGCTCGTCTCTCACAATGGGACAAAAAGTCCTCTTGACTAAGTGACAAAATACATTTGTCACTGCCTCCAAACAAACTGCAAATCTTTCAGAGTCTTTCTGGTGTCCTTCCATCTTTGTTCTGTCAATTTGATCATTTTATTGGTTTCAAAACATCCTGCCACAGTCGAGATGGAATTTAAAAATGCCTTTTAGATAACGTCCACGGCCATACTCTGCACCCTTAACAGAGAAAAGAGGGACGGAAGAAATTCCCTGAAGGCGTTCTTGAGATTTGCTTTCACAATGATGAGGCAGACAAGGTCACAGTGACCTTGACCACCAAAATCTAATCAGCTCTTCTTGAGATATCGCATTCACAAGGATGGAATGGACAGACAGACAGCCCGAAAACACAATGCCTTGCACGTCATATGTCGACGTGGAAAGTCCATGATCAGACACTGATATGTGACGAGGTCGGAGTGAGTGTGTTGATCCGTGACAGTGACAATGGACTTTCCACGTCCACATATGACGCCCAAGGTGCCCTGGGTGTGTTGGTTGTTGACGTTCTGGGACGCCGTGTCAACTCATAAACATTCATAAAAACATATTGGTGAAATGAACGAGTTTCACAGCAGATAATGTGTTATTTAGAGCCTCATTGTCGCTGCGCCGATCACTCCCACTATATGGATGCAAGCGGCTCTCTCGGATCTAAATATCTTCCAAATGACTCCAAACTTATCTGGGTGAGTAAACAACCGTATTTAATGCCAGAAATAAGGTCCAGGTTGTAAAAAACGAAACTTCCCCTTTAAATGTTCACAACAAACTCACACCAACACCAAAACAGTTCAATCCTGTTGTCAAATTTGCTGACAGCAGTTAGGTAAAGTTAGCTGTGTGATGTTTAGTAGAATGTGATCAACTTAAAGGAGGCAGTATCTGTGTTACACAGCATGTCTCCAGTATTTCCACCATTCAGCATCAGGCAAAGCAAACACCGTAACATGCATTTCGCCTTCTAACTTTTCATCTGAGTATTCATTGACTATTTGTCTTCATCATGCTTCAAGTTATTTTTATTCCTCCTCTGAGCTCAGTTAATGTTTTCCTCCCCCTTTGTTCATCTGGGCTGAAGATGCATTACGAAGGAGCCGCTCATCCAAGAAATGTACATCGATGATTCATCCTAACCTATTTTGCTGTACATCACGGCTACAGGCATGAAAACTAATTCTTCAACAGAACAGAAGTGATATACGAAGATGCCAAAGTGATTCAGTCAAATATGTCACACCGTAAGTAACCCCCTGTCTGTCGTGTTCCTCGATGGTTAATATCGTAGAATCATTTGACTCTTTACTGCTGCCTGCAAAGTGGAAATCTAGGAAATCTAACTTTCTGTGACTCTATCGGTGAACTGATGGAGAAATTCATCTGCTTCTCTCTCAGCAGGGAGCTCAGAGGCTCTGACCAGCAGCAGCCTGAAGGCACAGCGCCTGGTTGTTGGGTCCTTGGCAGACACACAATGAATGACGCACCAGAATTGGCCCAAATACATTACCACTTTCAGGGGCCAACACTGGGCTCAAATCTGGCCCAGTGTCAAACCTGGCGGCCAGATTTGGTTAAATGTTAGAGTTGAACACAGCACGCTACCCAGAGAGCAGTTTGGTGAGAGGAAAATTCTCTGAGGCCTCGTTTACACCTGCTGTTAACAAGCGTCTGATGCGGCTTTAAAATGAATGTGAATCCATCAACACACCGTAAATTTCAGCATGAAAACTTTGACCATTCCAGTAGTTTTATTGTCTGATGACAGACACAAAGCTGCTACTTTTAAATATCTCATGGAGAGACTCACACTGCAGCCTGTTCTATTCTGATTATAATCTACTACATCTTCACCACCCTCCTGGAGTATATGACATCACGATGATCTGATCAACAAAAGACTTTTTCATACAAAGACTTCATTTTCAAAGACTTCTCATACTTGTGTGCACATGTGGATAGATAATCTTTTTAGTCAGAACAAGTCTCTCCTGACAGAGATTATTTTAAACTTAGGATAAAGGAAGTGGTCACAGATTGCTGCAACTGCTGCAAATAACAAACAAACTCTAGAGATCATAATGCTGCCTTAATGCTGCTATGTGACTCTGTCTTGGCTGTCTCACATGCAAAAGAGTTTTTAATCTCACTGTACTTATATATTGCATGCTTGCACTACTCTAACTTTGTTTTGCAACTGCAGCACAACAATTTCCCTCAGGATGAATGAAGTTTTATCTTATCTTATTAACTGATGCTTTAATGTTACATGACACTGACATTAAAGTGATTCAGGGCAGGATGTTCAAGACTACAAACACATGTGAACCACATCTATTACAGCCTGACAGTGCACAGCTCCAGTGTGGGTGTTACATGTCAGACTGAGACTGGTGGCTTCACGCCAGGTGAGACTTTAACACGTTTAACAAGACAAGGGGTGTATGGAAGAAGTGGTTTTCTCTCCTCAGAATGATAAAGTGTCACACCACATATAGACCCAATTCTCATCTCAGCAAGTCGACACAACAGTCCTGAAGGCCCTTATATTTCTGAGCCATACAGTTCCTGATTCAAACCTCTTAAAGAATACAAACAGGGTGAGTTTTTACCTGATATAACCTGACGCAGTTTCGAAAGTTGCGAGACCAGTTTAATCATACATTTTTGTCATAAATCAAAACTTTGGCTCAGAGTTGGTTTGGAGAGAAAACAAAATATGTGCAGAAGAAGCCAATAAAAACTGTGATTGCAGCAAGTTTCCCTCTCACTTCTGCATCAGATTATTGATTTATTTTTTCTCTTCAGCAAGCACAGTTTTCCTAGGATATCAATACTTTCCTGAAGTCCTTCATCTCGTCTCTTATATAAAATATATGATTTATCCAGTACAGTATTTTTGCAGTTTTGCAAAGCTCAGTGGGAAGAGCAGAACACTGATACTGTCAGGACTCCAAATCCCCTCATCATCCTCTTATATTAAAAATGTTTCCACTCAAAGCAGTAACATGAATCAATAACAAGATGAACCAGAAAATCTGATGGATGTCAGAATATTTGTAATAAAGTGTGAAAGAGCCTCTGCTGTGAGCCACCTGTGGTGCACCGTCAGTGTTCAGGGGCAGAGGTAAAAGCATGTTGTGTTTCAACGAATATGAAATAAGTCAAACTGATTCTAACACAAATGTAAATACATTATTTACTTTTTTGCTCTTATCTAAAACTGATTTAAGTGATTTTCTTAAATGACCCCAGTCAGTTCAAACTTTAAAAGTTGCCGGCAGTCGGCCCAGTGAATGAAGTTATTTTTTCTCTTTCATTTCATAGTTGTAGTTTACTGATGTATTAACAGAGGTTACTTAAAAACAGAGTGACCGTCCTCTACTGACCAATCAGACTGCAGGGTTTCAACAGAGGGGGACCAAACATGGGGACGCTAAGAAACGCTTCTGTTGATACCATCCACAACTTGAACTGAACTCCTGAACTGAACTGCTTGGTGGTAACGGGGCTCATGTCAGATGCTGCTGGAAGTGTCACCTGATCATCACACTTGCAAAAACCTGAGTCAGTCATTTAGATAAAATGAGTCAGTGAGATTTTTTCCCCTTATTATCTGAACTGACAGAGTTGTTACCTTGAAGGCAGAACCTCTGAAGTGTCCCTGAGCAACACACTGAATCCACACCAGCCCCGAGATCTACGTCTGTAGCCAACCCGACCTGCGAAGAAGAGCAAGAGAAAAGAGGACTGTCCAACATGGATAAATAATGAATTCTCCTGAAAGCATTTATGATGATGCTCCAGGTCTGCCTGTGTATCTTAAAGGCAGAATGACACACTGCATGGCTGACAAATACCACCCTCACCCTGTGTGTCATCTCTGTCACTCTGTCCTGTCTCCAGGTGTTGGCGATGAAGTGCATTCATCTTTCCTTTTTATGCTTTGGCTCCTCTGACTAAGTGCCCCCTCGTAACCCCAGCGCTCTGCCATCTTCCATCTTCACTGATGAAAAGGTGAGAGAGTGCCACGCTCAGTCCCACCTGATGCCCCCCCCCATCGTCTTTAAGTGGTTTTAGAGCCACTTGTGTCGTTTTTTAGGAGAAATATCACTCTGACAGAAGAAAAAAGGACGTCAGTCCTGATGTGTCCGTCCTCAGACTCAACTGACAGATGTCACTTTAAAGTTACAGGGCGAGGAGATGACGGCTGCGTCTGTTCTGACCATGTTGGAAAAACAAGGGAAAAATCTGCACTGCCTTTTTAACCCTTTGACCTCTGACTTAGTTTTCTGGGTAATGGCTGTTATTACATAGAATATACTGCAATCTCTGTCCTCCTCATGGGCTCATTACTGTATTAATATTATTCACAAATGTGTCGGCAGAGCTGTGATACTGTGTCTTGATCCACATGTGTGACCTCAGCTTTGTGAGCGTGTACAGGAATCTGAAATGTGTATTCAGATTTGCAAGTTTACCAAGATTTGTGAATGTGCATTTGTAAAAAAAACCTGCACTTTGCACTTACCGGAAGTGATGACAGCTTTTTTTTTTTAACTGCCTCTTCTTCCTCAGCGCTGGATGAGCTGGGAGTGAGACTGGGTTGCCTTTTCACTCTGCCATCATTGTCTTGGTCGCTCTCGTTTCCCTGTGGAATTTCTTCAGTGAGAAGTGTCGGCCTGGCAGCGTGAGCCCATGAGCCTGCGACTCAAGTGGAACTGATGAATTTGGGAGCCCTGGTAGCTCAGCTGGTGGAGCACGTACCCTTAAAGGCTCAGTCCTTATCGCAGCGGCCTGAGTTTGATTCTAGCCCAGGTCCTGTGCTGCATGTCATCCCTTCTCCTCCTCCTCCTCTCCCAGCCTGTCCTGTCTCTCGTCAGCTTCAACAGTCTAACAAAGGCAAAATACCACACAATAAGGGTCTGTTTTTCCAGATCTTAAAGCTACAGGAAACACTTCACACATTAATGAAAAGCCATTTCAGATTTTTGAATACATGTTTTCATACTCTTTGTGAATTTAGAGAAGGCACATATTCACAACTCTGAGTGCACACACAATGATTGAGACACAGTTTCATAACTCTCTGCACACATCTGTATATGATATTGTTATAATCACACCACTGCATTTGGAAAGAGGATAAATTCACTTCCTAAATATATCATTATGAAAATAACGTGGGTTGCACAGGGTAGTGTCCACAGTAAAATCAGACTATCAATGTTTACATAGGTTACTTAGTGGCTTTGCAATCCTTGCAATAAGCTTCTGCCACCGGTGCCCCAAATTTCGCGGAAAAAATCTGCTTTACGGCAGGAAACGCGTCATGTATTGCGAAACTGGTCGGTCAGCCAATCAGGGCCTGGAGCTGGTCCTTATGAGGAGCTGGGCATGAGATAGTTGAGTCACAAGCACAATGGCAAACGGACAAAGTTTGGAGACAAGTGGAAAACGGCCTAGTGAAAGAAAAGTTGTCCTGGTTGCCATTCTACAGCAGCGCTCGGACAGTGATACCCTCCTCCCTTCCTTCTGTTCTCTTCTCACGGAGGCAGCTATCGACGGACATCGCCCAGCTAAGTTACATCCAGCTAAGTGAACACTGGACTTTGTTTCCCATTCAATTTGAGCTCCAACCGCTCCAATTCATTCATTCATTCATTCATTCATGGAGCCTATCCCAGCTGACAGTTGGCGAGAGGTGGGGTCCGCCCTGTGCAGGTCGCAGACCATCACAGTCCTGACACATCAGCCTCTTTTTGGTTTCGGGCCTGAATACATGTTCGACCTGCTACAGTATGAATTATCAGGACCTCGCAGGTCTTCAGGGACGGGTCTGCTTCATGTCCGCAGAGTCGAGACTAAACATGGAGAAGCAGCGTTTAGTTTTTATGCTCCACATCTGGAACAAACTCCCAGAAATCTGCAGCTCTGCACCAACTTTCACTTCTTTGAAATCAAGACTGAAGACTTTTCTGTTTGTTGCTGCCTTTTGTTAAATTGAATATTTACCTATTTCTTACACTGCGCTGTAACTTTTATTTGTGTATTTCATACCTGTTTCAGTATATTTTAAGTTTTTATTTTCTGTTCTCTAATTCCTTCATGCATTGCTTTTAAAAGCCCTTTTACATTGTGTTTCTTTTCCAGCTTGTCTTGATGCTTTTGTTGTTTTACGTAAAGCACTTTAAATTGCTTCATCATTGAAATGTGCGATGGAAGTAAACTTCTTGCCTTTTAAGTTCACATTACGGGCAATTTAGAGTCACCACTGAACCTGCATGTCTTTGGACTGTGGGAGGAAGCTGGAGCACCTGGAGGAAACATAAAAACTCCCTTTATTTCAATGAAGGGAAATTGTGTAATATTTTAGACAACACTGTACGTCCAGTTTTAGGAATACTGTCTCCTGTTTCAGCATGACAACATCTTCCCAGTCTGGTGTTGGAAAATTTGAGTGGCCTGCAAAGAGCCCTGACCTCAACCTCCGTCCAACACCTCTGTGGTGAACAGCATCTGCAACAAAGTGCCTGCAGCCATGTGCAAAATCTTGTAGTAAGCCTGAACAGAAGCTCAGAGATGTGGAACAGTCACATACAGGTGTCCTGTTTGGCTGTCCACATACTTTTGGACATGTGATGTACAACCTTGGCTTATATCTCTATTAAAGCTTTGCAACGTATCAACATGTGACACACACACACATGCACACACATGCACACACACAGGATGTTGGTAAAGATACCACACAGTGTATGATCCATATGTACCTACGTACATGTGCAGGCTCCGGTATTTTTTTTTTTTTACTGCTTTTATCTAATTTTGATCAAATAAAGGGAGCGTCCCTGCAGAGTGTTTTGCACTTTAACCAGCAGATGGCGCAGTGACCCAGCACTTTATGTCTGATTTCTGTTTCTCTGTAGAAAGTCAAAGTCTGGATGCAGACCATTTTACCAAAACTGTGTGGACAAGGCCGGGCACAGAGTTTCAGTTCATCCCAGAGGTGCTGGAGGAGGTAGAGGTCGGGGCTCTGCGCAGACTCTCAGGTTCTACTGAAATACAGTGGGAAACCATGTCATGTTCACATTGAGAGGAATATTACTGTCTATGCTGCAGCATTTAGACTTCACTCAGAGGTTTCCACATGCTTTTGTTATGTCAGCAACGGTTGTAGTGTTGTGTGTGTACAGCAATATAAAGAAAATCTCATCATCTATTATATTGTATGTCATAAACAAATAAAGTGTGTGTGTGTGTGTGTGTGTGTGTGTGTGTGTGTGTGTGTGTGTGTGTGTGTGTGCCTCTGTGAGAAGTGTGTACTTAGTGTCTCAGTCACTGAAGCAAATGGTCCTGTGCTGCCATCTAGTGGACTCATGCAGAGTTACCTATTTTTAAATCTTAGGCCTTAAACTTTTTTTTGATCATTTTACCAGATTACACATTGAACTCAGCTACATATTCATATTTCAGCTACCCTGTCGGCACGCAAACAGTTTGGAGAAACAGGCTGGAGTGCAACACAGAAGTCAAGCAGTCTGATGTTGTGAAGGTGTTAACAATAAAATGTATTTTAGCCACCTAAAGGAGCCTCCACTAGCTCACCTGGTAAAGCAGGTGCCCCACGTACAAAAGGCGATGTCCTGTGATTGCAATCTTTGGCCCTTTGCTGCATGTCATCCCCCCCTCTCTCTCCCTTTCACCTTATTTCTGTCCTATCAAATAAAGGCAGAAATATATTTTTAAATTCCACCTAAAATAATTAATATCAGTTTAAGTGCACGCTACATTAAGAGCAGTTTTACCTCTTTACCTTGCCTAGCTGCCACAATAAGCACTTAAACTGATACTTATTATTTTCAGGTGGGACTTTTTTTAAGTAGTTAAACTACATTTTGTTGCAACAGCAGTTCACTGTTTAGCTTCCATGCCAGACTCCAGACTGGGGGCATGCTGACTAGTGTATGTATCACACTGACTAAGGATAAGTGCCTCCTACAACCTCACTCCAAATAATCCAAACTATACCTTTAAAGTGAGCAAATACATGATTTAGACAATGATGTTAAAGTGGATGTGACACCTTTGAAAAGCTGTTTGTTTGCTTCGGGGACAAAACAGAGCTCTGAGATATTTCAGTGCAAACTAATGTGCTGTTGTCCTCAGACTTCATCTCAAACTGAATCACACTTTCATTTTTCTCTTGCTTTGATAAAAGTGAATAAAACAGGAACAGATAACTTTTAATTATTTGAGACAAGCTAATGTGAATTTATTCATTCACTTGTTCACACAGACTTAAACTCTTGTCACTAAAAAGTTTTGCGTCTTACAGACCACTGCAACAACATTAAAGGCCTCTGTTAGTGAACTGTATTTATTATATTTCATTTCTAAAAATCAAATTTTCCAGTACAATTATCAACAAAAAATTGTTTTTAAAGAGTAACTTTGGTATTTTTTAACCTGATCTCTTTTTTCCCATATGTTTGTGTCTGCGTGACTGATTGGAACAACAGTTTTGAAACTGTTGAGAGAGCGCTGCAGCTGACAGCAGTGAAACAGGCTGCAATGTAGCCACCTGGGGCATTTGTGCACCATCAGTTTATGTCCACTAACAGTGTTTGTTTGACTGAGATTGTTATTCTGAGTGTCTGACAACATAATGAAAGGATCCCTGCAGAGATAGAGCTTTGTGTTAAAGAGTAAGATGCTTTCTGTTTAACCAGAAACAGCCCTGAAATCACCATCACCAAACCCACCAGACTACAATTAAATAAACAGTATTTCCATCTGTGTAAAACATGCTTCATTCAGGACACTTGGATCACTACGGACGAGCAGTATGGAGATATTTTGTGGTTTCAATTATGTGCTCTTGAACGTTTTAATCTGGGGCGGCGTCAGCCTCCATTAGGTGGAGATGTGTTGCTACCTCCTCTCCCCTTGGATCTCTGCAAGGGATGTGAGGCGGTTTGTCCAATAAAGGAAAAAATGCCACACAAAAAATAAAAAAAATTTAAAATAAAGAAATGTCCCACAAATTGCAAAAGAAATAATAGATTTAAAATATTATTTAAAAATAAAAAAATTTAAAAAAGTGACAGAGAAAAACTATGTTTATATTTATTACATTTTAAATTATGTTACAGAATTACTCTGTCCAGGTCATTTTTTGTTTGTATGTTTTTAACTTTCTTTCTTTTTACTTTTACTTATTTCTTGATCATTTTTGAGTAATTCCGTGTCTCATTGCCTTCTTCCTGTTTTTAAAAGAACTCTACCCAGTTTGCTCAGCTTTCAAAAGGTTTGTGCATGTGTGTGTATTTCAGGCCTGTGTGTGTATGTCAGCAGAGGTAAAAAATGGAATTCCCCCTCTGGTATTGATAAAGTATATCTCCCTCTTCTTCTGCTGTTAACACTCAGCCTCACATCATCACATCACTCAGTCCACCAGCCGACAGCAGCCTGCTGCACAACACTAAAACCAAAGACATGAAACAAGTTATATCAAGTTTCCCTCTAATCTAACTGACAAACATGAAGACAACTCTCTGCACCTCAGTGTGTTGAACTAAACAAACACTAAGCAGAGAAAAGAGCTCTGCTGGTGTCAGTCTGAGGACAGTCAGTTAATTAGCTGCTCAGCTGCAGCACGTTGAACAACATGTAAACATACCTGCAGACGTCACTCCGGTCCTTTAAGATGCTGCTGTGACCCTCACTCTTTTACACCACCGCTGACACCACAGTGTGCACACGGCTCGAGCACTACAGCAGGTCTGTGAGTGTCGGTGTCCTGCAGGGGCTCAGCCTGCCAGCTGCTGTCAATCAAACACCAACACAGCTGGTCTGATGAAAAAGGAGCATTTCTGATACTTTCCCAAAGACTTGTCTCTTTGTTTTAATCATTAAAAAACTATTAACAATGCATTTGAAAAAAAGGTGTATTTAAAGTGCCAACTTGTAAATATCTGTTTAGTTTTTCTGCATAAAAAGTCACATATTATTAAAAAAGAAGAAATGTAGCTTTTGCAATAATTTATCTTTTTCATGCCAATAAACTGGATTTAAATTTGTGAATGTTCCCCATTGGTTCTACATTAACATCATTTTTTAGACGCCGTATAGCTGCAGGTCATCTCAACCTGCAGCCTCTCTCAGTATCCAGCTTTGTGCAGCACACAGAGAGATGATGTATGATTCAGATAAAATGCTCCATCAGAGACGACTAGCGACGAAGTCCAAATTCAAGGATCCAGAGTCGCTTCATTTTATGATGAATCCACCTCAGCTGAAACAGGCAGAGGACAACAGCAACAGACCTCTGCCTCCAGTGACATCACTTATCAAGAGAAGAGGCCCAAAGGCAGGCTGTGGAGGGCGTGAAAGGTAATGATGAGGAGTTTGAGGCAGATATGTTGGGGGACGGGGGGGCAGTGGAGGTTGTGAAGGACGGGGGGTGATGTGGTCACGAGTGTGTGAGAAGACAAGCAGCAGAATTCTGGATAAACTGTAGTTTCTTGAGGGTTTGGATGATGAACAGTAGAGGAGGCTGTTGCTGGTGTCCAGTCTGGAAGTGAGTCTCTGCAGCTGAAGATGAGACGGATGGACGGAGGAGGGCGATGCTCGGGACACGGGGGGGGGGGGGGAGCGGGAGCAGTTGATGGAGAGGGAGAAGTCCCGGGTGGATTTTATAAGAGATTTTGGACCAATGGTGACGACTTCTGATCTGTCACAGTTAAGTTTGAGGAAGTTTTGATGTCTTGTTCTACCTGTCCTCAGCCTGCTCAGACCAGGTCAACAGTGCACTTTGCACTTTAATTGGTAGACACACACCAACAGAGATTACAAATAAAAACTGGAAAAAAGTTCCAATAATTACTCAAAGACGACACAGTGAATTCTGATGTGAATTAAAAACCGGCCACAGTTTGCCCTCAGGAGCACAGCTGTGCTGTAAACTCCGCACATTCTCAGATGAGCCTCCTGTCGGGAAAAACTCCTGTGGATTCTCTGCTCTCACCAGACTGTCAGTACTTAATGGGGAGATGACTGCTTTGACAGGAAATGTACAGAGCCATTGTGATTGGCTTGTTACCAGCTTCTACTTTATCCATTATCCATGTCTGAGAATAGATTTTTCCACATTCACTTCTTTGTGTCCGTGTTGAACCTGCGTTCATAACGCCCCCGCTGCCCCAAATATAACAATAAAACGTTTGCTGCTGCCCCGAACAGACCGACCTGAGCACAGATCTATACAGTCAGCACAGTTTCAAGGTTAGAGTCACCAATTCAGTATCTGAACAAATGTCTCCACTTCTGTTCCTGAGATATGACGTTAAACATGATGATGCCACAGTCAAGCTGACCTTTGACCTTTTGACCTTCGTTATTTTATCCTGTCAGACATTTGTGTCAAGTTTTGTCATAATTTGCACATGATTTTTTGAGTTATGGCCAAAAACATGTTTCATGAAGTCACAGTGACCTTTGACCTTACGACTGAAATACACAGGGCAACGTGTGACAGCAGCCTCCAGTCCTCTGTCAGATAATGTCTCACAGTTGGATGGTAGTTTCATCAAGCTAAGTGTGTCCACTGTTTGATTTTTCAGCAGAGTGGGTTTAGCATTAGCTCGGCCGTCAGCAGCTAACGCTTCCTCTGGATGGTGAAGTGTGAGCTGAGCGCTCATGTTTGTCGTATTCCAAAATTAGTCTAGATGTTTGATTTAAACACCGTGTGTATTTGCAAAAATTGATAATATATATAATAACAGATTGATACCTGGCATTCGTGTATCGCTACAATATCACCAGGCAAAATATACCACACTACGCCGTATGGATTTTCCCCACCTCTAACAGTTAATAGTTTAATGACACTGTCGCAGCCGTGGGTCTCTGACTTTTTGACACTCCTTCAGAGCGGCAGCCTCCAAGTGATGTCAGTCAAAGCTTGCGTCCAGCAGGGAGATGACATCAGTGATTAGGTCATAGTCAGTTAGATTCTCCATTGGTCACGGTGGATTGGACTACATTTACCAAGGGACCCGGCCTGCAGCGCTCTCACTGCTGACACATGTGCCCCAGACGTGTGTGAGTACATTCACACACACATTTTAAAATACATTGTATACAAACACATGATGCACATTAACACACTTCAGACAGAGGGCACACACACACACACACACAGCTCCATCACCCTCACACACACACGCTTATGTTTCACTGTGACGTCTGTGGTAACTGGACACCTGCTCTCTCCTGCTCTGACTGACAGGCAGCAGTCGAGTCCAGATTCGCTCCCAGCTCTTCCTAATTGGATTTGTGAGGCATCCTGCCACAGGCCTCTAATAGCCTCTCGTAAGCCGCCTCGGGCCTGCTGCGGACCACTTCCTCCCCGCGCTGAGAATAAGGGACCTCCTGAAAGGCATTTTTGGCTGCACACCCTGATTCCTCAGAGCTATTAGGCACTTGTAGATTTTGAAGGGTTTTGACAACAATGTCAGAACAACAGAACGTGTGGTGGAAAAAAGGAAACAAAGAGGGGTACGAGGTTGAAGCTTTAGGACGGGCTGAGCCACTGCCAGCTGATTATGGTTTGAAATTTTGGAAGTGAACCTCAGACGCTCCAGGACATTACTTCTACTGACTTCCTGTACAAGCCAGAGTTTAACTTTCAACCCCACGTCAGGAAATCAACCTTTTTCTGAATTCACCTTGAGAAATATGCAGAAACCTTCAGAGGCCCAAAACAATCAGCAGAATAAATGTTGGGATGAACATTTCTGCAAAACACAGATACATTACAGTTTTTATGTGGCGGATATGTTGAAACTTTACAGTTCTTTCAGTAACTGTGGGGTTAATGTGTGGTTAGGTTTAGGCACAAAAACCACTTGGCTGTGGTCAAGAAAAGAACCATGTTCTGGCTTAAAATATTGCTTTTAATGGCACAATCTCAGCAGGAAACAAGCGTTGTCTCGGTAAAAAAAACAGCCTCTCTAAGTGGGACTAACCGGCCAGGAAACACAGCGATGTCTCAGTAAAACACAACCTCTACTTGTGGCACTATCTCGGTGGAAAACAGCAACAGGTCACTAAACAAATACCCACTTGTGGTGACTAAAGAGCCACTGGGAGACCAGTGACAGGCCGATAAAACTCAACAGGTTTTGTCATTTGTCGGTCTCGAACAGTGGTCTGCAGTCTGGCAGGTGTCTCGCCATCCACCATCCCCTCAACCTCCGAATCACAAAGTTACTACGTCACTTTAGAAACACAAAGTTTTAAGATTGTCGACTGGGTTGTTAGGCTGGTTTGGATAATACAGCTGACATATTATTTTGTCTGGTGGCGGCACCGTGGTGCAGTGCTTGGCATTTTACGATTGAATACAGCAATAAAATTCTAAAATACTAAAATATAAAACCACTGCAAGGAACCAAAGGCCATTAAAAAAACATACATTTTGAGATTTGTCTTAAAGTGTCGGTGGAGTCGGAGCATTTGACTGACTACTGGCTACTGCAGAGGCACAATGTTCCCTCACCCACCAGCCTCGATCATGGGACAGTTAGAAGACAATATTCTGAAGATCTAAGAGGTGGAGAGTTGGAGCAGCGGCAGAGAAGTTCATGGAGTGGGCATGGAGGTGATTTTTGCAAAAAGAAATTAAGACATGAGTCTGTGTGTTTCATGTTTGTGTCTGTGTGACCCACTGTGCGATGAAACACTGTAAAAGTCCTCACTGCTGTGGCCGTATTATACCAACACTACATCATCATTTTGACAAAATAAACCTCTTTATACAAGTATATGCACCAAGTGTCACCGTGCACTTGCACCGTAACAAACCACCAGAGGGCTGCGGAGGGCAAACTATCCACTGACTTTCAAACTACCTCCATGTTTGGACTTTTACTTTGGATTAGAAAAAGAAGACAGTCTATATTTACATCAGAGTAGTTTTACATCCTTTGCAGGAAGTGTGACAGCTTCATATGAAAGATCAGATAAAGTCCAGTGACATACAGCAGCAGTTTTACAGAGTCGGACATTTTCATTTCAAAGCTTTCTTAAAATCTAAAAATCGAGCAGCTTGTTGCTCAGAGTACAGATGAGTAACAGCCTTCGATATTGTAAAAGGAAAAAAACAACAATCCAAAAGCAGAACTGTGCATATAAATGTGTTTTACAGCGAGTACAGTGAGCTGCACTGAGGTCAGGATTAATGTTCTCCAAACATGCCGAACGAGAAAAAACATGAAGCTCTTTGTTTTATTATAGTCACTGATTTTCTTGTGAGTCATCGGCCTAATAACTGAACACACAACGTGTGTCTGCTCTGACTTATTTCGATTTTACTGCTGCAGGTTTTCTGAAAGTCCAAACTGATCATGTTTCTACTTTCAGGCCTCAAAGTCATTCAGAAGATGAAACTGAGTCGTCTTTTCTGACACTTTATTAAGACTTTTTCCTCTAATTTCTAAGTCTATGTTATGGATGTAAGTGAATAAAACTCTGTACATGTAGACCTGCAGCGTCTACACGTGTGCAGTAGTTGTAGGAACTGCACATGTTCACGCTCAATTGATGGAGTCTGCCTTCACCACAGCCTGACAGGAAAGTCTTGTGTTAAATTATCTCTGTAAAGAAACACGAATCAGTCTCTGAATATTACACCGAGCCGGGGAGAGGGTTTATGAGAAATAACTGCCCCTGTAGAAAAAAAAGAAGACGGACCGGCGGTGAGCTGGTCGATCCATTGCAGAGGAGGAGAAGAAGAAGTAGAACATCAGTGTTGAGTGATGAGAATAACAACAGTGGGCAGACAAGTGTAGATCTCTGCTGTGGAACATACGTGACCGCCGACTCCATTTTTCAGCCGCCCGCCACACAAACGTTTGATCTGGCTCTATTTCTTCATGTCAACAGCTGTGTGTGCGTGTGTGTGCTTCTCTCTCACACACACACACAGAGGCCTGTCCTCCCCCACGTGAGGTAGAGCGGGAAGTAGGGAGGAAGGGGAGGGAAGCTCTTATATTAATGGCTGCGGTTAACCTGAGAGGGTCAAACCCATTGGAGCTGTTGATGGATCTGGTCTGCAGGAGCTTTCTCTCTCCATATTGTACACACACACACACACACACACACACACACTTGAACACACATGTGCAGGCCTGGCTGCATGACCATCAGTCTGTGGCTGTGAAGTCAGTGTGATGATGAGCGCTGTGCAGAGAGATGAAGATGATGGAGAGGAGAGGGCAGCAGGGACGCAGAGATGGTGGAAGAATACATGACAGATATAAAAGATACCAGAGTTTTAGTTCCATGTTTATCAGAGGACGAGGAAGACGAGGTCATGTCACTGCATGAGGTAAACCTCAGTGGGTGGAGCCACTAAACCAATGTTTCAACATGGCTGGCTGGAAAGAAACTAGAGTTGCTGCCATGCGGTTGTGCGCCTTCGAAAGCCAGTGAAGTTGCAGTTACACTTTCCATCATGTCTGTCCAGAGTCATATGAAGTCATGACAGTTGACAATGCTTCAGATAGGCTCTGGATGTTGCTACAAAGAAGCTACAAATTCTAAAACTGATCTGTACAAGCGGCACAGTTTACAACCCACCCTCACTGCGACACTTGAAAATACTCGATACCTTCGACCGTCATTTAAAAAGTTTGTCACAAATCCATTCTTTCCCTTATTTAAATCAACTGACGTTAACGCTCTTCATTCCCAGCAAGCTGACGCTCAATTCTTCAGATCCACTCAGTTTGAGCATCTAATGAAGTTGCAAGAGAGAACCATGAAAAACACAGCCACAGAAATGATACCAAGGATAACTTTGTTCACATACAAAAACTATGTGGTGGTCATCAAAAAAGAAAACAGCAGTATTCAAAACGTGCGGGTTGAAAATTACAGACGGAGAAAAAAAAAACTTCATTTCAATCAGGAGAGACACGTTTTTAGTTTTGGAAAGAACATTTTTAATTACAAGTGCACATGAGAATGAAATGTGAAAAATGTGAAAAGTCTTTGGCGATTAGACGCCCTCGAGATGGTGAGCTATAAGGAGGGTGATGGATCCGGAGCCAATTACAGAACCCCCACCCCGGGGTCTGGATTGGCTGATGGAGGTCGTGGCTAGTTACGATAGGACAGCTAGAAGAGCGCACGCCTGGAGGCAGCTGATTGGAGCAAGCAGTGGGACTTACACTGAGCTTCACTCAGACAGCTGCCGAGCCGCACACCACTGCTGACCACTGCTGGAGACCAGCAAACAGCAACACTGTGACCTGCTTTTCCAGCAGCTTTGGTGCCACCAAACGTGGGTATTTTAAGCCAAACATGATCTTTCCTACCATAACCTAGAGGTTTGTGTCTCAACATAACCACATATTCAAGTTTAAAGTTTATCCTGTAACAGAATAAGGGCCAATGTTACATGTCTGTGTTTTGCAGTTTGGGTTGGCATCTAAAAATGTTTACTGCTTTAAATCAACTCCAAAGACATGTTTAAAGACCGGATTACAAACCCGGCAAAACTGGGCCCTGAAGTGCCACATCGACGGCACGTCCACATTGTCAGTAGATTTTGGTCGTTTGAAAAAATGCAAATTTGTTGTGGAATTTGCACGACTGAAGTGCATCATCAATCCATGTTGGTGCTGCAGTATCAGCTGATTTTATGCCCCTGTCTTACAAAGAGGCCAAATTATATTATATTATATCATATTTATGTTTATATGTTGTTTGTTTTTAACGTTATGAGTAACTGTTGAGCATAAAGTCCGTCATTAATACAAGACGTGTTCAAAGCTAAGTGAGAACTACTAACAAGGAATGTAAAGACAAGTTTACCCTCGCCTACTGCACAGGTAGATATTAAGTTAAAATATGATTATATAGTTATGATGCAGCGACTACACAGTTAGTGTGTGTTGAATAAGACAAAGACTGCAACACATCCAGCACTGTTTCCATGGACACCTCAGGATCAAAGCCTCCATGTTGTGATGCGCCGTGCAGATAACGTACTCGGGTTTGTACTTTTGAATGGCAGTAACCAGGAAGTACCCCGAGGAAACAAACTGGTTTCCAAACCGAAGCATCTGACACAAGTTAGAGTCCTAATTGAATCAAGCCTACCGTTCCTATAGACGGGGTTTCCCTGAGATGCTATCCGCCGCCGACTGTGATCTCAGAGCAAAACAAAAGGATGATGTCAGAGAGGAAAAAGAAGACAAAGAAGAAGATATGCTCCCAATTACATGACAGTGTGACAGATTAAAGAACACGTACTGCGTGTGTTAGCAGGAACATGCAGCGTTGGGGCCTCATGGAAACGACTACTACTGATGAATGAGGAGATTAACTGTGTTTAATGAGCTGACCCATCTGTTTCCACACTACAAAGGTAAGGCCCAACGCTGGACACAGTTTAAAGGATGAGGTCACTTATGTTGTTTATTTTTCCCTGTTGTCAACGAATCCTGTGTAAAGACCGAGTCGAACAATGAATTGATCTCACCAACAAGTACTGTGTGTATCTACAGCCTGATACACTCATCAGTGAGCCACACTGTTGCCAACATGTTCCTTCATTATCATGAACACACATTATCACTTATATTCGATTAATCCCACAAACACCACCTCGCTGTAAAGTTTCACCGGAGCACCAATCCTCATGATGACTAAAAGGCTAAAGAAAAGAGACCAGGTGTGAGTCTATGAGGAGCAAACCAATTAAAAAATGTTTCCAACAGGGAACTCGCATTCCCCGACTAATTACTGAAGCCTAAATGTGATCACCAGAAGTAAAAAGCTAACGTAGGCTATAAACAAACTACACCACAGTCCTGCCCGTTCTCACTCTGAAGTCATTAAATACGCCGCTTTTACTGATTTTAGCATCAAACACAGAAGACAGGTCTATGTTTGACCCTTCAATCAGACAATACAAGTTATATGTATTTACATGATAAATAATGGATTTTTAGCATTAAAACATATTGTAACGTGCCAGCTGATGCTCCCATCCCCCTACAGGTATTGTGACATAAACATGCGAGGTGGACTGCTGCCTCCACAAACACCAGCGACTCCTAAAGAAAGACCTCAGGCAACAAGAAGAAGCAGAGAGGTGATGGACAAAGGTCTGACGAAAATGTGACAAAAAACCTGCCGTATCAGCTCAGTTCAAAGGTATCATATTAAACTAGAGGACCTGAGGCATTCGTCGGTACCAACCATGTTATTTCACCATTTTTAAAAATGGTGGATTTAAATATTTCTGCTTACTGACCTGAACTTTATTTAAATTTCATAAAGTGGGTTTGACTGGAGAACAGAGAGCTGACAGCTGCATACTCTCTGCACTGTTTCAGTTCTGCACACAGTGTGACCAATATTTGTTTAAAGTAGCCTCAAGACTACATGAATAAGTTAAGTATTTACTCACTCATGCTTTCTACATTCAATGTTAAATTTGGAGGCCATTTTTAGGTCTGGATGAGGGATCCACTTTGATTGTCCTGGTTATGATGCGCCGCCAGTTGGCCCAATGACACCTGTGGCAGTGGCACGAGACACCACTGAACGGCATCAGTTAGAAATGCTATTGGCAATGACATAATATTTAGAGTTGGAAAGTCCCTTTCCCCCTAGTAGCGGTGGTTGACTTTCAACTGTTCACTTCCCATATGAATGTAGAGCTCAACAATGATGTTTTTTTTCTAAACCTAACCACCTGCTTGTGTTGTACAGCTTACACTGACCATCCCATAATGTCAGCAACAAACACAAGCAGATACCTCGTGCGTCACGTCGATATGACCGGCACTGACCACGAGGCAATATGTAATGCGCTGGCATGAGAACGGGTTGCATGACTTAAAGGCACCAGCTTAACGAAGCTGTAAAGCCGTGTTTGGCGTGATGACGTTCTGTAGTCTCATTTAGTCACTTTTTAGCATCCATCTTTTTTAAGACGTGAAAGCTTCAGAGTTCACAGTGAACAGGAAAGTGCGTGATAACCACAGACCTTATTTCAGACATCTAACCGAAAACACATTAAAAAAAACTTTGACTTTGAAACCATCGAACAGGAAGTGCTAACATGCTCATATCTGAGTTTTAGGAGTCATTCCTGAACCACTCCATATCAAGCTTTAGACACACACACACACACACACACACACACACACACACACACACACACACACACACACACACTTGTTGGCCAGATATGTTCACTGTCGGTTTTGCTGCTTCTGTGAGGTTTCATGACAATAAGACTGACTAAGAATAAGAAATAAGAATAAGAAAGTCTTTTACCACTCATCCTTTACACAGTCATGTTTTCAAAAAGGTGCAGCCATGCTTGAATCAAGTGACATCCATTTATTATACTTCCAACAGATAAATTTACAACACAGTCATATTAAAACCTTCCTCCTCTGCCTGCGTCATGAACCTGTGAGACACAACGGAGGCAGACGACAGAGATTACAGAGCTTTGCTGCAAAGCACACAGACACGTCAGTACGTCAAGTTAGTTTGTCTCCACGCTGCTCGTCTTCAGTCCTGAGCTGGAACGAGGGAGGGAGACGAAAGGCGCAGGTAAAGAAAGCTTATTCACAGTGCTTAGAAAACGCTGTAGTGGTTCAGGACCCTCCCTCTGGATCCACATGTCCCTACACTGGGATCAAATCCCACCGGAGCCTATTTGAGTTCTTCTTCCTTCACGTCCGTCTCAACAAAGAGGAAACTCTGAGGACGCCCTGACCCCCCCGTTAAAAAACAACAACAAGAAAAGCTTATTCACATCACAGCTCTCACCTGCACAGATCACCACACCATCTCTGAACACAGAGGACTGCAACACAATGCGCTGGACATCACCCTGAAAGCCTCAATGATATGAACATATTGCTTCAGTTAAGCTACATAAAGGTTGAGGCCAACTCCAACTTAAAGGGACAGTTCACCCCCAAATCAAATCTTTTTCCTCTCACCTGTAGCTCTGTTTGTCAGTTCAGATAGTTTTGGTGAGTCGCAGAGTGTTGGAGATACCAGCTGTAGAGATGTCTGCCTTCTTTCCAATATAATGGAACCAGATGTCACTCAGAAGGACGTGTGCATCTACAGTTAGCTCACCTAGCACCACTGAGCTAGTTAACTTTACAGCTCAGCCGAGGAGGACGCCATTAAGGAAAGCCATCAAGGAAAAAAGTATGACAAAAAATGTTTGTTTTTTTCCCACGACAAAGATGAGACGTCGGTGAGCTAAAAATAAACCTGTGTTGTTTTCTTTGACAAGAAGAGCTGGAACTAAAATGTTAGTGGTGGGCTATCGACATTCAAAATGAGAGGAGAATGATTATTGTAAAACATATTAGAAAAATGTTTTAAACTACGAAGCCCATAGCGTAGCCCAGCCGTACACATGCCATGTTATGTGCGCCCTCTAATCCATTGGTTTTAATGTAGAAGCACAGCAGGTGCAACAGCTGCAATAAAGAGATAAAGGCTGAAGTAAATTCTGATGTGTTCCAAAAGTTGAACTCGGTTCATTTCAGGGTGCAGTCGTTGACGGTTGTCGTGCAGGCGTTTGAGCGTGCCCCACAGCTTGTCTGCACTGAAAACAATGAAGCAATTGAGGATGCAAACAACGTGGCCTCTTACACGATGTGCTCCAGGTACAACATTAAGCTCCAAATTCACGAACACAGCCTGAAAATGAATGAAACCTAAAACAACCGCATGTAATGCTAATGCTAATGCTATGAAATGACTGGCCAGTCTGCATTCAAGGGGCGAGACTTAGGAAAGGGTTAATTAAAACTGCTCACTCCCATGAGTAGATGCACACTTCCTTCTGCGCGGTTGACACAGTTTTAACTATGATTTGTTGGTGTTTTGAGCACCACAAGCTGAGTGCCATTCAGTTCCATTATACTGGAGAGAAGTCAGACATGTCTACGGCCGATATCTCCAACACTCTGCGACTCACACCAAAACTATCTAGACTGATAAATAGCTCTACAGGTAAGAGAACTATGTGTTTTTGATTTTGGGGTGAACTGTTCCTTTAAGTGTCTATGACCACATGATTGTCTGAGTAATGAGCGAACCTCCACCCTGCTGTAGATCTGCCTCAGAGCAGAGACACAGCTGTATATCTGTCACACAACATTGTGGCTGTTTATTAACTTTTGTAACAAGCTCCAGCTTTTTGAGTTGCAGATTTCAGGAAATGCAGAGAGCCCAAATCCTGACACATTTTCTATTTATGAACGTTATCCAGACACTATTTTCTACATTGATGTTTCTAGATCGAATTATGGTCAGAGCTGCATATGACGCAGGTTTAAATAGCAGGTCAGTTTCATGGTAAAATAGTCCACAGCTGATTTTTTCTTTGCAACAACAGATAAGTGACATTCCATCTGTAGACGACAAAAGAAGATTTTGGGTGACAGGTAGTTTTGAATATGATTTCAGACTCTTTGGGCGATCGCCACACTTTGCACAAACTGTAAATTCTAAAAAATATTTTTCCATACATTATCCAGCCTTTCCAGACATGCACAGGAGAGTTGATCACATGGCCCAGGAGATGTTGGCCGTGTGCTCCTTGGCCTTCATGCGCAACACGGCTATGCTGGATGAGCGCCTCTCGAACTCAGGCTTGGTCTCGAAGGCATGGTGACCGTTGGCTCCCGGCGTGAGGAGCGTCTGCGCTGAAGAAGTTGTTGAGGGAGACGTGACCGAACTGGTTCTGCTGGTTGGGGAAGCCCACGTAGCCGTGCTCGGCGGCACCGGCTGCTGAACGTGGGGAGTGGGAGTAGGAGGTGACGCAGGGAGGGGAGCCTCGGGGCAGCATGCAGGAGGAGACCACAGAGCCGCCAGGAGCAGGGCTCGGCCACAGGTTGTTGGGAATCTGTTGGGTGAAAGAAAGTTTCAGAAACAGGGAGAAAGACTTTAAAGGGACGGTTCGGCACCAAAGCCCATTGACAAATACAGTAATTTAAGCTGTCTGAACACGGGAGCTGCTGGTCTACTGCTGCTTTGATCAGTTAGTTGGTTTGTGTTAATGTGTGACTTTGGTGAATCTGAATTAAGCCTTTAAAACACCAAAGTCAAACAATAACACAACACACTAACTGATGGAGGCAGCAGTCGACCAGCAGCTCCTGAGTTCAGTGATGTTAAATCACTGTTTTTCTCAATGGAGTCTGGTGTTAAAGAGAGCGATATACCGTCTGCATTTTCCCATTTTAAATCACTGCCTGATATTAAGGTGAAGCTGTGAAAATACTCTCAGTGCAGTGTACACTTACACTGATACTGATTTTTTTAGGTGGCTAAAATATGTTTAGGTGCTGACCCTCCACAGCAGGACACTGGTTAGCTTCCATGTCAGACTCCAAACTCGGGCTGTGCTGACTGACATCTACTGTATGTAACACACTGACTATGTTAAAGTACCTCATGCAACCCCACTTCAAAAAAATCTGAACTATCCCTTTAATTTCATGAGGATGCATCAGAGCAGCTACTCCAGAATTATTTTTAATAGACTGATAGTTTGTCACATACAACATGTTTAAACTACACAGATGTTTCTGAGGATTCATCGATGGATTTAAACTTTACACATTTGTAGCAGAGGAGTCACAATATACTGGTACTGACGACAAGCGTGATATTTAAAAATGAGATACTGATATTATGTTAATAATACACATGTGATCTGGTTGAATTTAAAACAGAACAAATAATGTTCAAAACAAGAAATAATCTACTTCCAGGCAATATTCAAAACATGTTTTGTGACAGGGAGGGGAGACATAATTTATGAGGAAATCGAAAGAAACATTGTGTTTGTACAACTTTGAAAAGTGTGTGTATTTCAGTGTGTGTGTGTGTGTGTGTGTGTGTGTGTGTGTGTAGGTACGATGAGGAGTTAAAGTGAAGCATATCAGCACTTTAACAAGATGTACAGACACAACATGTTTAGGAGCTCTGCAGATGAAGAGCGGTGATGCTGATGGGTAGTTTATTTATTTATTTGGGCTCTGGGTGTCAAATACTGAAGATTGTTGTTTATTTATCTATATCAGTGGTTGTAAATAAGTTTGGGATGTTGTTGACAATTTCATTTTTAAGACAGAGTTAGGACTGTATAAGCGTTTGTTGTATTGTTTGTTTTGCTGGAGATAAAGACATTTATTCATTTCATTCATTTTTTTTCTGTTCTTGCTTTGCTTTGTTTCCTTTTCACTGTCCTTATAGTGTGATCACTATTTTTTTTTTTTACAATTTCGTTCAGTTATGATGACAGACTCTGTCTCCACCTCCCCTCACTCGTATTTTCAATTCATTTGTCAAAAAAAACGAGAAGAAACACACAATAAACAAAGTTAAAGATAAACTGCACTTACAGAATTAGTATTATGTTTTATTTTTATTTTGTATAGATAAGCAGATAATATCATCGTGGTGAACTCATTTGGCCTTGATCATCATAAAAATCTATTATCTTGTCAGCCCTGATATGTTAATGACACCTGCATCACTTCATCTGCTGATGAAGACCATGAGAGTGCAGCTAAAACTTTTACAGGTTTGTTAAATGCACCTTTTGATTATGTCACAGCACAGACGTAGTTTAGACAAACATCCTGCATAAAAATATAAAGAAATCAGTCACACAATCTGAACAGGAACTCTGACATATATACGGATCTTAAAAAAAAATGCTCTGGTGCAGCGGCGAGTTCGATCACTGATAAGTTGAACGTGCAAAGCAGCTGTTAAAATATTAACATTTTTTAATCAGTGGACAATAAATGCTAATTTCTGACAAACACATAGAAAACTGTGAAGAGGCCATTTAACCCATATTACAAAAAATATTTTCTATCTTAACTCGAGTGATGTCAGGGCTGCAGAAGGTTTCAGTTTTATTTGCCAAAGAATTGAGATATCTGTCTTTCAACACACACACACACACACACACACACACACACACACACACACACACACACACACACACACTATTCACTGGAGCGACTTGCTACAGAGGAAGCAGCCCCTGTGAACATGGGGGTAGATTTCAGTGGGTGGGAGGGATGCAGGGGACACGTCCATCTCAATATTTAGGAGATGTGTATTTGTCCCTAAAAAAACCATAAAAGCAGCAGAGGACTTTTATTCTGATGAAATTTAAGATATTTACACAATAAACTGATTAAAAAAATGCACAAATTGTTGCGTAAAAATTCATCAGAATGCAGGAAATTATGTGTTTGAAGCTGAAACTTTTCCGGCAGACGACCCCACACCCTCATTTTTAATGTTTCCCAACTAATGTAAAAAGAAACCTGCGTCCTCGCCTGTGAAACCTGTCGACAGCGATGTGTGTGGATTGTCCAGATTAATGCAGACACTGTCTGTGGACAGAGATTTTTTTAAAGGTTTAAGTCACCAAATACACTGGAGGCAGAAATCTCAGAGCCAGATATCACAACACACCAAAACTATCAACACGGCTCGACAACACAGGACACATTATCTATTCAGGGGGGATGAAGTGAGCCTTTAATGTGTGAACCGTCGTCTGAACGCACACAGATCCAAACACTTCCAAAAACACACAACATCTCATGATTTTGAAGTTCACGTGTTCCTAAAATTCATCCCAAAAGTGTCACGCAGCCTCCGTTGGCATTTCATTAGAGTCTGAGAGAACAAAGAGACGGACAGGATGTATAATCCCATCTGCTCAACATACAGTAAACATCACGTGACTGATTTTAAAGGCGGGAGCTGCGGCCTACAGAGCGCACGACACCGACTGAACTGACAGCTCCATCACATTCAAATGACTTCATTCACTCTGAGGCGGTTCACTTGGTTTCATTCGCCAAGATTTCAATCAAACTCAGAGGACACGCCAGCGTAAGTAAGTAGCATGTGAACAGCATGCAAATTCATTTGTTCCTAATTGTATCTTGTCAAAATGAAGCCACTGAAATGTGTCTCTAAAGTTTTCCTCCACACAGCATAAATTCAAGGATATATTTTAAGAAAATTTTGAATATATATTTAAACAAATAAATACACCAATTTAAATTTCAGCATCCGCAAAAAAATTTAAAACTGCAGAACTATAAATTGAACCAGGACAACACCTTCTGCCAAAGTACAGCTTGCAGATTTTTTTTCAACAAACACCACTAACCAACAGCAGTACACAGTAAAAATCATCTTCTCTGACAGTTAAATAAACTTCTTTTGGTCGTAGCGGGAGAATCAGCTCTGCCAACATGTTCCTGACAACATGTGCCATGGATCAGCAGGACCTCAGCCTTTGCCCAAAAACAACAAAACCCTTCACAGTCAACAAAACAAAACCAAACTCTTTAAAACCCACAAGAATGCAGCCCATGTCCACTGTGTTTAGGGAGACAGAAACACCCTCTGCCAGCACAGTTCCATGTAGGACGGTCCATTTAATGACAGTAATCTGGATCAGCAGGGAGAGACGGGTATGGCTGGTGTCCAGGCGGGTCTATCAGAAACATGTGCGGGGAAAATAAGAGACAGTCCAACAGAGCTCGGACCTGGTCCTCAGCCAGGGCGAAGACGATTCTGTGACTCTGACTTTTTTTTTTTTTTTTTTACAATACTGCCTCTTTGGATTCAACACATAAGCTGCTTTCTGTACACTTCAAATGTCCACACACACACACACACACACACACACACACACACACACACACACACACACACACACACACACACACACACACAGCCCTCTGAGGAGCTGCAGACTTCCTCCTTAAAAACCTCAGAGGCCCAATCTCAGTTTGTGATAGAGGAAGGACAAACTGACAGTGTGCGTCTCCTCTCACCTCATCTTGTACCTGACCTTTGTCCAAGCGGCAAGACGAATGTGCAGCGAACGTGAAATCTGATATAAGGCCATTAATTCAGCCGTGACACCTCACAGAGGCTCTAATCAGTGTCCCGCCTCTTATCTGAAGATGGCCTCTATAATAAGTGATGAATAGAGCTGCAATGACATGAAGTGATTCATGCAGATAAAAGCGTTCATTCAACAGTTTCCTGTCGGTGTTGGGGAGGACACATATGACACTGAGAGTCTGAGGGTCCGCCAACAGAAAAATCTTGAGCATTAAACACTTCATTCTGGTGAACTGTTGTGCGTCTATTTGTGCCTTTTCAGTATCAGTATGTGGTGTAAATATTAATTTTGTCAAGTCCTCTGCTGCTACTGCTACTTTATGTTTTGTTTTGTTTTTTACAATTTGCATTGTCTTTCTTTTCTTTTACAATTTTGCATTTTCTATTTGCAGTTGTCGTTTTTTAAATATTCACTTTCTGTTTGCATTTCATATTTTTTATATTTTATATTTCCCAGCAGTCCTTATTTAATAGAGTCTTTTACTTTTACGCATCTTGGACAAAAAAAAATCTGTATCTCCACTGTTATGTGTACATTTATTTATCTTTTATTGCTCATATCATCCATAGCAAAGTATTGATTCCTCCTGCACTTACTCACCTTACTATGAAATACCTGCACTGTCAACCACCTAAATCTGCACCACCATCACATCTGCTGTAGTAACAGCTCTCTGTAGTCGTCCTGGGACCAAACTGTCATTTCACTGCTCTGTGTTTTAATTCTTGCCTTTCTATTTTTTACTCTACTCTATGTATATGTGTTGTTGTATGCGTAGTGTAATGACCTGCTGAGTGCCTTAAATTCCCTCAGGATTAATAATGTATGTATATCTCTTTATATTATTTAAATATTGAGGGGACGTGTCCTCTGCGCCCCCCCCCCGAGATTGAATGCATTCATTTATTTTGTCTTAAATTAAGGAGGAAGTGAAGCTGAAGCTGACAGGCCGCTGTGAGCATTACGCACCAGCGCCCTCTGATTTTAACAAATACAGAACGCTCTCATCAGAGGTTCATTTGACACCAACAATAAAAACATTAACAGTTATAAAAACGGTGGAAACAACTGGCCTGTGTGTAGCTGTCGGTCCTCGGTAACACTGATAAATCGTAGGTGGCTGCGAAGTGAGTTTTGGCTTGTTGGATCTGCCCGTAGCGCTCTCTCTTCCTCCACTTTGCTCTTCTGTTCTGAAACCAAACCTGAAAATAAAATAACATGAGACGAAACAAAATCAATTAAAATAAATGTGACAAAATATATTCGTTTAGAAAATAAATCCAATAAATTCTGGTAAAATCATTTGTTTAAAAGGAGCTGCAGCAGCCTGAAATTAAAATTACCCCTGACTTGTTTTAGAGAAAATCAAAAAGTGTGTATTTAATTATTTGCTTTAAATTTTGTGGTGTTTTTATTTTTACGCAGAGCGGCGCAGCTCCACGTTCATGTTTTATCGTCTTCCTTTATTTTATGGCCTCTTCTCTCTCCATCCCTTAAAGTTAACAAAATAAGAGCGCGGTGATAAACTGTACCTGCACTCTGGCCTCCGTTAATTCCGTCCTCATGGCCAGCTGTTCCCTCACATAAACATCTGGATAGTGAGTTTTCTGGAAGACTTTCTCCAGCTCCTCCAGCTGCGCGCTGGTGAAGGTTGTCCGGTGTCTCCTCTTCTTGCTGCTGGACACGTTACTGTCGCACTTGTCTCCCATGTCGTCCAAATCTGTTTTCTCCGGCCCGGTTGTCACCGGAGACGCGCGCAGAGTGCAACAACTGTCCATCGACCTCCCGAGGTCCGAGTGCAAAGTGTCGTCGTCTGTTTTTGGCACACCGTAACCGGCTGGAGAGAGCAGATGGTACATGGATAAATATACAGTTTGACACCTGACATGGCATGACACTCTTACTGCAACTATATGAAATAAAGCTGGACTTTACAAATCAGGCTACTTCTTAGTGATTAAAAATGTTTAAAATTATAGGCCAGCTTTGATCACACTGAATAATCTACGTGGAAAATTTTACACACACACCCACGATCTTTCAAATTTTAACAAAAAGTGGCAAAAACATAAAATAATTCCAAAAGAACTCACATCTATTGACACTAACTGAGCTCCACAAATAAAACGAGAGGCAAGTTTAGAAAAAAAGGAAACACTCTGTAACTCCTCACACACGCAGACTAACTCCTGTTAACCTGCACAAACAGTCAAAGTTACAGAAACTAGTTTTTACGCACCGGTCTGGTCTCCGCACGGAGAGGAGCGGTGCTCGCCGCTCTGCAGCCCGAAGGCCTGCACGCACTTCGGGGAGGACTTAGTGAAGTACTGCGCGCTGTCCAGGCTCTCCATGACTTGGTCCATGTAATAATCGCTGGCCTTCATCGCTTGGCTTTTCAACGCAAACTTATCCTCCATATACTCCATCATCTTCACCCAGCTCCGCTCGCTTTAATCAGATGTCACCATTAAAAAAAAGGAAAGTAATCTCCGTCGCGCACCGATGAGCGGAGTCTCGTAATGCAATAATTCGCCAATGGAGTTAATTTGCTGTGTCTTGAAGGCACAACGTCTTTATAGCCCCAAAGAGAATGAGCTCCTTAAAGAGCTCCCCTCCTCTCAATATGAAACAACTCCTCCCCTGCGCAGGCTGAACCCAAACCAAACAGCAGTTTGATTCTGGAGCCACACAACCACTCTGAGAGGAAACAATCAGAAATCACTTTAATACACATGTTGAGACGTTCATGACGAGGAGAACATTTATCTGCAGCAACTGGGACTTAACCTGAGTCTGTGGGTCCTGAGGGTCGCTGCTGATCAGTCGTTTTATTTTGGAGCACTTTAACCTGCAGGGATCCGGAATATAAGAATATTAGCTTTAGATGCATTTTTTATTATTTTATTTAACTTATTGTTTCAAGGCCTTCATGTTGGGGCAAATTGATTTGTTGCCTTAAATTTTAAGGCCCTGCCACACTGGCAGCACCACTTCTGCTGCTGATGCAGAGTTTAAGCCACATTCGTTCGCACTTCGTTCTTATGTGCACTGATGGATGGATTTCTATCTATCTATCTATCTATCTATCTATCTATCTACCTGTTCGTTACTATTTATTTTTCAAGGCGCTGTCACTAATTTAACATCACATTTACAAATCTGCATAAAAAAGCAAAAATATTTTCCTCTTCAATAAAGATTTTTTCAAGGTTCAACAAAAGAACGTGCAACTCACAGAAAATATTCTATACTGTGGAAAAAAAATCCGTTTTTAAAAATATATAGGTCGTCCTAAAATGCTCAGTTTAATCGTTATTAACACGTGCAGCATTTTTTAGATTTAAATCGAAGATTTTAATCAAAGACCTTTTAAATTTTTCATTTATGACAGACAAGGACAAAAAACACGGCTCACAGTTTTGCAGGCTGCATCACATGTTCAGATCATTTAAGCCGAGATCTTTTTTTATTTATGTCCTGAACGACCTGGAAATATAATTAAACTCTGAGTTGCTCCGAAGATTTTAGTGAAACTGTTGGATTCTGTTTATTTGGATTTATTTAGTGTGAATTTAATGTCAGAGATGTTCGATAGTTTGATGCATGTTAAACTGCAGGAAATACTGTCTGACATTCGCGTCATTCGTGTGTGTGTGTGTGTGTGTGTGTGTGTGTGTGTGTGTGTGTGTGTGTGTGTGTGTGCACCTGTGCAATAACTGTGTGTGGGACTTCAGTGTAATTCCTCTGAGTTGGGCATCAGTGCAACACCTCACTGTGAACTCAATTTAATTTTTACAGCTTCCATCCAAAACTTTTAGTTTAGTACAAACACAGTGTCACAAAAGTTTTGAGTTCAGCAGACACAAAATCAAAGTGTCACATGACCCCTGCCTGACAGGAAGTTTCTCAATTTTACATTGTTGTTGTTTGAGCATTTAATTCTGTATCACACGAACATTCGAACACTGAGTGCACAATTTACCACCATTTCTTAATAATTTCATTAAACTATAAAAATATATTGAGCTGAGGCTTCTAGAATTAGACAAAAGATGAACTCTGAACCAGAGAGTGCTCTTTATGTCACATCAGCGCAGCCCTATATAGATGAATACGACTGACCTCATGGTGCGAAATGTCTCTTACCACAACATTAACTGTGAAGTACAGGAACATTCATCACTGTGTAACCTCAGCGATTTACAGCACATTTAAACACAGTTTTCTTGAACACACTGTCTCATGGCCTGCTGGGAAGCTCCACCCATTTAGCCCCAACACAATGTGTTCAGTGCCCAGTGTTAAGTGTTGTTTATTGGCTGCAAACTAATGAGGTGAAATCAGATTTTTGCATTTTAGTCAATTGAACTCAAAACAGAATAAAATGTTGATTTAACATAAAAAAAAATGATGTCGAGCTCACAGTGATGAGTTTTTGTCGAGTGAACATAAAGTTTCATATTGATAATCTGGTCATCTGTGTGGATTTAACATTAAATTAAGTGTCATGGAAGGATCAGGGGGTTTACAGTGTTGGCTCTGCAGAGCATCTGTGCACCACTCTAGATTTTACATGTGTGTGTCTGTGTTGTCTCTGGAATATAAAACAAATTTCTCCTGAGGAAGACAATAAAGGCTAATCTAATCTAGTCTTATCTTCTATTTGCAAAATTATCGATATGGTTTCATCATGAGAACAAGGTACCAGGGATCCTTTTTTTTTCTATTCCAACAACAGCATGCTGTTAAATTCTACAAGACCACTGCTTTTTCCTCAGTGAACATTCAAAGTGTATTTCTCTGAACTTTGGCAGTTTCTCCTTTTTGTAAATATAGTAAGAATAACATCAAATTAGGATTTAATTTGACATTCAGAAGTCCCATAGAGGAACCTTTTTCTTGCTTGAATTAAAGAGCAAACATCCTCATACAGCAAAGTTCCACTGAACCCTGCAGCCATCAGAGGAACACAGACACACAGCTCTCAACAGGGAGGAGAAGAGCTCTTCTTCTATTTCTCCTTACTGGAGGAATTGTGTTACCACTAACCTAAGCCCATCTTCCACCTCCACATCTCCACCCATGAGCCACACCACCTGCCATGCACACCATGCGTAGCTTTGGTTCGCTCTGGGGTCAGTGGCAGTTACCTGCAGCGTCACGGTGCCACAGGAGAAAAAATAAAAATAAATAGAGGTGCTCTTAAGTAGCGGGGTGGAGGAGGATGAGGAGGAGGGGGGGACTTATTGGGCTTCTAAGATGACCTCGCACACACCGGCTCACGCTGAGGAGAAAATGTGAAAAGTTCACTGTGGTTTGTTTGGTGGGTCCTCGGCGGCTGCGTGGGCTTGTAAAGTTGGACGGCTCGGTCACCTTCAGGACCATCGCTCACACTAATTCCTTAAGCGTCATGTGAGCCACCTGGAAAGATCTCCACTCTCACTTTTAGTAAAAAAACATGTACTGCCAGTTTGTTACAACATCACACACACACTCATCACGGTCAAAATATGATTGAACTGAACTAATTATCTTCCATTTCAGTCTTAATGTGACTGATCACAGTCCAACACAACCAAACCAGAGCCCGACAGGCCAAAACGTGCCACTTCAGAAGGCAGGAACATGACATCATGATGCCCGGAGCCACCCTCGCCTCTAATTCAATCTATTGAATGTCTTCAAACTCTGGCTCGCCACAAAACACAAAAACTTTATTTTCCCCAAAAGCAGAAATTTTGTGGAGCTTGTGAACGTCCTCTGAGTCTGAGTCTGCACAACATTTGGCTCATAATGTCAGAAAGTGAAAGCAGCACGTTCGTGCTTTAAAAGTTTGTTTCCATTTTGTTTGTTTGTCTTTTGTTTTCTTCCAGGAGTCGACATTCCCGAGCGCTGACACAGCTCTCAGTCACTTGACTTCAAGTCATCTGGGTTCAAGTCGACATGTTATACAAGTCACCTGAAACCAGAACGATTCGGGCAGCGGGGTCACTCAGACTGAACCCAGATGCTGTGAGACGAGACTAAAGATCATTTTAATAACAATATAAGAAGAAGATTTTCAGCAACAATCGATCACATTTTAAACGATCATTTAATGTTTTCTTAACATTTTGCATTTTAAAATACACCACAGATTCAGGTTGAACCTAAACATAGACAGAAAACAGCTAGTCTCTGAGACCACTTTGTTTCAGCTTTGATAATTTTCATTTTAAAAGACAAAATTAGTCAAAATAACATTTATACAGAGATGCACAAACACATAAAGTCGCTATAGCAGTCCAGGGTCATACACAGTTGATGCATAAACAATTCTTTCTTTATTTTTTCACTCCAAAAAGAAAATGCTGTTTATCATTTAAACACCAGCGACACAAACCTGGAAGTCTTTTAGCTGCAGATACAAAAGCCCGATAATCTCAACTCTCACTGCCATGGAAAATGTAACGTAATTATATGAATAGACTTAATCAAAAAATACATTTTAAAGTATGAATTCTAAAAATGTAGATTTAATAAAGATTTGTACATTTCATAATGTTAATATTTTATGCCATGTATATGTATGAGATACTGTTTGTAGACATGTAAGCATGTACTTCCATAAATGTCATCTGTAAATCTTTGTCAAAAATACCAGATACCAGCTCCAACACGTGACACATTTGAACGATTCTGCTTTTACTTTAATTAATTTACAACCCTCAGAGATTATTTTCTCAGCGCTGGCTCACTGTGACATCAGACCTGTCCTTACATTTTTACGAAAGCAGAGTCTCTAAGCTGTTTTCATCTCGCTGATATTAAAAGCCAGCAGTTGTCGTTGGGGGAATAAATTAACTTTGACTTTTACCAGGATCCAGCGCAGAAAAGTTTCTGCTTGTGTGATTTTATTCCCAATTTCTTTATAAGTTGGTTTCACATTTCCAGGAGAGCTTGCACATTCCTCACGGTTTATATCCATTTCCTGTTTCTTTACTTTGGCGACAGGAGCCGGCTAATTGTGTCAAATAAATAAGGAGAGGCCGTTTTTCTTCGACAGTAAGTGTTTGTAGGGTTTGGAGTTAAAGATATTTTACATTCTTAAATGTTTTATAGTGCTGATACTTAGTTCAGTCATACATCTCTGAAAAATTATACAACTTTAATTTTCTGATTAAAGGACTTCCCTCTGATCCAAATCACTGTATTCGTGTTTTTATGATTTAAGATTCACTGAGATAATAAATATAACAGCACATTTAAATCAGCTTCACTCCTACAACCACGTCTCAGTTAGTGTGTTGAGCTGCTCGCACACACTTGTAGTTTAGGTCTGCTGTATGTCCTGCACTGTGTTACAGAACCAGAGTACAGTGGCCGTGAGGGATCAAAATACAACATTTCACAAAACTTCAAAAATGTAGCGTTTTGGTAAATATTGTTTTATTTTGTGATCTGTTGGAGTTTTCTGAAATGTGTTTTTGTGAAACATAGTTTTTTTAATGTTTTGTTGTGACCATACTGTTGTTAAAATGTCATGTGAATTTTTTTTTTGTTTGTGTCCTTTTTCTGCAGTATTATTGTATTTTGTGAAACGCCGTCGTGTTTCATGAAATGTAACATTTTGCGAAATGCAGGGTTTTTTTGTCTTTTTTTTTGAAAGGTCATGTTTTGTGAAATGTAAAAAAAATTTCTGCAGTTTTAATGTATTTTCTGAAACGCTGTTGTGTTTCATTAAATGTAGTGTTTTGTGAAATGCTGTTTTTTATGTCGTAATTTGGAAGGTCATGTTTTGTAAAATGTTGAAGTATTTTGTGTAACGTCATGCTTTCTGCAGTGTTATTGTGTTTTGTGATATTTTGTAGTGTTTTGTGAAATGTTGACCCTCAGGGCCACCGTACCAGAGCACTGTCCTCATCACAATATGCGTCAGTATCATATCACCAGTCTTCTTTTTACACTTCATCACACTGAATCATCGTGCAGGTCAGACTGTTGTCCAGGCAGAAACTTGCTTTCAATAATTACACATAAAAATCAATCACTGTGGAAAGTAGCTTGAGCCGTCAGTCTGTGTTCATTCTGTCAGTAACATCCTTTTGTGTAACGTAAAATGCATTCAATGTTAATATATCAAATAACACAGAGCCGATGTTCACTGCGATTAACTACACAACTTAAACAAGTTTCTCGAGTCTGCTGATTTATTTTTAAACAGAAATGAATGGAAACCAGAGGCTGAAATTGTTTACAAAAATCTAAAACTGTACAGCGTGTGTTCAAAAATGGTCAGCAAAAATGATAGTATGCAAAATCTGTAGCTAAAACCTGCAGGCACACAGTTATGGTTCCTTAATGCACTTAAAGAGAGCACTTGGAGAGATTTAGATACCAAACCTCTCTCAGCCAGACTCCATCTGACAGCGTTTGCTGACTTGAGGTCAGGCTGGCAGGGCAGACTGAGCTGAGAGGGACATTCTTCATCTTATCTAAATGTGCGGTGAAGCACTCATTTCACCAGGCAATGAATTTTGGATGTCTTAAGTTACATATGATTTACCCATAACCCAAAAATAAACAAATCTAATGAAGACTGCTGGACGATGCTTTAACAATATCATTTCAGAAGCAGTAGTTGTCGAGCAGAGCTCTGAGAGCCTGAGCTAATCTGAACTTGTGTCAAACAAAACAACACCAGCGACAGCACTTCTCATTGTGCTTTTCTGTCACCTGTCTGTTCATGTTGTACGTGCAATAAAAAAATCTGAACTCTCCAGTCCCACAGCTGTGGAACGACAGTTTGATGGCAGAGGAAAACCCCCCCTGACGCCCCCCAGAGAGCCCAGAGAATCAGTCTCCCCCTGAAGGAGGACGGCGCTCTTGGGTTTCACAACAGCGCCCGAGTGGGCAGGACCACCACATCTCTGGCATGCGCCGCTCTCCAAGACAAAAATCCCCCATCAGCTCGCGTACAGTCAAAACACACCCTCCAGACATGTGCAAGTGAAAGATAGGAGGAAAATAAATAGGCAGACGTGCATTTCCTGCCAGGGAGCCACTCTGCAGCTCTGACTATTTGTTTTGACATTCATTAAGTTATCATTTCCAGGCGGCGGAGCAGCGAAGAACCTCCAAACCTGAGGTTCACCGCCTCCGGTAGGGCAGTGTTTGCGGACGGACGCCTTAGCTCTCCAAATTCAAATACACAGACAAGGCCATTATAATCCACGACTGAAAATAAAGAAAACATCGTTCTAATTCTAACACCAATGTTTGTGCTCAGCTCATAAAAGCAGTAATTTCAAGCCCACTGTTGGCGAGCCGGAGCTAAATTTAGCCACATAATGGGGAAATTGCACTAAAATCTCTGGGCTTATTAAACTTTACTCTTAAGAGAGCACAGGAGAAGTGGAAAAAGCAAGTCTCTTCCCATGGACACAAACTATAATTACCTTTTTTTTTTTGGTCAGCACAGAAACAACAGTTCGGCATCCAGAGAAACATGAGTCCGCAGGTATTAAAGGTCCTGGTTCTGATTTCCTGCCATCATTTGCATATGAAGCGTGTCATTTTGTTCCATGTGTTTTGGTGCTAGTTGGCTGCGATCACATTCAGGCGGTGATACTCGAGCTGAATCAACAGAATGGAAGTGCCTGAAGATATTTGGGCTGGTCCAGGTCCTATTGGTCTTAATTAATTTTCAGGACAGGGAGCTCGAGTTTTCAGCTGAGAAGAACAGCTGCAGGCGGATTCGGGGCAGGCGATAAAATAGCATTAAAAATAAAAATACAGAGTCGTCTTCATGGACGGAAAAAAATAAGCTTCTGAGACTGAAATCTATTGGTTTAAATCCTGAGTCATTACATCTGAATACATGTTAATACCACAACACAGGCTGTTAGCACTACACTGCAGCCAAAGAAAGAATAAATACGATTTCCTGAACTAGATGAACATATATTTTGAAAATGCCACATTCTTTGTAAGGATCAGAAGAGGGAAATATAAACGTATCTGCCCTTAAGTTGCTCTGCTGTTGGGTTAGGACAGCAAAGCAAAAATAGATGACGTGGTCGTGGAAGCGTTTGTGTTTTACTTGTACACTTTGTCCCTCTTCTTGCCCCCTCCCCAGCCGCCGCTCAGCTCAACAGGGTTGTCTCGGAAGGAGATGCGCTCCTTTTTGGACGGAGCAGACGTCACTCGCTGAGGAGATGGAACTTCTTTCCCTGCAGACACAAAAGGAAAATGTGTCAATATCTCATACGTAAATCGAGCAGTGTGACGATTTAAATGACACATTTGATGTTAAGCACTCGTTGTGGAGTTCTCTCTCCGCACTCTGAGAAAAACTGTCAGAGAGTCCCAGCTAAGGAGCGATTTAGGAAAGTTCTCAAAGCAACTCTGAGCAAGGAAGAGACAGAAACTTTGACCTTAGTGAGGAGGTGTGGTTGACCCTGTTGCTAGGTACGATGCTTTCTTTTAAAACACTCTGCTGATGGAAGATTGAGACAGACCATCAGAAGTCATCACTGCTGCTTAAATATCTAAGTGTTGTGATCATTTTCATTTCTGGTTTTACAGTGTTATTGCGTTGGGTTGGAGGTAAGAGAGCATGTCTGATGAGATGAACACAAACACTGGGCCTTACTTACTAATATGTGCCTAGAAATGTTTTTAGTCTTAGGTGCACTTGCAAAATTAACATCAGATTCATGACACCAGCTGCTTTTGCTCTTACCGCCGTGCATATGTTGGCAGCCACAGACTGCTGATTGAGGTTAGATACGTGTACATACACCACCTTAACACCTGCTTGTAGGTCGATCAGAATCTTTTACATACCCTGTTAAGCTGACTGTGGGTGTTACCTCTTCTTGTTATCCAATCAAACTTCGCCACCATCTCTATCAGCCAATCAGGATGTTATTGTCAAATTCTAAATCTGCTCTCTGCTGCTGTCAGCTGTCACTGTGGGCAGAACTGTCCCGCCCTCCTCCACCCCGTTCACCTCCATCTTAATGGGCTCTAATCGTCAAAGACTTTTCACATTTTCACATTCTCTGGTGATTCCCAGCCCTACCATTAAGCAAAGCATTAGGAGTTGTATGCTGAAGAACACAGTGTGATGTTGGGTAACTACATCTGGAAGCTTCTTTCCTGATTTCAAGTGAACACAGATTGTTGTTGAAACCAAACAATAAGGAATCTGCAACTTTTGACCTTGACTGAATTAAATTTGGACGTTGGTCTCAGGAGACTCACGACAACACGATATTAAATCTGACTGTAAAGTTTTAAGTCTGAGCAGGTGAGTTTTGTGTTTGTGTCTCCGGCTCCCAGGAGCAGCATGCGCTGTATCAGAGGCCCGTCCATTTCACCTGGGGATCAGTACAAAGCCTTTCAAACACACAGTACAAAGGCAGCGCCTCTATCAGGCATGATGCATTCCACGTGTAGGGCCCAGGACCGCGGTCTCCACGGCCGCCCCACACAGGGAGCTGAGCAGCGGGGAGGCCTCTGGAGGAGGTGGGGGGCCTGGGACGCATCGCAGATACTGACCCGGCTCCAAATATCTGCACAGCTGGCACACTGTATAGAATATCCCTCCACTCACCAGTCATACCTAATCGCACCTCCTGAGTTTTTATTTCACTCATGTCAGCAGTGTTCCTCCTCCTCGTGGTGTGTGTAATGTAGTTTAAAGAGAAACCACCACAGCCTTTTCTGTTTATTTCTCAGCTCAGCTTTGGTGGCTGAATTTACTTTATTAAAGACTTTTGTCCAATTATCTGTTCTAAATCAAACACAGAGCGCACAAACCTGACGCACATGTTGCCAATTTCAGCGCAGGTTGTGCCGTCATGCTGTTAAACGTACGTAGATAACAAAAAGGCCACACATTTGACCTGACCGCTGTGACCAAATAAAGTGTTTTCGATCATTTTGCTCCTATTAGAGTCGAACAGCGGACAAAATTGAGGTAGCAGATATGCAACTTAAGTGGTTTCCTCTGCAAAATATTTTGTGGGCCTGGAAACGCATTTTATGGCGCCGTCCCAGCGAGTGGTAAGTATCGCGTTGCAATAGGTTACAGAGTATTTATGTAGTCTTTACTGCGATGGCAAACTAAGTGAACCTTCTCACTTTAAACCTTCACTTTGATGTGTGTGTGCCACTTCAGAGGCAAAGGACTGACAACATTCTGAGAAATAAAGTTTTGTTTTCATAGTTACTGACTCAGGAGGGCAGACGATGAGAAGATTTGTCACAGAAGCTGCGTCCCTGTTTTCCTGATTTCACCTGAGTAACTTATTTCCTCTGATATGACGGTGTGTTAATGATAAAGCACAGAGACCATTAGATGCCCTTTCCAAGTTTATGAAATATCTAATTGGCTTTTTAAGAAATGCTCCTGCCTTACACACACATTCATATTTCAATTTGCCCCAAACAATTTTGGGTAAGTGGTGTTTTCATCAGAGCAGACAAAGAGGCTTTCGTTCTCCCGACTGAGAACAACAGTCTGCCTGCCGAGCCAGACGACACTCGCTCCTGCTGCTGCTGCACCTCGTGGACATCATTTTGAAATCATCACCGGAATCCAATTTGGCTTCGTTAACGGGGACAGGGCTCTCCTTCACTCGGATTCCTGGGCTTGTTTAATGTGGTCATCTGCCGTCAGCCTGTCAGTAGCATCTTTGTCACTCAGACTCCTGAGCCCCACGTCTCCTGACAGAAGGGCCAGTCATTCTTCACTGAAAGGACTTTTTTTTTTCCTTTTTCTGCCCGTTTCCTGTCAGAGGAGAAATTCACGGCACTCTGTCCCCGGCCCGACCTTACGGCTCCCCTCCCTCCCCTCCCGGCCGGTGGACTCAGTCTGGGCTGAATAAGCAGCAGCCTTTATCCCTGGCTCGGCGCTCAGGTCTGTGTGACCCGAGACTCCTGGGTGCAAGTGTGCAAACATGGAAACATCTGTACATACATGTGCTTAAAGTACAGGTATCTACACACACATACATAAAATCACAATCTATGATTTCTCAGGTTAAAGTTTGACTTTGGCCCAAATCTCTGCTCAGCGCCATAAATATACATTAACATATAACAACACTGACATATATCCAGTACATGTGTTCAGCTGTCTATACTTCAGATCATATATACAGTGTGTGTGTGTGTGTGTGTGTGTGTGTGTGTTTGTGTGTGTATGCATGTAGAGCTGCAAACATTAACCCATTGAAATCCGCAATAGAAATGGTCCAACGGTATCTACACTGGCATTTTTGCTTATTGTAATTTCCTGGAGTATCTTCACATGCTTCATATCCCTAAAATCTGCACAAGCTGAGCTAAAAGGTTATGGAAGTCAACAAACCATAATAATTGATTAAAGTATTGGAATAGTGTTATTTAAACAAATAAATAAATAAATACACATTTGACATGTTCTTTCATCTGATTTCACAAATTATAAACACAAAACATTTTGATCCAAAAGATTTCTAAATGCAGAATCATGATCAAAATATTTTTTTAACACTCCAGAAGTTGTTAGAACTATGTACAGTATTTAATTTTCAAGATATGCTCAATTTTATGAGCGGAGTGAAAGGTGTTGTGATAGATTCATCATCCGTCCCTCTGGTGCCACCGTGCATTTTCACATGGTGTTGTGCCACATACAGGGCAGTGTAATGACATCATCACGAACACGCAACGTGATGAGACAGAAGACAGAAGTCTCAGCTTTCTGCTGCAAAAAGAATGAATGTTCTAGCTATTAAGTTTTTTATTTTAGATTGAGATGTACATAGAATTAAGCAAACAACAATCCCCTTTGACCATTGTGGGAAAATACTGGCGTAATTAAGGCAAAATACCACGTTTGCACAGCACGTAAGGTGAGGTAAGGTAATGTAAGGTCATGATGCAAGGAAGGGAAAGATGGCGGTCTTAGCTTTCTGCTACGACAAGAATGGATGCTTCTAAATGTGAATATTTTTGGCTGCTTTACTTCTCTATGACAGTGTAGTGAATATCTTCATAACAAAGACCTTTGAGGACAGACTTTGTGAAACGCTCATCAACATTCCTCATTATTTTCTGACATGTAATCGACCAAACAACTGCTTGATTAATCGAGGAAACCGTCGACACATTAATCGACAGTGAAAATAATCGTTGCAGCCCTAGATGCATGTTTGTATGTAAAAAAATATACTTAATTTTCAGCGTTCTGAGTGGACACTGATCACAAATGACAGATTAGTGAAGCAATAAATGTCTCTGTTAACATTTATCTGAACAGCAGTTATTGTGAAAGATACTTTAAACAGTCAGTGACAGAAAGAGTTTAAGAGCGTCGCTGAATTTGATTTTATAAATGTTTTTTTTCACATTCTGTTCAGAGTTGTTGTAAAAATCTGCAGTAACAGGATGGTTTTGGGAGAAAAACGTCTGTGAGGTTCACAGGACTCACTTGCACAACCCACAGAGTTTCTGCGAGGATAATTGTTCTCTCTGCAAGGCTGGGCAGCTAAACTGTTGTTGGCCCACAATCCTCTGGCGTGATGTCGACGTTCTGTGTATCCTGGGTCGGCCTGCACGCACCACACACAGAAACACACAAACACACACATAAATGAGGCCCAACATGACACGTCTCACGCAAGCAGTCCAGCATTTTGAAAACATTCAACAAGCAGCGGCTCTGCAGTCTGAACGTATCTAAGAAACAGGAGGAAGGGGGCGGCTCCTCTCGCCAGTGATCGTAACTCAAACTGCTCTATAACGGCACAGGGAGACCTGCAGTTTCTGACTTCAAAGACCTCACCAGCATCAGTATCGTTCATGAGTCCAGGCAAAGTGCTCCAAAGTGACACTGGGATTTCTGCGAGTACAATGAAGAAATTGCAGCCAGTTGATCCAATTGAAAGTGTCACTGTGGAGCTGAGCCTCAGACCAGCCTCCCCCCTGCCTCCTTTAAATGGAAGCTGATGAGACAGGCTCCAGGAGAGGGAACCTACAGCGCGGGACATGACTCTGACTGCTGAATGTAAATACTGCTTCACATACATGCAGCTGCCCCCTATCTCAGAAAAGATTTAAATCAAGATTCACTGTCATTCTGTGAAGTGAGTGAGCTGCTGCGGGGGTGTACTCACCACGAGCTGCACTCTGCCTCCGTTCAGAACGTCTGAGCTGATCTCTGGTAAGAAATGCACACTGAGGATAACGAAGAAAAAAAACCCATCTGGGCTGTAAGCTCTGTGCATATTTGAAATCAATACAGCAGTTTCCCCTCTTCAGTTCTTTACAATTATCTCTAACGCATCATAAAATAAACACAGATGCAAAGTATGATAATCTTAATGTCTATTTGTTAGGGTGGGGGGAAGCACAGGCCTGAATGCTCTCTGCCTCTGTTACACACACTCTGTTGGTGTATGTTTCATATACAGTGAAGTGAAGTGTCAGCTGTTTTAAGATAAACTGTCCCTTGGCATTAAAACAAATCAGACCTAGATGAATAATTAGATTTTACCACATTACAAAGAAGCAGCTATAATGAAAGGGTCGTTTTGGTATTTTTTAACCCTGTTTTCCCATCTTTCTTTCTTTCAGTCTAAATGACTGATGGGATTAACTATTTTTTAAACTGGTCCAGTACTGAGAGAGAGCGCTGAAGCCGCCAGACACGATACTGCAATGTAAGCACTCAGGGCATTTGTGCACCGTCATTTTACGTCCACTAACAGCGTTTGTTTTGTCACTGACAGGCTCAGATTATTGTTTTAGGAGTCTAACAGCATTATGAAAGGATCCCTACAGAGATAGAGCTTTGTGTTTTGCTTTGTTACGTGACATCAAAGAAAATGGATTTATTGCGTCAGTCCAACAAAAAACAGACTTTTAAAATCCATGTAAACACGTTAGTCCAACTGAAATCATACTAAAGTGAATTTCTTGCACAGTTAATGTGACTGGGAGTCGAATTCCTCCTGCATGTATACAGTCAATCAGACATACCTAACACACACCTCCCAAACATATCTAAAAGAAGTCTTTAAAGTTATGCTAATAATGATAACAGTTAATTAAAGGATACATTTTAACAAATTACAAAAACCTACATACCTATCCGTGAAATTACAGAGACAGATATTTAAAAACCTGAACAGATACAAGCAAAAACTCTGTTTATGTCTAGATATCACCAGGGTAAACTAGAACATAAGGGTTTTTTTTAAAAAAAAATATAATTGTAGCTACACATCACACCGCCCACATCTATGACCACTGTTCAGTGCCTCACCTCTCTGAGTCCCTGTCAGAGTGAGCAGCCTGGGTTAGCAGCCACTGCTGAGCTCGTTCCTGCTTCACTCGCTCCACCTTCTCCGCCTGCTGAAGGCCCGGCTCGGCCTCGGCAACTGCACTCGACAGAAAACATCAAATAAACGTCACAGCAGATATTTTTTCTCCTACTTCTCTTGTCAGTTACATTCTTGATGACGATGGTGGCTGAGAATGAGCGCGCAGCCTAATCAGCGAACACTGCGGTGAAGGTGGCGTGTTTCTAAATGACAGGAGGTGTAATCGATACTGCAGCGAAGGAGCTGTGTTAACAGATGCTCACCAAAGTACAAGCTTAACAAATAAACAGCTGGTGGGCCTGATGTGTAGCAACGTCTGACATTTTTCACTGTAATTACAGGCAGCCAGGGTTCCCAGCGCTGGGGGAGATCAGCGGTCAAGGCTCCCAGCGTTTATGTTTGGGCTGAAGGTGGTGTATTTGTTTGCAGGACTCTGGGGCATTACTGTAATACAGTTACAGTTGCTGAAAGATGCAGCGGGAGGAGATCTGCTTTTCTCCAACAATTGCTGGGGCTTGTGGTTTTTTGTAAATTTAATCCAAGCACTTTGTTAAAGAAATCTGAAAAGCTGCTGATTTACGAGTTCTGCTGAAATCCCATAATAAGGTCGTAATTCAAAGTAAACATTTATGTTGCGCTGACAGTAATGCTGCCGTAGATGGGTGTAAACTGATAATGAATTTTGACAGCCCAATGCTGGAACTAATGATGCATTTATTTAAGCCATTTACTTGCTTTTGCTGGGCTGTAAAAGGGGAGAGAAAAGCTTTACAGTTTTCATGGGTTAATTGAGGAGCCCCACTAAAAATGTCAAGTGATAGATGCTTCCCCCCGGGGCAGCAGAGGCCAGGAAATGGCTACTCACACGTCCCAGAGCTGAAAATACAGAGAGACAGACAGAAACAGGGCACAAGCTGTCCTGAAAAACACTCAGAGGAATATGTTTTCTAAACTGCAACATGCTCATGTACTGCATAGCAAGCATTCTGCCTTCATTCGTCAGACATCGTGACAGGATCTTATATGGACACATCAAAAGTTGTAAAGGAATACTGGCAACGAACTTGCACTCCTGAGAGATGAATGAATGAATGAATGAATGAATGAATGTGATACAAGATAAGCACCAGAAAAAAGTTCACATTTCTGTTTCACTACAGTAGCACGGAGAGACTCTCTTCTCCCTTTTCCCCTCTGAACCCTCCACCAAAGCCCCCTCCTGACCCCGTCCAACCTCCTGAATCCCCCTCCAGGAGTCCTCCAGGACATCAGGAGGGGGCCTGGAGGAGTCACGCCTGTTAAGAGGGGCTCTTAAGCACATTAAGCCATCTCGTCTCTACTGAGGAGGGGAGAGCTCTGACTTAGTATCAGTGAGATGGGGAGGAGGAGGAAGAGGAGGAGGAGGAGGAGGGTGGAGGCTTTGGCCCGCAGCAACCAGAGCTGAAGGAGAGATACAATGCTGAAAACTTGGAGCTTCCTCCCCTCGAACGCCACCGCAGAAACAAACAACACAGGGTCAGGCAGCAGATCTGGACCAGAGCAGAGCCTAATGAGAAATTAAACTGTGCCATGAATGAGTTGACGACGCTGCGTTGTTGTTGTTGTGGTTGTTGTTGTTGTTGTTGTTGTTGTTGTTGTTGTTGTTGTTGTTGTGGTGAGGGATCATCCTGAACAGTTGTAGGCAAAGTAAATGCTGAGATACGGAAACAGGAGGGGGCAAGAAACACAAGCAGTGAGACAATCAGACTGTAAACAATAAAAAATCAAACAATCTAAAAGTTTATCCAGATTATCCAAACCACTTAATTTGTAAGTAAAGCAGAGAATGAGCAACTGTAATGGTCATAATGAACAGTTACAGCAGTGTGTAAAAGATGCTCACAGGTTTTAAAGTCTCAGTATGTTGGAGACAAACCAGTGTGACATTAGGTCTGGGCGATATACTGATATTAGATCAATATCCTGATGTGAGACTAGATATTTTTCTCGATTTTGGAAAGTGTAATATCGTAAGCAGGGCTGTTAAAAAACCCACAGCATGATACCCATCACGTGAATGGAAGCATTCAAGTGCATTTTACTAAAATGCCACCAGACTCCACAGTCGGGGGGGGGGGTGGGACTGATTACTCAGGGCACCAGCAGGAGGGGGGCCCTCGGAGAGACTGGAATTAAAAGTTTGGTTTTGTTCGCAATCTTTTATTTGTACTAATTAGTGCCATAGCTAAATTAAAGCTGGCTGATTAAATCGATGACAGACTTACACATTAACGGCAACCAGCCAAGCATCATGCTGACATGAAAGGATGGCTTTTTCATGGGTGTCTGATGCTGGAAGTCACTGACCATGCACCGGTTTTCAACGACTTCAGAGTGAGACTGGGTTGCAAAAAAAAAAAAAAAGACAGACTTTCCCCTGGAGTCGCGTGTTTCTTTTCCTAAACCTAACCACAGTAACTTTACGTTAAATACGTAACTGTACGTTAAGGTCTTCACATCATTTGCAGGGTGCTAATTTGTAGTGTATCATACAAACTGTTCTGAGGATACGTTACTTAGAAAAGAAAGTGTTCAAATGCTGTCTCACGTTAATTCACAGATTCACAGACTTGAAAGACTTGTGTCTTGGCCTGCTACATCAGGTCTTGTACTAAACCTGCCCTAAAGAGCGTGAAACTTGACTTTAGACTCTGACAGACTTGAAACTTGCCCCATAAGATTAAAAACTGCTATGCTAAATGTTGAAAATGAAAATCTTAATCTAAATTTATTGCATCATGAAAGTCGTTTTGAGAGCCTGTTTTCCTGGCACTCAGAGTGGAAGAAGAATCAGAGCATGTCTGAAATTTGAGGATCCTAACTGTTTTAGTTGTGTGTTTGTCTCTGTGAGCGACACAGACGCAGCTGCCCAACTCCAGATCTGCATGTTTCTTCCTCACATGTGCCACTGCATCTCAAACATATATACTATGAGGAGAGAGCTGCGCTGCCTGAGATAAATAGAAGAGCTGAGGTGAAATTAAAGGCATATGAATGCTGGTAAATATTCTGACATGAAGTTATTTTGGATGATGGATGATAAAGTGGATGATTGTGTTTCAGTCAAACTTTGTAGATGACTTGAAGTGTGAAATTGAGTTAAGTGCTCAGGAGGTAGGGGTTCCAGGCTGAAATAAAAATATATACCCTCATGTCCCTCTGACATGAGGACGGATGTTTGGTGGGGTTGGATCGCAGTTTGGATGGAAGAGGGAGGTTGGACGGGTGTGTGTGCCTGAGGGGGTTGAGTGGAAGGCGTTGGTGGAAAGTAAGAGGAGACAGAAGGAAAAAAGCTTGGAGGCAAACAACATCTTCAACATCTGCAGCACTTGATGATACAAAGCATCTAAAAAAAAGAGGGGAAGCGTATTTCTGTATTTTTTGCCTTTAAAAGAAAATGTCTTGTGGCTCTGCTCCATTCTCTCCCTCTCTATCTCCCTCTCTGGGTATGTAAGCTGATACCCATTTCAAGTGGGTTACTCATGTCCAGCACATCCACACAAAGAGCCCGGATAAAATAAACACGCCGCGTCGGATATCTTGGAAAGAATCTGTCATGGGTTTGGGGCTAATCACCTCCAGAAGGGGCTTGACTCAAAGTCTGAAACGTTAGCCCCTGTCGGGGAGCGCTGGCTGGGCCGGGCTGGGCTGGCTAGTCCCCGGGCACTGGGGATGGATCCGGAGGAGGGGGTGCCTCCCACAGGTCAGGACCAGGGGAGCAACAGGAGAGGCTGGCTTGGGCCCGTTTACAGAGACGCGCAACACACCACCTCTGCTGCCGCCGCCACCACAGCCTCACGGTCGGCCTATGAAAAGGCAACAAGAGTCGTCTCCTCCAAAACCGAGCTGGTTAAAGTTACACATTTTACAGAAACACTCTCAGTTGAATCAGAGAATCAACTGAGGACACGGGACGTTACGCAGAGATGGAAGGATGATGTTCTAACCAGTGACCCGTGTTACTTTATCAGCTGATGTAGCTGCTTCACTTCATTGCTCGAAAACACCAGTACTGTTTGATGAATTATCAAGACAAGGGTGGAGAGGAGAGATAAGGACACTGGAAAGAAACAGAACTGGAAATATTGTTGTAACGTAATAGGTCATTTGGATGGAAGCGGTCCTCTACTGCCAGTTGGCTGAGAGCTTATCCACAGCTTTATTGTGCTCACACACGATTTCAGTGTCAGTTATCACAGTGTTGGATAGTTGACATAATACACCTGCAGCTCAGAGTCAACACGTGATAACATAATGATGCTGTCATACATACACCGACTTTTTCATCTTACAAATTAATTATTGGACATAAAGTTATTAATGGGAAAGAAAATCAACTGCCGTCATCGCAGTAAAGATAAGTTTGTACACCATTGTCTGATGAAAGTATCTTGTAGGTTTGGCAATCTACTCACTGCTGACAAAAACTAGCAACAAAATTCTTAAGAATCTTTGAAAACATCGAAATAAGTTGTTGCTGGATCTTTGGCTGCTCAGCAGTGAATCAGTTTGAAGGAAAACAAGGCAACTCCTTCACAACTATTCAACAAACAAATTACTAAAGAGATCCACCCAGAAGAGATAAAGAGGAACTAAAAACATCCCAAAGTTGAAGGTACGATTTGTTCCCTTTTTTTGGCTGTAACATGAAATGACAGGCAAACATGGTGTATTTCTCCACAGCTAATTAAGGGCTATTTCATGCTTATGGCAGCGTTGGACATGGACCAGAGTCACTTCACTGCCTGTTGGCAAACGCTACTGCTGCCGCGTCTCCTCTGACTGCTGGATGACCGCGAGCGTTGTGCTCTCTGGATGTGAGGCCTTGACCCCGGTGGGCGGGGGCGGGGTTGGGGTTCAGAGGAAAGATGGAGACAGGCATGATAAAAGTCCACTTCCCCCCGTGTCCTCCCTCCTGCCCTCCCTCCAGCTCTTCCCTCCCTTTTAAGTCTGGCTGTGGCCGTCGCGATGCCAAATCATCTCTCCACCTCAGGGCACGAGGCCACAGCACGAAGGACGGGGGGAGAAGTTTGCTTCTTCCAGGACTATCAAACTACGTCACACCACAGTCAACCTGAAGAGACTGTTTTATTATCCACAGCAGTAAGAATTAAGTCTTGAGGAAGAAAGAATGTCTTCTCTCATGAGTAAAAACCAGCTCAGTGATGTGAAACATCACAGACAACTTTCAGAAACATACAAGTACACGGCCAGTGAAGTCATTCTTGTCTGTGGGTGGAACATTTAAAGAGAAATTCAGGTTTCACAAACTAGGCTCATTTTAGATTTGTGCCATTCTGGCAATAATTTCTCTTGATGATAAAAAAAAACAAACCTAGAAATGTATGCATTCGTGCAGAACATGATGAAGTCACAGTGAAGTTGACCTTTGACCTTTAGAATAAAAAATGTCATCATTTTATCTTGTTAGCCATGTGTATGCAAGGTTGTCATAATTAGTTTATGAATTCTTGATTTGTGGCCATGTATATATTTTATGAGCCCACAGTGACCTTTGACCACTAATCAGTTCATCTCCAACTGGACGTCTGTGTCAAATATAAAGAATTACCTCACGGCATTCGAAGATATTACACTGACCAGAATGGGATGGACCTGAGGTCACAATGACCTTGACCTTTGACCACTAAAGTCTAATCAGTTCATTCTTGTGTCCAAGTTGACTTTTGTGCCAAATTTGAGAAACTACCTAAAGGCCTTCTTGAGACATTGCGTTTATGAGAATGAGATGGATGAAATGTTGATGAGAGCAACACCAACATCTAATCAGTTCATCATTAAGTCCAAGTGGACGTTTGGGTCAAATGAAAATAAATTGTCTCTAGGTGTTTCTAAGATATTGCATTTATGAACATATGACAGATGTGAGGTCACAGTGACTTTTAACTTTGACCTTTGACCACCAACATCTAATCAGATCATCGTTGAGTCCAAGTGAACGTTTGTGCCAAATTTGAATTCCTTCAAGTCTTTGTCGATATCACATTCACAAGAATGGGACGAATGTACAGACGACCCGAAAACATAATGCCTCCAGCCACAGCTGTCGCCAACGCAGAGGCATAAAGGAAAGTATAATTACTGCTAATGTTTGTCATTCAGAAATATTTCATACTTTCAGCCTTGGTTCAGTGTGTCACCAGTCTCAAAGTCCATCAGTGGTCTGTCAATGATTTAAGACCTTTACACACCAAATACGTATTTTTTTGTCCAAAACTATCACACCTTTGAAAATATGTTTCAATATCATACGTTAGGATGGCATAGACCGTCCTAAATTAAAAATAACTGCCCAAAATGGCAGCAGCACTTTACTCTAACTGCATAATGACACTTTAAATTTCAAGAAATAATTCACATACATACCTAAATACATCTACTTATCTATTTAAAGATTGAATTAAAAATTAATAGAGTAATTGAGGAGAAAATCAGGTTTCCTCTCACTGACAAGATTAGTACCTCAGAGTTCTTGTAGCTAAAATTGATTGCTCAGGAGGGGTTTGTTTGAGCAAGTTCGCTATCCAGTGACAACTGAGAGCCGTGTCCATCTGAAGTGGCCTAGGTATACTTTCAAATCAATGATTCAGGCAGTTTGTGTGCGCTGTCAACACAGAAACAGGCATGACAGGACAAGTCCCAATTAAAGAATTAAATTTACAGTTTTAGGCATGATCTCTGAAGTTAAGATAAAACAGGAGGTCTGAGACAGGACACAGCTGTGATTTTAGGAATAGTTTCTGTCATAGGAAAATTGTTTTTTTTTTATATCTTTAAAACTTGAGAGCAGTCAGGATATTTTCCTGTAACGAGGCCTCTGTTCTGTAGATGATCATGTCAGACTGAGAAATGATTTACAGGTGTTACTACGGGGTTACAGAATGTGCAGCAGGTCTCAGTTCCTACCTTTTATATCATTCCTGTTGTGTTGTGTTGGCCTGTTTCGAGCCTCCACCGGACCCAGCTGGTAACTGCAGTTTCTGAACAAGGCAAGACGGACGGAGGGATCTATGAGAGAGAGAGATGGGGTCAAAGAAGGACAAGGCGGGCCCAAAACCAGAAGCAGAAACCAGGACCTAACCTTCGGAAAATTTTAGAGCAGCGCTCTGGTTTCACTGAGGCAGATGCCATTAGGAGTTAGAGCAGACATTGACCTGTGTGTTGGTGGAGAAAGATGGCAAGAGCCCTGCTATTGGAATCATGCACTTGCAATTGTGATCAAAGAGCAGCCTCCCTCTAACACGACCGTGGCATGATAATCGTGGCAGGACTACTGTTTCTTGGTGCAGAGCGGAGGTGAGGTCACCTTTCACCGCAGTCGCACTCAACCACTACAATGAATCGGAATGAAAGTCATCGCGGGACGACTTGTCGAGAGCTTTCTTGGCAGTCGTTGTTTCCTTTGCAGGCTCTCAAATAAGGCCCAATCAGAGGCGACAGGTCCTGGCTTCTGCTGTCTGTTATGGCTCGTTAACGTACACGGGGTGGAAAGGTTCGCCGCTGAAGCACGGCTGAGGGAACAAAGACGAGAATGAAAAGAGGCAAAAATGAGTGTGGATTTTTTTCCCTTTTCGAAAATGGATTTATGTCTGAACAGCAGCTCCGTCCATAAAGGGGGATATTTGGTGTTAACAGAGGAGTGAGGAGACAGGAAGACACATTAGTTCAGGTGTAGAGGGGATACTGAACAAAGGAAGCTTTGTGATTTAAGAAGAAAACCACAGAGCTTCTGATCTGCTCTCATACTCTTCATATTTCTCCATACAGCATTATGTTAAAAACATACAAAAATGTTACTGAAATATTACACATGCATACCAGAAATGAATGCAAATAGGTGACTGTGTTATTCAGCCGACCCTAAATGATATAAATGACAGTGGACAAATTAACAGAAACATGTCAGTACAACACAAATAAACTGCAGCCTCTGAGCGGACGCCACACTTTATTACACACTACAGAAGCTCCTCCTCTTTTTGGAAGCACTGCACAGTCCATCATCATTTCACTTTCACACATAGGTAACAGTATGACGTCAGTATATCAGCAAGTGGAAATACTGGAAGTATCAGGATAAGGATTTTTCATGTCAGGTAAAAAATGATATCAGTATTATCATGAGCGAGATGATATGACACAGCCCTACTTCGACGCTGTGTTTTAAATCTGCTCCTAACTTGTGTTCAGTTGATAATAAATTCATTCATTCTTTAACTTCAGTCGGTCTGCATGCTGTTTCAGGTCAACACAGCTTCTCAGTAGAAGTGACTGGATTGTTCTTTAAAGTCACACCTAGGGGTGGGGGAAAAAAATCGATTTTTAGAAGCATCAGATTCTGTCTTGAACGATGCGAGCATCAATGTGGAAAACTCATAATGGATTTTAATTTTATTTTTATATTTATTTTTCAAATTAACTCCTCAACCATTTATGCTATCGACGTAATTCCAACGGATTCTGAAAGCTGGGAAGCAGAGCTTTCCAGTGATTATGGTAGTGACATCATTACCTGTGAAGGAGGGGAGGGAAGTCAGCACAGCAGGAGGAGAGTGACAGCTGATGAGGAGAGTGCAAGTTGGAGTGATTTAGTGGTGTTTTAGCTGAGTTTTGGTGAGTTTTAGTGGAGTTTGGGTGGCGTTTTCTTTGTAAATATAATTAGTGTTGTAAATAATAATATTTGTGGTTTTTTGAGAGCTTTTGAGTTTTTTTATGCCGTGTTTTAACCATAGTTTGTAGTTTTGCCATCGTTCATCTTTTTTACAATAGTTCCTATTTTCATAGTTCATAGACAATTATAGTCAGTTATAGTTTTGTAAATACTGGAGGAGAAATGTCGAGGAGATCGACGAGGGACAGGAGGAGACTGGTGGAGTGGAGTCATTTCAACCACAGTAAGTAATACAGTTTGTATGCACTGGATATGTATTCCCAGCTTTATTACAATAATGTTTTTCAATATCTAGTGTAAATTTTCTTATTGGCTCGTTTTAGAATCGAGAATCGTTTTATAATCAAAATCGTTGCCCTCAGACTCGGAAATGAAACGAATCGTGAGGTGCCTAGAGATTCCCACCCCTAGTCATACCTGTGACATAACTCTTCTGTCCTACACACACTCACCCCTGCGTCTCTTCTGCTTCGTTGGCTTCATCTTCTGAGCCCTCTTGAGCATCAGAAGAGCCGTGTTACTGTCAGTGAAACCCCTGCAGACAAGGAGGACAGAAGCCTAGTCACACACAAAATAACATTCGAGGAAATAACACATACACAATATAAAAGACATAATGTGTGATGACATGATGATTTACCATTCTTCCAGAATCTTTTCTGATCTCTCAGAGAGACCGCTGAGCACCGACGCTGAAGCAGGAGATTTGCTTCTGAAATCACAATGAGATTATTCTCCTTAAAAAGACACACAGAAATTTACAAATTCAAAATTATATAATGTGACCGCACTTATTTTCAAATAGCACCGATGGAAAAAAGCAGAACTACTTGTGATCAAAAGAGATCAGCACAGAAAGTTTCTGTTGCTGACGTCCAGTCTGCTTCAGTGAGGTTTGAGTGTTTTGCTTAAAGGCGACATTAAGTTTGAAATCCGGATGATATTAATCCAACCATGACACAGATATGTTAATAAGAACATCATTTGGACAGTCAGTCATCCTGATTGGCTCTACATTGTATCTGGAATTAACATGAGGTACCTTCATTCAGGAAGAGAAACATTTTTTATTTTTTATTTTTTATTTCTTATTTTTACTTCCCCTGTTTGTGCGTTTTGCTTGTTTATTATTAAGTACCTTACCTCAAAACCCAAAACACATATTTTTCCTTTTCCCTGTAGTGCTATTTATCAGTCTAAGTAGTTTTAGTGTGAGATGCCAAGGGTTGGCGATATTGGTCACAGAGATGTCTGCCTTCTCTCTAAAATAACGGCACTAGATGACACCAAAAAAATATATTTAAAAAACTTAACACTCTCCAGAAATCGTGACCCGTTTACTCAAGATAATCCACAGATCTTGTTGTGAGCAGTTTCATGTAGGAACTATTTTCGTTCTACTGAACTATACTCTCCAACCGTATCACAAAGAAGTGTGCATCTACTGCTAGCTCTCCTAGCACCACTGAACTACCTAACTTTACAGCTCAGCAGAGGAGGACACCATTAACATTGACATCTCACACTGTCACAAGCCTCTCCTCCATGAGTAGATGCACGCTTCCTTCTGCAAGGTGATAAGGTTGGTGGGTGTAGTTCAGTATTAAGAAAATAATTCCTACATGAAACTGCTCACACCACACCATAATCTCTGGATTATCTTGAGTAACCAGGTCATGATTTCTGGAAATGTATTTTTTTTTGGCACTTTCTAGTTCCATTATATTGGAGAGAAGACAGACATCTTTACGGCTGATATCTCCAACACTCAGAAACTCGCATCAAAACTAGCTAGACTGATGAACAGCTCTACAGGTGAGAGAAAAAATATGTCTATTCACCAGTTTGACGTGACTCTGTGTTTCCACTGTGTGCAGACTCAGACAGCCAGTCATGAGGCTGTTTCGTTCTACCTGTTGGAGGTCTCTGGAGAAACTCTCCGCCCTGCAGAGTCCACCTGTTCTCCAGACACCCAGGCCTGCTTTGGCCTCCGTACGGCCGGCGGGGGGAGGATGTACTGGGAGGGTTCAGAAAAGTGTGCAGGAGGCTGAAACAACATACATGAATCAGTGTTAGCGATCATATATGGCTCTTCTCACTGTATTTGAGTACGTTTTAATTGCTTTTTAGACAAACGTGTGCATGGCAGCCAAAATATATGAGATTCTAACATGAAATTCACAAAGTTTTTAATTTACTGGAGTGTTTCTTTACATTCAGATTCTTCATTTATTTAAAGAAAAAATCTTTTGCCAAAGTCAAAACATTATTTGATGTGTGTTCAGAAGCTTGAGATGCCGAAGCTCTAGATGGAAAAAAGAGTTTAAACTCTGTCTAGACAACATACAGTACTCAGTTTATGTTAAATATATGACAATATGAATTATAATGTATACAAGAATGTTCACTAACATTAAACTCAAGTGTGTGTTTTCTTTTGAGGCTATTTGGCCGACACAGTTTGAACACTGGAGGAATGCTCATATGTAAGTCAAACTAACAGCTTAATTACTCTCCAGATCCCATTTTCTCTTTGTGGAAGCGCTAAATTGTTCATCTCCGCCTTTGATGTGTACCTCAGTGTCAACACATCGAGGCCTGGCCACGACAGCAGCTGCACCGCATCAGCTGGCCTCAACCGGCCACCATGATGTACAGCACTGAGCACGCTCCAAAGAAAAGATCCAACGAGAGGTAAATGAAGGGGAAAAAAACAGGACGACAGTCGGCCAGCGTGAAAAATGACATCTGCTTGTGCGGAGCAACCCTCAGCCCTCCAGGAAATAATCTTGTTTTTCAAGAGAGTAAATTTAAAGATCAATCAGGGAGGGCGAGACAAATCCTGGAGGGGGCGATGACCAAGATGAGAATAGGACGAGGCAAGAAAATAACTCTTATGTTGACATCACACAGCGTCTGGTAATTCCCGAAATTCACTGGCTGCTTTCACGTTAATACCAGCCCACCAGGTTTTGAAGGAATAGTTCAGATTTTTTAAAGTGGGGTCGTACAAGGTATTTATCCTTAGTCAGAGTACTACCAACAGTAAATATACGTTAGTGTGTCCCCAGTTAAAAGAAAGGGCAGGAGTCCTGAAACAGAAGCTCAACAATGTTCTGCTATGGATCACAGTCAACAGCAAAATGTATTTTAGCCATCTATAAAAAGGCCCACCTTAAAAAAAATCATTATGAGTTTAAGTGTATGCTGCATTGAGAGTATTTTCACAGTTTTATCTTTCCATCAGACCATCCGATCTTACAGGGAAGTTGTTAACAGCGTCAGTTCCACACCTCCAGAGGCTAGTTAGTTTGTGTTACTGTGTGACTTTGGTCAATCCAAAATTTTAACCCTTTGAACTCTGCCACAGAAATGGTCCACCTGTGCATATGTTGATATTTTTGTATACTGTGATGTCATTTCTTGGAGTTATCTTCATATGCTTCATATCCCTAAAATCTGTACAACCTGAGCTAAAACATTAGCTTAGCGTTAGTCAATAAACTGAAATATTTGATAAAAGTATTGAAATGGTGTAATTAATTTAAAAAGTACAAAGTACTAAGATGTTTCTTCATCAAATTAAAAAAAATAAATAAACACACAAAACATTTTGATTCAAAAAGATTTCTTAATGCAGAAATATGATCAAAATATTTCTCCACATGCCATGAGTTATTTGAACTATATTTAAGGGCAGAGTGCAAAGCTGTTGTGATAGATACGAGGTAGGTTTAAAAGTCTGCATTCACTCGCAGCAGCTGCTCCTCTCATCCATCGATCTGATCTGATCAGCTCTGATTGGATCGACTGATCAATTATCTACCTTGCGAGTCACAAACTGCTCCACCAGTGCTGCGTTCATGGGCTGACAAAAACCTCCAAATTTAGAGATGGGACACAGTTAGATACCAAGGAACACACAGGCATTAAAAGTTGTCGTCCCACCGCCCCATCATCAGCTGCCGTCACACATACACCCCAATTCTGCTAAAATACATTTTATTGCTGACCCCACCCACAACAGGACATTGCTGAGCTCCTGCCTGCTTCTCTACACTGGGAGCTCACAGACTGACATCTACTGCAGGTAATACTCTGACTGTGGATAAGTAGTTCATACAACTCAGCTAAAAAAAAAAAAAAACTTTCCCTTTTAGACTTTCACAGTTTGTCCTGGCACAGTTACTTTACCTTTACAGACGGCCGCTGCTCAGACACAGGATAACGTCTGGGAGGTGAGTCCTCAGAAAGCGACAGCATCCACTGTTTCTCCAGCGCTGCCTTTTTAAAAATAAAAATGACATCTTTAAATATAATAATTTCTGGAAGCAACAGGTGAAGGACAACAAAGACAAGTGTCCTCAGAAAAAAAACGCATATGTGTATATAGTATAGAACAGTGAAGAGTGTGTGTGTGTTTCCGTGTGAGTGTACATGCCTGTGGTAGTGCCTGTGTATCATTGTGTGTCCTTGTATTTTGTATGTTTTTGCATATTTATAAATTTGTGTGCATGTTTCTGTGTCTGTTTTTGCAGGTTTGCATGTGGGTGAATGGAGTAAATGCTGGGTATGCATTTATGCATTTTTGTCCCGTCCTCTCTGCAGCTTTGTGTGTCTGTTTGGGCGTGGTGGGGAGAGAAATCACTGAACCATGAACGTGAGGAACCCATGAACCCGTGTGCATACCTCATCAAAGACAAATTCATCCACATCCACCTCCTCAAAGGTGTCGTCCTCTCCGGAGTCGGAAGCATGTGACGGCAGCCAGAGCAGATGCGAGCCTCCTCCTCAGAGTGAAGCCCCTCCAAAACGCCTGGAGGTACCCAAAGAAGAAACGGTAGAAAAGCCTCCATGAATCACGAGGCAAACGTAAATATTGTGCGTTATCCCATTAGAGAGATAAAACATGTTAACCTCTCTTTTAATTGCTGAGTGTTCTGCTGTCTGAACTCTGCGTGACTCCGGGCTGCTCCGAGACAAATGGAGCTCCAGTGCGCCTCTAAATCCTCCAATTCCCAGCGGGCTGCGGGGGGCACACTTCACTACAAGTTGAGCCGAGCAGGAATCCTACAACTCTTACTACCGCACTTCTCTGGAATCTGATTAATCACTCATGTACCCCCCAAACACACACACACACACACACTATTCTACTACATCACCACCCCCACCTTCTCCCTCAGAGAGCCCTAAAGGACTCATCAAACACTTTTTGTGTTGAGAAGGGATTTGGGAGAAGTGTTGAGTAGCATGTTTTTCAGAACAGCAGCTTATATGCAGAGGATTAGCCCAATAAGCCTCCGCAGCACGTATGAGGCCTGAAGATGGATGTTCAGGGCTGAAAATGGACATTTGTAGATATTCACTGTGTAAAAGTGACTTCAGTCTTCAGCCACAATACCTGAAAATTCTAGTTGCAGCAGCAAGATTCTTATTTACACACAGGTTAACAGGAAATCTCTTTTCTGTGTCGGTAAGTTTTTGAAACTAGCGGCCCACTGATCAGACTGGTTTTATGCAAAGTGGTGCTAAAACAACTGATGAGATTGACAGAAAACAAGTTTTTTTCCAACTAATCACACAAGTGGCTGAAATGAGTTTCCTCTGTAGGGTGTCTGGGCTCAGACTCAGAGATACAGTAGGGTGAGCAGCTTGGATATCCGGAGGGAGCTCGGAGTAGAGCCGCTACTCCTTCGTGTCAAAGGGGGTCAGTTGAGTTGGTTTGGGCATCTGATCAGGGTGTTACCTCCCTTAGAGGTGTTTAGAGGCACGTCCCACTGGTAGGAGGCCCCGGGGCAGACCCAGAATGCACTGGAGGGATTATATATCTCATCTGGCCTGGGAACGCCTCGGGGTCCGCTAGGAGGAGCATCGCCGGGGGAGAGGGACGTCCAGGGTGCTCTGCTTGGCCTGCTGCCCCGTGACCCGGCCCCGGATAAGTGAAAATGGATGGATGGATGGATAAATCATTTCAGACATTTAACATACGCTGATTTCACTTTCTCAAAGAGGAAATGAGCCCATTTTCCTTACTGGTTGCCACGCGATTGAACATCACACTGTTTCATTGTTTCCTGATGAAGACGTCCTAACCTGCTGCATCAGTGAACAAGTCAAACGTGGCTACAATGATGGTGCAGAGGTGCAGAGAGAACAGATTAGGAAGACTCAAAAATACAGACCAATCAGAGCAGACTGGGCTTATTTAGGAGGGGGGGCTTAAAAAGGTGCTAAAACAGAGTGTTTCAGACAGACATAGAACACAAGTGTTCCAGCACAGAAAGTGTGAGGGAGGAAAAAGTGTGTATTTTAATATTAAAGCCTGTAAAATACAAGTGTTATGGGTGAAAGGTGCATGTGCCCTTTTTCATTGCTGGCTTCTTGTCTTTCTTTTGTTTTCTTATTTTTTTTAATTGTTAATTTTTTTTTATCATTTTCTTTACTTCTAACAAAACTAGTTTTTGTTCATATTTTGAAGACTTCATGTGAACTGTTATATCTTTGTTTTTTTGTAAAATAAATCCACAACTGTTGTTGATACACCCATCTCCACTTGCCTTTTTCCTTTTCTCCCAGTTTCATTGTTACTGTTACTTCTCTCATCCCCTGAGCCTGATCAGGGAACGTAACAAGAAGTAAGAACCTAAAAATGAGCAGAATATGGGACCTTTAATTATGGCCTGACTCACAGTTGTTGGTCTTTACCTCCTGCACAGTAAGTCAAACAAGAACGTCTGACAAAACTCCAATAGTTTTACCTGGATGACAGTTGCTGCGTAATCCGTGCCAACGACGCTCCCGTTAATATAGGAAGGTCCTGACTCTGGCTTTCCTCCATCTCCTCCTCTTCCTCCTCCCTTCTCAGCTGTGGAAGAGCTGCTGGAGTTCCCACATTTCTGTCTATATTTCCTCCACAGCTGCTGAATCACGACTGCTGCTGTGCTGCTCCAGAAACGCACACACACACATACACAAAGTGAGGGATATACTATACATGATGTCATAGCCCTTCATCTTTCAAAACATGAATTTATTTGTGAGCAGACATCTGGAGAGCAGGACTCTGGAGAGTTTCAGCCTGTCCAGAGCCACCCCTCATATCAAAGATCTATCGTCCTCCCAAAGATAGTGCGGTGTTAATGATGAAGCTGCGTGTTAAAATGAGTAAGATGTTCAACATCTTCGGCTGTAAATCACACGAAGGAGGCTCCAATGATGACAAATGCTCCGCAGCAGAAACTAATAAAATTCTGAGCAGCTATAAAAAGAATGATATAAAAAGAGGGTGTTTGCTTTAAGTCAGCAGCGTCCACGTGTGGAGCAGGAAAGAATTTGGAGGATTTCATTACAAACAGCAGCTGATGTCTTGTTGACAGTGTGATGTGAGATAGGATGGATGCACAGAAGTGGACACGACAAACTCGGAACATTTGGTGATTTACCTTTGGAGGTTTTGATGGTTGGACACAGGTGCCATGTCAAGACTGGAGGAAGATGTTGCAGATGAATGAACGCTGCCAGAGCTAGCTTTGCCTCCTGTCAGCCCTGTCTTTGGACCAGCTGTAACAGAGTGGAATCCGATACGTTGACTCTCTGCAGCTGACTTCTCCTCAGAGCTCCAGTAGCTGCGTCTGTCCCCGTGTGGGACAAATTGTGGAACTCTTCCAGTGGACTCCATTCCCGGGAGCTCAGTACTCTTCTCAGTGCTGTTATGGTCCACGTCAGGTGTGTCCTCAGGTGCTGTTTGGCTTGTAGCTCTGCGTTTATCAGTCACAGTCGTGTCACCGTATTCATGGGCAAATCTCTGGTCCTCAGCCAGCTGCAGAGCCTCACTGGAATGTCTGCAGGAGGTCTTGAGAGCATCCAAGGAAGATGAGGCATCACTGTGAAGACACAAAAACTTTTTTACGTTTTAGGTCTTGATGCACACAACTCTTTCCAGAAGGTCTGTGTGTAGTGTGGCTGAGCAGTAGCTCTGGTAACATTGTGGATCCTTTTGTACAGTTTCTACTCGTTAGGTACATACAGTCTTTTACAAAATAAACTTACAACGTCAGGGAAACACCTCGTATTTATTTCCTTGTGCAAAATAAATTCATTGTGCATTCATAAAAGAAGTGAGCACTGGACTCCAGTTATATCTCTCAGTTATATGATATAATATCAAAGAAAAAAAATGTGACAGTGAATTAGTGGAAAATCAGATTTGGCTGACATAAGTTCTTATTCTGACCAGTTCGTCTGAGGTAAGGTGAATGAACTGAGTGTGTGTGTGCGTGTGTATGTATGTGTGCCCTAACACCATATAATGTCTCTTTCATTGAGGGGATAAACTGACTACAAAGCCACCTCAACGGAGACTTAATGAATCTATTAGCAGTGCCTGGCTCTGCTCCCCTCCCCCTCCCTGTGCTCGACCCTGAGGGGGCAGAGACGCTTCAGTCCCCCGCCAGTCTGCATGGCCACTAGCCTTAGGTAGTACAGCTTCTTCTCTACAAAGACCTAGCTCTTCGTTCTCAGCGGGACGAGAGAGAGTGGAGTCGGGAGGTCCAAAAGGATTGTGACCCCGCTGACCCCCCCACCCCGTACCTGCTGGTTCACTCCAGGGTCACCATCAACATGTAGACCCCTGATGTAAGAGAGCAGGGAGGATTAAAAGATGTTTTACACTGATGTAGCTGCAATATTAAATGTTTTCCACAGATAGATGCTGACTACAAGACACACAGACAACACCAAAGGTCCCCATAGTCCCTAGTTTCAGTTATCTTTCAGGACATTTGTGGACTTTGCTGAGCCTGTGCCTTTTGGGTTGTCCCAGCAGAACTCGTAGCTGCAATAACTGCTGCTCGAAACTGAAGACCAGCAAAGGTCAAGAAAAAGCCAAAGTAAAGTATAATGAATCTAGTATGTCGTTTATCTGCTCCGACAGCAGTGGATACACAGATCCAGTTTACATCAACCTCAGGAAAAACACCGGCTCGCCAAGAAGACTAAAAAGTGGTGATGCATGAAGAAATACACTTAAGACACTAACAGCTAAAATATTTAAGACTGTAGCTCACTCACTTGATTTGACTCAGACATTGCTGTTTTCTGTAACAGCCAATCAAAGGGCTCGATGCAAAGTGCTTCACAAAGACAAAGATTGACTGATTTTATAGGTATTTTAAGAAAAGATGGTAAAAAGAGCAGATTTATAATGTCGCAGCCATATTTTAGATTCAGCTGGATTTTGAAAAGCATCTTTACACAGAATAGGGACTGAGAATTTTGATCTCCATCTCTGACATTATAACAGTGTTTGAAAGAGATCTTTTTGACAAGAGGAGCAATTTCAACCAATGGCTCTTTCAATGTGCATGTGGGCATGTGAGAATTGTTTTCAGGTAGACTTGGAAAAATGTGGGCCGGCAAGCAGCTCACCTGGTAGAGCAGGTGCCCCATATACAAAGGCTACGTACCTGCTGCAGCAGCTACAGGTTCGATTCAGATCTGCTGCCCTTTGCTGCGTGTCATCCCCTCTCTCTCCCCCTTCACACTACCACTGTCCCATCAGTTAAAGGCCAAACATGCCCAAAAAGTAATCTAAAAAAAAAGGACTTGGAAAATGTGAAGAGGTATTGGTGGTAGTGGCTGCTAGATACCCAAACCACAGTTAGCACCATCTGAATAGAAAACAGCGGGCGTGGAAGCAGGTAAGTGCAGGACTTGAAACATCCATGATGGAGGAGAAGCTCCTGGACCAACTGGTGGTAACGTTACTCCACATGATCCAGCCTCTTTTTTAGGGTCTCATATACCCACACAGATCTCTGTTTATCTGCTGACAGCCTCTCACCCTCAACCAGAGCTACACACAGACCCTCTACTTCAGCAAGTCAGGAGCTACACACTGATTACTGCAGGATAAATACAATAAATAAACTGTAGATTGATGACACAGGAAGGTTAGGGTAAGGAGATGATGGGGTGGTTGCCTGGCAAAAATAAAGAGATGCATCAAGATTTTTTTACTAATGGCATTCAATAAAAAAAGTAAAATCCATAAAAAGTACACTTTAGGTATAAAATAGGGGCATTTTGTAGGGAACAGAGGATTCAGCCTCCACTCTACACCCTGTGGAGAAAAGTTGTGAAACCATACCCCTGATAAACCCCATGGTTTCCCACCTTACAGTCACCAGTGGAGCGGCGTGTGGCACTCCTCTCACCTCAGTCAGACACAAGGTCAGGCCAGGGGTTAAATGGCTGTGTTGGTCCCTGCAAAGCCGGCAGAATGGCTCATTGTCCAGAGGCCGGGGGGGCAGAGGGCACATGGTGAGGGGTGAAGCAAAGGGAGCGCCACGCTACCCCCCGAGCCATAGGAGTCCTCGGCGTGACCCGCGCAGATAGCCGCAGCCACGTTTCATCTTTTGTGCTGTGTAATTTGGGAGGGTCACGAAGATAAGCAGAAAGCTGACCACTGTTTTAAGTGTTGGTGGTCCGTCTCACAGAGGAGCGTCGGCGTGAGCAGAGGCCAGTGACATCGAAGGACTTGTGAAAATAGATGGACGTTGTCTTTAGGCTCACTACGCCCCAAGTATCAGACATAACAAGAGGATAGCTGACATTCCTGACTGCTGCATGTCTGTCTGTCTGACAGGCTGATCAGCACAAGAAAAAAAGACAAGTAACACGACCTTTTGTAAAAAGGTTTGCGGTCATTTATCACTTATTCTGTTCGGTTTGACTCTGGTTTGCCATTTGATTTGATTTTTCTTTTTAAGTGTGATATAATCCCTTTAAGGAGTCCCCTCTCACCTGCATGTCTCATTGCCTTTTCTTTTCTTTTGTCTTAACTGGTAGAAAAGATTTTTGCACATTTAGATCTATTTGGTGTTTCACTTTACTGATGAGCTTTCAGTCTGTTAGACTTTCATCAGAGAGAACAGTATGTATGCTGTATGATGTACGCTGTGATGAAGGTCTAATAGACCGAAAGCTCAACAATTAAGTGAGTAGATAGATAGATGTACGTGTGCAGACATCTTTTCTACCAGTTTGGATTTTTTCCAGCACCTTGCCAGCACTAAGCTGGATGGAGCAGTGGTTGTTCTGCATCTTTTTTTTCTTTTTTGTCTCAAAAGTACTGTTGCTTAATCATACAGCACTAGTTTTGTTGAGGAAAATTGTGATTTTCTGGTAATTTTCTGGGTCATTTGGTGTGGAATTAATGAGAGTTTAGTGACAAGATCAATAAAAGGGAGAGAGAACTTTCCGTGTCATTGGAACGACAGTACATGGTACATTCATTATCCCTTTTTTCTATTAGGACACCTCGAAGCCAGATTTTGGTAAACAAATCAGAGCTGAACATTTTCCTCACTTAGAAATCAGTTTTTCACTGACACAGATGATGTATACGTGTTATCTAAGCAGCACTGCATACAGTTGACTCCTGGTGTCTGTATAGGGCAAATAGATCATGATGAAAATGTTGTTATATTAATGGGATTACCATTATTATTAGGATTACTTTTTCTGGGGGGGGGTGTCCAGGGGTGGAGGGGGATGTGAACTTTCATGTTTGTTTGTATATTTTCAGGGAAAAAAATTATAAATAAAGTTTGAAACTGTTGTTATATGAGTTAACAATGAGCACACCCGATTACGTTCTTTTTGTCCTTAATGGGTTCGTGACAGCTCCAGAAAGGATGAACCTGCACTCATCCACAGTAGACAAACAGCACAGTGACATTTACCATTTGTCTCTTACCTGAGCTCCCTGCTGTGCCGCTGCTGTAAATCCTGAGTCTGCTGAAGCTGAGCCTGGCAGAACATCAGGAAGCTGCCTGAGGCCGAGCTGAACTGCTGAACAACAGGGGGCGTCAGAACAGAGTCTGTCTGCTGGTCATCGATGAGCCTCAGGCCGGGTACTGCTTTCTGCAGAGTGGATCTGACAGGAGAGCAAACTGGATGTAATATCAGAGGTCATTAAAGGGATACTCTGCTGATTTTCAAACAGCATTGTATAACAAAAGTCTGGGTAGTCTGAGTGAATGAACTGTGCTAAACTGCCCTCCGTCTTTCAAGCATCCAGATCTTTGCGCTCATTTCTCTTTCTCTCTGTCACTCGCAAAGTCAGTTCAAACTAAAACCAAGTAGTGCTGATTAAATATAAAACAAGATTCTAGGGATGCAGAATAATATCGACAATCATCAGTATCGGCCAACATTTAAGCCATTTTTTAACACCTACAAGAACCAACCGATTCATTCATCCTGGTAGAGCTTTAAAATCAGGCAGAGACCGGTTCACGAAGTTTCAACTCTTTTTAAGATTATTCCAGGTGAGACGAGCAGAGCACAAGACATTTCTGTCCCAGCTCAGTCTGAGACCAGGAACAGGCAACAAAACTAAAGTGTTGAGATCTCAGACTGTAGCTACAGTCAGATCTGTTCAATCAAAGTTCAGATGTACGAAGGGAGTTTGCTCTGTATGGCTTTATAAATGAACAAATACCAGTGACTGAGCCCTCTAAAGGTCAAAGATGGCCGACCAGCCCTGAAATAAAACCTCTGTAACAACTCTCAGTGCACTATGATATGCAGTATCTGACATGTGCAAACACTGTGCAGATGCATTCATGTACAACAGATCGCTGTAATCCAGAACCAGTAAGAAAGTAGCAGCAACCAGAGAAAAAGAACTAATTTCTGAAATAAAACTTCAGCCTCAGCTTTTTAAGATCATCAACCTAAGGTTTAAAAGAAACGGAGTCATCGAGCCAAATACTGAGATATCTGTAAGAAGTGACGACCTCTAACTTCTGTCCCTGAGCAATAAGAACATGAGGAGCTTCTTACCAACATTTGAGAAACGTGTGACCTTATTTCATCTCACTGTCCCAAGCCAGCTGCATATTGTTTTCAGACAAAGTACTTGTGTTACGTCGCCCACCAGCAGGAGCATTTATTGGTCCGGTGCGGCACAGTGCATTCTGGTAGTTGTAGGTTTTTCTTGAGAAAAAGTGAATGCCACAGTGTTTTATCTCAGCTTTCTCTGCTCATGTGGCACCAATTTCAAAAAGTATTTGCATCTCTCTGCTGCACAGACAGCCCAGTTTGATGAAGAGACCATCTTTCCTGCAGTGAAATACGTCTTTATGGCAACATTTTAATGGCCTTCACTTTTAGTCACAGTGATATAAACAAAAAGGATTACAGTACAGGTTGCCTATTTAAACAGAAAACAGTTTTTGTACATTCCTTTTAAAATTATTGTATTTAACCAACACAAAACCAGTGTGGTTTGTATCACTCATACATTTAATATGTAAATATTAAAATCAAAAACTATGATATCAGCTTTTTCATATTGGCAGCAACACTGAACAATACCACTGCATCTATTAGACAAATAAAAGCAAAGTAATTGTAATTTAGTAGAATATCTATCATCTGGTGAGGCCTTTTCAGTTGACACACACATCACATTTTAATCTTTTTATATAACCACACCACTGCTGCTATTCTGCATAATAGTGCAGCATTCTTCACTTCTGCATTGAACACAAACAGCTGAGCACGTCCAACTCTTTGTATACACAACTAAATATTCACAAACAACAAAGGCCTCTTAATGTGACATTAACAGAGTCAAAAAAGAAAGAAATTTTAGCTGATAAATTTTTTTTCAAAATGATACTCAACTTTAAGAGAACGGTTCTATCGATTAGAAGGAATCAGACAAAAAAGCTTTTTTAGACCGTCTCACTGTAAACTGAAATTTCTCTGAAGTTCAGTGGGTAGAAAGTTTCTTTGACACTGAAGGTCCAGCAGCCATTCTGTGTTTAGTTTGACTAATAAGAGTTTGAGGAGTCTGTTTCGAGTCTCTCTGAGGCCTCTCATCGTACATGCTGTTCTGTAAACTGCACATTTTGTCCTCTACTCTGATCTAATTACAGTAAATACATTTTAACCTTATTGTTAACTTTATATTGTTTTGTAAGAGTGAAGTTACTCTGGATAAAAACTCTCCCCGCGGTGTGTTTTAGGTAGTTTCAGCCTTTAAACTGGAGGGGAGCCCTGAGTGGCTGAGATTCTGGGGGAGAGGTAACTGCTGCCTGAGGCTAAGGATGTACAAGCGGAGGAATCCCAACTATCTGCCAGAGAAACAGACTCAGAGCATCCACTAGTGGAGGCCAAATGTGGTCTGTGTTCAGTGGGAAAATGTGGAGCTGGAAACTCTACAGGACACAAGGGAACGGCAACAATAAAACCCGTAAAAATACAAGCCTTCGGGCTACAAAGTCAATTTTTTAAAACATTTTTGAAGAACTGGGTTTTGCAAAATTGATTCCCAGAGCACCATGTGCTCTTAAATCGTGTCTACTGTGTCACCAGAGGAGGATAAAACATATGCTGAGGGCGAACCTTTCATTTCACCAGCTCATAATGTGGGGATTTATAAATATTTGAGCATTTTTTATTTCATACTATATCTCTTTACGTGTATATCTCAAGATGTTTTACCAATCTATGGCTATAATAGATTTTTAAGGGTAGATCTTGTTGGATCATTTAAAACACAGCTTTATTTTACTGTTTTAAATGATAAGTTCCCTACAGTCTATGTATCAGACCTACTGACTGTACAAAGATAATAAAGATAAAGCAAAGTATTAAATCCCTTAAAAAAACAGTTGATGTTGGAGTCATTTTGGTGGTTTGACCCTTTTTTTTCCAGACCTAGCAGAAGATTTAAACCCGTATAAACGGTTCATACTGAGCTCTGATCGCATGCAGTTTCACCGAGCCTGCTGCCACCCTGAGACCAGAACTTGACCGCAGAGGACAGGATCTGTGTTCTGTCAGAGGGTTACGGTTCTGATGTGGCCCACTTGCTCTCTCTGACACAGATCAGGATTAGGTTCCAACCCTTCGGGCACGTTGTCGGGCTGGCGCTCTCCAAATGAAGCTCTAAACCCAAATAGGACCTTTGGATGGTTACATGAGCTCGTTGAGGTGGGGAACGATCCAATTCAAGAGTGGACGCCACTTAGACACACTTGGGAGAACGAAGAGAAGACCTCGGTACAAATAATTAGAAGCCATCAGTCGTGGATGTTTACAAAGGATGATTCTCATTAAATAATTGGAGAGTTTTGCTGGTTTCAGAAAGCAGCTCTCTCTGATCTGTAACAACCTCTGCACAACACTCAGCAATGGTTTTGAAGCACAAAACATTTTTCTTTTGGAGCAAACTGTGTATTTGTACAAACCGGTCACATTCAACCAAACAAATAAGTCTTTTTTTAACCCTTTGTATTCTGCAACAGAAACTGTGCATATGTTGGTATTGTTTCTTATTATGATGTTATTTCTTGGAGTATTTTAGAAAGCTTCATATCCCTAAAATCTGTACATCCTAGGCTAAAAGGTTATGGAAGGCAATAAACCATAACAATTGATTAAAGTATTGAAATTATGTCAGAAATTTAAAAAATACAAACATCTGGCATGTTTTTTCATCGATTTTGAAAAAATAATCACAATAAATATTGAATGTAGAAACATGATAACACTCCATAACTTATTTATTTATTTTATTCTATTTTTTTTATTTTAGATCATTCTTTTAGGGCTTTTGCCTTTATTATGACAGGAAAAGGGAGACAGACAACGAGGATGACACGCAGCAAAGGGCCGTGGGTTGGGGAAGAATCAGGGCCGTTGCCAACGCCTCAGCCTGCACAGACCGCACACTCTACCTGGTGACCTCGAGGTCACCCCCCATTTTTTTCACCTTCATTTGGCCCACTTGTAGCATAACATAATGACGCCACCACACACAGACAACATGGTGGCCCAAAAGATCAAATGCTTTAGCTCTTTAAGCTTTTTATTTTAGATCCATTTTAAAAAGGATCATGGTAACAACATCTCCATAACCACACGTGGGAGCTCTATTTCCAGATGGTTAAAAGAAGGCGAGAGCATCACAGTTCAGATGCCATCAATCTCTTTCTCTCCTTACAGCTTTATCTACAGCGACTATACTTGGACTTCAACCTGAACCTTTCCTAAACTGATATAAATTTCACCCTCCTTTCTGAGGGAAACACTGTTCTTGGCTCACATTCCTTCGTCCTCCTTCTCCAGCCCGTACGAGCACAAGTCCGTATTTCATTTAGTGAAGACTTCCTCCGAACCACATGCTCTTAAAGTGGCCCTGATTAATCAAGCGCAGTGTTTTCTTCTTCCACGTCTCCTGGATCAGGGGCTGCCTACAGGGAGGGTAATTCCCAGCGCTCGCCTTTTGGTACTTTAATTTAGCCAGTGTTATCACTGGCTCGGGATGAAAGGGCCAGGGCATGAGAGTGGAAATACAGAGGGTTAATTCCACTGTTGGCATTGGAGGTTAGGTAAAGTTCAATGAAATATTAAGATAATGTTTCAGTTAAGGCTTAAGACGGGAAAATGTCAACAGGTAACCCATGTTTTTGGGAATAACCCACCTAGCAAGAAAATGTATGAACATAAAAAATGTCCATATTTTTGAACCAACTGGTCAGTAGTATAAAATATTTTACGACACTCAGCCCTTCTCAGTTATGATGTTATGAAGTCATTTTCAAGGCTGAAACATTCGGGGCTGTTTGGAGGGGCAAGTGAAGTATAGTTTTTCATATTTTGGTGTTACTAAATGGGTGTGAGGAGCTCTGAGGAGCCAAACAACTTTATGAACGTGTAACAGCTGACATCATAGCCCATGACAGACCAATACAAGCACGAAGACTATGAGTGGTCATTGCATATTTTTCACATAAACTCACTGCAACTGTCTCAACTCGGGTAAAATATTTAGGCACGTTAAGTGAATGAGCAAATTGACACTGAAAGGATAATTGATTTTTCCGTTGTATCAATATTTGGGGAATTACGAGCACTTAGTGCGGCGTACGTAAGCGCAGATGTCGGTGGCACGTCGCAGTAATCTAATAGCGGACGCGGATCACAGTGCTAATCCTGGGAAGTGGACAGGAAGGCCTGTGTTCTACTGGAATGTTTAGACTACCCGAGCCAGTAGACCGAATCTGTGATAAAGAAATACTAGCTTTTCACTGGTATGTTCCTTTGAACATCAACACGGCGAGTGATATTTCAGAGCAAAGGAAGCTGAAACTGAAACTTCTGTCCAAAGAATTTACAGAAAGAACGACGGAAATTTCTGATTACACGACCTTAATATGAAACTGTGTGGCAGAGTACAGGGCACCTGCAAATCCAATTAAAGGGACAGTTCACCCCAAAAACAAATAAACATGTTTTTCCTCATACGGTGCTACTACTAGATTGTTTCGGTGTGAGCTGCAGAGTTTATCAGCCACTGAGCTGTCTGCCTTCTCTCCAGAAGCTTTTTTGCCATCATGTGACACAGATGGAGGGCAGGAAGTGAGGTCTGGTGGAGCGTTGTCAGGATAACTTTACTAGCTAACTTTAGCTACAGTTTTCTTCCTATTAGGTCAACTGTTCCCAGAGGTCGGGTGAAACGCTGTCAGGCTAACGTCACTAGCTATGGTTAGCTAACTTTAGCTACTTTCCTCTCCTGCTTACTCGTCCATCAATATCAGGAAAAATATGTCTTTTCGATTTTGGGGTGAACTGTCTCTCTAATAGCACAGCCTGGTCTAAAAAGCAGATGCATCCTCGGTTGAATTTAGATTCTAGAAAAGAGTAGCCCATGTGATTTGCTTTAACTCTTCCATCCAGCCATCTCCTTACCTCCAGCCCGTCTCCTGCTGAAGAGGATTCCCCGTCAGGTGGACCTCTCGCAGGAACTGACATCCCTCCAGACTCTCACACACGTTCTGGATCTCTGAGAGAGAAAAGCAACTCCGCCTCATCAGTGTCTATTTCTCAGTCTATTCCTCACTTTCACTCGTGTCTCATCTGGTTATGCAGAGCTACATCAACTTGATGAAAGAAACAGAGATGTGTTTCTGAGACTTGTGGACTAATGCGTCTTATTTCCATGGAGTCATATACTGCACTTGGACAGGCAGCATAAACACTGCAACATCATAGAAAATAGAGTCATGAGTGTTTATGGCTGAAGGTGTGGTGCAGGTAAATTTAGAGCAATTGTATTGTGTCTTTTGTTAAGTGAAATCAATGTGTAGCTGAGTGGGAGTGAGACACTGGAAAGAAGCTGAAAGACCACCAGGTTTTAAACTGGTCCACATTACACACACAGCAGAGGTTGGTGAGCCTTTATGGTGATTAAATAGACCACTTTGGAGTTACGTCACATCGGTTTGCGTGCACATCATAGTGCAGAAATACAGCGGCAACGGGACAGAAACAATCGCAATACCCAGAATAAAAATGTCTTGTTGTGGCGTTGGATGTCAGAACAGGAATACAGAATAATATAACCTTTGTTTTTATAGAAAACTGTCACTGAGGACGCCGTTTGAAGCTAAACAAAGACGTTTGCAGTTGCTAGAATTTGATGTAAACAAATCTAGGTAATATTAGAGCCCGACAGTTGCAGCATGAAATAATATTTGGGCCTATATTTACATCCACCTGGTGGCAGCAGTATTTACACTGTTCTAAAATACATTAAACAATGAAAAGAAGTTCATGAACAAAAATCATTTGATACAGTAAATCATTGTTTTGTACAGACGCTGGGTTTTAACACAAGGTAGGCGAAGATTTTCGGATTTTATGTCATCCCTGTTTACAAAAACACAAAAAGGGTCTATAGGATTTATATCATCTGTTTAATGAAGACAATCTGTTACCTGACATGCAGTTGAATCGAAGATCCAGATTTGTGAGGGACACAGAATCAGACATGGAGGGCAGCTGGGTAATTCTACGACACACAGAGAGACAAATTAGAGCCCATTTTTATAGACACACTTTATCTTAATTCAATATAAAAGTTGATGTTAAAAAAGGAGTACAGTTTGTGTTTTTTTTCTCATCTGTGTTTCTATCACATTCAGGTCTGATGCAAAGACAGACATGGAGTCAGACTGGAGGACTGAACCTGTTTTGGGCCACAGAGAGATGTAGCATGAGTGGAAGCCAGCACGCAGTGAGGCTCTGCAGGGAGGAGATGCTGTTGTCGTCGAGATGCAGCTCTCTGAGGAGAACCTGGTTGTTCAGAGTCGGGGGCTGATGGGAAAACAGGGTGCAGCTGTCAGTGAACACTGGTCACACTGTGGGGTTAGACTAACTTTGTGCTGCTGCTGGTTCAGCTACACCTAAATGACCTCGTCCATCACTGTCAGCTGTTTTAGTCCCGCTGTGTTGGCAGACGTCAGTGTCAGCCACAAGTTAAGTTCCGCTAAGGGTGCATTCAGAAATACTGAAGCTATATATGTTATTATAATAATTACTTTTATTTGTATGTACTTTTATTTTGCATGTACTCTCTCATCAAGCAGTTAACACTGAGTTACCAAAGAAAGACCAAGACAAGCTTCGGTAACTGGACATTCTCTCCAGCTGTGTCTTACAGCGTATTCTCATGGGAAACATTTTGACTAGTGTAACTGTGATGTAACTCATAACATCAGTTAGTTCCCTTTCATTAAGTTGTACAAGTGACAGGGCCCTGGTATCGTGCATGCTGAGCAGCAGCAGTGACCCACCGTCTCAAGTGACTTCTGAACATTGAACAGTGACATCAGAAGCAGTTCTTGCAGTGATCAGCTGCAGCTGTTTGTTTGTACCTCCGTCAGGCTGTTGGCTCTCAGGTCCAGAGTGTGGAGCAGAGCGCTGTTCTCCAGCCCCTCCACACCTGCCAGGTGGTTGTGTGAGAGGTTCAGGTGCAGGAGAGTGTAAATGTCCCTCAGTCCTTTGGTGCTGATCAGCTGGTTGTGATCCACTGACAACCTCTGCAGCCTCCTCACAGACTCCAGACCAGCTGGAGACGAGGAAGGAAAATGAGAAGGTATTTATTCAGATTGGAAAACAACACAGGGTGAGTCTGCATATGAGCAGTAAACAAAGCATGAGCAGGTCTAAAAACGTAATCTAAAATGAGTCCATAAGATTCAGTTTCAGAGGTGAGTCACAACACAATATTACAGCAGCTGAATATATGATTCAATGCATTTAACCTCTAGCCTGGCCAATATCTATTTATGACTTCAGCCTCAGCTCAAGACACCTCAGTAAATAAATTACTCTTCAATGCATATTGTTGTAAAGTCAGTGAAGTCCAGGAGCTACATCAGAAGAGAGTTGCTGCCCTCTTGTGGAGTATTTCACAAACATCTCCAACTGCCACACACACACATCACACAGACAATAATCAAACTACAAACAGTGTGAGATCTCAGATGTGACACAATCATGTTATAATGGCAACAATCTTTTATTGTCTTTGTCATGACACATATTCCATCACAGTTATATTTCACAAGGTTATAATTTTTCAGTTCTCACCAATGCGAGTGATGGAGTTGTGTGCGAGTTCCAGAACATCCAAATTTTCAGCACCAGTTAAGCCGTGGATGGACGTCAGCTTGTTGTGGCTGAGATGAAGAACTCGTAAACTGGTCATATTTTCACAGTCGACAAACGAGATGTCATTTTCCTGTGACAAAGCAAAAGACTTTAGGACACAACAAAACATGCCTGTATTGATTTTGACTTTCAGAATAAAGAGATTATGATATTTAATTAACAATAATCCAACCATCCAACAGCACAAAACAGCTGGAAGTTAAGATCATGGATTATTTAACTTCCCCTTGAAAAACAAGAGACCCTAAGAAAATAAAGTCATTATATATGGACTGAATATCCACCTGTACGTCGATGTAGCAGAGTTGTGGTAACTGCTTGATGCCGTCCAGAGATCTGAGGCCACAGCGTCTGAGCGTGAGGGACCGAAGCTGAGAACACTGAGTGAGAGTGGATAAGTTACAGCCAGGTAAGTCCTCCAGGGTCACTGTGGTCACCTGGAACAGAGGTGAAGATGTTTCAAGGCTCAGAGATTTGTCTGGATTTTGAGAGGTTAAGCTGGCGTGTGTGACATGACAGAAATATGTCATTATCATATCAAATATCACATTAGGACCAGTCAGAAATGGATTACTGCTTTTTCAGTGCAACCACTCTAAAGCTGGAGTGCAGAACCATTGTCTCCCCCCTGTGGCACTGAGGGTAATTACATAAACACTGTAGACATGCAATATGATGTGTTCCTGCAGGTGAGTTTGCAACATCTCCCCCGTCCCGAGGAGCGCTATCGTCAAGACTTTATTCTTTTTACTTAACCCTTTTGGGCCCTAGGCCTTTTTTGGGGTATTTTTACTGCCTTTACTTTTAAGCTCATATCACAGTCATTATAAAGGCTACATACACATGCTATAATTTTTTTTATCAGGAAAATCTGGGCTAACCAGATTTGCCATCACCCCATGTCCTTCTATGTGCCTGTATTTTATATTAATTTTTATATCAATGAAAAAAAAATCTGTGTCACTAAATTCTCACATGGCAATATAAGAACCATGATGCTGGAACATTCTGTCACTTCACAGTTGTCTAAAACATGTGGTTTGTGCCAGGCGGACATGATTGCCAGTATTTTTTCATTATTGCAATAAATTCCATTGACTCATTCACAAGTCAAAAATGTGTTTTATCTGAAAGAAACATGCAATATTTACATCTAAGATCATAGAAAAAATAGTCAACCAAGTGCAATGATGTCCTCCAAGATAATATTTGCATCTTTGTTGGCAGTAAAAAAAAAAAAATCTGGACATTTTTTGTTGTTGTTTTTCCGTTTCAGTTATATATTGGGGGGCATTTTGGGCATGGGGGGGGGGGGCACATGTCCCCCTCAATGTATATGGTGACTAACACCCTGTCAGCATGCATAATTAGGCCTCAGTTGTCCGGTGAAGTGTGCTTGTCTTGTCATGCAAAGTTTGACGAGTGTCAACTGGACAATATGGAGAGATTTGCATCTTGAAAGCCGGACTACAAATGTGGATAGACAGGGAGAAACACACGCAAGCCTAAGACGTGGTAAGATACGATATTTCTCACTATATGAAGTGACTGATAACAAGATCTGTATAATGGGTTGTAAAGAAATTCGTCAGGTTTTTATTTTGTAGACAATTGATCTGGATTTATAGCATGATGGGATGACAGCACAATGATGTGTGTGGTATCACTGGAAAGCTCTGGTCCTGCACTTTCATGTGATATGTGTGCATTCGCGAGTAATCTATCCAAGAGTAATGTGTGTGCAGAGCTGTATGAAAGCTCTGTTATACATAATTTTAGTGTAATTTATCTTTTTTTTTTGTTGTGAAAACACTGGACAAACATATCTCATGATTTGCCTGCTATCTCTTAGCTCTGGTGCGTGAATGTCTACTAAGCCACCTAAACAGGATTTCAGAGTTTTAAAGTAGAGATTACGGTTCATGTGTCAGTGCTGTTTCAGAGAATTTTCCACAGTGACAGGAATTCAGTTCTGAGAAAGTTTTTCAGCAGTACTGGCACTTCAGGCCAAATCTGTCAGACTTAAGCCTCGGTGTGTCGGTGTCAGACAGTGTGTCGCTGTGGCTGCTCGGTCTATGTGCTTATGCCCCACACACACACACACACACACACACACACACACACACACACACACTATCATTGACTGATGAATTGGCGCTGGTTATTAATATTATTGTGGTGTATTGATTATGAATACAGTCCATTTGATGCTGGTTTTGTTTAAGAAGCTACAAATTATATCCAGCCACAAAATGGCAGCTTTTAACAATGTTGCAGAACAAAGTGTTAACAGTAGCTGTGTGTGTCAACTCGTGCTCAAACAGCTTCATCCTTTATAAACAGTTCTGTATATGTGTCATGGTGGAGTATTTGTGGTAATCTTACCTCCTGCAGGGATTTCCAGCCTGTGGCCCGCAGCAGAGAGTGTGGACAGAGAGGGGGCAGACTGCCGGCCTCGGCAGCTCCTCTCGGCCCTCTCCGACCCCGGACAGAACCTTTCTGCTTCCTCCTGTTCCGGAGGGACAGTTTGGACCAGGGGACACAGTCTCTCATCCATGACAGCCTCTTCCTCTCTGTGTGCTCGGGGAGATACACAGGTGAAAACACAGACACAGTAGAGTCCACACTTTGATCTGTGGAGGTCTGACTGATGCTCTCCTCTGGCTCATGTTGTGGTGAGGCCAAAGTGTTTTCTGTTTTATCTTTATTCTTTTTCTCATTTTCATCCATCAGGCTGTTTTCTTCATCCTCCACCTTCACCTCCTTTTCCTGCACCATTCTCTCTTTGCTCTCCTCTTTGAGTCTTCCTCCTTCCTCTGTCTTTTTGTTCACCTCTTTCTTGTTTTCCTCCTCCTTCATCTCCTTCTCTATTCTCACATTTTCCTCTTCCTCCTTTTTTCTCTCTTCCTCCTCTTTCTTCTTCAGGCTAATTTCTTCCTCCAGTTTTCTCTTCTCTCTCTCCATCTTCTTCCTTGACTCCTTCAACTCTTTTCTTTCCTCCTCCTCTTTCCTCTCTCTCCTCTCTGCCTCTTCTTTCTTTTTTCTCTCTTCTTCCTCCATCATTCTAATTTCATCCTCCAGCTGCTTTTTTTCCAAAATCATCTTGTGTCTTTCCTCCTCCATTCTCCTCCTTTCCTTCTCCTCATTTTTACATTTCATATCTTCTATCTTTCTCTCTTCCTCTTTCTTCCTCATCTCTTCCTCCATTTTTTTCCTCTCTGCCTCCATCTTTTTTGTCTCCTCTTCCCTTCTCCTGTCCTCTTCATCCTTCACCCTCTTCTGCTCCCCTTCCCTCATCTTCCTCATTTCCTCCATCTCCATTTTCCTCTTTTTCTCCTCTTCATTTTTACGCTTCATCGCTTCTATTTTTCTTTCTTCCTCCATTCTTTTCCTCTCTGCCTCCATCTTTTTTGTCTCCTCTTCCTTTATCCTTTTGTCCTCTTCATCCTTCATCCTCTTCTGCTCCTCTTCTTTCATCCTTTTCCTCCCTCTCCATTCTCCTCTTCTCCTCTTCCTCTTTTTTAAGTTTCACCTCTTCTATCATTCTCTCTTCCTCTTTCTTCCTCATCTCTTCCTCCATTCTTTTCCTCTCTGCCTCCATCTTTTTTGTCTCCTCTTCCCTTATCCTTTTGTCCTCTTCACCCCTCATCCTCTTCAGCTCCTCTTCTTTCATCCTCTTTTCCTCCCTCTCCATTCTCATCTTCTCCTCTTCCTCTTTTTTAAGTTTCATCTCTTCTATCATTCTCTCTTCCTCCATTCTTTTCCTCTCTGCCTCCATCTTAAGTTTCTCCTCTTCCCTCTTCCTCTGTTCCTCCCTCTCCATTCTCCTCTTCTGTTCTTCCTCTTTTTTAAGTTTCATCTCCTCTATTTTTCTTTCTTTCTCCATTCTTTTTCTCTCTGCTTCCATCTTAATTTTCTCCTCTTCCCTTCTCCTCTTGTCCTCTTCATCCTTTATTCTCTTCTGCTCCTCCTCTCTCATCTTCCTCTCTTCCTCCACTCGTCTCTTTAAGTTGCTGATCAGTTCCTAATTAGGGAAGACAGACAGGAGAGTCAGAACAAAGCAGGTTGTCTCATCTCATTAGAAACATTTCATTATGAGAACATAAACCAGTAAACACATAAACAGCCCAAAGCCTCAACACCTGCAGAGGAAGACGGAGCTACGACCTCTCAGAGTAGATTATAATAATCTGATGTTTGAGGTCACTGAACTTTTGATTCATTCTCTCACTGTTTCTCAATACTGATGAATTAAGATTAATAACTTCACATGGGAGTCCCAGCACTGAATTAACTCATTAACCAGGGAGGGTGTTGACACCCAGCTGTGTCTCTGCAGGTTGAACATCTGGTGAAAAGTGACAACATGAGGATTGATCCACACCTGCTGAAGCAGAAGCTCCTGTTCCAGTTTCTCCTGAGCTCCCTTCCCCATCAACTCCAGTTCCTTCTGGTGGAGCTGGATAAAGAAATAAACATGACAATGGCATATATTATGACATTTTACACTTTTTAAATTCTGGATTTTCTCTCTGATATATTTCCTCACACAGTGTCCAGGCTTCACTGTCAACTGTCTATCTTGTTGTCTTTACTTGAATTCTTCAAAGGTATAGGAGGCATTTTCCTTCTTAAGAGCACCTGAGTGATGCAGCAGTTTCCTAAGGTTGTCTGTTTCTTTATTATTTCATATATTATTCTTGACAGATAGATTCTTCTATAATTATTATTGCACTGCTGTGAGCTGGGAGGAACAGTATTTTGTATTGGGTTTTTTATACGTGTAATACACAAGAAAATAGCAAACAAAATCTTGAATCTTGAATATGTTATTACACAAATGTGAAGTACTGGATTCTATTTTTCCCTTTTTCAGTAAGATGTATATAATATAAATCCCAACACAGAGGGGGATTACAAAGTTGCTCATCTGAAATATTTTCCAAAATCTACATCTGCTATATTAAGAATTCTTATGAGAAGAAGTCCTGAGTAAGACTCACCCTCTCTGCCTCCATTATCTTCTGCAGCTCCTCCTGGAAGTCTCTCTCTCTTTGTCTCCTCCGCTCCTCCTTTTTCATCTCCTCACAGTGTCGTTTCTCTCGCTCTGCCTCGTATTGCTGCGTCAACTGCTTCTCTATGTCCACATATTCATCTGTGACAAGGACAAAAATGTAAGCCGTCATTAATAGTTACGCAAGCAATGAGGAAAACGTTGCACTGGTGCCATTATAGGTTTAACTTGAGCATGTCATGTCCCCTCTCATTGTCTTCCCTTTTAACATTTTTCATTACAAATTACAGTGTGTAGTGAAAACAAAAATAACCCTCAAAATAATGCCTGTAGAAACATATATAGCTATTATCATAAATGAATGATGTGGCAGCACTTGGACAGGTCAGCAGGAATATACTGTACGTCATGCTTCAAAAACTGTCAAAACTATACAGGTGGTTTAACAGTTACAGTCTTTAAAATGTTGAAAATATCATTGTAATTAGAGTATTTCCATCAGATCAAACACGTCGTCAAAAAGATTCAACCACAGACAGGATTTAAGGAAATTATAAATCAAGTCATGCCTTTAGAAAATGTAACCTTATACTCTGTCCAAAAGGGTTAATTATGTACAACTTTAACACTGAACCTCCCTATGGTCACTACTGAGAACAAAAACGAGTCAACAGTGACCTCTTGTGGTCAACTGTTCTACCACCATCAGTTTCAGAACATCATCAGAGCTTCAGCAAGGCCTCAACAGTGCAAACAAAAAGGAACAGAGAGGAAGGAGATGTAATGTAGCATCAACGTCCATCACACCTGTGCCGTTAACTGCAATGTGTAACATGTCATGTTTGTTCACTTTGAATTACCATCGTGCTGTCACTCAAACTGTACTTTTGATCCTGTGAGGTTTACACTGCACTGCGTCAAGCGTTTTCACCTCATACTTCTAAACATGTACCTTCGTTGTTGGGACACACTGAAACAACGTCGGTGAAAAGTGCGTCTGTCTCTGTGGGTAAAGGAAGAACGAAGGGATCAGTGGAGGTGTTGTTCTCCTCGTTCTCCTCATCACAAATGCCCTGCATCAGGAAAATAAAAATGTAGATCAGTTTGTCACAACGTGTATATTCTGGATGTGTCATACAGAGAGAAGACTGACACTGGACTGTACAGAGAGACACTTACCTGCTCATTAAGTTTCATCACGTCCTCATCAAGTTCAGATGGAAAGTTCATCATGTCCTCAGTGTGATGTGATGGAGGGGAGGCTGAGAGGAAATTCAAAGAAAACACATCTATCGTCACAAACACACAAACACGCTCAGTCATGGGATCACCTGAAGGTCGTTTCATTGTACATACTGATACAGCACAGTTAATTGACAGATTCATGAAAGATGATTAGATGAGTCATTTAGTGTCTGTTTCCCAAACACAAGAGCTGATTTCATGCCCTGGTTCACCACAGAGGAGAAACGCCTCTAAAAGTATAAAGTCGTCATATTATGTGCTGCTGTTTACCTTCAAGATCCTCGAGGATGAGCTTCTCACAAACTGCTGCTCTGCTTTTAGAGGCTTCGAAGTAGCAGAGCAGAGACGGAGGGATATCATCTGAGTCCTGCTGTCAGAGAGTTGGTTTGTGTTAGTTTGGTAGGTTTAAAATGAAGCTGAGGTTCTAAACGTCCAAACGTGTGTATTTAATAAGCTTGTAGAGACAAAGTGAAACAAAGACTGGCTGGTTACATGAGAAGAAGAAGAAGAAATCATGAGAAGTCACTATGTCACATTACGCGATTGTGGAGTCATAAAATTGTGCCGTGACTTGGCCAGCAGATATGACAGACATGCCGACACCGTATGCCGCTGCGTCGGGCTAAAATCGGGCTGATATTGTGAAGTGTGTACCAGGCATAATAAGACCTGCAGTAGGTCAGCTGATGTGCAGAAAATACTCCCAAACTGTCTGTTTACTCCTCAGTGGTGGCTTCCAAATTAATTTCCTTGATTGTTTCGCATCTATCACTTTTTCTTGAGAACTGGAACAAAACCTTACTTTTTTGAGGTGTTTGATTTTTACTTTTCAGTTGGGCTGGGAGATGGGTTTGTCTTTACGAAGCACATATAACAGTTGGCCCCACTTTTAAATTAAATGTGAGTTCTTCTTTGAACATGTGAGTATTTCTGAGGTGGCAATCTGAATGTAAGTGTCTGTTCTCTGGCCAACACGCTGTCTCTATGAGCACCCTAGTTCTATGGGCCTTTTTGACGTTTGACGTTTTGCCGCCTGGCCAGGTGAAACCAAACACACAAATACTTAAACATAAAACATAATGAAATATATAAAACACACAGCAGAAATATGTTAAACATGTGCTCAACCCCAACTGTCAAACTGACATAACTTCCTCACTAAGAGAAAAAGCAATGGAATTTTTTTATTTATTTTTTTTTTGTGCATTTTTTTCCTTGGGTCTATAAAACAATAATCAATGTTCATGTTAACAGACTCCATGAGTTATCAAATACAGGCCTCTGCCAAACGTGGATATAACCTATCACGGTAACGGTGTATGACGTATTCTAGATATTTACCATGACAGTACTTTGAAAATATTTGAAAAATAGTGAAGAAATTTTCATCATATACATCATATATGTAATGGAATAACATTAAATTTAAGGTATTAACAACAGTAACTATTCATCCTTATTTTGTTTTACAAAAACTGTGAATTCAACAGTTTGGTTGGCTTTAGACAAAAAAAGTTTTGTTTGTTTCTTCGCCCATTTCAGTCACATTTGCTTGTCTTTACTTCCTTTACCTTAAAAGGCCAAATCAACACTTTAGTGGACCCTCATTAGATTTGACCTTGTGTATGAAGTTACATAAAGCCGTTCAGTGAGACCTCTGATTCTGTAACATGTCGAATAAACATGCCTCCCTCTGAAAACACCACACACACAGAGCCCACAGAGCCCACGTGTCTGCTGTCACTGTTCTAACTTCTAACTTCCTGTAGAGACACACTGTTCAAAGACACAGCGACACCCAGAGGATTATATTAACATTACAATCCTAAACAAGCTCAGTCGGTTAAATTAACTTCAACACATTTTTCATGAACTTAAAGTGACTCAAAATGTCTTCTACCAAACGGTTAGACAGCACGATAAAGGGTTAACTGCTAGGCTACGTAAGCTAGCTGCTAGGCTACTAGCCACAGTTAGCTTGCTGTCAAAGAGTTAATTTGATTGTATCACAGTGTCGTCACCTCAAAGTGAGATTAACGTCACTCACCGTCTCTTCGTGGAAAGAAAAACTCTCCTGCTCTTCACTTCCATCACCATCAGAGAGGATCTTTTCATTTAGCTCCCGCATCATCGTGTCAAACATCTCATTAGCGTCCATTTTAAAACGTCAGCGACTCGTTTGCGTTTAACGTTTACTTTTAATTGCGCCCTTTTGACGAAACAAAGTTATTTTAACTTTATAAAATTATCCTTGATACTCATACTCGCTGTTTATCTGGATAATATGCGGTTCATTTCAGTAGTTGTTGACATGTAGAGCAAGTCCTGTTCGCGTCCAGGAGACACTTCCGTCTCCATGGAAACGACGCTGTGAGCTACGTAACCTCGCGAGGGTCAAACCGTACAAAAGGCAAAGGGGAAATGTCAGTTTCAATTCAGTTTAATAGAACTTTATTTGTCCTGAAGGAAAATCTTGTATCTGAGAATATTTCACATTACAGTAACAACAGTTGACATTCACAAGCAGAACAACCAGTGGGTTCCCCGGGTCAGGGTCATTCACTGGGCCCAGTATTAAAACAATAGATTATTAATATCTGCCAAAATATACACATATACAAGATAAGAAGTGTTTTCAAGGTGCATAAAGCAAAAACCAGTTCCCTATAAGTACAAGAGTTACTAATAATGAACTGAAATGGTGGTATAAAGCAGACTGTGCCTCATATTGTATATGATAAAACAGTAAGAAGTGGTATGCACATGATTTGAGAAAATATTAAACAAGATAGTAAAAAGTGGAGATGTGCAGGTGAAAGTGCTCGTAATGCAGGTGAATACTGTCGTCAGTGCCGTTCGTCTCAGCTCTTATACAGTTTGATGGCCACAGGTAGAGAAGACCTCCTGTGGGGTCTCCTGCCTCGTCTCTGACACCTCCACTCCCACACCACAACCAGCCTTCCTGACGAGCTTATCGAGTCTGTTAGCATTTGGTCACAACAAATATCTTTACAACTCATATTTAGTGAAATGGTTATTTGTTTCAGTTACATTTATTTATATTTATCACTTTTATTTACATGTATTTTGTATTCATTCTTGCATCTGCATTTTTGAAAATCACAGTCTTTTATATTGATAACTGACATTAACTCATTTTGATTTAATACAACTTTATATATCCCAAAGGAAATTGTTGTGCCACAGAATGCTTCAAGTACACTAACACAAACTGCAGTAAAAACAGTTAACGTTTGGGTTATTTTTGGTAATTCTATGTGTTTTGGGGTCTTTTTGTTGTGTTGTAATCAGTTTTGTGTATTCTTGTGTTTATTTTGTGTCTCCTTGAGGTAAATTAGTGTCTTTTTTGTGTCCATTTTGTGTCCCTTCGTAGATTTATATTTTGTCTCTTTTGAATGTTTTTGTAGTTGTTTGGGTTTATTGAAGTAATTTTATGTATTTTTGGGGTCTTTTGTTAGTTTGTGTGTCATTGTCATTTTGCCCCCTTGTCTCTTTTAGTCCTGTTTTGCCTCCTTGTGGTGTTTTTGTGTCTTTTTGCAGTCGTTTGAGTCTCTTTGTGGTAATTCTGTGTTTTATTGAGGTAATTTTATGTATTTTTTAGTCTTTTTTGTCACCTAGTGATCATTTCATGTATCACTGTGGTTGCTTCGTGTCTCTGTAGACATTTTGTGTCTGTATTTTCTGTCTCCTTGTGGTTGTTTTGTGTGTCTTTGAGGTAATTTTGTGTCTTTTTTTGTAATTTTGTGTCTCTTTGTTGTCGTTTGTCTCATTGTGGTCATTTTCTGCTTCCCAGCAGTTATTTTATATTTCTTTAAGATAATTTTGTGTCTCTTTGTAGTCGTTTAGGTCTCTTTGGGGTAATTCTGTGTTTTGTTGTGTTTTGTTAAAGTAATGCTCCCGGTTAAATACAGAATCACATTCAAAATCCTACTGTACACATTTAAGGCTATCCACAACCTCGCCCCCCCATACCTCTCTGACCTCCTCTCCATAGCCACCTCCTCTCGTTCCCTCAGATCTTCCTCCTCCCTCCACCTCTCTGTGCCCTCTGCCCGCCTCAGCACCATGGGGAGCAGAGCGTTCAGTCGCTCTGCTCCCCAACTCTGGAATTCACTACCGCCCGACATCAGAAACATTGATTCTCTCCCCACCTTCAAATCCAAACTGAAAACTCATCTGTTCCGGTCTGCATTCTCTTTATAACTTCTCTCCTCCACGTTGCTTATTTTCTTACATGATGGATTTTAATTATTGTGCTTGTACTTCCTTGTGTTATTTATTTGTGTTTTTATCCACTCTGTAAAGTGTCCTTGAGTGTTCTGAAAGGCGCTTCTAAATAAAATGTATTATTATTATTATTATTATTAATGTATGTATTTTTTAGTGTTCTTTGTCACCTTATAATTATTTTGCGTATTCTTGTGGTTGTTTTGTGTCTCTTTGCAGTTCCTTTGCATCTCTTTGTGGTCTTTTTGAGTCTCTTCCTGGTCTATCAGTGTTAATTTGTTTAACATTTGGGCCCCTGGGCCTTGTGTAATCCATCAATGGGCAAAAGCAACCACTTCATTAAAGGGCCAGTGTGTAATATTTGGCATGGCTTATTGTCACATCTGAATCTGAATCTGAATATTCTACCCATTAATATGTTTATTTAAGTGTATAATCGCTATAAAATAAAATTCGTTTGGTTTTCATAGCCTTATAATTATGTTTATATATATATATTTATATATAGCAAGGGCCTTGCTTTAGCGAGGTCACCATCTTGCGCCGCCATGTATGTACGGCAGCCTGAGCGGACAATCCAGCCAGCCAGAGAACGCATTTCATGTGTAAAAATAAACCAATGAAGACAGCGGAAGGAAGGAAGAAGAAGGAGGAAACAGCAGAGAGTGTTAGTAGTTCGTCGATAGAAAGTAGTGAAAAGTTTTTTAGTTATAAAGTTTGCGAATGGACCACACTTACCACGCAACACGAGAGAATGAACCCGAACCGTCATCTGCAAGGAAAAGAAGACGCAGCTTCAATAACAGACAATAGGATAGCAGTAACGTTACTCCTATGTGCCCTGCTGATTGGATTCAGTACAGCTAAAACCACCGTTTATTACTGAACAGTACAGGTTGCTGTTGGCCGTAACAACCAACAAACAGCAACTTAGCTGTAACTCCAACTGTGCACTACTGTGCTCTCCTCCAGCTCCCAAACATGCCATTAACTCACAGAACATTGACATTATAACAGAGCATTTACTGCAGGGTCGCTACAATATTGTAGTGAGTGCAGTGGTGAGTGTGGTAAGCTGTCAGTCAGTGTGCGGGCTGGAGATTGGTGGAGCAGAGAGGGGAGGGCTGCTGGGTACTGTAAGTGAGTATGTGTGTGTGAAGTATGTGTGTTACGCTAGAAGAGTCAGAGTTTGGGACGGAGTCTTTTACCTCCTGGAGTGTTACCAGAGTTTTTGGAGTGCTCAAATAAACGGGTCTTTTTCCTGAACGCTACTCTGGTCTCCTGCTCATGAGTGATTCATTACAACATTGTAACATGGTTAAGATTTCTAAATAAATATTCACCTCCTCGCTAGATAGACCTGCTCCTGAAAAACTCATGTCTGCGCAAGGCTTTTTGTCCTACAAGGCCACCGTCATTTACCCGACGGGAGGGGTGAGTGAGTGAGCCCTGCAATCTAGAATTTGACCACTGATGTCACTGTTTTCAACCCATTTGACACACTGGCCCTTTAATAACTGCAGAATATAATTACAAAAGGCGTAAAGGATCTCAACTGAAAACAGCTGCATGACTTAGTTGAATGCAGCTGTAAGTTTAAAGAACACAAGTGAACATCCTTCATCAAACACAGTCAGATCTTCACAACTGAAAGATTGTCATTACTCCCCCAAAATGTTTTATAACTTCCCAAACTTACTGACCAGTGTCACATTTTGGCACAATAAGCCGTACAGTAGAATCGTTTGGTTGCAGCGCTGCGTAGTGGAAATGAAATGTGGTGTCATGGACCTGTGTGGGCATTTTTGGCAGCGAGCTAGGAGAGGTCAGTGAGCCTAGACCTTGTAGGTGAATCACAGGACCAGAAGAACAAAAAATGTGTCAGGCTGTGAACAATGCGCACTTTTTCCATGGCATTTCTGATCACAAAGACCAGTTCCTCTCTCCCGTGGTGAAGTCTGTGCTGTTGTGCTGTACTCCTTCTCTTTGAGGAGATTCCAGTGGCCCACACAGGTTTTCCCATACACATTCCCGAGGGCTTTCTAAAAGGAACCCAGTCTCCTTCCTCAGAGTTTCAAAGAAGAACAGCATGTCCTCCATCCCAAACTGTTTGCTCCGGAGACACACCGAGGCCTGTTCTCCATTCTCGTGACACTCCGGGACGAAAACAAAACAACAGATTGGCGCCAGATCAGACTTCATTTTTTCCTTCAAAGGCCAAAAGTGAATTCCACCACGACAATGAACGGCACTACATCTACAGCACTTATGTGGCCTACAAGGTCAACACCATCAGAATCTTCTCAGGTCCGGCACAGACATGCTTTCATAAAGGTCATTACAGGTCAGAGCACAACTTCAGTTCTGCTGAAGCTGACGGGCAGAAACAGGACACTTTGGTGCTGCCCCCGTTGTTGGAGTCAAACTGCCTGTCCCTTATGTTTCATTAGGTCCTCTAAGAATCATTGACCAAGTTCAATTGCTCAAAAAGGCTCCATCAGCAAGCCTTGTCCACTCCGATTAGGACCAGGCCCTTTGTCAGTGGGCAAGGTGTCCGTCGCTTTTGTCCAAGTGCACGGAACCCAGACAGCAGCCAGACAGGGCCAAGCTGCAGATTTACACAGCAGATTACGCCAGTCAATGGCGGCTCCGGCCCAAACGCAGCAGAGGTTTGGATAGCAGCCGTGTGTTTACACTGTCAAGGGTTTTCTGTTACTCGTCTGTAGCCATTATCTTGGCAGCCAATGGGCCTATCAAGCCTATCATTTCCATCTGGGGGCTTTGACGAAAGAAGGGATTGGAGGGAAAAATTACCACCACCAAAAACTGCCTTTTAACCTTCCCTTAGAATGCACAGGCTGCAAGTCACAATCAGTTAGATATTATCACATCAGATATTATCAGTGCGAATGATCCATCCCATCCCGTGCCATTGTTAGTATTATTACCACATGCAGAACTGCAGTACACCATAACATTCATTTTAATATCATGGTGTAGTGCAGTTCTGCATGTGGTTTGTCCAAGTGGTGTTGCCGTACCCCAGCAGAAGCTGATGCTAGACTGCTGTGGACGGTACAACAACACAACAGCGTGGCCAGTTACATTACCGCCAAGCCAGTTAGCGTAGTTACGTCATCACAGGCTTGTCTGTGTCTGCTATTCGCCGCAAAGCACCTCAGCTGAACGTCATCTAAAGTTTGTATTTGGTCAGAAAAGTATGTGCTTTTGCTTCATGTCTGAGCTCCATTTTAACGTCACACTTCACCTCATCATGACCTCTGCATGCACACCACAGTTCACAGAGATTGGTTGTCGCCTCACCGTGTCATTGGGGTGCTGGCAAAAGTTGAGGCAAGTCACACCCGTCAACAGCAGTTTGTAGTTTCATTGCACACTGGAAACATCCCTCCTCACTCCATGGATTAAATATAGACTATGATTTAAAATGTTTTCTGTGATGTACTTTTCTCACTTTCTATTTCCCTATTTAATCGACTGTTTTTATTGTTTTAAATTGTGTCTTGTTGCTTTTAATGTCTCTGTAAAGCACTTTGAATTACCTTGTGTTGAATTGTGCTATACAAATAAACTTGCCTTGCCTACTTTTAAATATTGGATATATAGTTAAAGTTAATAATGATGTTCATTTAGAGACAATACCTTGACCTTTGCTATCTATCAATGAGCAATACTTTTGCATTTTAACATTTCTTAATATGGTGAACTAAAGAATGTTTGTTGAACTGAAATATGGTAGAATTTGTAGCGGCTGTTGTCATTTGTTTCAATGACATGTGATTGGCTGTAGCTCCCAACACATGGTTTCAACCTCTTGATTTGTTGAGGGCCTCTTAATTGTCTCAATATAGAGAGTAGATTATATCACCAGTTTTGTACAGTGTTAGTATGTCATAAAGTAGTGTATACACTTTTCCTCTACTGCCCTAAATTCTATGCTGGCTGCCTAAAATGGCGCTCAGTCATTAAAACTTTGAGAACCCGCTGATCTAAGAGTTTTGTTTGAAGATGTTCAATGATGTTCGCCTTACCTGTAAAATTTCTGAATATTCCTCCAGAGGGAAATTTCTGGAGGGTCACAGAGAGTCGATTGCAAATGGGCCCCCCAGTGTTGAACAGTTGATTAAGGCCCTGCAATGTATATCATAAATGACTAACTTGTGCTTTTGTTCTGTTAAACATGAATTATTCTCGTATGTAGATCTTGTTTATTCTATTTATCATGCTTAATAATCATGGATTGAATCAATCAGGAACCTAAAATAAAAATATAAACATCCAGAGATAAAATATCCTCCATGCATGAACTCAAGACGATATTTCAAACCCCCATTTCTGGGAAATGATTCTTCTCAGTGCACTGAGCCAGATTACAGGCCTCTGAGAGTAAAGCGACTTGTATGTCGACCTGATGGCAGTTAAAACATATTAGCTGCACGTGAGGGGGGAAATATTCAAGCGAACTAATCCTGCACGAACGCCGCTGTAAGCCTAATCACTCTTATGTTGCATTCTTGTAGTCATCTGCTGTCAAATCTAATTCATGCTTCTCCACAAATTCTCAAAACTATACCTGCACACCATTTCCTAAAATTAGTGAAGTTCAGCCGGTTCATCCTCGACACCCTCCTCACTGAGATTATCTCTCCTTCAGTGCAGTGACAGCAGTGAATCAGACGGACTTGGACAGAGATTTGGATTGCCTTTCAAAGTTATAACCACTCTGGCAGTGTGACCTTAGTGCACCTAAATCTGCTTCAAATGACTGTGGGATTACTCTAATCAGAATCCCCCTTAACAAGCTGGGGCCAGGGGCTTTATTCATCATTCAGACACATCTCCCAGTTATTAATCTCTGTTTTACAAAGTTTACACAGTGTTTTCAGGGTCAAATCTGCACGTTTTCACACGTCTTCTCTTTGCACATCTTTAACAGTCACATGCGGAGAGGAGCGTTTCCCTACAGGGCAATCAATGGCAACATTGACAACCAGAGGCAAAATGAAATGTGAGCTCTTTTGTTAACTTCACTGAGGAACCAAACACTGTACGTGTATAGAGAATATCTGAGGCTAAACTCAGTGAGTCTGTGTAAATACGTCCACTGTGTGGAGGCAGAATGACTCTCTGTGACTAAAACTATAGAGGCTGCTCACTGCTGGCTGTCTCAGAGTATTCAGTGCAACATTTGCTTTTTAACAAAATATGCAGAAAACAGGAAAATTACTGAAATTACATTTTTTCCCTTTATAGATGAAGCTCTGATCACTGGATGTAGTCTGTAGTAGTAAGTAAGTGTAAAATATATTATTTGTAAAAGGCAGAGGAACTGTTGACTCTGAAACAATGCAGCCATTCATAAGAGAGCAGGGCAGAGTCTGGTTACTTTGTATTTTCACACAGTAACATGACACAGGCCATAACGTCTAAATACACATGCCAGTAATAAGGGTGACAGTGTGCCTGAGTTTAAATTTCATTCAGTCACATTTACATCAGCGTTGTTAGATGACTGTTGGTAACTCCTCTGAAACTTACAGCCTCATCTGTGGGTTGATAACCAGTTCATTACTTTATCTCATTGGTTCTGAAAAGGTTTCATATCAGGGATGTTCCCAAATACAAATCTGGGAAAGCACAGATAAATGTGGTGGAAACAGATTTCATCCACAGTTGCTGGTTATCAGACAGGAAAAACATCATGATTGTTGTGTCTGTTTCAGCCATTGTGTTCCTTCAAATATCATCGTGGACGACCACAAATTAAAAAAAACAATTAATCAACGCTTATCTCTCCAGACCCACTTTGTTTGAACGACAGCATCCGAACATGTTGCAGGAGAGAAGGATGAGGAACTAACATTATATTACCGAACTCCAGCTAAAAAAATGATACTAAAGATAATTTCATACAAATAACTATGTGCAGCAACTTCCATGTTTGTTAGACAGTGTCGAGGCTAATATAGTTAGTTAGCAAGCAGATACCTGGCTAGCATTAGCTTGACTGCGAAATAACTTTATAACATTTTTTCAATGTTCATTTTCAATGTAGTGCACCATGAACACTATGTACTTCTTGCTTGGTGCACTAATTTCAACAGGATAGTGTTGTCTCAAATCGCACACTGCCATTTTGCATTTACCTGAAGTGACAACACCTGGGTTTTTTAACCCTTTTTAAACAGCGAATAGGAAACAGATGGTGGAGCATTATTGCCAACATTTGACTGCTAAGGTTAGCAATTGCATTATTGTTCCTTGTACCAAATTATTACAGACCCAACAAACATCACTGACGGCTTCTATTCAACAACAGTTTTGGTACTTAGTGCAAAAAACATGTAGAACTAACAGGCTCTGTGTTGTCCTTCACATCCTCACTGCGACCTCGTCACATGTCCACGTTTGGTCATGGACTTTCCACGTCCACATATGGCGTCCAAGGTACCCTGGGTGTGTTGGTTGTTGACGTTCTGGGACGCCGTGTCAACTTCAGCCTGTTACATGCATTGTCTGTTTTCAAAATACACTTCTGTTTTCACAGGAAATGTACAGTTTGCATACAGTCTCTTTCAAAATAAAAGCACTACATCAGTACAACACCGCCAACTGATGTTTTTTTCCTTCAACAACAAACATGCGTGGTTGGGTTTAGGACAGCAGAACAGGGTTCAGCCTTACATTCAAATTGAAAGGGAACACCGGCCTGAGACCAGGTTGTGTTGTCCCCAGCTGCCATGCCAAAAGTTGGGCACTTTGCTAAGTCATAAAGCTGGCGATCGTTAAGTGTGAGAAGTGTCCATCATTCTACACTCAACTTGCAGACCATTATGAGCACGCCAGGAGTACACTGCATTTTCCCGTGGTCACACCAGTACAGAAGTGTGTCATTAAAGACACACTGTATGTCTTTAGCAAAAGTAGGAGTGACTTGCTCGTCCCTCTCTGAAGAACCTCCGGATGGAGTTTCCAACAATCAGATGATGCTGCTGTCACTCACTTACATCTGATAATTGATTGGGATTTTCTGACATTGATTGTCCTGCGGTGCATTGAAACACCCACGTGGTGCCTAAGAGGGATAAAACAAAGCATATAAAGCGCAGTTGGCCGGGGTCTGGTGCTGGAGCCGTGATGTACCCTTTTGGGTCCCATGACTTGTTCTTGGCCTCGTGTCACAGGATGGTTCCTAGCGAGAGAGGAGAGGAGGCTTTACTGCAGTTAATCCTCTCTTTGAAAAAAGCATCTCCTGCTCCTCCAGCCAGTGAGCACCAGAGGTGAGCCAGAGCCACATTACCGCCATCGTGTTGTTGAAAATGAGCCAGGTGCATGAGAGGGAGCTGTGAACTCAGATGTCACGACCTGTCACCTGGAGTGCCAGTGGCTGTGGGGTTGGGCAACAATTCAAGATATTGCTCCTCTGTATAATAACGCTGTTAAATAATTCTCATGTAAGGATAACGTGGCTCACATTTCTGATATCTGAATGACTGATATCAAATTAATTTTTATCCAAAATCTGCAAGAGAGCAGAAACACAATGCATGTAACAGGCTGAAGTTGACAAGGCATCCCAGAACGTCAACAACCAACACACCCAGGGTGCCTTGGACGTCATATGTGGATGTGGAAAGTCCATGAACAAGCGTGGACATGTGACGAGGTCAGAGTGAGGATGTGTTAATACAATGCCTGACATTAAAGACTTTAAACTGTATACAAAATAATCTACTACAGCAGTAATGTGATTACTTTGAGGTGCGCTTTGAGGGTTATAATAAGATATATTCTATTTGTCCCCCTCCCTCAATAAAAACATGAAAGTAGTAGAACTTTGCCAAATTAAAGACATTTACATCATAAACTGATGTCGAATAGGCACAAAATGGCACCAGGATGCAGGAAATTAAGTGTTTGATGCTCAAAATTTTTTGTCAGAAGACCCCAACACCCTTTTTTATATGTGTTTGTGTCCCCATAATATTGGAAGGAAACCTACACCCTTGACGGTACTGCTATACTTTTTGTTCTGGGTGTGAGGGCAAAGACCTGTCGAACAAGCCAACAGGTATGATGACATACTGTGAGTCAGCCTTGATCAGAAAACCTACCTTTGCTCTTGTTTTACATTGAGCTTGAAGTCATGTGCAGTATTTCATGTGTCGATTTTGTTTGTAATTAAATAAGCAGCAGTACAGACAAAATGGCGAAGAGGAACATGCAGAAAGTTAAACTCCTCTAACAAAAACAGCCTCAGTGTTTGAATGACTGGCAGCTCAAACACGCTCGGTCCTTGACGCTGTAATAATAAGACAATGACGTAAGAGCGCAGGGACACACAGCAGCAGCTGAGCTGTAACCAAAGCTGAGAGCACCAGAACACGATCTGCGCCAGGACTCGGACCAGCAGCTACAGCTACTGTACGAGGTGGCAGGATGTTACCTGCAGCCGCTCCGTGCTCAGGTGTTTGCACAGAAGAGTGACAGCTCAGAAACAAAGGCCATGAACAAAACCCTTTGGTGAGAGGAAAGCCATCCCTGAGTTACCCACAGAGCACTGTGACTCAGACAAGACACAACATGGAGGGTGCAGATAGCATTTATCACCATCTACTGTTTCCATTCTTATTTCACAAACTCCAACCATCAGCACTTCTCATGGCCTCGTAGCCTCACCAGAAAAAGAAAAAAAAAATGAATCAAGGCTGTCCGGGTGGATGTCATTGCAGCCTCGCCGCTGACTGTTTTCTTTTGTTTTATCAGAGCAGGTTTGAGCTGAACTTTGCCTATCAGGCTTTTTCTGTTTTTCAAAGTAGCTCCCAGACAGCACATGAAATACTCTTTGTTTCCCCCGAGCTTTTTGAGACAATAGGTCTGTAGGTTTATGATGTTATAAATAGTTAATCTAAATATAGTCACATCATAGGGCTGGATAACAGACGCAGGATGTTGTGGGAGAAAATACTGTCTGTGAGGCACAGACTCAAAAGCTTTCTCGGTTTCCAGCCCTGGAAATTTAGACTTTCTCTTCCACTGTTTTACTGAACATCACTCTTCACTTCATACTGGTAACAAAAGGTAGGGGAGAACGGGGTTGGTTGTCACACCTTTTACTTTCATTTGAATCCTTCAAATCTGTATCCTTAGTAGAGTCTTTCTTAATGTGTCCATTGGCCGCTGGCTGTGAGTGGAGCTAGCTGCTAACAGCCACCGCTGCAACTAACAAACTCCACAAATCCATTCAGCAGCTCCTCCGTCCCAGAGTCAGACACACGGCTGATTATTTACTGCTGAATTACAGCTCACAACTCACACCAACCCAAACATCCTGTTGCAAACCATTTACTGGAGTTACCAGTAAATAGCTCATGCCGCATATGAAGAGAATTACAAATATGTCCATTCTCGGCTTTAAATGTCTGACAGTCCACCACTAACGTTTCATCAAACGTTTCATCTAAAGTCTCATCAACGAAAATGAAACATAGATTTCATCTTAATTTTCATTATCAAGATCTATTTTTAGCTCGTCGTCGTTTTCCTCATTAAAAAAATTGGTAATGAAAAATATTCATCATACATTTTGTCACCAAATTAACCCTGCTGTTCACGGTGGTGTGATGCACACCGGGAAGAGGCAGTTGATGCAGCAGGCAATGACCTAACTCATCAAATACTGCTGCTTTGTCAGTGGACATGATGGTATGAAATGCACCAGGCCGCCAGCAACCGCCATAGTATAAAAAGCAAGGAAGTCCGTACAGGGAGGCAAAGTGGAAATACAGCAAGAGCTGGACAGAGCTGTGACTCATAACCCCGCCCATATTTAAGAGTGCTGTCTGCAGTGGAAACGCTAAACAGATCGAGGGTCTAGGTACCATGTCTGTGGGGGCTACTTTTGGTTCTAAAGAGTACAATACTAATCGGGGCTTTTAAGTCCTCTCACCTCAGTGTCAAGTATCTCACTCCTGAGATGAGACTAAAGGTGCCCTCTGACCCCAATTCTGAAAAATTCAATACGAACAGTTTTAGAGAGTGAGATCTAACAAATGTGACAAACAATGTTGTTCTCTCCTAATAAAATGCTCCTCCGTCACTTATTCAAAGAGATAGTTGGACAGTGCAGGTTAAAATGTGAAGTCTGTAGTTTGTGATGTTGTTGAACTGTGCTGCATTAAACAGAGACGTGTTTCTACCTTCACTGGTGTTCAAAATAATAGAAATACCTGCATGTTGAACAGAACCACAAACTGCAGCGTTCAAAATGACAATAAAGTCAAATCAGCCCTAAAACAGTCTCAACATAAACTGATCATTTAAACATGGTGGGAGGACTGACTGCAGAACTGTTGGATCAGACTGCATTAGATTCAGGTGTGTGTGCCTAATAGATGTTTTCTTTTTTCCTCAGGGAGTGGGTGTGAAGAATCAGGTGCAACATCAAATCCCTGATTCGTCCATTCATGCCAGCGCTGGGTGATTCCCATTGGCTGACAGCTGGCATCTCCGTGACACGGTGAAAACCAATACGCCTTAACTTTCCATCAGAGGTCTGGCGGAGGTAAACTCGTGACGGCCGGATGGCGTCATGTTACCAAAGTCAGGGTCAGCTTATGAAGAATTCAACAGGTAGACGAGGTAAGCCGCCATCTGTGACTGGCGCCGTGTTTACAGCCGCAAAATCAAAACAGCAGCACAGAGTGGAGAACAGCAGGTACTCTCCAGTCCATATTTTTATATACTTTATTATCAACCAATCATGTGTTTTCGTCCTGTTTCAAAACAAAAGACAGAAAAAAAAGACATTTTGGTGATTTTTTTGAGATAAAAACACATCTAATGAGCTGATGTGGAGAATGAGCTCAGTTCATATACCACAAAACAAAGACATATAATGAAATTCTTCCCTCCCGTCAGCAGCCTCTCTCTTCATTAATGTGTAACACTGCATGCTGGGTCATCATGCCACAGAACACACTCACCCACTGGGTTGTGTGATGCACAGGCTCCATCTGACACAGCTGTCTGAAGGACGGAAAACACATTGTAATAAAGAACATGAGGAGGCAGACGACCAAAGTGGAGATGAGTCAGAGAAAGAGTCACAGCCTGGTGAGGGGCAACAAAGAAGTCATTAAAAACTCCCAACAAATATAGAGTAAGATAATTGGGTTCAGATCTGGAAGCTATGAAATGATTCACATCATTTTCATACAAACATCATGATAGAAATGTTTCATTACAGGACAAAGAGAATCACTCAGACTGTGTGACAATTTACAAATATACATTTAATGTATAATTCATTTATGTTTTTCTTTCAAACATGCTGATATCTTGAGGGATGGAACATGAATGAAGGGAATCATGTTTTGTTAAAACTGGATAGCCCCGCCTCCTGAGACCAGGCTCAGCCCACTGAGGACCATCACACACTGCGCCATTTTTCCTCTCATGTCAGAGGCCTTGTCATGGACCTCAACAATTCTCCCCATAGTGAAGGTAATTAAAACTTATCCAATCAGTTTCCAATCAGAAAGTTAGAGATGGTTTCTTAAGATGCCTTATTTTTAGTGAGGTTTTATCCAGTTTATCTGCACGTAGGCAGCTTGAGCTAGTAAAGCCCTGTTTTCACCAAGCAGTTCAGTTCAGTTCACATTTTTTTCCATCTCCACAGTGAGAAGAAATAACTTCATTCACTGGGCCGACTGCCAGCAACCTTTAAGGTGGAACGTTACTCAATGCATGAGCTGATGACGTGAATCCATCAGCACACCTTAAATTTCACGGTGACAACTGTGACCATCACTTTAGTTTCTATAAGACAGACTCTTTTAGTAATGACTTTAAAAATATAGATTAATTTGGAGCGGATCATGTGAAGGTCATATATTCTAATCCTCACTTACGTTTCTGCAATATTTTTTATTTAGGGCTCTTACAAAGAGAGACAGATAACAGTCTAGTGACATGATAAAATAACAGGAGGTAAGTCAGAACTTGTATTAGCATTAGATCAATCTGTTGAACCTGTCATCCATCCTTGTTTGTGTCGCCATCGATGGCGGGAAAGATCCCCAAACTTGTTTGAACTGCTCTGTAACTAACTACTGATTTCATTTTCTGGGTGAATTCTGAGTCTAATGTCAATGTTGTGCAGTATTTTTTTCATCAAATAAAAGTTTTGTGAAATTTGAATTGCTTTATAACATAATGAAATTGCTTTAGAGGTACATAACACCATTAAATAATATTTGCATTATGAAATGAAGTTGTAGGTAAAGCTAAAAATCAGGTGCCCTGGACATGATTAAATGACTTAATATTACAAAATAAACTGGTTTAATAGTAACTGACCAAGGATATGTGACGGAAATACGATTATCAATCTCTCATAAAGAAGAAAAGAGAAATGACAGTTGTTCAAATTTTCTTTTAGAATCCATTTTAAAGTTATCTTAATCACATATAAGGCTCTCAGTGATCCGGCACCGGAGTATAACTGAGCCTCTCACATCGTAGCGTCCAAACAGGCCCCTCAGAGACAAAGGGTGATCAATCCTTTTCAGTTCTTGCTCCTCGGCTTTGGATCAGCCTCCCACTGAGCATCAGATCAGCTGACTCTGTTCACGTCTTTAAATCTCGTTTCAAGACTTGACAACCTAACAGTGTGTGTATGGGAGTGTGTGCAGCCATGTGTATATGTGTGTGTGCATGCTTACAAGTGTGTTTAAGTGTATATGTTGGTATATGCTTATGTTTTATTAGAATCACTTTTGTTTTGTTTTTTCTGCACATTGAAAAGCACTTTTTGCTTTCAGCTTGACAAGTGTTTCACAAATAAAGTTATTATTATCATTATTATCATTTTGATCACGTGGGACCGATGCACCCACCCAGTCTCACTCCAAAGTTGGTGAAAGTCGGTGCTTGGTCAGTGACTTCCGAAATCAGGCACAGACAAAAAAAGCTGTCCTTTCAGGTCGGCATGATACGCGTCAATCCCATTGGCATGCAGTAGAAGTCTGAGTAGGGAGGGTGGGAGCAGCGGTGGATGGGTCCAACAATCATCAACTTTCACCCAGTTCTGTTGGCTAAACGTAACCATGTGCGTTTGTTGCTGAAGGAAAAAAAGATCAATTTGCGGTGTTGTACCGACATTGTGCTTTTATTGTGAAAGAGCCTGTATGCAAACTGTACATTTCCTGTGTAAACAGAAGTGTACGATAAAATCAAGTAAATCCAAAGGACTTTTTTCAGTTTTACTTTACCAAGTAAAATGTGTCAGTATCTGTACTGATGATGAAGGAAAATCATCATGTGGGCAGATAAATAGTTCTCTAACTCTTCGATCTGAAGCTCAGTCCTGAGGCTGTTCTGTAAAAAGTTTTTCGAACTGCTGAACTTGAGTATTGAGAAACGGCTAGTGAGTTTATTGGGTTGAACAGATACAGATAATGGAGTACTCGATTATTCCTAACTGTGGCCCCAAACCTCCTCACTGTGAGGTCAAGCATTCAGGGTCGTACCGTCCTCCTGGTATACGCCACACATGAAGTAGCTCAGGTTTTCAACTGATGTGTCACCACACTGAACAGAATTTGATATTAAAGACAAAAACAATCTGTGTTTGTTTTGTTTTTCACTGTAATTTTATATTTTATGATCATTATCTCTCATCAGATGACTGTTTCCACTGCTGCTACATAACCAGAACATAAATTCTGCCCAGCTCTCATTAAGGGTTTCATAAGAGGGTTTTTTTTAACATCTTCTTTTGGCCCTTCAGGCAAACTGATCTTTTTCAGACTTCACACAAGGCCGACATGCACCACACAGCCTCACATGAGCAAAGTCATCTTATCATCGTAGTCCATAAAGAAGAAGGGTCTTTCTTTCAGCCAGACAGTGACATGACGATTCCTAGAAAGACAAGCTGATTCATCTGTTAATACAAAGATACATATACACACACAAACATACAGAGACACACACGTCATCATACTCGCTACCAGGAACATCCCTGACATAACGCCTGCTGATTATGGCTCTTATCCAGTCTGTCAGATTGTGACCTTCAGAAAAATAAAACAAGAGACTCTTTAGCTCACTGACATATAACATCAGTGAATGGAAGTGTCACTGGTTCACATTAAAGGGCCAGTGTGTAAAAAGGGGTTGAAAACTCGCTCACCCCTCCCATCAGGTAAATGACGGTGGCCTCGTAGGGACAAAAAGGCTTGCGCAGACACGAGTTTTTCAGGAGTCTATCTAGCGACGAGGTGAATGTTTATTTAGAAATCTAAACCATGTTATGATATGATGACTTGAGACTTGCTTGACTAACGCTGATAAAAGACTCGACTTGACTTTGACTTTGTATTCATGACTTGAGACTTGACTTTGACTTGAGACAAATGACTCGAAAGGACTTTGCGTTAACTAAGAACTGTTGGGCGTCACTTCTGTTTACGTTCAACAATGTTATCAAACACAACAGAGCTAGCTAGTTTTAGAGTCCTCACATCCCTTGCAGAGATCCAAGGGGAGAGGAGGTAGCAACACAACTCCACCTAATGGAGGCTGACGGTGCCCCAGATAACAAACGTCGAAAAACATAAAATTGAAACCACAAAATATCTCCATACTGCTCGTGATCCAAGTATCGTGAAGCCCCGACATAAAAAGTTGTTTGGAAAAACGTCATTTGAACTCTGTTTTTAGCCTCATTGTAGCCTGTAGCTCTAACTGCCTCTCTGTGCACCGAGTTCACGTGTGCGCGCTTGCGTGAGACCGTGAGACATGGGCACCACGTTCATGTGTGTGTGCTTGCTTCTGCTGGTCTCGCACTGACTGGCTGGTTGGTGCAGCCTGGACCCAAATGTTTTGGTTGCCGTGTGCGGAGCCTGGGCTGCCTACAGAGACCCGACTTTTTCACAGCATATTCAGAGGACATGTAGCTAGCGGATCGTGAGGAGATGTTTGCTGTATGTGACATATGACTTGACTTGTGACTTGCTTGACCTGAGCAATGACACGACTTGACTTTCTTGACTTATAGCAGGGACTTGACTTGCTTGATTCTCACCACAAATAACTTGGGACTTGCTTGAGACTTGAAGGTAAAGACTTGAGACTTGCTTGTGACTTGCACATGTGTGACTTTCCCTCATGTCTGGTGGGAGAGGTAAGCCACATTGCTTTCATGGTAATTTCTGCGTTTTAGTGCTGTTATAAGTTTATTTTACGCTGACGTAATCTTGTGTCAGTTAATTTGTGTAGGGGCTGCAGTTTGTATGGTTGTGTATGACGAGGATTTTGTTTTTGCCACTTGCTGTCAGAAGAGAAATAAACGGGGATCACCTATGAAGATATCTACACAATGTAGACATCACTAGAGTCCACTGGTTACAGGTATACTTTTCTATAATTTTTTTTCACACAGCAACATCGCTGCTTGTCTTGCAGGAACTGCCTCCTAAACCGAGTATTTCAAGCCAGAACATGATCTTTTCTTAACCATAACCATGTGGTTTCTGTGCCTAAAACCTGACCCCATGATAACCACGGCCCTGGGTATCTGCTGTATCTGTGGTTTGTAGGAAAGTACCAAGATTTTTTTCTGATGACTGGGTTCAGGGTTGTAGCACCAAACTTTGGGCCCTGTGCATGAGCAGTCTCTGTGGGGCCCCTGCCCATCCTCTCCTGATCCATGTCTCCACATGCACCTTTTAAGCAATTTTGCGCCTTTGAGGAACTGTCATGTGTTTTTTTTACCCTCCCTGACGCCAAGATACTTTTCTTTGAGTCTCCCTGAGTGACCCATGACCCTCCCTCCTCCATAAATGAGTTATAAGATTTTTATAACGTATCCTTTGATGTTTGAAAGTTGAGGATGAAATCCTGGAGTTGAGAAAAGTCTCTTACTCTTGTTGTTTATGCTGGTTAGTTCGTGCAAAAGGTTTATTTTTGGACAAACTTTAAACGAAAGATGGAATAAAGTCATTTTGATTAAATATCATAACTTTAAGATCAGATTTGATTTTGTTTTTTTATCTGATAGAAGCGTTTGTTACACATGATATGTTCAAAGACCGTTGGAAACTTGAAACAGTATTTTCTGTTTTTACAGTTTCTTGCTGTGATAAATGCAGCTTTGGTGAGTTTTAAAGTAACATGCCTTCCAAACCTGCATGCTTTTAAAAACAGCGGTGAAATAAATACAAAGTACAGCCATTTAAATGTAAAACCCTTCCCCTCAGCTAAAAAAACAAAACATAAATCTCTCCAAAGTGCTTAAAAAATTATTTGACCAGCCCCTCCCTACTTCATACGTCACAAACAGTCCCTAAGTGGTGAGAGAGGCCTCAGAGAGCTTTTGCTTTTTTCATTTATATAAAGTTTTTCAACCAATATATTAAGCCAATTTTAATTTAGTTTTGGCACTAATTTATTAGAAAAAATATTTCAGGCTTTTTGAGGGGCCTCCTCCTTTCTCCTCAACACAACACCAATGACTGGCTTGACTCAAAATGGTTCAAGAACAGACTCACTCATCAGACTGCAGCTATTATCATCTGTTTTATCACTGACACTTATTAGCTCCTCTGTCTGTGGCACACTGAGCTCCAGCTGATACTGTTTGCAGATTAGACTACAAGAGTTTCAGCAGTGAGTCATCATCATTTGCTAAATTTTACTGGCCATAACCTTCTTACGCAGTTCAAGTAAATAATAAGAGATAACAGGAGAATGACGTGCATCAAATGTCCTCGGCCAGATGATCCAGGTACGTTAAATGAAATGAAATGGTTCATCATTAGCTGCGTAGATTGAGCTACAAACTGTCCTCTGCCTCTGAAGCCGCTCTGCCATCAAGAAACGTTCATAATCACACAGAGCCGCTGCTGTCCTGCTATCCTATTAGCCAAAGCTGCTCCTCTCAGCCGCTGCTTCTGACTTGTCAAAATCCCCGACCAAAAAAAACCCTGAATCACTCACAGTCACTATAATACATAATGCCATAAATCCACTGCGTCCAACTCCCAGCGGGTTCACACAGGCTCACCAGCTTTGTTGTTCACCAGCTGCTGGTTCTGTCTATTCTGTGTGAACTGACCACTGGACGTACAGAGCGGACGGCCTGCTGGGTGTCAGACCAGCAGCAGCGGTACCAGTCAGGTTTAGAGGTACCTGCGGCTCCAGAGCTGCATCTTGCTCTTCAGCCCGTCTCCAGTGGCTCCTGCAGCGTTGACCAAAAATAATGTGAAAATGGAAAATTGAATCGTTTGTGAAGATCTACAACAAATAAAACAAGTTGTGAACGCAGCTCAGAAAAGTCCAGACTTTGTCTCGCAGGACTCTCCTGCCTGTTCTCACAACACATTCTCACTCTCACGTTTGGTCATGGACTTTCCACATCCAGATACAATGTGCAAGGTACCCTGGGTTGGTTGTTTGTTGATGTTCAGGAGGTTGTGTCAACTTCAGGGTTTGGCCTTAAATATCTTACAGTAATCCAAGTGAAAACACCAAAAGCACACGCAGGAGGATACCTGGTGCGTAATATGTGGACATGAAAGTTCACTAAGGGTGCTGGAGGAATTATATATCTCGTGTAGCCTGGGAACGCCTCAGGATCCTCCAGGAGGAGCTTGAAAGCGTAGCTGAGGAGAAGGACGTCTGGAGTGCTTTGCCACATTTTTTGAAACGCCTCTCGTCAAACGATACCTAAATATGATTATTTTTGCACGGAAGGTCTGATCTCAAACATCCTGACTCCAGGTCAAATCAGCAAACTTCCTGTTGTCGTTATCAGTAATTCCAGACAGGTTTTTTTCTTTTTGGCTCTTTTCATAGCAAAGGCTGCTGACCTCTGCGTCAAACCAACATCCTCTTTCATTTCCCATTTTTTCGCCTCATGAAACCACGATACTTTAACTGAAACTCACAAAGGAGAAATGTAGTGATGAGTCCTCATGTATCAGTCTTTAAACAGTTTTGAATCTGTCTCATTCTCGTGAACGCGAAATCTAGAATTTCTCAAAATTTGACACAAACGTCCACTTGGACTGAAAAAAAAACTGACATGAACTTGATGGTCAAACGGTTGAAATGTAAACTGTCAGAGAAACTTGACCAGTGCGTGAAGGAACTGCAGGGCAGTAATTCTACTTTTATTTCTTATTCATCTCATAGTTGAAACACATCTTGCAACAGCCTGGGAGTCAACCACAGAAGGTGATGGGCTTAAGCAAAGGGCGTAGCTTTCATTTCAACATCGGGAGGTGACACACGAGACGTGGGAGGTTGGAGATCCTCCCTCATTAAATTTTACACATCAAACACTTAATTTCCTGCACTCTGTTTAATTGTAACGCACCATTGTGTGCCTTTCCTGCCTCAAGTTACAGAGGAAATGTCAAAATAAAAGCACTCTTCATGTTTTTATGTCCCTCGTGCCTCCCCAAAATCTACACCTATTGCTCAAACACATTCTGAATGGGTCACAGGACGAAGAGAGTGATTACATTTTTGCAGCTTTTCTATCATCACAGAGCTGCTCTCTGAACAGATGGTGATTATGCAACAATAATAATACCTCTCCTGCTTTTGAATGGGTTGTGGCATGTTCCTAAATCATCTATGAGTGAACTACAGTGTCATCAGCCAAACAAAACATACATGCACTAATAGAATTAGGATGATTATTGGCTTTCTTTCACTGCTCTCAGGGTGTGTGTGCTGCTCTGCTGATGAGATGGAGGCTATTAGCAGCGATCGATAAGCCTGTTACTGCAGCCACTCTCGCTGAGCTCCTGCAGAGAGAGGAGAAAAAGCATCGAGCAGGAAATATCCTGAACATTTTGTACAATGAGGACGACGGGCTGCGTTCATGTCAAGAACGCAGAGATGTAACGACAGAGACTGAGGAGCTCTTCATCCCTCAGCAGAGGAGAGTTTTAAAGAGCACTGATGAGAGCTGTGAACTGGAAGTAACAGGATTTGTGTGAGCATCAAATACACACTCGCACACACATTTTGGCCTCCTGACAACTACTGTGAGATTTCTGTGATGATGTCCTGAATTTACCTGGAACACTGTGGGTGGAGATCACACCAGACACTGGGGCAACTCAGGACAGACACATGAGGGGTCTTGGTCTCTTCTTTCCATCGTGCACCTCCATCTCCAGTAATTAGTTGGAAAAACAGATGAGTAGAAAGTCGGACAGTTTCCCCCCTCAGACAGGAGTCAGCTCAGAAAGGACCCAAATGCAGAACAGCAGACAGGGTGAAAGCAACAAAAGAAGGAGAACCAAAACTTAACTGAACCAAACCAGGGAAGCACGACAAACACAGGGTTGAACTCAGGGAAGAAATCCAACAGAACACAAGAGACCAGGCGGAGAATGACACCATGAACACAGGTGAACTGACGAGGAATAAAGGGAAACACAGGAAACTAATCACAGGAATGAGACACAGCTGCAGCAGGCGGACACAGGTGAAGGAGGGAAATGTGGATTGGCTGACAACAAAGGTGTGGTGGAGGGTGGAGCAGAACAGGTGTGATTGAAGGGAAGACTCTGGAACAGGTACTAACGAGACTAACGAGACAGGTGTGTAAGAAAACAGGCAGCAAAACACACAAAGACAGGAAGTCAAACCAGACTTGACACATGAGGAGAGAGTCGACAAAATAAAATATAGAGAGAGTGGGCCCTCCAACAATGTGTTGGGTGGAGAACGGGCTCTTATCTGCCTGTGTTTTAAGGAGAACTCTCATTAAATTAGAAATAGTGCCATTTGTTGGCCTTCGAGAAAGCGAAACTCATCTGAAGTGAACACCAACCTCCTGGGTGACAGTCGGTGGTTGTTGCCACACGCCCTACTCCGACTTACACAGCCTCAACTTTCATTGTTGTCCCGCCTCGTTTCTCCTTGACGCCATTAAACAATAACAGCAACCAGCAGCACATCATGTCAAAATGAAAGGATGTTTTTTTTCCTACCATCACAGAGCTGCTCTCTGAACAGATGGTGATTATGCAACAATAATAATACCTCTCCTGCTTTTAAATGGGTTGTGGCATGTTCCTAAATCATCTATGAGTGTGCTACAGTGTCATCAGCCAAACAAAACATACATGCATGAGAAAGGTCTCCTCCTTACAGGGAAACATTACTTTTTCCTGATTCAGATATTTCCCTTACCATCATGGATGAGTCACTGAGCAGGCCTACCAGGGGCCCAAAGTATCAGGGGCCCAAAGATTCAAATTAACATGTACCAACTAGGAAGAGACTCAAGATGAGATGCAAAGAAACTGCAAAGAGACACAGAACAGCTACAAAGAGACAGAAAATGACCCAGTGCTACACAATATGTTGCTGTCCTTTCAGTTTCAGTAACAAGCTGGAGCTGTGAGGCTGATCAGCAGGAAGAATCTCCTTCAGCTCTGATGAAAGTGGACGCAGTATGGGAGCACATGCCCTCCATACGCACAAAGAGTTACATTAAGAAAGATTATGTGAAGGCGGCACAATAGAAGTGTGACCCTGAAACTGCGGTGTGGTGGTGGGAAGATGAGTGCTCTCACTCAGTCTCCTCCCACGACCCAGTTTCACTTTAAGTCACATTGTTTCACTGTGAGCTGTCGGCTCAGGTCTCCTCACTTTAAAGCTGCACTTGGTGACTTTTATGGAAATAGAAATAACATTGTCTCATATTTGTTGAAACTGTCAGTGTATTCTGACAGACGTACACGAGACACATCATCTTCCTCATACAAAAAGTACAATCTGGGGTGTCAGTAGCGTAGTGGATAGTGCTGGCGCCCCATGTACAGAAGCGATGCCTCGCTGCAACAGTTGCAGGTTCAACTCCAGCTTGCAACCATTTGCTGCATGTCACGTTCCCGCTCTCTCTCTCTCTCTCTCTCTCTCTCACCCCATTTTACTCTGTCCTGTTCATTAAAGGCCCCCCAAAAAATGATCTTTAATTTAAAAAAAAAAAGCACGTTCCTCTTCCCCTCCTGCTGCCTCTAATCACTAGAATCAGATGGCAGCGCTTACAGCATCAACCAATCAGAGCCGAGGAGTCTCCGACGCAGCTGTCAATCATATCAGTCGCTGCCAGTGAACATTGTCACATTGGGCAGCGCTCATCAAAATTCTGTCTTCTTATCTCTCACCTCTAATGTTTTCAGAAACATGTTTTAGTGACTGTTTCGCTGTCGAAGGAGAGAGTTAGTTGCGGCCAGTGGGCGGCGCTTGATTTCAGCTCGACTGTTTCCAAGATGGCGGCCGGGTCACAATCGTTCCCAAGTTCAAGTTATTAATTTTAAAGTTAATGACTACAGATTTAACTCAACCAAACATTCTCTCAGACAATGAATGGATGACACAGGCCTGCGGGCCCAAAGTGTTGGTGACTACCCCCCCCTCGGGCTTCACCTGTAAAATGTTACTCAGATTAACTTAACATATAGAAGAGACAAAAAACGACCACAACGAGACACAACAAGATGCAAAGGAACTGCACAGAGACAAAAAATAACTTCAGCAACAGGCACAATGAACTCACAGGTACATAATGAGCTGATATGAAATAAAAAATATTATATTTACATATATATACTGTATATATACACACACAGACAGACACAGACACAGACACACACACACACACACACACGCACACACACACACATATATATATTCCTCTTTTTATTTCTGTTAAGAAAAAGGGATTTCCGTCTCGTCTGAGCTTTATGCTAATTTCTTTTTTTTTTTCTTTTTTTTTTGAATCGCAATAGCCAGGAAGGGTTGCGCGGGTGGATGACGCGGTAAAACCTTGACCAAAACCTCTCTTTTTAACTAGTTAAATTCCTAAAAACAGTTTTTATTCCGCTGAGTAGAGTCAGTGTGTAAATAAATGTGTGTAATATAAGAGTGTTTAAATATCCAGAGAGGGAAATGAGCGTTTATAAACAGAGGCACATTGCCTTCATCCTATAAGCCAGCCCCTTCGCTGTAGTAGTGGCGCGTACCAAGTACAACAACAGGGGGGACGGGAAACTAAAAACAGAATTTAGCCTTATATCTTCATTAAACTATCACACACAACATGTAATGTCATAAAGTGTAGGTTCATAACCCCCATGAGAAGGAATGTGTTATTTATGATGGTGGAAATATGACGCGTAACAGGAGCGCGGGGGTCGGAGCGCCCCTCTGAGCTCTGCGCGTTTCCGTCTGAAAGCTAGAGAAGTCAGGGCACCAAAGCAAGAGGCAGCACACCGGCCGGACTGGTTCACACAGATACAAGTGATAATGTCTCCTCCGTGCATGTGCTCTCATAATTTCATTCCTTGAGACGCGTCATCTCAGAAAAGGACGACTGTTATTCCTCAGTGGTGAGTACACACACAGACACACACACACACACACACACACACACACAGCATCCTCAGGGTTGATTTTACACAGATGATGAAGGCATGGTGTGTGTGAGTGTGAGGGAGGATAGTGAGGTACCAGTGCGCAGGATGTGGCTGGCCAGTGAATGATGAAACACTTCACACGGATGACATGCAGCCTGGGCGGGAGGCACAGGACACTAATGTATGCGCATTCCTCGCAGAACAAACTGTGCCACACCGAGCCGCACCGAGCCACATGGCACCGGCTTGATTATTTATTTTTATCCTATTCTCCATCCGCATTTTCTCTTTGTATCCCGTCGGCCCGTTTACTGACTCGTCATTCCTGAATCATGTGCAGACACACACAGAGGAGAGAAAAAAAAACCGCTCCTTGTCTTTGCGCGCTCTCTCAGCCTCACATCCTCACCCTCAGACACATTCATGCATTCATATTCACGCATTAATCGCGGTGCCACTTCCATTACCGCCTCCATAATATCTGCAGTGAAGGTTACTGAGCATCAGCCTCCTTTTGGCTGCTCCATTCACTGGATTATGAAACGACGGCCTTTGCCTCATACAAACCAGGCTAATCTGGAAGCGGTAAAGGAAATCTATTAATCGTTTAATCCTCCGCTTGGTGAGAAGGAGGGGAGGCATGTGGGTTTCTGCAGCATGCTCGCGCCCCTGATGTGTTTGTATGAAAATATTTATGGTTGAATTATTGCGTAAAAATGAAAAACAGGACGCCCGAGGATACTGATGTACAGACGGGGATGTTGCGCACCTTAACCCGCCTCAGGACGCGCACTGTCCACACCCTTGAATCTTTTCCAACGTTATTTATAGTCAGAATCACAGCAGGAGATATTAATGTGAATACATGGTGATCTTGTACAGGAAGATTATTTGCCTCCACCCTTGTGGTTAGGCAGCCGGCGCATGTCTGCTCACATCCCCGTTTGTATTTTGGAAGTTGATACCCTTTTATATTTGAGGACTTTCCCCATCCCATCCAGAGAGCTGCGGAGAAAAGGAGTGTTTGGGTTCCTATGCAAATGGCCTCCTCCCTTCAATTATTCAGGAGGATGGAAACGTGATCGACCTGTCAGTGTCCACATCAGCCAGTCACTCCCTGACCTTTCTTTCTTTGCTTCAGAACAATGACTTGTAATAAAATGGTCCTCATTCAGTGAGTGTGCTGCCTCAGCCAGACATGTGATCTCCATGTGAGTTATAACTCTGGATAAAGCAGTAATTCTCTGGATGGACTTTTTCCCCACAGTCCGGCCAGGCCAGAGAAAAAGATCAGTGTCGGGTCAGAACAGGAAAAGTTCTGTTATAACAGGATGTTATAAACGTTTACATGTGATATTATCATGTTATAACAAAAAAGGTGTAACGTTATAACAAGGTGAATAAGTAGGCTGTTGCTGTAACAGGAAAAGTTTGATTCTTGTTATAGCATAAAAACATTTTGTAAAAACATTAAAAAACAAAACAAAACAAGAAACAATTCTAAACAAAAATGTGTCACAAAAAAAGACATAAAAACATTGTTATAAGATGAAAGTTTTATTGTTGTATCCAGAAGCTTTTGTTGTTATTACATGATACTGATCAGTTTTGTTTTTCTGGCGTGGCATCAATAAACTTCCGTACTCTCAGATCAGACTCAGATAACTCAGATAAGATGTGAAGTGTTTTTCTATGAAATAAAAGTGTGATTATAATCAGACAGAAACACCTCACACAGTTTGAACTGTTGAGATAAATGCAGTCTTTTTTAAAACAAAGTTAACAGAAAGTCAGTTCTCGTCTCCATCTGCCAGAGTCAGCATGTTTTTGCTTATTCAAAGTTAGTTCATGTTAAAACCAGTCAGACAGAAATGTATGAAGGGAAATTAGAGGCTGAGAGTCAAGAAACAAAACTGTGACGCTGAGCAGCGACTCATCAAATGTGACAAAGCTCTGACGCAACCTCGTCCATAATTTTCACTGCTGTTTTTTTCTCACTGTAATCTGTATATGTCCTCTGTCCCACAGACTCTTGGTGATAATGAAGACATAGGCTTAACCACTTCCTGATCACTCAACCTGCACAAACTGTCTCAAACCTCAACGGGCACTTGAACCCAAACACCTTCAAACTCGCAGCTTTGCACAGCCAAGGTTCAGAAAGTGACTTTTTCCCAGACGCCGGCCCTGCCCTTCAGCCTGCCAACTTATAAAGACGTTCCACCCCTCGCCCTTGTTTGCTTTATCAAATGCCCAAAAACAGCAAGGCCGTCAAGAGAGAGCTTGACGACGATGTCACAGAGTCTGTCAAAGACCTGCTTTCCAACGAGGACGCCTGTGACGATTCCTTCAAGAAGACCTCGCTGATCGTCAACAACCATGAAGGGGAAGGGAAAGAGTGCGACGTGGAGGAAGGGGGCTCGGACGGAGAGGAGGAGGAACGCCCGGCCTGGAACAGCAAGCTCCAGTACATCCTGGCCCAGGTTGGCTTCTCTGTAGGCCTGGGCAACGTCTGGAGGTTCCCCTACCTGTGTCAGAAGAACGGAGGGGGTGAGTTACCGCCAGCAGCCGACAAATATAATGATGATGATAGTCATAAGAAATCATAATTCACTAACTTTAAAAAACAGAATCATTTGAGGGACTGTTCTTTACCTGTGAGGGGGGAGGGGGGAGGCTGACGAACATGCGCACAGTAGGAGTGGGGAATAAGGGAAAACATAATGATAGTCATAAGAAATCATCCTAACATTATCACTAACTTTAAAAAAGAGGCATTTAAGGGACTGTTATTTACTGGGGGGAAGAGGGTGGTGCAAAAAGGGGGAGGCATGTCAAATAATTTTTAAGCACTGGGAGGAGCTTCTAAATTTTATTTTGGCTTAGGGAAGAAGCATCAGAAAACAAACAAACATCCAAATCTGAGCTTAAAACAGTGACGTTTCATCAAAATCACTTTATTCTACATGTCGTTTGGCCAAAAAAATATAAACTATTTTACCAACAAGAGCGGAAAAACTGAGGTTTTTTCAACTCCAGGATTTCGTCTTCAACTTTTAACTGTCAAACACCGAAGGGTAAGTTATAAAAATCTAAATTTGTATTTATTTTACAGCGGATTTTTAAAGCAAACATGTAGGATTGTAAGGCGTGATTTGACACCATCTATCACAGCCAAAAAATCGTTGGACTTTCAAATTTCCGACAATCCTTGGACACGACAGAGTCAGAAACCAAGGCTTCCTTAAACTTCTTCGTCTTTAAACTTTAAAACATCAAAGGGTAAGTTTTAAAAATTTAATGTATGGTGGCGGGAGGGTCACGGATTTTCCACCAGTCACCCAGGGAGGCAAATAAATAAATAAAGAACAGTCCCGTAAAAAACAAAATTTTCACAAATATATGAAATTTATGAATGAATGAAACAAAATAAATCTTGAAGGATTTTCCTCACGAGTGCACCTCACTATGATTCATCAGTGTATGACTCAAAGGATAATTCTGGTTATAACAATGTGGTTGTGTTCTGGCTAATTTGTATCGTTGTACTCACCAGAGTAAATCTGGAAATGTGACAGCATCAGTAAAACAAAGTCCCGCAGGGCAAGAAACACAATCATTAAGATGATGAAAGAGGTTATAAATAAGACAACAAAAGGACAGACAGTGATGGTAACTGTTGGTTATAACGATTCAAAGCTCAGGAAATCTGTACGTCTATGGCAACAAGAGACCAGGAAGTCTGTCTGTAAACTGTGTGAATACAATTTGGGTTTTGATGCAGCATCTGATTTCTTTTTAGCCACATTGTCAGATCTCAGCAGTTAACTCAACAATGTTAGCACCAACAGAAACCACGACCAAAACTGTGAACCGAAGACTCAGGTTGTAATTAAGCAGAAGTATCGTTACAGTGAGCGCCGCAGTAGAAGAGACTTAAATTGTTAAATCAGCAACATCAGGATCAACCCAGAGACAGGGCTTGACAATTACGGTTGCCAAAATGCAACTGGCAACCATTTCAAGAAATTGGCAACCAATTCTTGGCGTTAAGTTTCAATCAGTGGAACCACATCTTGACATATGAGAAAAAGGGACGGCAAAAAGCAAAAATAGCACCTCCCAAAAAGTACTTCTTTTGAATTTGCTGAATTAGTGATATTTAAATTTTGCTGTCACAGTCAGAACAGGAACCACGCTGCGCGCTGCCAAACAGAAAGTGGATGATAGTTGAACTTTTAGCGGCAAATAGCAGCCAGAGGATCCCCGCAGCCAATCGTTAAACAGCGTCCTCTCTGTGACACGTTGACCAATGTTACACAGATTTTCTTCCCAGCTGAAAGACATAAACACAACTCCCAGTCACAGAAAAATATAATTATAGTAGCGAGCCACACTTCGCAGCTGCATGGTTTGTTTTCTGCGCAACCCGTCATTACAGAGATTCTTTTACGGCACATTTTCATCATTAAGCTGACACATAACTGCATAACTACACAGCAGTATCTTAATTACTTAGATTATGAGCTGACTTAAAATGGCAACCATGTTTTCAGTTTCGGCAACCGAAAGCAGATGCCTCATTGCCAGCTTGGAAACAACTATGAAAGTCAGTGCTGAGCCCTGCACAGATCATTTCACATGACACTGACATGCCGACACACTAAGAACGATACAATATGAAACCAGGGCCAGATGAAAATTTAGCATCAAAACAGGTAAACTACAGAGAGGATCAGATATTTCAGAATAAATGCAACTGTACAGTCTGTCTGAGATCTGAGTCTGAGCACATCTGTGTGTGTTGTATATGTTGTTACAGACAGAGGACAAACGAGGACAGAATAAATTATGGATGTGATTCACTTCCACGGCCTTGTGGACAAACAGAGCCGGATTGCATCACTGTTTTTTTTTGTTGTTGTTTTTTTTCAGTCACACAAATGTGCCTGGAATTGGATTTCCATACTCGCAGTCAATACAATCTTCATGGTTTCATTTTTCACGCTTGTATGTCGGTCCAAATTTCACCGAATGATCACGTAGCTTTTATTATAACGCTGTGTTTACAGCTTGTGTGCAGGTCCTGTAACGTCTCGTGCATGCATGTCAAAATGTGTTAAGAAATATGATTGCAAGACAGATCATCCAATCTCCTCCAAAAAGCCAAAATTTGCAATCAGGTTTCAGTTCTTGGACATTTTAAAGACTCCTTATGATTAGTCCTTTAACGCAGTGGTTCCCAACTGGTGGGTCACGGTCCTAAAGTGGGTCGCGTTTTTTTTTTTATTAGCTTTTATTTTGAAGTGTGGTTTCCTGCTGTAGAGTGACTGACTGATGGACAGCTACTCAACAGAGACAGCAAACTAGCTTGACGTCATGGCAAAACACAAGTATGACATTGAATATATTAAACTGTGTGAACCTTTAACCAGTGACTAAGCAGAAATCTGGACCCTGAGGCTGAACCAGCTGGAAGCCAACACATCTAGACTCCACCTGCAGCACACAGACGCAGGCTTAACGTGCAGTGTGTTCAGTACTCTCTGTGGAAGTGTGTGTAAGACAGATGGGGAAACAGTTCCTTCCTGTTTGTTACCTGTCTGTTAAAACCAGCCTGCTCAGTGACCTTCAGGGTCGACGGTCATGTGACCTCCTGTCAGTGTTCACTCTGCAACATTTGCATCGAACTCTGCTGTGAACATGCGGGACACCTTCCTGAGAGCAGCTCACGACTGTAGTCTAGTAATAACAGCACTGAACCCTGCTGCAGTCTAAACCACATTTCCCACAATACCTTAAACTTTGCTCATCACCTGAAATGATCTCCTCGTTTTGTTGTGTTGCCATGAGGACTCGCTGCTGGGTTATTACTCTGATGTGTGTGTGTGTGTGTGTGTGTGTGTGTGTGTGTGTCCTGAGAAGGTGAAGAGGTGCTGCACTTCCCACCTGCAGATTATGTCTCAAGAAAGCTGATTAAATGAACCCGTCTCAGACTGGCTGTCCAGACAGGATATAATCTCTCAATCCAAGTCATCATTAACAATGTGTGTGTGTGGGCTTCACTGAACCACAACAGCTACGGCTCCTGTTACAGTCCAACTCCCTAAAAGTCAAGGAAAGAAAGGCAAACATGGGAGAAAACTCGGTAAAGAATTAAAAGGAATTCTCGCCTATTTCAACATCCAGATGTAGAAGAAGTTGTTTAAAACTCATCTGCTGCCTCTTAACATTTCCTTATCACATATGATATCATCAGTAGTCTGTAAACATGCTGAGTGTGTGGTTTGCAGTCAGGCTGGACTATCATGATATTATCATCTATTGACTTATCATGATATTGTGTTGCAGGGGCGTAAATATAGACAGTGCAGGCAGTACGGTTGCAGTGAGATTCTTTTCTCACTATTAAACGCTAATGTAGTCACATACAGTGAAAAATCTTGGAGAAAAAAGTCGATGAAATCGGCCGATCGAGAGAAGACGTTCAACATCGAGTCTTCATATCGTTAAAAATATGGGGGTCTGTGGTGGATGTGAGGTGTGATGGATGAAAGCAGGGCGACAGTGTGAGAGACTGAAGAGGCCTGGCTCTGTCTGTGCATAACCACAGTGAATCATGTCCTTATGAGTTTGTTAATGTACTTCATTTGCGTAAGATCCATCTGTTAGTGTTTGTGTGTGTGTGTGTTCAGCTGTGATCACGACCTCTCTCTAACTCCTGTCATGTTTTCAGGTCTGTTTTAAACAGCTCTGGTCGCCCTGCTGTGTTCAACTGTAATTAGATTAAAATGAGGCAGATCTGTGTGTGTGTGTGTGTGTGTGTGTGTGTGTGTGTGTGTGTGTGTGTGTGTGTGTGTGTGTGTTTTATCTTATCTTTTATCTACCCACTCCAGGAACCTGTGCGTATCGTGTCCCGTGTTCATACATGTGTAACGTACGTCAGTGTCTTTCATCTTCTTACTACAGTTTATTTCCTTTTATGGCTGAGTGTTTGTTGAGAGGCTGTTTGTGCTCCGAGTGCTGGATCCACTGATTGTTTTCATCATCACTTTATTGTCTGCATTAATTGTTTCGTCTGTGAAATGTCAGAAAGTAGCAAAAATTGTCAGATCAGTGACATCATATTCAGCAGAGAAAGTAAAACTCTGGCCTCTGCCGCGCCAGATTTTTTAAGAAACAGAAAATGTAGCTCAACAGTTCACCTACATTTTCTTGATTCGCCTCCATCCAATCATACGTTAAGGTGAGCAGTATATCAGGTTGTGTTGTATAGTAATTTGCTTCTCATTGCTCATACTACAGGTATGCAAATCGCCCACGCCCATTGATATTGTACATGTAGTGCTTTTACAACACAGAGATGTCACTCATATGGACAATGCCTCGACCGGATCAACCGCATATTTACTGCCAGTGATCTGTGTAATAAAAGTAAAGAGAGAGCTGGAAACTATTTTAAGAAAAGATGAAATGCGCTCTCATCAGGCTGTTTGCTTTCTCAAAGTGCCATCAAAGTGTTCAAACGTCCAGCGGAGACTGTCGAGGCTTTTGGAAGACAATAGAAACCAGAGGGGTTTTTGATGCTGACTGATGTCAGAGCCTCTTCCCAGAACCAAGCGTGTACTCAGTGAACCAGAAATAGAGGTTTTAATATTAGAAACCAGTTAATATACAAACACACCAAACAACAGAAGCACACATTTACTTCCCCGCCTGTGACCACTCCCATAACGCCGAACCTGGGAGGGACAGCAGGACTCAGGATGTGAATGAACGTCCTGCCAGATGGAACAATAAACGCGGTTGAAGCAGGGATGAAACTTATCTTAAAAACAATACACCCATGGCGGAAGTTTTGACGCCGTCATCAATGACTCACTGCAAACATTACAGTACGTCCACCTGCCAGTGTTAACATTTGATGTTGTGGTTCAACCCATTGAAGGAAAGGAGGGGGAAATTATACAAAAGGGGATTTTTACATCATCACTGTCGTCGGTTTGACTTCAAAAAGTGTGTTTTAAAGAAAAGATCGTCTGGTTTTTCCACAGTGGCCGTGCACTTTTAAAATGATGCAACAGTTTCAAGCAGGTTTCCATGGCCTCTCAAAGCCTTCAGCACACACACACCCACAGGAACCTCACGTGAGGAAAAGAAAAACCTCCCAGTGCAGCGTGCGTACCTTACATCGCCCTTTATCCAACAAGAAAATAAAAGCTGCATTATTTTACAATCTGGTGCCACTGATCACGTCTAACCACCGGCCATTTCTTCTCAACAAAGACTTTTAGTTTCTCTCGTCCTCTGCCAGCCGTCATGTGCCCGGTAGTCTTACTCTTGACTGTCACAAGAGACATGCCCCCCTGTGTTTTATCACACCACACTATTACAGCCTGCCTTAATGTTAGTCATTTGCCCTGAAACCTTAGTTCTAGAGAGGAATGTCGTCTCTGCAGAGCCTCAAAGTGATCCCACTGTAATTTAGGTAATTTTAGACTTCAGTATATTTCCTGGTTTCCAGAATTATTTGATTGCACCACACACCAGGGGGGATGCAGTAGGTGGAGACACACAGATGTAGCTCAGCACATGAGTGTGTAGTAATTTGAGCGTGTGTTAGTGTGTGTGTGAGGGAGATTATGAGACAGATACTGTTAGAGAGCTTTTATGCAAATGTGTCACCACTGGGGGGACGTTATGTGGAAGTGTAGTTAGAGTTTAGGAAGCTGCTGTGTGAGTTTGAATGTAGCACGTGGCAGTCAGAGATGTGAGGGTGTGTGTGTGTGTGTGTGTGTGTGTGTGTGTGATGCCCATGTGCTCATAAGCTGCATTCAGGAACTGAAATGGTGTCAGCTGCGGTTCGTAGCTGTCTGATGACACAGTTTCCCTTCTTTGCATGTACTTCTTTAACTCGCTGTCTGTGTGGTTTTGACTGACAGGAGCCTACCTGGTGCCCTATCTCATCTTGCTGATACTGATCGGCATCCCGCTGTTCTTCCTGGAGCTGGCAGTGGGGCAGCGGATCCGCAGGGGCAGCATCGGGGTGTGGAACTACATCAGCCCTCGGCTGGGGGGCATCGGCTTCGCCAGCTGCGTGGTGAGTGACACAGTACAGTCAGGAAGGGTTTTGCAGGGTGTGAAATGTGTAGCTTTTTTAAAGAAAAAATTTGAATGCCCTTTAAAAAACGCTTGCTGGACCTTTTTATTGTTGCCAGGCAACCACCCAACTTTCATATGAAGGTATACCTTGAAACCGGTGTATTGCTGCAACCCCACTGTGTGTTACGAAATTATACAAACTGTAACCTGAAACTATTTGTGGCGTCTCTGGTGCCAGTTATAAAGCTTTCTAAGGAAAAATGTGGTGAAACACATTAAGTGATGTAATTCATGTTTCCGGCAGCGACTTTAAGTCAGCAGCACAAATGACTGTAACAAAAACATGATGATATTTATCTAAAGATGGCTGAAAAGGAAGTTGTGGCTCCGTACTCAGAAAATAAAGGCTGTTCTTGCAATAAGAAAAAGAGACGTCAGCGCACTGAACATATGCGGAACAATGTTTGTCACTATTCTGATCATTCAAACATCTTCATCACATCGTGTGGTTTTGTGCGTCCAAACTTAACTCTCCTCTCTTCGCTGCAGGTATGCTTCTTCGTGGCTCTCTACTACAATGTCATCATCAGCTGGAGTCTCTTCTATTTCTCCCAGTCCTTCCAGCAGCCTCTGCCATGGCACGAGTGTCCACTCATCAAGAACAAGACCACTACATGTGAGACACAGTCAGACATGTTAGGACCAGATTCACTCAGTACGATTACCTGCACAGTTGAAGTAAAGTTATAGGACATTTAACTGGCCTACTGTCCTTGTCCCTGTATACAAGCACGGGAGGGGAATCCATTTATTGAGCCAAGTATGTGCGACTCTCTACGATAGGTGGAGATATGCCCCCTTTCAGCTTGTTAGTACTGGACCTTTTTCCTGTTGACCTAGTACATCACAGACCAAACAAGTTAGCTACGGTTAGCTAGCTGCTAACTGCTACCATGGTGGACAACTTTTCAGCTCTGTACATTTGGTCCGTCCAAAAAGTCACAGCTCTGGATGTAGATTTCTCCATGTTGTTACCGGCTTCTTCTTCTCTTACACATTTAATGCTATTGGACTTCTGGGTCAAAGCCCGGGGCGGAAACTGTGGAGCATGCTCAGAGCACATGATCTGGGTGTGTTAGTCCCACTGTGACAAATTCACTTCAGGACCATTTCACTCACACTAACATGTTTACACAGATTAACACAATAAATCAAATTCCTCTGATGTCATGTAAACGTACTGAGTGACCAATCAGAAGGCTTTTATAACACTTGCCCAGTAAAGCACAGACCCTGCAGTCAGTTTCATCAGAGGTACATGACATACAGGCTGTAACTTCTTCCGTTTTGTCCGTAGACGTGGTGCCTGAGTGCGAGAAGAGCTCGGCCACCACCTACTACTGGTACCGCGAGGCCCTGAACATCTCTGACAGCATCTCTGAGGGCGGAGGACTCAACTGGAAGATGACCTTGTGCCTGCTGGCTGCCTGGTCCATGGTTTGCCTCGCCATGATCAAGGGGATCCAGTCGTCTGGGAAGGTAAAGAAGAAGAGATTTGGTTCTCTGTTAGCATTTTTTAGTTTTGGAGAAAAGATGTTCATGAGAGGAGGAGAACAGAGGGACAGGCTTACTGCAGCTGCCCTGCAATCCCAGCAGCTTGGCCTATATAACTGCTCCAGTATAACTCTTGTACCCTGGAAACAGTGACAAAAACAAAAGGTCGTTTTCTCACCCAGTTTTTTTTTTTTTTTTTTTTAAATCCCCTAACACATAATTAGCTCACTTTAAGGTAGAGGCTTACAGAGTGCTAACTGCTCCGAAGCCTGGTCTAAAGACGCTGCTGAATGACTACTGTAATGTGACTTGACAAATTTTTCTAATGATACAGTCTCAGATGTGACCCCGAGAGCTCATGTGATCCTGTGTGGGATTTCTGTCTTAATGTACTTTAGCTTAGCAAAGCTGACAATAGCGTGACTAGCATCCGGAAGGATTAGCCCGCTGGGTAAATGTTGGCGTTTGCTTGAAAACTCACCCCGCTCCTCCTCTTTCCTTTTACAGGTGATCTTTATCATTGCACACCCTCTCATGTCATATGATAAGCATTAGCCGGGTCTCCTCCGAGGTCGCGGTCGAGCTTTCGCTAATTGGAAGAATGGTCGCACTTGTTAATCTTTCCAGAAAAAGCTTTGATGAGGAAGTCATTTGATTTTGGTATTATCCCCACCTCTTATTATCTCAGGTCTGGGCTCAGATACAACAAAGTGTGCGGTCAAAATGAATACACTGTATTTCAGGGATCACATTTTTTTGGCTGCAGTGGAGTAAAGTCTTACAGAACTTAACTCAGTGAAATGAGTCTTTGTAATCGTGCCAACATCAGAGAGAATTAACACCCAGCTCTGCAGCTCCGTTTGGGCTTTTAAGCCTCTTTTAGCTCATTATTTTGGTTTTACAGCACATTTACTGTACGATGCAGTCTTAACTGCGTTCATCGACTAATGTAATGTTTCTACGACAAAGGCTCTGACAGACACACAGTACACAACCTGTCCAGGACCAAACAGTGGAGACACAAAGTTAGTAGTGAGCTGGTGGAGACAGTGGAACATGGCTGCCATATGTTTGTCTCAGGAGCTGGTGGAGACCAAAGCAGAGCTGAAAAGAGTGAACTCAACATTTTTTAAGCCAGTTGTTGGCTGAGCTTTTTAATGTTTTCTTGCCCCCTATTGGCCAAAACAAAAGATGCAGCTGATGATATCAAGTGCTGCAGGGATGACGTGTTTTGTCGGACAACCAAGGAATTGTTAACCAGGAAGTAAGCATCACCCTGGTCCCCTTGTCAAGTTTAAGACACTTACAAGCAAGATCATTGCACCGTTTTTAGGATTTTTGGAGCATAAATTCAATCACTAGAAGTAAAACACTAATGTTAGGCTATAAACAAATGACTAAAGAGTCACATGACTCAATGTTGCCACCACAATGAGGCTGTAAAGCCGTTTAGCCACTTGTTAGCAGCCGCCTTCCTGAGACATGTAAAAGCTTCTGAATTCGCAGGATGTCTTTAAACATTTGAAACTGTTTTACAAGAAAAAGAGAAAAAACAGGGATTTCGATTTAAAAATACTTTGATACTGATTTTTTTTTCTTAACTTGTATTTTGAAAACAGCGAGAGTTATCTACATGATTGATTAACGTGGGGACACAAGATAAAAACTGGGAAAATTTTATTTTATTTCATGTCGTGGGGACTCTAAACTTTGGGTCAAAAAAATGTAGGTGAAAGGTGTTTTGCAGAGACTAACAGGTCAGAGTGAACGGACGTCTCATTACACTGTAACTCTTTTGTAACGGAGTGAGAAAGCCGTCCGTCTCTCTGTCCTCAGCTCAGGTCTTATCCAGGCAGCTGTCTGCTGTTTACTTGGCACCACCGAGCCCTCGTCTTTTGCGTCGCGTTCACCACAACAGCAGCAGACAAAACAACAGAGGTGCTTTAATCTCAGAATGTGCCGTGATGGTTTTGCGGTAGGAGACAGTCTCATTTCCCCCCCCGACTACTACATCCTGCAGCCTGGCAAGAAATGTCACTGATAACCACAATCATTGTCACAATCTATCTCGACTGCTGCTCTGTCAGAGGAGCTAGATAATGTTCAAGTCCTTCACTGCTGTTGGAAAATACAATGAACCGCTAAAATAAAGATATACAGTGTTTATTTAATATGAAAAAGAAATACAACGCTCCAAACATAAGCTGCCGAGCTGCTGGTTAATTGTACAGTTTGAGCCAGATGGTCGTCCTCCAACTACCTGGTGTGTCTGGATGGCCTTTTCAGTTGGCCACAGTAGAAATGGGCCTGAACTTTCCCTCGCAGGGGCCGGCTGGAAAGTGTCTTTGAAGTTTAATCAGCGCTGTGCGGCACAAAAGAATATTAATGCCCTCTCTCCACACATGTTCACAAAAGCCTTTTCCAAGGAATATCCCTGCTGCCATCTGCATTTCTCTCCTGTTCAGTGTGTGTGGGTGGGCGTGAAAGGGATCAGGACGTTTTTGGTTGCCATGGTTATACGCGCTCTTTCGGCTTGGCTTGATTGTCAAGAGTGTGGCCAAAAAAAAAAGAAAGAAAGAAAGAAAGAAAGAGAAGGGGGAGGCACGATTGGCTCATGATGGGGAGAGAAGGGGTCTGTCATGGATTTGGTAAAATTATAGTGAAATTAATCAAAAGTGTTTGAAAGTAGCTGAACAACATTCATAGTAACCCACTACTGTACGTATATGCCAAATAATTTAATGAATAATGTTATGTTTCAGACGTAAAATAACATTTAAATTACATCTTCTTATTAAGGAGAGAAAGTGTGAAAACATATTTTTTAATGATTTGTAATTACAATAATTAACTTTATTTTAATTTACAAAAATAATATGGATTTTATTATCCTAGTAGGCTGCCAAAAGTTAAATTTATAATTTATATAAAAAACACGATACTTGACATCTGTGTATCAATGCGTATTACAACACAAATACTTTAATGTCGATCGACTGATCAAGTTAACAGTATGACCCTATGCACCTGGGTGTCTCCCCTCAAGGATGCTAACACGTCTGTCGTTCATCGTGTGAACACCTGTCCTGTAGTATCAGTTTATAAAGATAACGGCACCGTTCTCAGAACATGACCTTTGGGAGAAGCACATACTATCTGCCATGACACAAAACCTTTCATAATACAAGTCTCAGTATCGATAGAACATAGGAGTGAGGTTACAAAGGAACAGATATCTGCTTATCACACAAAATGTTTAGCTTTGTGCTGACCAAGGCCACGACGGTGAAGCGCTGGGAGGGTTTTATCAGAGAAGAAAAGCTGACAAGCTGCAGCTGTCAAAACCTCAGAGAAGAAATGCACTATGGTTGTGACATCTGACTTTATATTGAGGGATTTATGTTGGTTTTCTGTGTCCATTTCCTTGGGTTTCGCAATTAATGACCAACTTTGTATCTGTGATGTCGTCAAGAAATCAAGTTTAAAGCCTTTTCTTTGAGAATGAAAAGGAAAAACTCAATTGTCCCTTCTCGCAGCTACAGATATTTTTCCTCGAGCCTCCCTGAGTAACTGGCGGAAAATCCATGACCGTCCCTCCACCATAAGCTAGATTTGTATAACTTCCTGTTTGAAGTTTGAAAGTTAAAAGTTGAAGACAAAATCCTGGAGTTGAAAAAAAGCCTTGTTTGTTTACTCTTGTCTGATTAGTTCGTGCAAATGGTTTATTTTTGGACAAATTTTAAATGTTGAATAAAGTGATTTTGGTGATATTTTACTATTTAAAGCTCAGATATTTTTTTCTGACAGAAACGTCCATCACACGTGTCAAAGGACTGTGAAAATCCATCAATATATATATTTTTCTGGCTGTGATTAATGGCACCATTTTGGCTATTTGTACATAAAACATGATTTTTAAAGGCAACTTGCATGTTTTCTTTAACAGTCTGGGGTAAAATCAATATAAAATACAACAGTTTAAAGTTATATGCCCCGCCCCTCAGCCTAAATAAAAAACATAAGTCCCTCCCTAGTGCTTAAAAAATTATTTGACATGCCTCGCCCTTTCTTCACCACCCCTCCCGCCTCATAGATAACAAACAGTCCCGTAGGCTGCTACACAACAGGGAAGTCCCCAGTATGACTTCCTGTGGGGGAAGAAGCTGTTTAAGTTTAAAAACTGTCCATTATCAGAGAACAAACTAGAGGACAAACCTCTCTGACATAAACTCCCGAGTACTACAACAATTCTTCATGTCTGAGACTCCGATCACAAAGAAAATCACCTCACTCCCTGCCTGAACTTTCAGATATCTGAATGAATCCTGCTTTAGGTTGAATCATCCTTTTCCCTGGAAGCCGATACGCAACACAGTCTCCCTCAGAGCTACATATGGACCACCATGTAGGAGACGCAGTGTCTCTGAATCACCAACTCTGCCTATGACTCAACCTTAAACCATCTCCCAGTGCCTGCACCCACACCCACTGCCAGCACAGTAAACCCACGTGTCACAGCGTAGCGGCTGAGTCAGGCCTCTCAGTCTTTAAGTACCTCCACCTAGTCTACACAGAGACGGAGGGAAAAAAGACAAGAGGCCCGCTGTCTAATTAGCGGGATAATTGGACAAAGGGTCTTATAAAGGCTCAGCAGCTACCGGCTCTGCCTGGAACCCTGCTGGTGTCGCTTACACAACTTTCACGGTACATTAAGTCATCACCACTCACACATGTAATGTTATTATCTGAGATACATAAAGCAAAAGTTTCAACAAAATGTGTCCAACTTTTAACAGAAATAAGAAACAAAGGAAAAAAAAACTTACTTTCTCCTGTAATGAAATACCATCAACTTAAAAACTCTCTTTTCTAAATAATTTCATGACGAGTTATTGTCATCAACACTGCAGAGACAGTCGGGCAGTAAGTTCACACCACATGTATTTTTACAGTCAAGAAACACGCACACACACACACTTCTGACAGGAACTGAACAGCCGTTATTTTCTCTTCATCACCAGATTTCTTAAACGCGACTCAGTAATTTAGAAACTCAGGATAACTGGCACTGAGCCACACGTGATTCACATCAGAAGTGGTCGACTGAAGTCTGTACTGAAGCGGTACAACATGATCTGACTGATCTTGAAACTAGTTCATTGGCATCAGCAAAAAACAACAACAAAACAACTGAATTTAAATGCAGCTTAGGTCGATTTTTTTCAACAGATTGTGTTTAACAAATTTGTCCTTATTTTTAAAAGTTCACCTCTAATTACCGTTTCAATTATGCATCAGTTGCTTGTAGTAGTTTCGTGTCTTCTAAGACTCAGAGGAGGCGTAAAATAAAATATGCAGAGTGACTTAATTAAAGCGCAGACTGAGCTGTGTGTGGTGAACACTTAATAAGAGCGAGCTCAAAGTCCAGGTCACACAGATTAAAATGAGCTTGTTCATATTCATAATTCACAGTTTGAATTTTGAACTTAAATTCACAGTCACAAAAAAAATTATTTAGTTTATGATCATGTTTTCCATTGTTTTAAATAAACTGAATCTTGCGCTCATTAACTTGCGAATATTTCTAAGGACTGAATGGATGCTTTAACTCGATTTGTCATTTTAAAGTTGTTGCAGATGTCGCTAATGTTTGGATGTGCACAACTTAGAAGTCTGAACTGATTTGTTCATAAAAGTCCTTCAAATAATAGCCATATGAACTGGCTTCAGCAGTCGCTGTAGCTTTGTTGTCCTAGGTGCCGTTAACACAAGCTGTGCATGTTCAAGTTCATAAGTTTCTAACAGGTTGTTTTGTTTGCCTGCAGGTGATGTACTTCAGCTCCCTGTTCCCGTACGTCGTGTTGATTTGCTTCCTGGTTCGGGCTCTGCTCCTGAAGGGCTCCGTGGACGGGATTCGACACATGTTCACACCCAAGGTAATGCACGTTTCATGCAGACGTTTCTCTAAACTGTGAAGGTACAAGTTCAGAGAGTCGAGGGAAAAGTCTCTGTGAGATACTCAGCCACAGGAGGGAGATCCTGATTGCAGGGCTCCAACAATTCTTTTCTTTGTAGATTAATCTGCTGATTTTTTGGTCTATAAAAGGTCAGGAAAAAATTAAGGTGATGCCTTCAAATATTTCCAAATCTTTAGTCCAAAATCTAAAGATGACAAGAAAAAAACATCAAACTTAACATGTGAAAAGCTGTAACAATAGATGTGACTGATTTCTGCTTGAGCAATGACTAAAATGATGTATCGACCATCAGCGATCGCTAAATTGTCTCAGCTCTGCTGCATGTCGACACCCTGCTGTTATTTCCCCTCCTTAATACTGAACATTAAGTGTGAACATCAAGCAGCGCTGCTGAATCTACTCACTGTTTACCAAAAAAAAGGTGTCTGAACTCAAAATTTAAATGTACGCTGTAATAGGCCGGCTCCTCGGCAGCAACAGGCCAATGGCACCTCGGGCTGTGGAATCATGTCGCCATGGAAACAGGAGTTACCGAGGCTTTATGTAACCAAGCAGCAGGAGAGGCTCGCTCACAGCAGACTCTGTCTGTCTCGTGTCTGCTCAGTGTCCTCGGCTGACATCTTACAGCTTCAAACAACGCGTCCTGCCTCCATCTTCTGTGTACCTGCGGACATCAAAGTCCTGCTGCGTGTGTGTTCTGCTCTGCGCTCAACAGTTTGAGACCTTTGTGACAGAAAACTGCACTGTGGAAACTGTCAGGACGCCAGGTGTCATCTGGCAAGAGGGTACACTGAGAGTCTGTCAAAGACAAATAGAAGAACATGTTACTGTGGTCAACTTTTAAATGAGGACCAAAATTTATACTTTTAAAGTTTTGGCTTTATCGTCATTGTCACCAGAGCAATTTTTTCTTGCAGTCAGGTGAAGCACAAAACACGAAGGCTTAGCATGAAGCATATGAATATGTGAAACATGCTCAAAATCCCCCACATCAGCTCAAATAAAACATCCAGCCATTGTCGCCCCAACTACAGCTGAGCAACTGTTGCTCAAAATTCAATACATCTAAGTTAGAAAAAAGCAGCTTTTGACAACAGTGTTTGTCAAATTCTAATTAATTTTTATCAAAGCTGACACCAAGATTTCTGGCCTGGGCATCAAGGGTTTGGCGCCAGGGGCCCAGGTGGTTTGCTATACCCCTGATGGAGTTGGAGGGGCCAAGTAAGACCACCTCTGCCTTACTATCATTAAACTGAAGACAGTTTTTTGGCATCCAAGAGTTCACATCTTGGAGGCCGTCCAAGAGGGGCCCAACTGTGTTGTTACTGTTATCACCTGGTTCTAATGGGAGGTAAAGCTGAGTATCATCTGTATAGCAGTGTTAGGTGATGTATTGCATGGAAGATGGAGCCTAAAGGGAGCAAAAAAAGGGCAAAGAAGATGGGTCCCAAGAGGGAGCCCTGGGTGCACCACAGGTGATGGGAGTAGAGGAGGAGAACAGGCTTCCAAGGACCAGACCATCGGAGATTTGCAGATTTCTGTTTCCATCCTGAAAACAGTCACCCATATAAACAGATATGATCGTATTCTTTCAGTGACAATCCTAACTGTAGACTGTGTTTCCAAACTAAGCCGAACTCTGTGTTGTTTTTTAGTTGGAGATCATGTTGGAGGCCAAGGTGTGGCGAGAGGCGGCCACGCAGGTCTTCTTCGCCCTGGGCCTCGGCTTCGGCGGCGTCATCGCCTTCTCCAGCTACAACAAGCGGGACAACAACTGCCACTTCGATGCCGTCTTGGTATCTTTTATCAACTTCTTCACCTCCGTGTTGGCCACCCTGGTGGTGTTCGCAGTGCTGGGCTTCAAAGCAAACATCATGAACAGCAAGTGTGTCGCACTGTGAGTAGCTTCTTCTCACATTCATGTATTTATAGACTGAAGCTGCATTTCCTGCAGACCATCACAGAGCTGATGTACAAGACGTTCAGGTGTGAATGTGACTCACAGTGAAACGGTGATTGTGGCTTTTTGAAAGGTGAAGCAGCTCTGTTTTATTTTTGTTCTTTAGACAGTGAGAAGCAGAGAAGGAAACAGTTTAGGGGAAACAGTTTAGAAAAAAGCTCCTGCAGAACTTGTTCCAATGATGTTTCAGACTTTTCTCTTCGGTATTTTAAAGTATGAAGGTCAACCCACCATTTACTAAAAAGTGATTACCCAATCGTAGCATAGCATCCATAACTAGGCACAGCCACAGGTCTGTTAGTCTCTGTATCGAAGACTGGATTTTTAACTTTTCCAAAAACACAGCAACAAAAGTTGACTGTATTAAATGGTGTGTTTACCTGCCCAAACAGGAGCTGCAACTGTTCTGCTACTTAGCTGATGAACTGTATAAAAGAAGTCGACGTAGCCACTGTAACCTTACCCATTAGAAACTCAGCATTTTGGCACCTTCTTGTTTCTTCTTGTCAGTCTATGCTTAACACAGGTTACCAGCCTGACGGTGCCAGGTACCATTCTACCCATAAATAGCCTGTTTTCAAAATACACTTCTGTTTTCACGGGAAATGTACAGTCTGCATACAGTCTCTTTCAAAATAAAAGCACAACGTCGGTACAACTCCACCAGTTGACGTGTTTTTTCCTTCAACAACAAACACATGTGGTTACGTTGAGCCAACACACACACACACACACACACACACACATGGTTGGGTTTAGGAAGAAAGAACAGGGTTTGGCTTTACAATCTTACAGGAAGTGAACACGGGCCTCCCGGCTGGAAGTAGGTGGTATTCGGTCGTTTGACTATCAATAACTTCTCCTGTGTTTTTTGTTGTTGTTGTTGTTGTTGTTGTTTTTTAGGAACACCCAGAAGATAGTGACGTTACTGGGGAATGGCATTGAAGAAAGCCTGATCCCCCACCACATCAACCTCACTCAGGTCAGCCAGGTCAGCACTGAAGACTACCACAAGATGATAGAGATCATCAGAGGGGTGAAGGAGGACGAGTACGACGCGCTGGGACTGGAACCCTGCAGCATTGAGAACGAGCTCAATAAGGTACGTGTAAAAACTGAAAGTCCTGGAAGTAAAGAAGTCTTGGTTACTTCTTTACTTTCATGAATATAGTCACACTTCACAACATTGCATTCTGGTAAATTTTATGCACCACTTTATGGTGAAAATGTCCTAAATTTTGTCAAAATAAAAGTCCTGCTACTTTCATGGGGACAAATGCACATGTTGTAAATATTAACAGGGACACGTCCCCTCAAAATCTACACCAATGGAAGAAACTATTCCTTTAACTACATTAAAACAGCGTCGTCATGTCTTACTCACCTCTCCACTGCTTCAGCTTGATGACGTTAAGCAGCTCTTAAAATCCAACACTTTCTGTGTGTGTTTCACAATAAAAGCTTCCAGGGAAAGGGAGGGGATTATTCCTGCTTAACTGCTCACAGGGTTTTAATGTGAAACAGACGAAACATGACGGACGAGTTTTCATGATACCTACAAAACAGGGGAATTAGAAATAAAGGTTCATGAGGTCACCATCTCACATAAAACTGGGGTTAAATAAAGTTCCTAGCCACTAATTTTTTTTAACCTCTTCTTCTTCCTCCTGTCTCCCCATCAGGCGGTCCAAGGCACAGGCTTGGCCTTCATCGCCTTCACAGAGGCCATGACCCACTTCCCAGCCTCGCCCTTCTGGTCCGTCATGTTCTTCCTCATGCTGGTGAACCTCGGCCTTGGCAGCATGTTCGGCACCATCGAGGGCATCCTCACTCCGCTGATAGACACTTTCAAAGTCCGCAAGGAATTTCTTACAGGTTAGAGAGACCTCTCAGCACCTCTCCTTTAAGTCATGCAAAGATCAGATGGATTCTAAAGAGCACACATTTGAAATCTTCCTGTGCAGAGAGATTTACTTTTTATACTTTTTATCAGATTTTTGAACCCTAGCCTGCAATTTGAAGGCATTTTGTAGAGTTCTGTAAAAGGACTGTGATCCCTGTGTGCCAACAAATGTCATGAGTGCAGGATTTATGGAGGCAGCGATGGCAGGAAATCTTGCAGACTTGGGTGGATGCAGGTTGCAAAAAGTCCTGTGCAAACTTGTTGTATGTTTAGTGTTGAGGTTACTTTAGTTTAATTCCTGGATGTCTGTAGAGTCTGAAGCAACTCAAATGGACTCCTCAGCCTTTCCAAAGATTAATGCTTTGGTCTAATAACTATTTACACATTAGAAAATGAACAATGAAATGACATAACAGTGAATCAAACTTCTCATCCATCTCCAGCACTGTGATGTCATAAATACCAACAGAAAGAGTTACAACCATAAACAGAAGCTTGTGTTGTGAGAAATGTCTGTATCATACTGTAATGCAGCGTGTGGGCAGCTTCTTCCTGGTTCCACAGAAATTCCTTGAAAATCAGTCATCCAGCATAACTTTACTCTGCACTCAGAGGCTAAAAAAGGATAACATTTTCAAACTGAGCTTTTCCCACAGAGAGAGGAGGAGATGAAAAGAAATATCTTAGAGAATGATCACAGAAAAGCTGCACCAAACGTGATTAATGATTTCTCAGTGGCTGCTGCACACTACAGTGAACATCCTGCTGCTCCTTTGACTCAAACTGCTTTAAATGGTTCCCGCTCCACTTACATATGATCCATTTAGCTCCGTTTATCTCGACTCTTCTAATATCAGTTTGAGTGTACACGGGGGGGTAGTGACAATAATTAATGGCACAAGTTTGCTGTTCATAAAGCGATGCCTTTTACGTATGAAAATAATATGAGTTGAAACGATGTCAGTAAGTTCACCTCATGTATCTGTCAGCTCGTACAGTAACCGACTCTCTGCTCCTCTCCTGCAGTGGGCTGCTGCGTGTTGGCCTTCTCCATCGGTCTCCTGTTTGTTCAGCGCTCAGGGAACTACTTTGTGGCCATGTTCGACGACTACTCGGCTACTCTGCCTCTGCTCATAGTGGTCATACTGGAGAACGTGGCAGTCGCCTGGATCTATGGGATTGACAAGTAAGTACAGGGTGGGAATCACCAGAGGATCCACAATATGATATTATCACGATAATGCTATGGCGATTTTAAATATGTTGCGATACGCTGAGTATGGTGACAAAATATGTTCTGATTTATGACCTTTTTTCAACTGTAAATTTTGTCCCCAAAAGAAAACTGTTTAATCTAATATGATAAAGTTTTCAGTCTGTTCTCACGCAGTCATTTTTTGCAGCAGCAGCAGCAGTAAAATGTGTGTAATGGACTAAAAAAAAGCAACTGATTAAATTATTCTAGTAGGCTACCTAAAGTTTAAATTATATTTTTCATATTAATAATTTATATAATAAAAAAAAATAGATACTTGGCACTGTGTGACGATGCGATACTGCCCCACAAAAATATCACGATACTTTGCCTTATCGATTTTTTCCCCCCACCCCCTGGTGTCCACACGTAACAGACATTTCAATTTAAAGCTTTTCAAGGAATTCTAAAACTAAATTTAAGACTGATTTTTTTGGCAAATAATATCAAATGTAGTCCCGTGCAAAGGCAGTTTAAATCAAATCTGTTTAAATCAACTTCACCTTTTAAAATTTGCGATTTAGTTTGATTATTTGGAAAATGAACCCTTCAGACACAGCAGCTTCCTCTCTGCAGTTCAGATTTGAATATTTTAGTCAGACAATCATAAAAACCACTCAAGTTATATATTGTGTATATACAGTCTATAAATGTTACAGTCTGCTCTCATGGCAGGTTTTGTTCCCCTATTTCCACATGCTGTGAGTGATTCCTGTAAGAACAAGCTGTCACTGACCGTACTGACTTTAGGAGGTCAAAAACAAACCCTTTGTTTGCCAAATACTATTTCTGGATCACTATTTTTGGAACCATATAAACAGCATGTAAAGGCCATCAGGTTTATGAAGCACTTATATCATGAGACCATTGTGAATTCTTTACCACAAAGTTCTGATCTCACCTCCCGCGGTGTCGCTCTCTTTTCTCTCAGGTTCTTTGAAGACCTGAAGGACATGCTGGGCTTTACGCCGTACCGCTTCTACTACTACATGTGGAAGTACATCACACCCATCCTGCTGCTGGTCCTACTGTGCGCCAGCTTCATCCAGCTGACCATGACGCCGCCCAGCTACAGTGCCTGGATACAGGAAGAGGTGAGTCAACGTCTCCAGCTCGTCTCCCCTGGGACGAAGGTTCAATGGAGGTGGAAGTTCTCCCGAACCTGGAACAAGTAAAAAGCAACTTAAAGAGTTCAAAGTAAACGAGGCAGGAGCTGAAAAAGAGGGGAAAGGCAAAGGTTTTACATGTTTAGGCGCTCTTAAACTCTGAGACAATCAACAGGATGTGCAGTCTACCACAGAGACATTCAAGCACCTGTTTGATCACATCAAGAGAAAACAGTCATTTTAAAAGCTTCAAGGATAAATGGGACAAAGTGTCCCTGCATGGACTCCTTAATTTGTCCAGTGAGACCAACACGCCTCAGCTCACTAAAGCAGCTAATTAGTTTCACCTGCAGCTGAACTGACTCAGTGACATGGCTTTACCTCACCTGAGTGAGCAGTGGTTGGTCATCATTTTGTCTGAAATGTAGACTCTTAAATACATTAAGCAGATCTCAGGGATGATGTGATGAGGCTGCAACAAACAATAATACTCATTATCATTAATAAAAAACATTTTGATCACATAAAAATTTGCACCAAAAGTGTAAAATGGTGAAACAAGTCTTCTCCAAACGACACTTTACAGGTCAAATATATTCATTTTACAATAAAAAGAATACACAGAAAGCAGCAAATCTTCATATCAGAGAAGCTGAAGCTGGTAAATGTTCATCATTTTCCCTCCATAAATTAATTTTCTGTTTTCTTTTCTCAGTTTTATAGCTCAGTGTTTTATAACCAGGGCCTGAAATAGAGACTGCTTCTGCTAAAATCATAAAAAACATTTATAGACTAATAAAATATAGCGTCAGCCCTCAGAGGAGCCATGTGACACAATAAAGTCAATATATTTAATAAATGTGGCTGTTTGTTCGGCCGTCACCTCCTGGATAAACTGATCAGGAGATGAGCTGTGACACAGCCTGGAGGGCTTCTCAGGGAAAAACCTGAGCCAGCGTTTCTGTCAGTGAAAGCAGAGGTAGGAAGAAACGAGCACATTCGCCTCTTCTCTCCTCACTTGCTCTCTTTTTGTTTATCAGCACAAATGAGACAAGCATTAGCTGCTAGCCACCTCACGCTCCCTTCGCCTCACTCACCACTGTAGGAGAGCAGGCAGCAGATCCTGGGTCAGATCTTCGGTCGGCCGCTGTAGCAGGTGACGTTTGGTCTTTGCAAACCCCCCAGTGCAGGGTCTAACCTGTGTAATGGCAGCAACAGAAAGTTTGCTTATGGGCTGTCTGGTCCCCCCAAGCTGGGGTTTGCATTGGCTGCATACAGGTTGCTACTCGCTCTCCTCCCAGCAAGGTGGTCTGTGGCGGTGGAGAGTGAGGTGGAGGACACGCTGTGGTTCGAGGCTCTTGATGAACATGAAGCTGTGAGCCTTTAGCTCCTGTTAGGAGAAAGCTAAACTATTAGCAACATTTTTTTTCATCTCTGAAACACTTCACTGAGATTGAGACATATTTTGTTTCATTTATTGTCGGACTGAAGTGGCAACTTTTTCTGCAGGATTCTCTGACATTAAATCAGCCATTCATCATCTGAACAGCCAATAGGAACAACCCTCCCTCTGAAAGACCTGTGATTGGACAAAGTTTCCAGTCACAGTCTAGATTTACTGAAGCCTGAAAACAGAACCAAGAAACAAAAAAGTAACATTTCATCCTCTGACACCAGTTACCAACTTGCTGTTTGTCTCCTGTCTGTCCTCCAGGCCAAAGAGCAGAGCATGCGTTTCCCTGCGTGGGGCATCGTGGTCTGCATCTCCCTGGTGGTGGTGGCCATCTTGCCAGTGCCCATTGTCTTTGCCCTGCGCTACTTCAACATCATCGACGAGAACACTACTGGCATCTCTACAGTCTCCTACAAGAAGGGCCGCATCATCAAGGAGACCGCCCGGCCGGGCGAGGACGACGACACCAGCCTGATCCAAGGCAAGTCGCCCAGCGAGGCGCCCTCGCCAATGCCCGGCAACAGCATCTACCGCAAGCAGAGCGGCAGCGGTGGCCCTGACGCGGACACTGCACCCAATGGCCGTTACGGTATCGGTTACTTGATGGCCGACATGCCGGACATGCCCGAGTCGGACTTATAGACTGACTTTAGTAAGCCCTGCCCGGCCGTCCCGGCTGGCCACTCCTCCCCTCCACCCCTCTACGTGCATTTAGTTAGCCGTATCATACATGTATATTTCAATTGTACTGTATATTCTTTGTAGATATCGTAGCTGCTCTCTTATTTGTCGTCTCTGAACCTTACATGACTGTCCACCTTTAAAAAAATAAGGTGTGGGAATAAATGTCATCCTCGTCTTACCCTTCACCCATTCGCTTGGCTGCGTCCCAAACTCATCTCTGGCCCCTGCTCCCTCCCTTTGCTGCCTCCTCCTTGTAGATGCTGCAGGAGACAATGTGTGTAAGCAATAACGTGGACACTCCACCAGGCCTACTTGAACAAGAATCTGTAAAGAGGAGTCTGCAGAGGAGCGAGTTGAGGGGTCAGGAGGTCACCTTGGGACCGTCCCTGTGTCTGTGGGCTGTGTAAATCAAGCCAGCTTCAAGTCCTGCTGTAAAAAATGGTCATGTACATTATGATCCCAAACTGCTGGCCAATAAGTCGTGAGTGTAGTAGCAGTTTAGCCACTCTGGGAGGCGTAACGATGCAAGACGCAGCAGGTCCTTCCTGCTGACAGTTCAGGTCAACCCAGTTCAAACAGCGAGAGGATGGCCTTTGAAAACCACTCCCATGATTGTTTGAGACTAAAGTGTGCCTAAGTAATTTATATTTGTTTATAGAATACATGATGGATGTTGTATATTTAAGGTATTCTGTAAATATAATATAAATATTATAAATATATTTATCTTGATAGTTTGGATATCAGAACACCATGTTTTTAAGGTTCAGAAGTACTTCAAATCCTTAACCTTTGTGTCTTTGTTTTTTACTAATGTGCTGTCGATGTTTGTGAGGACCGAGTCCTCCCTGTAAATATTTTTTTTTCCATGAAATGGCTTCAAATGCATCTTTTTTTCCCCGTCAAAAATTAAAGATCAAATATGGTCCATACCCTGAAACTTGTGTGATTTTTTGTCCTACAAATTTAAGGTGGTTGCCAAAGCACATGTCACTATATGAAAAGATATCTTAAAGGTCCACTGAGTCAGATTCAGGAGGATTTAGTGTCATCTATCAGTGAGGATTACAGATTACAACCAGCTAAAACTGCTCCTGGTTGGAATTCCCTTAGCGTTAATTGTTCATGAGCAGAGTCTTGTGTTACAAATTAGTTTCTCCAATGCAGTTTTGTACGTTGTGGACAGGCTGCTCTTGTAAAGATAAAAGTTATTCACAAAGCATCTCAGCCCTTACAATAGCTCCTAAGGTGATAAAATGTTAGAAGTAGAGAAAAGGACTTTTAAGGGGCTTAAGAGTTTTTTAAGCAGAGGAGAAAATGCTGGCAACAAGGCAGGGAGAACGTTTGTGGTGAATCTTATTGGGAATATGTTTCCCACTCAAGGCAGTAACACTACAACGCCAGAAATACAATAATCTAAGATATTTGGAAAATTGGAAAAATGCATCAGAGCAGCAGTGATGAGTTGAGTCTGTCTCAACCTTCCAACAGCAGCGATCACACTAACAATGACTACACTTTCACAGTTAGCAGTTCATCTCATATCCACTGGGTGTCCACACCCTGCAGGTGCACAGAGGGGCGTGTGTCTGACAACCAATCACATCTGTTAAAAGAATGCAACAGGGTCGACCACACCTCCTCACTGAGGTCAAAGTTTCTGTCCTTTCTTTGCTCAGAGTTGAACTTTCCTAAATCACTCCTGAGCTCGGACTCCTTACTGACAGTTTTTAGTCTCAAATAGGAACTCTCAGTGTGTCTGTGAATACGGCCCCTGATGATTTAAACCAAGAAAACTCTTAATAAAGCTGTTTCACTTGAAAAACAAAAGTGTTTTACTGAAGCTCTCCCCTTCACGGAGGAGCTGCTAACTATGGTGGCTGACATGAAAACATGAATGACCCTGTCTGGAGCCAGTCAGTGCTTCACAAAGTCAAGGATGCTTCCTTGGTAGGACGGGTTCTTCCAAGATAGGTCCTACAGAGGCTACGCAAGACTCCTTCCTAGCCTGTTCCACACGTTGGTAAAGGCTAGCGAGTGCCCAGGTGTGAGCCACTGAAGAGGCCCCACCTTCAATCTCAGCAAACTGTGTGCAAAGAATTGCGGGTACTTCCCAGCAAGCATTTTTTGGTTTAAAAAACGTCTAATAGCCGTCTACATGAAGACCTGACGTCTAGGCTAAATCACAGCTGAATTTGGGCTGTGAGTGAAAATTTGGTAGACGTCTAACCATAGCCAAAGTGTAGACGTCATTAATTATACGGCTATGTAGAGACCATGTCCAAAAAATGGAGATAAACATATTTTAATTACTGTTGACTCTCCATACGTGATTGAATATCATACCGCACGCCATTACATTTAATCAATTTCAAAATTAAATCGGCTAGATCTGGGTTACATGTAGCTAGATCATAAATCACGACTACTGCTTGCTGGGTTCATCCCTGCTGAGGATACACACACACATGCATCCTTGAAAATTCTCTGAAGGAAGGACTTGGTCCCCAGAAGGATCCTTGACACTGGAACAGTCCTTCAGCAGGATTCGATGACATACCCTCGTTGAAATTCAGCCATTTATGGATCCTCCACTGACTTTGAGAAGCACCAAGTGGTTTTTGTCTGTTCTGGGCTACTGTAGAAACACGGCGCTCTCTGTAGATGAGGACCGGCTCCATTTGTAGATATAAACGTGAGGAAAACACAACGGTTCTTATTTTCAGCTGATTATGCACTGAAGAAAACTCACTGATTATATTACACTCCATTTCTACCAACATATCCCCCTGAATCCTGCACACTGGAGCTTTAATGCAAGAAACACAAATACCACAATATCAAACATGCGATATCCAACCATAAACACAAAATGCTTCGTGTAAAGAAATCAGTGGGGAAAAAAAAAGAAGCAGAAACAAACCAGCAAATTGTATTAAAAAATGCGAATAACTAAAACTCTGATTCAAGTATTCAAAATTATAAAACAACAACAACAGAATAACACTTCTTCCTGTCCCCCGTGTTCTTTGGTAAAATGATCCTCTGACAACAACATCAGCAGCGAGCCGCCATCACAGTTCATAAACCAGCATTTACTGACAGTTTGACACCATCAAACCACTTCAAGAAACAAAACTTTGTACAGAGCCGGCACATGTCTGAGACGTCCTGTGTTCAGTTTACTGACGTGGAGTGAATGAGCTCACAGGTAAACACACACAAATGCACACACACACACATAAACACAGACATGAGAATAAATAACCAAGTATACACTTTAAAAAATGTCTTGTTCCTTTGGCTTTCTCTGCTGTTTCAGTTTCTTTTTTAATAAAATCATAATACAGGTAAACAAACATGTCAGTTCATTCGGAGCGTCCTGGACGTGTGTGCTGCTCGCGGCTCTGATAACAGCACAAATCACACCATCTGTGTCCCTTTTAGAAAAATGTCTCCTCACAAATTACAGAGATTGTCCTCTTAGTTCATGTGCATCCTGATTTTTTATTTCCTTTGATTGATTCATTGCATTGCGTCCCCTCCTCATCGTCAGTTCTTCATCAGTGCACTTGGATTAAAGTATGGCTGTCAGAAAATGAGGTAAACATCTCCTTTAACGTGTTCTGCTGACACATCGATCCAGCGGAGAGTTGATCCCTTTTCCACCAACACACTGAACAAAAGTTAAAACAAAATCAATATTATTGCCAATACCACAAATACTACTGCTGCACATGGTGAGGGCAAGATGGTGGAAATTATTATCGTATCATTTTTCTGGATATTGGTGTGAACTACAATGTGGCATGCATGCAAAATTAAATACATGCCAAAAATATTAAAGCAGCTAAAAGGTGTTTTCAACATGTTGCGAAATAGGGCTGCTCCACTCAAACAATACCTGCATTTGATCCTTTTCACAACAGGTGTCTGACCCTAAGCCGTCCCAGTTCCCCACCAGATCAACTCAGTAGTTTAACCCATCAATAAGCGCGAGTTAAAGTTAGCTGCATGATGCTAACAGTTAGCCCTGTCACTGTGTGTATGGCAGACTCTCCCAGCTAGTCTGTGGTGTGGTGAAGTCAGGTGCAGTGTTTTTTAAAGAGTTCAGCATGCAGAGATGTCACCAAAATATTTAAAAGAATGGCTACACTACACACTGCTCCATTCATATTGAAAGACGTACGCTATCGTATCATATTAGGGTGCTGGTAAAGTAATTTTTTAAATTTACCCAGCCTTATTATAAAACGCAAATTTAAAACTGTTGCCTTTCTAAATGATCTACACGAGCAAACAAGACCATCAACGAGAAAATGGGCTTTTTCTTTTACCGCCTGTCCCCCGGGTCAGATGTGACAGTGAATCGTTCGTTAGCCAGTTAACAGGAAGCAACGTTGACATTATTTTTGGTAGTTACACTGGACAGTGGGGCGGGATCAGCGCAGAGAAAAAGACTGAAGGAAAAAAAAGCTAAAAGGGACATGACATGACATGACATGACTCATCCTCGGACGCTCATTCAACAGACAAAAACTTGCAGGATTTGAAAGGAAAAACTGATTCTGAACTGTCCCTCTGCCTCCTACACAGGAATGTATTATGTCTGTTTAATTTATAATAAACATTGTGAAAATGTGGTTTAAATACATGATCAGATAAGTTGTGTCTCAAAAAATTCACAGTTCAGTTGAAACAGTTCTGCTTTTGTCCACAGGGGGCGCCAAATTCAACACCAAATGAAAGCTTGTAGTTGCGTCAAATAAAATAATGAGACATGAATCTAAGCTCGGGTTGTAAAGGGAATGAAGTCCATACATACAGATGTGTGGGCTCAGTCAAGATGGAGCTGCTCTCTCATTCTGGCTGCGATCTGCTCTCTTTTCTGGCAGTGTTTGTTCAGGTCTTTGACCTCCATCGGCAGCGTGCTGTTCCACACCATCAACACGGACTCCTCCTCTGAGAGCAGACACAAACTTTAGACCCGGCAGCATGACAGCGGTATTCACAAAGTGTGCGACCAACAGTGAACCATCTCACTCACCAACATGATGTGTGTCCTGTGGGATCCTTCTGCCCAAAACCAGCACCACATTCTTCCAGTTTAGTGTTTCTGTTCATGAAAAAATGATCTGTGGTCACTATCGACAGGAGACACAGACGCCTGACAGAAAAATGTGTTTAGATGCAGCATTTCAACATGTAAATACTAAAGACAGAGAACAGGGGGACAGGAAACATATTGAGTTTAACACGTGGACAAGCTGTGAGCAGGACGACGGGTTGTTTCACACGTTTTTATCACACAACAGCTCCGACACACTCACATGACTCACAACAACAGAGGACAAAAGAAAAACACAGCTGTCGTACAGTATTATGAGCTCTTCTTAAGTTGTTTTCATTCATTTTCTGACTCTGGCTGTTTCCACTGCATTTAAGATGTGCTTTAACAGGTGTGGAGAAAATTTCAGATCAATATGCACAAAGCAATTTGCTGTCATTTATACAGTTGCGTGTGAAATGACAGTGAAGAAAACACTTAGATACTTAGAGCTGAAACATTTGATCTGATCCACACATGAGCAGCTGTTACCTACAGTAAAAGGTCATTTAACATGTTGATATATTTAAAAGATTAATCTCTGGCTGTGTGACTTCGCTCTGTTGTCACTTACAAGTGTAAAACACGGCTTTATCAGTGCCTTTACATGATCACATTGTTCCCTCCAGACATATATCTGCTGAAACTGCCCAAAATACAAATTTATTTAAAGTCAGCACTAAACTTTGTCGCCAAGGAGACATAATTTGGGCAGTTCACATTCTCACCTTCTACCAAAATAATCCAGAACGTTCCTCCACAGGGGAGAAACCGCAGGACACACCGATAACGCATGCGAATATGTGCCACGTTCTTTCCTGCATTTCCAACATGAAACATCGACTGTCTGTTGAGTCTTGTTGGAGTGTGATGATATCTGTGAATTATTATTATATATTGAATAAATCTGCCTCTGGACTCCTCTTGCCTTCCATATCATCCCCAGATGACCATTGTTTTTATTTAAGGACATATTTCATACCACTTTGCTGCTTTGTGAAACACTGTCAGCAGTCATCAGATTTTTATCTTGATGGCAGGAAGCTTTCCCTTTAATACAGTCTGTAATCTGTAGATATTTCCAAAAGTGGCCTCATCCTTCCAGGTTAAATTTTCCCCTCACCCTTTTTTACCTTTTCTTTACCACTCAGCACAATAGACTGTCTGCCTACCTACTTTTTTCAGGATTGTGTCATTTCTTATGTACTTCTTGCCAGACTATTCTTGGATAAGCCAGGATAGGATTATCCATCCATCCATCCATCCATCCTTTTTCATTTTCAATGGGTTTAAAACGAGAAGTAAGTTCCTGTTCAGTCAGGATCCAGTCCAAAGCAGCATCTGTTCCACCCCAGTGTCAGGTGAGTTTTGCCGTTTCGATAGAAATACTATAATAGTTCATGTTCTCCCTTCTTTGGCCGGCATGATTTGTCCATATGAATTCTAGATCTTCTTCCATCCCAAAGAAAATGGTTCATCATTTTGTTACATCTTAGTAATAATCGTTGTGAAATAGATATTGGTATCATTCCAAGGGTTGGGGGTGATGTACATCCCTTTGTGTTAAATTCATTTTTTAAACTGTTTGCAGCTTTATGAATGTCTTTAATTCAATGCAATACTTTAAGAAGTTTGCTGGTGTTTCTTTATAAACCAGCAGAAAGAAAATTAAGACATAAAGTTAATCTTAAAGCTGTGGAACAAAGATGCAAATAAGATGATGACTGAGTGCGTGCACAAATAATCTTTTCCCTTAACTTCTCCTGAGGCACCAAAGATTATCACTATCTCATTTAAAACACTAAGACTTATCCTAATGAGGTCAGTCATAAGGATTGTATTAGTCAGTGAAATCCCCCTGTATTAACATGTGTTATATAACAGGTGTCAGTGTGGACTCCTGACCCACAGGGGGAGCTGTGTTAGTTTTAACTAAATGTTTTGTCCTTTTTAAAATTCAGCTTCAGGCAACATGATGCTCCAAAATCCAGTGAGGTCACTCAGTGTCAGTGTGAGGTTTCTGTCATGACTGTGAGACAGTCTGTGTTCCTCACACACACACACACACACACACACACACACACACACACACACACACAGCATGACGACACACAGCAGTGTCTTGAACACGTGACCTCAGGCTGACATCACAGAGAATAACACTAGATGCATTAATGATTAAATAAACAGATACAGGTTTAGCACCCACCTATGAGCGCAGAGGCCATGCAGCGGATGGAGCGGCAGCAGGGGCCGATGACCTGCAGCGTCTGGTGTTTGGAGATCTCCAGCAGCAGCAGGTGGCCCCCTCTGGTGCCGATCCAGAGCGTTGCAGCGCTCTGCACCAGCAGGGCCTTCACTCTGGCCCAGGAAGGAGCCGCTTCAGTGGGCAGCTCCGCCTCGCTGCCGTGCCTGCCTCTGCAGCCAGAGTCGTGTCTGCAGGGCGAGAAGATGGAAAAGCACGACTCAACACACAAAGTCATGTTGTTTAGCATACTTTTATGATCCTTCCTGATACTCTGTGTTAGAAAGATTTTTCTTGCTAAGTGCTGACTGATGTGTCGGTGTCGTTTCTGCTCTGTCAAATGATTGATTAGTGAAACAGTCTTTAACCTTTGAGTTTCTGTTGAAAGTTACAACTCAGCTACTTCAGTCTGTTATTTTTTTCATGGCAGGAGACTGATTACGAAAATGCAAAACACATCACTTCCTGTTCTGATTAAAACAGGGACTGCAAATGCAAATTAGCTCTAAGCTACGTCAAGCTAAGGTACGGTGCATCAAATGGTAACATTTACGTTTTGAACTGTGAATGGACCCTTTAAAAAAAATTAAAAATCAATTTAAAAACAACAGAACACAATTAAATACAGCAACATGAAAGATATATGTATAAGTACATATGTGTGTGTGTGCGCGTGTGTGTGCTGTACCTGATGATCTGAGCACAGTCGATGCAGTCCACCATCCTCTCGCTCCTCTTATCCCAAACCTCCACAGTCGTCCCAGCCTTACTCAGGTAAATATATTTATCCACAACCATCCGAGACACACACGCCTCACCTGCCAACGACCGCTGCTGCCTGAGGATCACACACACACACACACACACACAAAGCTTTACCTTTAAATTCAGGCTTCACTCTAATCAAACCTTAATTATTTTCTATTTTTTATTTATTTTTTTTTACCGCAGTGAAAATGTTGTTTTTGAAATGCTAAACGCCATCAAGTATGGATAAAAATACGCTGTGAATTTTGGAAATCTTTCCATCTTTTATCAGTAAATATTTCCTTCATTTGACAGCTCTCTGGAGGGTTTGGAAATGTTTGGATCACTGGAGTCAGAAAACAATCCAGCTAATTTTACAAATGGTATAACACTGATAGCATCAGTGTAGCCGCACCACAAAATATCAGGTTGGATTTTAATGAATAGATGTGCAAAAAAAGCTCATACGAACCAAAAGATGTTCAGTTTCCAAACCTGTCTAATAAACTCTGACCTACGAGCTGCCTCTGACCTCTGACCTCTGACTGCCCCTCAGGACACAGACTCACTGGAAGATGAGGTTCGGTCTCGTGTCGATGTTCTTGCAGACGTCGTATTCGGCAGTGAAGGAGAGGATCTTGGTCCCGCAGCCGGCCCACACAGACCTGCTGTCCAGAGAATACAGCGACTGACCCAGACACATGACGGGCGTGTTGACGTGTCCCACGGTGAGAGTTTTAACCGGCTGCCCGTTCTCCTGCTGCAGGGAGAAGAACGAGAAGAAATGAAGTTCCAAACCGTTGCTGGACGAGATCGGAGTGACATCTGAGCAAAACCCCCGAGTGCCTTCGAATGAAACAAAAAAAATCATCTTTTATGGCTCATTAATTTAATATCTAATATTTACCTTGAGCACAGAGTCCTCATACACAGTGAGAACTCCATCAGCTGTTCCAACCAGCAGGTAATTCTTTCTTTGGCTGAGGAGAAATGAAAAAGGAGGTTAACTCTCCTCCAGCCTAACATCACTTTGTAGTGATGTTACAGACACTTACGTGCGGCGAGGGTGAACATGGAAGTACAGCGAGGTGACGGCGTCTGTGACACTCTGCAGGTGGTGCCAAGTCGACGGGTCCTGAGTGCTGATGACCACTAAGGAGCCAGACTGGGTGCCTGCCACCAGCCAATCACAGGCCTCTGTCGGGATCTGGACGGTCACGAGACACAAGACGGGACTGGTGTCGACTTTCTGGAGGAGTGAAAGAGAAAACTATTAAACATGAGTCAAACAAAGACATATTTTCATTGTGAAAATAAATTACAGGGTGACACTGAGTCTGTTACAGAGCAGGTTCAACTGGTCCTTAAATGTCGTGTTAAATATGTGAGGAAGACAAAGCACTGCTTTGTGTGACATGACGACTCTGTAATAACTTTAAATGGTTGTTTGAACTGAAGGAGGAGGAGGGTTACGGGTTAAAGCCACTGGCTGGCCAGAGCCCTTCTGTGTGGGGTTTGCATGTTCTCCCCGTGTCAGCATTGGTGTTCTCCAGGTGCTCCAGTTTCCTCCCGCAGTCCAAAGACATGCAGGTTTATTGTGAAAGTGAAACATGTTTCATCAGAAGAGGAATGAGACGTTGATCCAGCGCCATGTCACCTGATACTTCCTCATATTTGCTGAGCCAAACATGACAAAATGAAAGTATGACAAACTGCAGTCTGGGCTGATGCTTATATTAAGAACTGATTTTTAATTACAGCATTAAAGTTTAGTTTTAATACATCCTCTCTGTATATATTTAAGGAATAGTGTTCTTATAGTTTTTTTTTTTTGTTCTGGTATCTTTGTATTTTACTTTTTCTTTTTAAAATAATAATTTCAAATACACAAATGGAAATCTGACACATTTTTCTAACTGCAGCTGTTCTGTAATTCAAGTATCTGTTAATAAAGACAAATCTTTGCCAAAAAAAAGCTCATTTAGTTTTTATTAAAAATAAATAAAACCAAACTAAAGATGTGAAATGAAGATCTGACCCTTCATGCTGAGGTGATCAGCAGTGTTGTTAATACCTGTGTGGTGACCCCGCTGGTGTCCAGGTCCACGGCTGTGATGGAGCCCTGTCTGTGGGTGCTGCTGCCTCCACCCAGCCAGGCCCTGTGGCTGCTCAAAGCTCCGTCCCTGCAGCCGGAGCTCACTGTGAAACACTCAGCGTTGAACACCCGAGGAACCACCAGCTCCCTCATCAGGCACAGCATCTCTCCTGAGTTCAGCCGATCAAACACCTGCACACATCACACAAGACACACTTTATTTTGTTTTAACTGGCTCTGAAATCTCATCAAAGCCTCGCCGTGTTTCTGCACTGCTTCCTGTCACAGTGTGTCTATCTTCCCAGCACCACCAGAGGGCGATCTTACAAAGCTATGCCTTCTTTGTGCCTCTGCACAGTTCTCAATAAAAACAAAAACACCTTCTCCACAGTGTTCAGGTCCTGACCTGAGCAGACGTGGGTCGACTCTGAGGGCTCTCCCTCAAACAGTCCTTCATCAGAGCCTGGAAGCCCGGCCAGGGTGACACACCGTAATGTTTTACTGGATCTGTGGACAAGACGGAGAACAGGTGAGGTCATGTTTGAGTGACCTTTGGTGGCAGAAAATTACATATCCTGAAGAATTCAGGTCCATCATCACATTTGAGAAATAAGAACATTTGTTTAAATTAAAAAGTCTGATCTCATGATTTGTCTCCTAAAATAATTCTCTCGGCACAGCAGCTTTAAAAAGGACGGTGGCTGACACCAGATCATACACCAGCACAACAGACGTCTGTCAGTCTTACCTGGCAGTTTTCCCTGCACTGCGACCTCATCAAACTCACTGGGGAACTTCATGCCGTCAGAGATGCGCTCACCACAAGTCAGCAGGTCGTAGAGCAGCAGGCCGAACGAGAACACGTCAGCCTGCTGGTTGTAGATCACGTTACCTCGGGCGACCTCAGGGGCTCTGAAACCTGCCACATACACAGATATCAGTATAAAAAGCTGAACAAAATGTCTCCTGATGATAAATCTGTTTTGTTAGAGGAACCTCAGGTCAGATATATATAATCAGGATGTATGAGGTCTGAGGAGGCGTCTGACCTGGCGTGCCCTCGGAGCTCCTCACTCCCATGCTGCAGCAGTACTGAGCGATGCCGTAGTCGGTGATCTTGGCGATGATCTCAGAGTCGGTCTTGAGGTTGAACAGGAGGACGTTATGAGGCTTCAGATCCCGATAGATGATCATGGCGGAGTGAAGGTACCTGATCACACAGGTTAAACAGGGACCTGAACATTTTCTTTTCTTCACACAAAATTTGACGCTGACTTTAAGGATCTATCTGGTTTTTAAAAGAAAAGTCAGAATCCTGATGCTAATTTTGATTCATTATCATGACGAGATTTTATGTTTTAACAATACATTTCCTATAATGTTAATGACAGCAGATCTGCACTTGGCTTACCCATGAACGACACAGTATTGTATCATACTGTTAATAAGACTTTTACCACAGTTTCCAAAACAACTGAAACGTAAAGTCGCCCTCCATTTCTCTGTACCTGAGTCCGTCTGCCACCTGCAGAGCGATTCTGTGCTGGAGTTTTCGGTTCAGGCCGCCGTTCTCGTGTTCAAACAGCGAGTCCAGTGAGCCCCGCAGAGCCAGCTCCATCACCAGCACCTGAGGATACGAGCCGGCTGCCAGCAGACCCACCAGGCTGGGGTGACGGAGGCGACCCAACACCGCCAACTCCTGCAGGAAAACACGACATGAAAAGAAGTGAAGTGATGAACGATGGAGGCCGACAACGACAGGTTAGAAAAGAGTTTCCTTCAGATTTGTATTTCTAACATCAGGAAGTGAGTCAGCTACGAGTTAAATGTTTTCTTTTATGCCTGTTATGTGTTTATCATTATTTCATACTTCATTGTGCTGCAGCCGACAAAGTTGACGCCATTAAAAGTCCAGTTATGAACGACATGAATCAAAGATGTCTGACTATATTTTAACTATCAAAAAACATTTATCCTCATAATTATGGTGTATCTATATTTCAAATACAGTAGTTTTTGCAGGAAAACTCATCTGCTCTGTGCAATGTGCTGTCAAAAATAGACAAGGAGTGTATTCTGATAGGCTTCTGAAACGTGCTGCAGTGCATCTGCAGGAATTACAAGAACTGTCTCCAGTGGTTTCAATCCACTCAGGCTGCCGCGTAGCAGCTGGAACATGGCTGCCTGGAGGAGATCAACTTAGAGAATCTCCTGCACACTGTCTAACTTGCAAAATTCGGTAACTCGACCTTCATCAGACAAACAGCAGGCAAATATTCAGTTGTACCTGTCTGAGGAGTCTGTTGATGTAAAGCTCTGACGCGTGCTTGTTGAATATTTTCACGGCTACTTCTTCATTTTTGTAGACGCTGCGATAGACGGTCCCAAAGCCTCCGTCGCCTGTAAACAAGATAAATACATCTTATGTGTTTAACTTTTTAAAGGCATTACCAGAAAATAGGAAAAGTAAATTGTTATTATATGTGGAGCCTGAGGCAGACGTACCCAGTCTGTTCTCTTTCGACATGTCGACATGCAGCTCTTCACTGTCCAGTATGGTTCCTGCAGGCTGGTCACTCAGCAGCAGGTCAGGAGCGATCTGAGAGATGGGCAGCGTGCAGCTAGGGTCCTCCTTGCTCGGCAGCAGAAAATCTGTGATCAACCATCATGATAATCATGAACACAACGGATCTGACAAATCTGGAGCCATGCATGTTGGATGATAGTAGGATCCAAACACGATGTTTTGTACCTGACTTTTACAAATTAAAGGAACATTCTTGAATTGATCCTGAGGAAACAGGTGCTGTTTGTTAGTGTGATTCATGTACCCTTTTCAAAATACGGAAAGAGGTCTTCAAGCAGAATCTTGCTCCACTCCTGGCCGTCCTCAAAGCTGTACTGAGCCCACTTCTTCAGCAGAGCCTCTCCACTGCCGTGCATGTCGGTGTTGAGGAGGCCAGGAAACCATTCCTCCAGCAGGGAGTCGATGTGATCCACCACTTGACCCAGCAGCACCCGGCCTGGACGGAAACAGACACAACAGTCAGCTCATGGTAGAGATATTTTGTGTGATGCAGGACTTTAATTTTTTAGAAAGAAAGACACCTTTGCGTGAGGAGGGCACGGTCACCCTGACAAAGCTGGAGGGGTTCTCCTCCTCCGGGGCAGCCTCCACCAGACAGTAGGCCTCGGGAGACCAGCTCAGGTACACGCCTCTCCTCCAGTAGATACGGTTGGGACGCACAGGTTTTTCTGAATAACACACAGCAAGATTTGGTTTTATCTGCATCTACAGAGTCGCTCCCTTGATGAAAGAGTGTCTAATGTCAGTTCAATCTACCTCTTCCACAAAGCAAGTAAGAAGAAACCTCCAGCAGGCGGCTGATCTGGCGAGACCAGTAATCCATGGGGAAGTATGGCATCTCGTACAGACGCACAATCACCTCTGAGTTCTCACAGTGCGGCAGCTCGATCACCGGCCTGTGTTTGGACAAACTGTAAAGCAAGAGATGAGTGGAGTGATACGATCTCTCTACAACGACACAATCCAAAAACTCTGTGGCTTCAGATTTTTAAACACATACTTGCTGGGTATCAGCAGCTGGTCCTCGCTGAAGGGCAGAGCGATCAGAAACTTCTCCAGCAGTTTGAAGAACTGCGTCAGGTGACTCTTGGGGAAACATTTAGTCTCAGACAGAAACTTTTCCACCACTGAGCGCTGGATGAGTCCTTTAGGATGCCCCCAGAAGCCGCTGCTCTTTGATGTCAGCTTCTACACAGAGAACAAACACAACACATGCATAGGATTAGCTGTTCAATCATTAATGTGGCTATCAAGGCTAGGACGCCTGCAGTGTGTGTCATCGACTGCGTGCATTTGGATGAATCTACCTGTGAGATGATGTTGCACAGCCACTGCGGGTCGATAAAGTAGAGGTCCTGGAGCTGCAGAGCAGGATCATCAAAGTGCAGTAAAACTCCTTTAATGACAGAAACAGGAGAGAAGAAAATTATTATTAAAGTTATTAAAAGTTAAGTGTGCTGCAGGTTAGCAACATCTACATATGGATTACTCCTCCTCCTCCTGCCAGTGTCTCAGAAACAGACTGCACATGTTAACAAAGTGAAGGCACGGTAAGATTTAAATTCATACAGTTACACTGCTGTTCTCTGCACACTAAAGACCTCAATTAATATAATCTTGTTTTTGCTGCAGGTTAAGCTCAGGGATAATGATGAATTATCACTCTGTATTTAATCAAAATGTCTTCCCTAAACAGTTGAAAGCCTGTGCAGCTCTGACGGCGACTGACCGGCTTCACTGAGGAAGTGAACAGCGTGGGGCAGCTCGGCCTCATCCAGCTGCAGCTGACTCTCCTGGATGAGCTGCAGCAGCTCCTCGTGTCTGAGGACGGGGAACTCCGGAGGAACCCTGGTTCTCTCCTGCAGAACGCGGCGCTCCAGCTCCACGTAGCTGTCTGGAATCAGCTGGCCCATCACAGGTTGGCCCTGGATCTGTGGGAGGAGGAGGAGGTGAGGAGAGGAGGCGATGAGGAGACAGAGGAGAGGAGAGCCAAGTAAAGGAAAGCTTTAATCTGTTTTTTCTCACCTTAAAGCTGGTGACCTCTCTGGCGATGGCTTTGCGCAGCTTGGTCATGGCGTCCGAGTCCTCGCAGACGGAGACCATGTGGTAGTCCCTGATGGCGGGGAAGCCCTGGTGGTTCAGCAGCTCCTCTCTGGTCTTGGTCAGACAGGCCTGAAGCTGCAGCTCGTCGCTCACATCTGTGTGAGTTCCCACCAAGATAACAGGGGACAGAGGAGCTACGGCCTGACGAAGAGGAGGGAAGGATTTATATTTATATTATCTGTACATGTGCATAATTTACATTTCAGAGTTTAATATGATTTACAAAACATTTTTATCATTAAATATGGAAACATTTTTATGAGATGCATTTCTTCATCAAACTGGGACTTTGTGAGTCTTTGGTTGGTGACTGACCTTGATGTTGAAGAGCCAGGGTTTGAGGGCGTCCACCTGACTGGCTCCTTTACTCAGGTTGTAAACCACCAGGTACAGAGCTCTGGACGTCAGGAAGTGAGGGTGAGAGCCGCTGAACTCTTCTCCACCTGTGTGACAAAGAAGCAGGAAGTGAAAGTCAAACCACACCCACACACCTGGACTCTGTCTACTACGATCTAATTCACTGTTTCACTGCAGCTGCACCTGGTTGAAGGACTGAGCCTCTGAGCCATGAGTGACTTTATCTTTTTAAGGTGCTGTGTTTCTCGGCTATTTGTCCCTTCCACAACATCACATTCATTTCTGACTTTATATGTTGGCCAACCTGAGAAGTCCCAGACGTTAAGCACCATCTTCTTCTTGTCCCGTTCTCTGATGGTCCAGTCCCTGACGTCAATACCAACAGCGTTCTGCTTTGAGTTTACTTGGGAACGTTTCAGCTTCATCAGCTGCTGGATCAGGGTGGTCTTCCCGCTGCCTGCGTTCCCCACCACGATGAGCTTCATCCTGTAGTACGGCACCGCCTTCTTCAGACGCTGCTGCAGGAACCTGACAGAGCGAGGCGGAGAGGTATTTATTATGAGATGATGTAAACTGCGTAACGAAGATGTGAGATTACAACAATGTGGTATTCAAAAAGTATTCAACATTAATATCTGTCCCTGACCGGACGATGTCTTTGGTCTTGCTGCCAATGAGTTTGAGGTCCAGCTGGAGTCGAAGGCCGTCCAGCGGCAGGTCCCACAGTCGGCCCAGTTTCCCCATCTCATCAGGGAAGGACCGCAGGTTGGTGTTACGACTCACATCCAAAGAGGTCAGGCCTTCCAACAGGCCGATCTGTGGAGGGATCTGAACAGAGACCATTCATCAGACGAGGCGTTCTTTGGTTTCAAACTGATCAGTAACGGCGTCAGGACAAACTCTTAAAGTCGTCTGTACCTCAGTGAGCTTGTTGTCACTCAGGTGGAGTTTCTCCAGTCTGGTCCATTTGTAGATGGGCCCACTCAGGTCCAGGACTTTGATACAGTTCTGACTGAACATCAGCTCTCTGAGGTTGCTGGACTCCCAGAGTCCCGGGCCGGGCAGATCAGTGATGCTGTTGGTTCTCATGTCCACTGACCGCAGGCTGGACACAAAGAGAATAAGTGTTTGTAGTACAAGAGGAGGGACAAGTGAAATGTTTTTGGTACGGATGAAATCAAGCAGTCAATATAAAAACCAGCTGAGTATGTGACTCACTTTGGGAGATGCAGGATGGCCTCAGGAACACACGTGAAGCTGTTGTTTGCTAGTTTCAGTGTCGTGATCTTGGAGGGCAGATGTGACAGAGAACCTGGAGAGGACAGTAAAGATCTTCACATCATAGAGTATGAATGTCATGAAAAGAATCCTTTCCTGAAACTCAACATTATACAGATCCGTTCCTCAAACAAACCAACTGGCAGTGTGGAGGATTTAAAGGCATCCATCAGTGAGGACTGCAGATTGCAACCAGCTGAAACTTCTCCTGGTTAGAATTGTTTCAGTGTTCATTGTTCAGGTGTTTTTGAAACTTTGATCCATGAATAAAGACACTGAATAACGATGTTTTTCCACCTGATGTGCTCGTCGCAGAGAGGCTGCTGGGAAAAAACATCAATGTCCCTGTGTCGGACAGCTTTCTTTCACCTCTGCAACATCTCCAGACTCCGCCCATCACTGTCCCAGTCCAGCACTGAAGTCTTGGTCCTCATCAACAGGTTTCAAATCATTCAAAACTCTGCTGCTCGGATCATCACGTGCACCAAATCATCCAACCACATCACCCCCATTCTCTTCAAACTACACTGGCTCCCTGTTCAGTATCGGATTGATTACCCTCCACCACCCAGTCTCCACCTATCTCTCAGCTGCACTGCACCCAGGGTGTGGCCTTGGGAGTTGTAAAGGGTGCCTTTTAAATCAAATAAAATCATTATTATTATTTATTATTATTATTATTATTATTATCTAGAGCCAGTGTTTGGTTTGTCCGTTCTGGGCTACGGCAGAATCATGGCAGAGCAACATGGTGATCTCCGAGAGGAGGACCTGCTCCCTGTGTAGATATAAACAGCTCATTCTGAGGGAACGGAAACACAAGGATGCTTATTTTCAGCTGATTATACACTAAAGAAAACACACTAATTAGATTATATTCCATTTCTTCCAATAGATCGCCCTGAATCCTACACACTGGAGATTTAAAGTATGTTCACAGCCATGCCAACAGTCTAATTCTAACTGTGTGGGTGATCATCTGTTTTGCTTAAGTAACCTCAGATATCTTGAGCTCACAGAGCTGTGCTTTTCAGTGGCAGATTCTCTAATCTAATAATGAGTTGATAGAACTCACTGATTTGGTTCATGGAGGCGCTGAAAGTTTCCAGTTTGGGGCAGCCGGTCAGGAAGTCTGGAGAAATATTCTCCACACTGTTCTTACTCACATCGAGCAGTTTGATCTCAGGCAGACACAGAGGCGCACACAGCTCCGTTATACTGTTCCTGAAAAGACAAAGAGGAAACTGTTAAAGATAAACTCTGAAGGATTTTCATAGAAACACAGCACAGACTCAGACAGCAGTGATCCCTCGCGGTGTGTTTATCTGCAGTGACTCTGCCTGGATTTTACTACTTTCTTTCTTATTCTCTGTGTTCTGGATGTTTGTGGGCGTGTCCCCCCGCAGCACTCAGGTGAGGGCAGGGCTTCATTAAAACGCCGTGACCAGCATCCAAGACACAGCACCAAAAAAATCACAAATATAGTGAGGACAAGAGTCAGTCTGGGTTTGACTTTCACTGGCGAGTGTGTTTATGAACAGTAACCAGAAATCCTTTCATCAATTTGCAGTCCGACATATGGATACATGATGTTCTCATAAACTTAAGACAGCACATATGGGCACTATGGGATGAGCAGTATCAGTAAGAGTAGTAGTACCGCTAAAATATTAACAATACTTATCCCTACTCACTTATTCAGTCTCTGTCTAAAACTCGGTACAGACTAAACTTTGAAAAATGTTGGAGCGCTGCTTGGACGCAGATGGATGGTATTTTATGGCGACCTGTTACTGAATCGTTCCGGCAAAGGGACTAAAATTAGCACTTCAAAATAAGCATCCTTGTGTTTCCTTAGACTACTGCAAAGTGCATTTGTCACAGGAGTGAACACTGATTGTAACCTATCTCATTAAAAAGCCAGATGTTAGCAGATGTTAGTGGGTTTGTGTCCAGTGAAGACGTTGCTTTTGGCGCAGCGTCATTAATTAAAACCAGTTTGTTTAAAGTAGAAATTTGGAGACGTGTTTTAACCTCTGTGTACGCTGTAGTCGTCTGCGCAGAACACTTTAGGAACACTTTATCTAATAGGTGCCGTGATGATGAGAACGTCCTCTGGATGACGTATGCAGCCATGCTGAAGTATAAAAGAACAAACACTAACTCTGCTCATGTGAGGATTCAAACCAGCAGCCTACCCTTCCAAAAACAGCTCCTCCAGTTGGTCCATGGCGCGGCCCAGCTCCTGAGGGAACGTGGTGATCTTGTTAAAGGACAGGTTGAGCTGGCGCAGTGATGGGCAGGTGACAGCGGGGTCAAAGGTCAGGACGGGACCCACACAGTTACGAGAGACGTTCAGCATGCTCAGTGAGAGCAGAGACAGCAGCTCCACCGGCAGCGACTGCAGCTGGTTCCCCTGCAGGTCCAGTCGGGTCAGACTCTTCAAACTCTGAGCGAAATCACAAACAAATACAACGTCAGTGAAGACGTCTTTAATTATCTGATATCACGTTGATGCAGAGTGATACAGATCAGATGCTACCTGACAGAGAGCTGAGGGGAACTCCAGCAGGTTGTTGTGGCTCAGGTCCAGACGGAGGAGATGACCCAGCTGCTGCTGGACGAAGCCGTCGTCCATCAGACAGGAAAGAGAGTCCAACTCGTTACCCGACAGGTCCAACAGGCGGATCCTCTCTCGCTCTTTAGGCAGAGCAGCAGAGCTCTCACCTGATCCAAACACTGAGGAGGAGATAAACCATTACACACCGTCTGATGGAGAGACGCCGTGAGATTAACAGTGACGTGTGGAGGAAGATGGTTTGAGCCTCTGTTGAAAGATGGACTTTAATAAGACACTGCTGCTCTTAAAAACTAAAACTTCTCGCATCATAAAACTTATTTGCAATTATACATGGAAGTGTGGTGTGTTTGTAGGTCATGTCCAAACCAAACAAAGTTGTTTTGATGCAGTTGTGTTTGATAAGATCAGAATAAAGTTGAACAGAAGTGAATCTGATGGAGAAACCTTTCTGGCTGGAGCCGGTCCTTCCATATCTCCTGTGCACATGTTCACTGTGTTCGTTCTCCGTTTGGCCGCTCTGGAAAAAAACACAGACACCAGAGAGAGAAACCAACAGTGAGAGAACAGATGAACAGCTAGGCAGGATTTACAGATCTGTTACTGAGAAAGGGCTGAAAGGAAGGTGAATATTTAAAGGGGAGCGTTGCCTAAAGTGAGAATTCCAATGTATTATTTCCATGGTCGAAGAAAGATCAATCAGTATTAGTGAACATGAGCCACTCTCTCTCAAAGCCAGAAACCAGAGAAGGAAGTTTCAAGCTTGTGATGTCATAAAGTATAAAGTGTGGAGCTGAATGGACGTCTGATTTTGTTTGTTTTCTCTTTTATACTCAAATAATCTTTATTCTGATGCAGATTCCTCAGACGTGAAAAAGAAAATGTTCCCATGTTCTCAGAACATTCCCCTGACTGCTCTGTGTCATCTACAACATCCTTCACCAGTCAGTTATACCCTGTGACATCACTAATATGAATTTTGGCACTCTAGATTTTGGATTTGGGAGAAAGCTGTTCCTGTTTACAGACTTTTTTGATTGTTTTAGGCCACAGGAATAACGTATGAATTTACAAAATGGGCGTCGTCCTCCTTTAACTTCAGAGTAATTAAAACTTTGCTTTATGATGTTAGTTTTAACACATTCCAGTTAAAACAACAGATGTTGGATGAAGATGTTACTAAAGAGGTTTCACCTCTGCACTGGCGTGTCTGCGGCGGCCCTGCTTCTTTTTGCACGACCCTCCTCTCAGCTCTTCTGTCGAATTATTATGAGCCTTTGGAGACAGAACTCCGGACAGTGAGTCACTTCCTGCAAAAGGAAGAGCCAACAGTGAGAGGAGAGGACGTTATCATCATCATCATCATCATCGGTAGGGAAAAACATTTAACTGCCAGGAAGCAGCTCAGATATTTTATTTGCGTCAGCGGTGCCCGTCAGTGACGTCATATCCCCTGTACACGTGTCAGGGTTGTGGTTTTCTGCCAGGAGCTTCAAAAATTGACCTTTGTCCAGTTTTAAGAAACATTTTTATGACAGACTTTGTAGATCTTGGTAATTTTTAACTACATGGTCTAACTGGACGAAGGATTTGAGTCATGAGACGTCTGGATCTGAAGTCATCAGAGAAACAAGCTCAGCAAACGCTGGTACCTCGGCTCCAACTCCTGTGATGCTAAACAGCATCTGAGACACACTGATTTGTAACATGAAACTTTTTGTATTCGGTGTTTTTATCAGCTTTAATTAGCTGGTCAGTTTGTTTTGAAGAGGAAGAGACCTCTGTGGCTAATTCAGCTCCTGGTAGAAACCTTGCTAACGATGAACACTAAAGGAATCAAGAGAAACTGACTGCAGTGACGGCACTGCTCCATTTTTTGATACTGCTCTGAGTAACAGACGCCCTGCAGGAGAAAATAACTCACTTTGTCAAATGCCACATGAAACAAAATGAGATCAGTGTATCAGTACAGTAAGAACAGACTGAGACTAATCATAAATCAAAGACATCTATAGCTAATTAATTTGACTTCTTTGATGCGAAACAGACTGTACAGAGTTCAGATGGACGACATGTTGATCACTGAGGAAGAAAAATACAGGATGTTACTGTGCATGAACTTCTGATGTTACTGGGTCAACCGCTGGAGAACAACACAACTACAGTTTAACAGATTAATTCATTTAGACTGAACATGGTTCAGTCTGTAGTAGAGTTATATTGATTGATTCAGGCGTATTAATCTAAAGAGGACACACTTAGAGTCTGAAGAACATTTGCAGCCTGTGCTGGAACTCCAGAGTGAATCATATTAATTTATTAGTTACTACTGACAGAGTTTAACCCCTGATTGTTCTCTGTGATGTCTGTGTGCTTTACCGTCACTCTCCATGTCGTCGTTCAAAAACAAGCTGTCATCTGCGGAGACAAAGCTGAAGCTGGAGTCGTCGCTCTCGTCAGAGATGTAGCCGGAGGTCAGACAGGGGTCGGTCACAGATCTTGAAGGACCGCTGGTACTCTTGGACTTCTGCAAAGAGTCAATGTACTTCGCCAGACTCATTCCTTTACCTTAAAGACAGAACACGAGACACAGACATTAAGAGTGACGGCTGACACAGTTATAAAGCAGACACAGCATCGACTCTTCCTCACTGTTGTTGTAACGCAGACTGTGCGTTCGGCCTCTGTCAGCCAGCAGCGGGCTGAGCCAGGCGGCGTCCAGGCGGCCCAGCCTGAAGCCCCCGAGGCAGAGCGCGCTGTTGTTGAGGTCCAGACCCAGACGGCCCAGCAGCTGAATGACGGTGGGTCCTTCGCCACGCTTCACGCTCACAGCCAGAGCCCTGCGGAGGTGCTGCTCGTGGACGCCTCGGCTGAGCAGGAGCTCCACCAGATCCAGAGGACCGCCTCTCTCACACACCTGAAAGAGACCGCACAGAGGTCAGGATTAGGACTGATTATTATACTAATATTGATTCATCTATTTATTAGCAGGGCTGAGTGCTGAAACTGAATTTGTTTTTGGCAGTTTGGAATGTAATATCTAGCAAATAGCAAATATCTGTTCACCCTCATGATGTTGTTACCTCCACCAAGAAGGTCGTGTTTCTAGTTTGTTTGTTTGTTTGTTGGTCTGTTTGTCAGCTGGATTACAGAATAAATAAATGATGGCCCGACTCACATGAAATTTGGTGGAGCTTTAACATTCGTTAGCATGAGACCTGGCGTTCGACCTTGTTAGTATTAATGCCAGACATTCAATAGTTCAATAGTGACAGAACAGCCAACTGTGGAAATACAATAATTCCATATAACAGTCCACAATCAATCCATCAATCATTTTTATTTATAAAGCCCAATATCACAAATCACAGGGCTTTACAGCATACAACATCCCTCTGTCCTTTGGAGCCTCACAGCTGATAAGAAAAACTCCCCAAAAAATCCTTTAACGGGGGAAAAAACGGTAGAAAACTCAGGACGAGCAAATGAGGATGGATCCCTGTCGTCCCTTCCAGGACGAAAGACATGCAATAGATGTTGTACAGAACAGGCCAACTTGATAAATTAACACTGGGGCCGCCTACAAGTACAGGCGCTTATAATAAATTACATGAATATACTGCATGTATGATGAGTTACCAGTGCTTAAAATAATATTTTCATACCTTAAGAAGTCTACATTGCCTTCAACAGCAATTAATTACAAATACTTAATAAATGATCGACTGATTAATTGATTTTTGAATAGTTCCAGCAAAAACAAAACCTCCCTCATCAAACTCAACATGACCTGATTTGACTTATAAAATATGTGATTTTTTTTTGTGACCTCTGACCTTGTAGATGAGAGATTCTGTTTTGGTCTTCCTGTTGATGTCGGTGCCGAGCTCGATCAGACACTCGGCCAATATCGTGTCTCCGTCCTCGCAGGCCTTTTCCAGCATGCTATAGTTAAGCTGTGGGTCACACCGCATCTTAGACAGAGCCAGACACAGCGACTTACGCAGCTGACGGCAGACAGAGAGGGACAAGAGAAAGTTAAACGTGTTGATGTACAAATCTGATTACAGTGAACTTTACAAGAAGGAGACAAGTGGCCTCCAGGATTAATCTGAACAGTGTTCAAGCATGTCTGGAATGTTCTACAAGGTCCATTTGTTCCCGTGTGTTCCTGTGTGTGTACAGTGCGGCCTGTGTGTCAACATGACCGTCTGCTGATACACAGAGACTCAAACTCCTCGTATTTTCAGTTACATCATTTTTTTAAAAGTGCATTTCCTTGCAGCAGATCAAACTGGAAAAAACAAGGATGTAGTAAAATGCTGCCCTGGTTCTTTCGGACACAAATACACATCATGAGTTATTAAAGTCGTTACTAAATATTGATGAATAAATTCAGTTTTCAGAGGACCTGTGATGACAGCCTGTGGTGAGGAGACAAAGACAGAGGAGGAACCTGATCGTCTAACTCACGGGGTTGTCAGCGGTCTCCTCTCTGAGGTGCTGGAAGATCTGCCTGTCAAAGTCTTCTCTCTGCAGCTCGGCAGCTGCTCCTGAACAGGCGTCCAGCATCCTCAACGCCACCTGAACACACTGCAGGACACACGGACACAGACGGGTCATCAGTTTACAAGCACTAAACTACAACCAGTAACATTCAAGCCAATTTTACTCACAGTATAAAACCAATAATACGATATATCAATGAGCCTCAGAGAGACAGAGAGACTCTCAGATGACAGTTGTGTCCAGTCATCTAATGTCTGATTAAAAACCTTCGGAGAGAGCTAAACATGTAGCATGTGTTCAGAGGTCACCTTCAGGAGCATCTCTCTGTCCTCTCTGTACTGGATGAGAGAGGCGACAACAACGGAGGCCAGAACAGGTACGATCATCCTCGACAGCTTCTTCTTGGATACGAGGTAGCTGAGCAGGGTCAGACCCCAGTAGTGTATCTCTGGAGGAGGGTGGGAAGTTAGAGACAATTAATCATCTTTAATATGAAATAATAATATTTAGAAACAGAAACTCCACTTTTACTTTGCTTCAGACCAACATTCTGACGAGGTTCAGCCGATCGTTCTTCTCAAATTCAATAACAAGACTGACGCAAACCTCATCTGTTGGTGTTTATCAGTGACAGGTGTTCATTGTACCTCGTTCCTGAGGGAACATCTGTAGTGTATGCAGCACTGTGTCTATCGCGCCCTGTTGGCAGAGCAGGTCCACTGCACCGGAGCAGTCAGCCAGAGCGGACAGCACCTTCAGACCACACTGCTGGATGGACGAGCTGCTGATGAACTGCACACACACACACACACACACACACACACACACACGATACGTAAATGGATAATGTTTCATTGGAATAATATAAATTGACGGTTAGATTGCCCCTCTCACCTTTAATACATCTTTAAAATTCATGCTTAATCATTTATGGATAACAAATCATGCAGAGCTACACAGACCATTGCTGTCTACAACTTCCTGTGGTTTTTAACAAGTAAAAGAAAAGAGATGAACAAATTACAGCAATAAATACTCACTGTACTTACAATAATAAGTGTTTGTGTCATGCAGAATCAGCACAATGTACAGAATAGTTAGATTTGTTCTTTTATCATATTTTCAGTCTTTTTTCTTCCTTCTCGTTATTTTTGTTTAATAAAAATATATATATGTGTAGAAATAAAAAAATTATAGTGCACCCATCTGCACAACTGCATTCATACCTGCACATACACTTCTGTGCACAAACTCATACACACGCACATCTGCCCATCTCCAAACTCAATAAGTAAACTCGAACTGAGAGATCTGACATTTCTCCCGATGCCATCTTGAGGGCGACAGGAAGAGGAAACAGTAGTGGAGTTATACAATGACTGCTCTGACTGGGGTCATAGATTTGGTCCATTTCTTCCAGATTTGATAGAATTTGTTCCTTTTCTTTTCCTTAAAAGAAGGTCAATTTATACATTTTAAATAATTCTAAAATTATTTCATACCAATCTTCAAAAGTAGGTGCTGCTGTCATTTTCTAGAGATCGATTTCTTATTTGCTGCTAAGGGGGCCTGCAGCAGCTTCATATCTCTCCTCTGTCTCTGAGTTGAGGGGTATCTGAGTCTTGAACACAGCATTTAATGGTTTGTGGATGTTCCTCCAGTACAAATTCAGTTTGGGACAATCTCAAAATATATGAAAATGATTGGCCTCCATTGAGCCTCACAGCGTATAAGGAAAAACTCCCCCAAAAAAATCCTGTTTTTCCACCAATGTTCCCTCCAATCCACTGAGGTAGTTGAGGGCCATCGAAAATTAAAATATCAACTATAAACCACAGGACGAGGTAAATTATTGAAAAGTGCACTGATTTTCTTTTTCCCCTGGATTACGACGTCCCAGAGGAGAAACAAAGTGGTTTAGTAGTTTGTTCGGGAACTCAGACCTGCCCAGTGTAAACCTCTACTTTATACATGTTACTGGAGCAAAGTTACAACAGTTAGTTCTTCACTTAAGTTGCCTGTTTAGTGATTTACTTTATTTTTTACCTTCCCAGTTGACCTCTTACTTTAACTTCCTTCATTTCACTGAACTCCCTCCTTTGTTCCCCTTTTATTTAATGATCTATTTTTCATTGTATTTTCTACATTCATCCATTGAGGTCTCTGATTTCTTTTGTCAGTGACGTAAAGAAGGTAGAAAGAATCAAAAATGACGTAACAAAAAGAAAAGGTTTTATGTTGTAAGTCACTGCGTAAATGTAAATTTACCGACACATTCTGTAATAAAACTCTTCACGTGGCCGATAAAAGTTCCAGTTTGGTTAATTATTGTCTTTTGACTTCCCCTGACATGTGACGCCTTTTTTCTTGGTTCTCCTCTTTCCAGTAGCTGTGTTTTGGTTGGTGTTTACCACCCTGCCCTCAGACTGAGGGCGTACAAACAAAAAAAAAAAACATGCTCACCACTCTTTCATACCAGTAAGTCAACTGGCAAATTCTTTTTGGAAATGTAATTACAGCCCTCCTCCCGATGTTCAAGCTGCAGAACGACCTACTGTATAATTTCTCCAATGAATGGATGAACTGTTGTTTAATCTGTGTAATGAATGAGAACTATATGTTCTGACAGAGGAGCTGTTCACTGATGCTATTTATGTGCTACACAAAATCCCATTAGGGCGGTTTACAAGCTCCGCCCTCCTGTCTTTTTTCCATGGTTTTTGTGATATCTGTGCCATCTAACTAAACAGGAAAGAGACTGTCTATCTGTCTGTCTGTCTGTCTGTCGATGTTCTCGACAGCTGTAGGAGTACACACTGTGTAATGTAATGACAGGAGACCCCAATTAACTATTACACAGCCAAACTGCATGCTGGGTACAGCTCGCTCTCCGTCCCTCGCCACAGTAGATCCCTCAGCAACAGAGCTGGGCCATGAAGTCGTTTGACAGAGCAGCCAAACGCTGAATCACATCTGGGTCAGTCACGTGACGCCATGAGGCCAAGACATGCTTTTTCCCACAGACTGACATGTGAAAGCGACGTCTGTACATCTGCAGATCATTTTTGCAGAAGTAAACCAACTCAGAGTCCTGCACCAGGTCGGTACCTGACAGGTTTATTTATTTATTTGGATGCCCACTCGTCACTACCAAGGTAGCAACAACTTTTCCTGGGGTCCACACAAGCAAACATTACATCAGGTAACAGGCGGGTAAAAATGAACTACACGTGGGCGCCTTAAAACTATCCTGTCATTGAAGGCAAAAACGCCTCAAACAATAACCTCAAAAATCAATAGCCTGGCTAGAATTTCACTGAGGCGTCTACACAAGCATTGCTAGGGGACGAAACCATGTCACTGAGGACCCAACGAAGCAAAGTGTCAAGTGTGAAGATGTTTAGATGAGCAGCTCTTGAGAAAGCTGCAAGCAGCAACACCGAAGGCCGAGCCTGTTATGAACAGGCAGGTTTTGAACGGCGATGCACCAGTTTTATTAAATTATATCAGGTCAGATTCTTTTTAAAAAGCATGCAAGGACCAAAAGTATGAAGAGCCTGTAAGAAAATGGAGCATTTTAGAGAGATTTTTGGGGGTAAGTCAGTGTGTTCATACCCTGTTGAGAACCTCCAGGTAGAGTGTGTGAGCTCCTTCCACCACACACTGATTTTTCAGGACCTTCAGCGACACGTCGGCCATGTCAGGATCTGCGACCGAGACGCCGTGCTCCCTTAAACTCCTGTCTGTGAATTCAAACACACAAAGAAAACATGTGAAGACAAAGAAGCAAGCAAACACACACACACACACACACACACACACACACACACACACACACACACACAGCCGCTCTGTTATCAGTCACTAATGTAATTATAGTGTAGTTGTAGGAGCAGAGGAAGAGTCCACTGTAACGTCATTGTGGTAAACATTTAAACGAGCTGCTCCACTGAACCAGCTTTGTTACTTGTATTCTTGACCTCCCTGAGAAGTCACTGGAACTTCCAGACCCCAGAATGTTCACTAATCGCCTTGATTGCATTTTGATGTCTGTTGTAACAGCTGCATTCATAGATATTTTTGGATATACTTGGACTTCTGGACTTGAGTCCGAGTCCAGTATTCACTCGACTTCTGGCTCTGTTTTGGTGTCTGACAAATCTTTCGCTGCTGGATGTTTCACTTTCTAACTAACTTCGCTCTTCGTTTCTAACTTGTTTTAGGCAAAAAGCCACCTGCTGCAGCTGGAAACGAGCTGACACGGCTCTGCTTACTCCTGATATTAACATGTGCCCTGGGTGATCGGATCACATATTTAAGTCCAGGTGTGAATGCACCCAATGTGTCCTTGATGCGTCTTCAGAGGCTATCGCTCAGACCACATGGGAGGTGGTCTAGGACGCACGCAGCCACATTATTTCAGCCATGTTTACGCTAATGTGTCCTGGGCTGTGTTGAAGCTGACGCCCTTGCTTCTCTGACTCCTCAAGGATAAACACTCTCTGTTGCTGCTGTTACACAGAATGCAGCGTACAAAGACAGTCTCCGGAGCCGCTCTCCTCACAGCAAGCGGTCAGTTTTAATGTCTGCCTGGTTAGCATGAACTGTTAAAGTGTCCCAGCAAACTCATATCAACACCGAAACGGCTCGACTCTGAGTTAAACCCATTGATAACCATTAGGTAACGTTAGCTGTGTGTTGTTATTAGTTAATCCTATCACTGTGTGCGTGTGGGCAGACTTTCATCAACTGTCCCCAGCGTGGAGTGGAGCTCACACTCCTGCAGCAGTCGTCTCCTGTATGACTAAAATGATGTACGTGTTAATTTGCATATCGAGCAGGAAAGTAAGATCCAATCACAAGCGGGTGCTCGAGACATGTGGAGACTCACTCTGATGCCAGCTGTGAACGGACAGACTCAGAGGTGTCCAGTTGTGATCAGATCACCTCAGCTGTTTGTTAATACCATGTGCAAACAGGTTCAGTGAGCTAATGGAAATGCAAATCCCTGCTGTGCTGGTCTGACAGCCCAAACCAAAGTAAGCCAAGTCATGACTAACGGGCATTATATGTTACCTGGGCAGAGGAAGACCAGACTGGCCTGCAGAGCCTCCAGCTGAACCTCTGGCTGGAAGTTGTGAATCTTCATGGTGCTGAGGATCTGACTCATGGCCATGTTCAACTCATCCAGACTGGCTGTCCTGCAGATACACAGAGGCAGGTTTTTAATCCATTAAACACTAAATCAGATATGAACGTCGATGCTTTTTAACTGATGTTCATTACATGATATTTTCCATTCATCAGAAAACACAAGTGAAAACATCATTCTCCTCCTCTCTGTGTCTGTTGCTGACTTAATTTTGATTTTACAATTAATGTGGAATTCTAAAACCAACAAGAACATCACAGGATGGCCCACCTTCCCTGAAAGAGCAGTTTGAGCAGCTTGCAGGCGCTGATGGAAACCTCAGCTGACGTCGAATGTCTCTTCATCATCTCCACTAGGTTGACGTGGAGGCCGCTGGACAGCAGCAGAGAACGCATTTTACCTGCACACAGAGCAGAGCTGACGTTCACTGTACAAGCCGATAAAACTGTTTTTATAAACATTTGAATATGGGATGTTAAATCTGCGATCATTGAATTGTGTGGCCGTGTGGCAGCAGTGGAAACAAGCTGTGAACCCAACACTGACATATCCTCACCATTTAGATTAACAGGGTGAACTTGTTAACAAACGAGTCGTGTTTCTGACCACCTGGTGAACACAAACCCTAAATTCAATCTCTTTTAGGTCTGATTTTGGTCTCCTACAACTCCAGAGCAAAATACCTCTCTTTAGCTGTTCACCAGCTGCTCTCTAACTCTGTCTGTCTTCTGTTTCGGTCAGTGGGTTTTAGAGCTTTTTCACTGAAAACAGCCGCCTGCTGCAGCAGAAAACAAAACTATGAGAGCAGCCTCACTGTTGTGTTGTGAAGCCAAACAGCAAAGTTGCAGACAGATGGCTAAACAATGAGCTGAAAGTCAACATAGAGCTGTGAAGAGCCCAGAGTCACCTGATCGTTCTCAGTTAATTGTGATCGGGCCTTTTAATATCATCACACTCTGTCAGTTTTCCAAAATGGATTTATTGTGTCAGACTTTTAAAATCCCTGTAAACATGAAAGAGAAGAAGAAGCCGCTAACAACATGGAGAAATCTGGGACTGTAGCTCCACTTCACACTTAGTGTTTTCACAGTCATTTGAAACACTACTATGACACAAAGTGACCTGTTGCAGACTCACTGTTGTGTGTGAGGAGTGTGGCGATGGCACTGGTAGCAGCTTGAAACACACTGGGAGAGGAGGAGTGGAGCAGCATGGCCGCCATTAACTGTCTGTGAACAGGAGTCCTGAAAACAACCACAGAACATCCGACAAACGTCATCACATTCTCACATCAGACACTTATATCTCTCTCAAACAGCGCCGTGCAACACTGAATCATTCTGAATCTGATGTCCTGTGTTTCCTGTCTCTAATAAAAAAATAAATGATTATGTCTTTTGTGATTTTCAGTTTAAACACCTGTAGAAAACAGTGTGTACCTCTCATCCTGCTCCTCCTCTGAAGGGTTGAGTCCAGCTCCGTGCAGCAACAGGTTATGGATGGCCCAACTTGCAGCTTCCTGAGGCAGCGACAGTGATTCGTGGTTCATCAGAGACATTTTAAAATGATTCTGTGTCAAATCGTAAACAGGACTTTGGACTGACCTGAACATCCGGCTCCTCGGCGTGGAGCTCCAGGGCCGTACAGCAGGCCTCCATCCAGCCCAGGCCCATGTCCTCCACCTCCTCCCTCCCCCTGTTCTCCTCCTCCTCTCCTTCCTCCAGGCCCTGCTCGGCCACCGCTTTGTTCTGCACGATGGTGGCAGCTGACAGACAGACACAGTACAGTGTAATTACTGCACTGTACGACATGTGATTGAATCACCAGAGCTCCTCTGTTCTTATCAACAGTAACTGTGTTTTTTCAATTTCAATTTTATTTATAAAGCCCAATATCACAAGTCACAAGCCACACTGCTGAACAGACGCAGACAATAACTGTGTTATTTTCTATTGAGAGCCCGCTGTTGATCTGATGATGCATGAAATTCACTGTGTCTGTTGGCTAGTGTTGATAATTACGAGATCATATCATAGCTAGCAAAGCTTAAAAGGGACAATTCACTCCAAAGTCAACAACACATATTTTCCATCTCCACTGGGCTGTTTAGCTTTGGTGCGAGTTGCAGAGTGCTGGAGATATCGGCCCTCTCTCTATTGGAACTAGATCACACTTGAGCTTGTGGTGCTCAAAGCGCAAAGTGTTAATCACGGGTGCAGGTTGGGTCATGAGACTTTTATTAACAGGTGCAGCTTTGACTTCAACATAATGACGGGTAACAGATCGGTTCTTGTACTGAGCTTTACAGGTACGGGCGGGTGCAGTTTTTCAAAAATGGACCCATGCATGACTCTGACCTGTATATTTTGTTTCCTCTCATGAACCCACACAGACTGGTGGGTCCATTCTCGCTCTCTAAATCTTCGGTCGTCCCTTCATCCAGAGCAGGTACTCTATCTTGTGCTGACATGTTTACTTCCGTAGATATTACGTATCATGAGGAGTGCCTGGCATTTTCAATTGGGAAAAAACACTTTGGTGGACCTGCCTGTTTTCCTTCCTCTCAGATACTCAGACTTTTAAAACAAACTTAAGAACAAACATTTGTTGCTGGTTGCCACGAAAGCGCCCATACGTAAATGTAGTTTCATTACACTGGAGAAAAGGCAGACATCTCTACGGCTGATATCCCCAACACTCTGTAACTCACACCAAAACTATCTCAACTGATAAACAGCTCTACAGAGAAGAGGAAAATATGTATTTTTGATTTTAGGTGAACTGTCCCTTTAAATCGTCAGGATTCAAGTCAAGTGTTTCAGTAAGTGTTTATCACTGAGCTTCCTGTCCTCTGTGGCTGTCAGCAGCAGCAGTGTCAGTATTTAATACAGGTCTGACAGCGTGGACTCAAACTCCACAATAAGAGCATTAAACAGCCTCCTGCTCCTCGTCTATTGCACAGCCTGGAAACTGTCCACTATTCATGTCCATATTTAGCACCCTGGAAAACACAAGCTGGTGGTTCACGTCTGACGACTCAAGAAATCAATCAGCACGGTCACAACACACAGAGAACGTGCTGCTGTTGAACACTAATCGAATTCATCTTGTGTCTCACGCTGCTGTGTGTCGAGGTCGAGGCATTGTTCTGTCGTCTCCACCACTAATCCATCTGTGTGAGAATAAATACACGAGTTAAATATAGTGTGTGTGAGTGAGTGTGTGTGTGTCCTCACTGAGGTCTGCCAGGCAGGAGAGAGCGGCGGCTTGCAGCATGGCGTTGTCGGGGAAAGTCTGACAGGCTCTCACTGCGACCCTCTGGACGCCGTTCAGTACCAGGATGTTGTAGTAGCTCTCTGAGACGACACAAAACAAGCGCATTAAACTGATGCCTCTATTGACTAAATCTTAATGTGTCAAATGGCAAACACGTTCTGTTATCAGCATGAAGACAATCCAAACACTGCTGTAACGATCAGCATTCATTGATTTAACAAACAGTGTTATCGTCACTGTCAACAAGACAGGAGATACTCTAGTTATTCATTCACAGATGTTTTGAGTGTTGACTGCAACACATCTGACATTAATTCCAGTGAAATAAACAACAAATTTATTTGATCCCCTACAGATCTAGTTTATTTCCAACATTTTAAAATAAGAACCTCACGTGTATATTACACTAAAACAACAAAAAGTGAGACTGGCCACCAACAAAATACCGTCCTCCCCAAAATGCTGCTCACAAAATGTTTTAGCACAGCATAAAGTATTCATCAAACAACAAGGACATATTTTTACTTGTCCTCTGGCGTTACCTCTGAACTACTAAAGGTGGACATATGGACAAAAACTTTTCAACAAATTAAACCAAATTTAAAAAAAAAAAAAGATATTATTGGAGGGGGAAATGAGAAAAAACGTCGGTAAAGGGATAGTTTTGATTTTTTAAAGTGGGGGTGTCAGGTTTTCATCCAGAGTCAATGTATTACTGAGATGGTGGGTGGCCGACCCTCGTTTGAGAAAAGCAGGCTGGAGTACCACAGAAACCGAGCTATGAACAGGGTCAACAGCAAAATGTATTTCAGCCACCTAAAAAAATCAATATCAGTTTGACCAGCAGCTCCTGTGTTCAGTGATGTTGAATCACTATTTTTCTCAATAGAGTCTGGCTTTGAGGAGAGCTTCAGTTCCTTGTTAGAAATCAATGTCTGACTCACAGGGAAAGCAAGACAAAAAATTATAAACATAGCGTACACATAAACTAATACAGGTTTTTTTTCAAACCTTTTTCTAGGATTTTCGATATGTAGAAAAACTCCCGCACACTAATTTGCAAAAATTCAAATTAAAACTTTTTTTTTTTCTTAATATAATGATTTTAAATAAAAAGATCTGAACCTCTAAAATCTGTCTCAGTCTGTGGACATTTTAAACTCTGACCTGACGTAAACCTCTTGAAGAGGCAGCACGCCGTCTCCTGCAGATCCTCCACCTCGGGGAAGGCGTCCATAGCGGCGATGATCAGGCTGTAGCAGCGAGCGCCTCCTGACATCAGCATCTCCACGTTACTGACTGGAAGAAAAAAGATATTTGACTCAAAATAATCAAACTATCTCTGCTTTTTTACAGTTTGAATTAGAACCTTCGTGTTTTACAGATGTAAATAAAAATGTGTACGTATCATGATCAAGTCTAAAGTTGTATAAAACATAGGCACTGATTAACAGTCACAACTGCATCTATTTTAGATTCTTAAACAACAAAGAACTGATATTAACAAAGTCGCCATGGAAATGAAAGAAAAACAGCACACAAAAAAGTCCCTAACAAACGACAGAGAGGAGCTGGTGTCTCCTGGAATCCCCCCGTGACTGTGATGAAATATTTATCTGTGAAAAACACAGATTAAAGTGGAGAAAATGTTCGTGACTGAAACTTTGTCATGTTCACTTTTTTACTTCTTCATGTCCAGCTGCAGCTTTCACGCAGCAATCACCCACATAATAAGAATTTAATGTAGAACAACGCCTGAAACAAAAGTATTATTTCATCCTCTGTCTCTTTGCTGCATGTCACTCCCTCTCCCTCTCTCTCTCCCCCTTTCACGCTTATCTGTCCTATCAAATAAAGGCTAAAAATGCCCCAAAAAATATCTTAATAAAAAGGAAAGGCCATGTATGTTTATCAGAGAAGATAAAAGCTGACAGGTAACAATACATGGATCAATAAACTAGAATTACGACGTGTGTGTAACCGTGAACCAGGAGAAACAGGTACTGCAGAGGGGAACTTTATGTGTGGGAATTCTTCCTTTGTTTTCTACCAGGAAACAAATACTAACACTCACGAGCTGAAATCATTTTTATTTAACACTTCTTTTTTCACAGGCAGTTCAGTGATCATACCCACAGCTGGGCTCCAGAGTCGCCTTTGTCTGAAAAGACCGAGTCAAAACGTTTTCTTTAGACTGAGACCGATGTGGAGCACTGGAACAGTACGTAGCAGTGTTCCTCACCATGGAGGGAACTTCCTTTAAGATTTGACTCTTAAACACACACTGCTCTCCTGTCACACAAACAGCTGCTCTGACTTCTGTTTAAAAAGTGTAGCAGTGACATCATGGTCGGGTGGCGAGGCTGGAAATAGACTGTGAAATAAAGAAACCGGCTGATGTAGTGTAACGCATCAACCGTTAAATCCAGCGAGGGACAGCACACATTCCTGAAGCTCTCCACGTTAAGAGAACTACACTGAGTCCATTCATCCACCCTCAGCCCACTGAGCTTCAAACTAAACTCTTTCATCTGTGCATGCACATCTGGCCTGCACTGATAATCAGTCAATCTCAGATCAATGTTCTGCAGGATTCAGCAGTGAAGTTGGTGCTCTGGTTTATTTCTCTCCCTCCTACACCTCACAGACTCAATATAAAGAGGTCTTACCAGGCTGAGCCAGAGGGAGCAGAACCTTCATGGCCTGCAGCAGCAGCTCAGGGCTGTCAGGGAACCTCTGCAGAGCCGCCAGAACCACAACATGATCCTGGTTCTCCACAAACTCCACCAGGTGGTCTTCACTCACTGGAAACAGACACGACAAAGAGAATTCAGGTCTTGTTCAACAGCATATAGAAAAATGTTAACGCAAAGCTAAAATGATTAATTGTACGTGCAGATAGAAACATTAGTGACCTCACATGCTGAATCTTTAATAGTAGTCGACATGTTAATTCGGACCTGGGCACTGACTGCAGGCCGTCACAAAGGCTTGATTAAAACTGAAGGATTCATGCAAATAAATCAGGGGTGTAGGTGCTCAGAAAGGCATGAAACTTTGCACACATATCTGACCTGGCGAAACTTTTGATATTTTATGATTTATTTGAAAAAGAAAATTGTTCAGTAGCACCCTCTACAAAATTTCTTTGAGGTAGCCCCTTAATCAACAAAACTCGTTTATCGGATGATAACACCTAGCCGGAATAACAGCTACACTTTAAGTGCACAGTACTCACATTTTGAAAACGTAATAAAACTCAGCTAATGCATTTCAAAAACATCAGAACGGTTCGTCCGTCGTAATCCAAGTGCCCTCAAGCAGCGGCATGCAAAACTGACGTGAAAAGACATAATTTACTCTATTTTTATAGCATCGATACAAAAAAATCTCTTGGAGCCACGCCATAAGCCAAACAGGAAGTCAGCCATTTTTAGTTTCCTGTGCAATTTTTGGCCATTTCTAGGAGTCGTACTTTAACAAACTCCTTCTAGAGATTTGATCTGATTGTCTGTCTTTCAACATTAAAAATCACTCAAAGCGTGAGTTTTTGTTGAACCATGTGACCGTGGCGAGGTGTCAAATTTTCATGTTTCACCATCAAACAGTAAGTGAGGGATAACTCCAAGGTACATGGTCTGATCTGCCTCCAACTTCACTACATGCCAACAAGTAGTTATAGTTGCCATCTACTGGCAACAGGAAATGACATGTTTTATACTTTGCTTTGCTTCTCCGAGCAGGTTGACCAGATCCACCTCAAATTTGTCCTGAAGAATCTCAAGACATGGATGATGCTTCCTGATGAAAATTGTGAGGTTTCGTCGAACAAATTGCCATGGCGTGGTGGCCATTTTAAAGGTTTTACTGCAAAACAGGAAGTTGTAACTTGAGCATACATTGTCTAATCTGTCCCAAATTTGTCCTGCTTCATAAGAGTCTCGGCCTGAAAACATCTACGTGTCTACACTCGTTACTAGTTACAGCACCATTTTCTGAAAGGTAAAGACTTGGCCTTTACTCTGGAACCACCCAAATAATATCAAAGCTTCACTCCTTTTAATGAGCATCAAAACCTCACAGGACTCAAAGCACAACTACTGACGTTTGGCTGGTGTTAGATATGTAAATATAATACAAACACTGTTTGTTCTGATACATGATACAAAGCCAGAAACATCTTAAATACTCTGCTCCAGGACGGGATATCGACCACACTACACACTCATGTGTTGGAGCTGCATGTTTCCGCTCACCTCTCTCCAGGAGGAGCTGCAGAGCTCCGCAGCCTTGGAGCTGAACTTCTTCACTGGTAGGAAACGTCTTCATCGCCTGCACCACCAGGCTGAACACATCCTCCTCTTCCTCCAGCACCAGCAGAGGAAGTATGTCTGCAGATCCATCGATTAAACAAACTTATACAAATAAGACTTAATGAGAAGAGCTCAGTAAAAAGCTGAAGCAGCAATTTGTGCCAGAGAACTGAGAAGTTTCAGAGCCACAAATCCATTAAATTCTACACAAGTTCCACAGTTTGTCTCGTGATAAGTTGTGGATAATACGAGTTTTTCTTTTTGACACTTTGGGAATATTTTCTATGAAACTGTCCCTCAAAGTCAGATGCAGAACATCTGGTTGGTTATTTTTCAGCCACTGACATTTTACTGTCTCAGACAAATCAAAGCTGGTTTACAGATCATGTGATGAGTGTCTGTATTTAACCTCTGCCTTTCTCAGAAGCCTCACGTCACACAGTCACTGCAAATTAGGTTTGAAATGAGCATAACTGAAGAGGTCATGTTATGAAAGAGATAAAAGTGTTACAGCACCAAGACGATGAGTTTTATTGAAGTAGTCGTACATACCAGAAACGAAAACAATGCGACAGACTCATAACCAGATAATTACATGTGAACTGCAGGCGTTTGATGTTTAATTGATTCGTTATAAAAGGCTTCTGTGAATCATTTACACAGAAGTCTCCTCGAAGTTTCCGCCTCCTACTGACCCGATGGCAACAACGCATCATCACAAAACCGCTGTCTGGATTATATAATATGCTCCAATCACATGTAGAATCACCACTGAAATCAGAGCCTGTGACCTGAGCTTTGGCTGAGTCACAGAAAAAGGCTAAAGATTGACTTGAGCCCTGGTGTATTGTGTCATATCTCCTGTGTGTTTGTGTACCTGATCTGAGCAGAAGAGCCAGAGCTCTGAGTCCAACCATGGTGACTCTGCAGTCTGCACTGTACTGAGAGAGAACCTTCAGGATCTGCCTGGAAAAAACATCACGACAGGGAAAAATGAAGCAGAGCTGCGGCCAAGACAAAAACTCTCCTCGGCTAAATCACTTCCCTGCCTGCAGGCAAAGGGACTAACTTCTGCAAACCTGAAGAGAGTTGGACAACATTCAGCATATTCTAGATCCTGATTTATGCATCAGATCTATGAGCTCTTATTGTGTGAGTACACAGAACTGAAGAAAATCAAACAGCTCGGCAGAACACAAAGTGATTTAAAGAAATGTTAGACAGCAGTGTGAAGGAAGTGGGAAAAAAGGCAGGTAAAACTGGCATAGCGTGATTCAATAACACGACCACAGCTGGTATCGTGCAACGAGCAGGAACTGAAAATGACAGTAAATATAATCTGAATCTGGAACATCTAAGAGCCGAAATCTGTTTCCTTACAAAAAACAGATGCAGAGGAGTGACCTCAATTCATCCACACTTTGTCCAACAGCACTTGGCTCAGATGTGAAATGATGCTTTCACATCTGGACGCTCATGATGCTGGGACTGACGAACAGGCTGAGCTGAATATATACACACCGATCAGACGAAACATTGAACCTACTGACAGGTTTCCCAACAGAATACTGCAACAAGATGATCAATGTTTTTCAATTCACCTGTCAGTGGTTTAATGTTTTGGCTGATCGGTGTGTATATATGTTCTCTTTAACATCTATTATAAGAAACCTTTAAATATATATTAGGGCTGCAACTAACGATTATTTTGATAGTCGATTAATCTGTCGACTATTTTAATAACTAATCGATTAATCGGATAAACGAAGAAACTTTTTTTTTTTGCTTATTCCAAAAATATTTTTATTTTCCAAACACCTGAGCTTACTTCTGGTGCTTCCCCTGAACAGCAGCACGACACAACAATATAAAATAAATAAAAATAAATAAAAATTAAATAAATCAAACCGCACACTGATTCCAACAGGTACGGGAGGAACTAGTGCAAAATAAACAGCAGATCAGCAGCACAAGATAAAATAAAGATCTATGCCTTGAGCTTGTAGATTATGGAATTATGAACATGTGTGCAAATCTACCAATATATATTCTTTCACATGAATGTTAACAAATCTTTGCAACATTATTAGCCAACGTTAATCTATTCCAACCACTCGGACGCAACAATAGTTACTGTCTACCACCTCCGGTTTTAGGCCGGCTATCAAGCTGTGTATTATTCCCACAATTTCCAGCCAACAATATATTTTTTTAATGTATTATATTCTTTTACATGATCGCTCCGGTAACATAGCGGCCACGAGAGGGTTAAACTAAGATGGCGGCGCCCAGTCACCCATCCACTACCACGATAACTTGTTTATTTCTCGCCTCTTTACTAACTACGGCAGTTTTTAAATATATCGGCATGACTTAAGGGCCGTCCACACCAAGAAAGATAACTGTAACGTTAACTATAACGATAACAATGGCAGCATCCACACCAATGAACGATATCGTCGTGTTGCTAGGTTACCCCAAACACACACTGCTCGGTGCGGTCGGCAGGGGAGCATGGTGATGGATAAAATGGATACTGATGACCTGTTATTGCTGTATGTTGCGAGAAAGAAAAAGGAAACCAATTTGCCGCTTGCTCCACTTGTCTGTCTGTCTGTCTGTCTGTCAGCTCCATCTGTCATGAGACAAACATGAATGAAGACGTGCAGTTTATTGTGTTTCACCAGCGACGAGCTGTCATTACGCGCGACAATTACGCACGGCTGCGCGCTCTTTATAACTCACTGTGTGAACCTATGTTGCATAATAAAGATTTGCCCCCCTCAGTAACTTCATCCTGGCGCCTGAATTTTATGAATGGAGGGGAAAAGAGGAGACGCATTCCCCTGCAAAATGTATTTTATTGCAGTTATTTACCCGGTATTTGCAAAACAAAATCACTGAAGTTAAGATTCTGTCACAAAGCTATATTGTTACGGATCTTTGCACATGTTTAAGTGGGTGTATGGAAATCCTGGAGCTTTCTTAGTGGGTATACGTGACATGATGAACGTCTCGACCTGTCATTTCGGATGGATTTTGATTGGCTGTCAGTGTTTCTATCGTTCATCAAATCGCTCTGAAAGTGATCCAAACGATATCGTCCACCACTATCGTTGTCGTTATAGTTGAAGTGTGGATGCCAAACACTTGAGTTTACAACGATTTTTAAAACTGTATATTTATAGTTATAGCCCTTTACCCTGTGTCTGCTGAAGTGCCACTGCCTTCATCCAGGCTAACAAACACATGTTTTCTCTTCAGATGCTCACGCATCATCGATGTACTCCCGTGCCATGCAAAACGAGCGTTGCAAATGTTGCATTGAACGCCCTCCTTTTCAGTCTTGGTGAAGTTTTCCCACACCATTGATGTTTTAGGTCGGGATTTGGGTTGGGTTGTGTCCATGTTTTTCTCCACCGCTGCCTCGGCCATGGTTGTTTCTTTTCTGTGCGTCCTGCTGATGTTTACACGCCGGTATCCACGGACATATATAAAGACCCGACGAATCGATCACAGAATTAGTTGGCAACGATTTTTTTCGTCACGACGAATCGACATAATCGATTCGTTGTTGCAGCCTTAAAATATATGAAAGTCAGCATCACAAAATCCACATGATGCTCAGAACATGTGTCTCTATAACAGATTCTGCTTCTTGTTGTCAGACTGGTTCTGAGATTGTGTAACTTAGTATGAAAGTTATGTAACTCTCAAAACTTTTAATATTTTTACTTCTTTTACACAGTTGGAACTTGGAAGCAACAACACGAAGGCTTCGCTCAGACTGCAGGCAAAACACATATTATTTCACTGTTATTTACAGGTGACCAGATCAGATTTTTGAGTCCAAACAGCACCGATTGATCTGCACTCGAGGACTCGCTGGGTGAAGGTGAATGTTAGCTTCTGGGCTAAATGAAGTCAGTCTTTCTCATGCAGGATTCCAGACATATTTAATGTTAGTAATGTTATGTCGTATATGATACTGTCAACCCAAGAGGAAAGGTGTCCAGTATTTCAGATTTTTCTCATCCGTCCTGTTTGATGCCTGGTGGTGAGACAGATTCACGCACATGCAGTTGAGTTTAGTTTACAGCCATGGTCATGACTCTGTGAGGCCGCACAGAGCTGCTTTGAGCTAAATGCTAACACCAACATGCTAACATACCGACAGTGACAATGCTAACATGCTGTTTAGCTGATGTAATGTTTACCATGTTCATTATCTTTATTTAATGTGTTAGCATCACTAAATACAAATTACAGTGAGGCTGGTGGTGATGTCATTAGTTTTGCAGATATTTAATAAGAAACCAAAATATCAGATAAATTCAAATATAACAGCTTCTTTTTTTAACATGAATGTGATGTCATCTGAAATCTGATCGACTATGTTGTTGTGATTACGTCCTGTACAAACATGTGACGAGATAATCTGAATTCACTCCTGCACAACTGACATCAGCTCATCACAGTTACAGGTACAGCACCCAGTGTGTGTGTGTCGCTACTTACTGGTGCACTCCCAGTACCTCCCAGTCCTTGGCTGCCTTCAGAGGCCTGGTCAACTCTTCCAGCGTATCGGGGCATATTTCAATCAGCCGACACAACAATGACCAACCGACCTGTAACAAGAAGATTACACCGTCAGTTATGTGGGGTTAAAGAAAATTTGCCCAAATGTTTTTTCGTTGCGTTGCCAAAGGATGACGAGGGTAGAACAGAACTTGCAACTACTTGTTTGGTAGAATGTAGGATTCTACTGTTTTGACTTCCATCGCAAGTTTGAAAAAGCTTTTGCATAAAATACACTGAGCCTCATACGCATCACACCCTGTACTGGTTTCAGCCATGCCGTTAAATCTTGGCCGGTTTTCATTGAATCTGAGCTTCACTGTGTCGTCCAGAGGACAGTGACAGCTGGTGCCATCATCCTGATCTGTGTGACGTTAAGTTAAGAGGTGTTTGGTAAATTATTTAAGAAAAATAGCTGTTACTTATTGTTTTGAGATTTTATGATGCAACGTCAGAAAAAAACAATTCATAAAATCCGTCTTCCCATGTCTTTGAGACTTTTGAAAGGTTTATTTAAGAGATTTAAGATTTAATTTTAACACCAATTAAGGCTGATTCTTAGATTAATGAATTCAATGCCTTTAAGATGTCTTCAGAAAGTGCAGGAACGCTGTTCTAACTGAAACTCAAATCAGCCTCTTGTGGAAGAGATCCTTCACCTGCAGATACTTTGGCAGTGTGAGGAGCTGATGTCTGTTTTACATATAAGACTCTGGAGCTGTTAAAACTTGTTTGACTCCACAGCAGCAGAGCTGAAAGCATTAAAAGCCGTGTCCCTGTCTCCAGTGTTACATGAGCACCAGCTGGATCATGTGACTGTACAATACGTAAAACAAACTGCTGCACTAAAATATGCCTGAGATGAAATCCTACATGTCTGAGCTGTAAATGATTCACAGTATCACACCGCTGCCTGCAGCTCAGCTCAGCACAAATCTCTTAACAGATTTTTAACCTTTATATGAATCTGTTACGACTGACTCACAGTCTGACTTTCACTTTGTGTCACGCTGCGGTCTCACCTCTGATACGCTGCAGTCACGAGACACCGTAAACATGTTAGATCAGGCGCAGGCGTGTCAGCTGGGGCTGATGTTAGAGCTCAACAGGTGATGTCGTTGTGACACTAACATCTGTGTAAGAGCCACATATTTCTATTTAGTTAAAACTGTCTGTGTTGATGTGACATATCATACAGGTTCTGATATTATTTATGTTTGTATATTAGTGGACTGTGCTCAGGTTGTGTTTGTTGACTTTAGTTCTGAATATATGACCATATGAGACGTAACTTTTGAAGGACTTGGCCTGCTGTTTTCTTTTCTTTTTTTGTATTCTTAATAAACATTGTTCAGCTTTTTCCTGCCTCGTGTGAGCACTGTGGATCTTCACTAAAGGAGCACGAGTCAAAACTGACTGTGTGTTCCAATCTCCACACTACCACACCATACAGTACGCCATGAAAAGGTTTAGTATGTCCTAATACTGTGAGATGCAGTGTGACAAACATACCATGATGTTCTACTGCACCAGGTCTGATTTTGCAGTCTGTGAGCCAGAATGCTCTTCTGGCTGTTCTGACCCACAATCTACACATATCACAGAGTAACAGCAGCAAATCTCTGCAGGCTGATCTCCGTCTGTGGAAAACTCGGTAAGTGGCGTTTGTTTTATCTCCAAGGTAACGGATATAAAAGCAAAAGGGTCAAAGCTCAGGGCGTGACGTTATGAGACAGCAGTATTTCCCGGTTGTGTGCAGACTGCGTGGAACATGGGTAAGTTGAAATGGCCGTTATAATCTGTGGGTCTAATTTAAGGTGGCGCACATTTCTGTTTCCTTTCAGCACCTTAAAAACTGACAGCAGGACGTTTATTAATAAAACAAGGCAGTTTCTGATGAAAAGATCTGTGAGGTTTCTGACGTCCTTACCTGCTGGACTCCTTTGCTGCTGATGTGGGACGACAGCACCGTCACCAGGGGGGCGTGGACATCTTTGCCTTCAAACAGTTCAGCTGCTGCAACGATGCAACAGACATGATGTGACACGTTAGCTCTGAACGAAGGGACGCAGTCAGTCACGCTCGTTTCTATCTTTAAACGTGCACAGCAAGGCCCAGAGATCAATAGATTAGCAATAACAAGGATCAATCAATCATCAGTCGACTGATTGTTGTAGTAGATTACCTGCGTCCTGCTTTCAAGATTTCTAATACATAAAAATACATTAAAATTATCAGAAAGTGTCCTTGTGTACAAAAAAGCAACTAACTACAGCGATGCATCCATGTCCCCATGTGTCATATCTGTATCTGCAAACTTGAAATTACCATTGCATGTTGAATGTGGTGCAGTAAAAGTACAACAAGTATAAAAACATACAAAATTAAAACAGTACAAGTCCCATAAATATACTATAATTCCTCATGTGTGCATTAGGAACCCAAACTGATGAGTAAAACTCTCTTTACAACTCAGATTCCCTCTGAAGCACGAGAGAAGGAACAATAACAAAGAACATTTCAAAGTCAAGTATTGTAGTTCAGATTAGTAACTGCATGCATGACTACGTACGCAGATGACAATACAATGTATGTGTCTCCACAAAAAAAAAGCAGGGAGGTTAACGTAACACTTCAACAGCTGATGCATGTTTCTGAAAACTGAAGCTGAAGTTGAACATCTCAAAAACAAAGGGTCTGATATTTGGCTGCAGGCGTGCTGTGAGGACAGCAGCTGCCCGTCTGTCTGCATGGAGCAGCCCGCCTCTTGTTTTTGTTTTATTTTATTTTGTAGATATAAACTTTCTATGACGTGATCATTTAATGTCTTGTCTTGTTTCTGTGTGTGGACCACAAATGTCATTACTGTGGTGACAACTGACGGGATCCTAAATAAAGAACTAAGTTCATGTTTGAGGCACTTTCACTTAAAGCATTTGCTTTGCTTCTGCTCCTCTACATTAACACAGAAATGTAGTGTCCTCTACATTCTTTACTTACTTTATAGAGTAAGATTTTAAAACTGTCTGAAAAGGAGCAGGTCAAAATTAAACTAACAGTTTCTTACAATTCTTCTTTTAACTCATATATTATTTCAACAAATTCCCAAATGTATGTACGCACTCCCCTAACACAACCTTTCCTTCATCTCTATATCTGCTAACATATATTTTTGCATATTTCCACTATAGATTTGACTGAATTAATTTGCATTGCACTTTCCACCCACCATCACAAATAAACCACATAAATTCAAGCAACTTTACAGAAACTTTTACCACTGGAAAATCTCCTTTAATGCAGTAAACGCCTTATTGTTTTTCCTTAACTAAGGACACTTTTTAAAGGCCCCTCAGCTTGGGAGAAATTAAGCCTTAAGAGTCATAATTTAAGAGAAAATGTCAAGGTGTTTTGTGCAGCGAGTCAGTGAGTATTTGTCGTGTCACTGGTCCTAACTCAGACAGCATGTCCAGAGGAAAGTGCGCTGTGTGTGTGAGCAGCATGATGATGATGCTGATGATGCACATGGAGGACAAACGTGTTTCCTACCAGTGTCGGTGTGCGCCAGGAACAGCAGGTCCTGGATGATCTGGATCAGGGTGCACAGCTGTCGGTCCTCCTGCGGGATCTTCAGCCTCACCAGCAGCTTCTTCAGCCTCTCCTCCAGCTCCTCCTGGTTCACCATGGTCTGTCAAATGCTGAGGCCAGCTGACGGCGAGCATCGAGGTCAGTGAGTGCGAGCCGCCAGAGCCGAGGCTGGGGAGCAGCCACACCGCTGCAGCATGGTCACGGTACGCTCACAGTTACAGTAACACAGTGTGATCGTCACTTAATACGAGCTGTGTTACATCATATTACAGTAGCTCCGGGGCGGCTGAGTGTCTGCTGTCACGCCAGGAGAAGCTGCGAGTGTGGCGGAGTTTCGGTTCAGGCGGTGATGACATCACAGCTCGGTGCGGTCAACTTTCCTCCGGCGGACGCAGAAAACTTCCTCTTTGTGCAGCCTGACACTTTGTTTCTGAGGGAGATAAATAGCAGGTCCTGTCCCCTGTGTGTGTCTATGTGTGTGTGTCTATGTGTGTGTGTGTGTGTGTGTGTGACAGCAGCACAGTTCCTCCTTCCTTACAGTCACATCATATGACTCCGTTCAGAAAAAATAACTTCCCGTTTGTCAAAGAGGAAACTGGGAGCAAACTGCGCGGTGGCGGCGGCGGTGACCGACAGTCACATATCCGCCTCACAGACGGACGTGTTTACTCCCGGTAAAGTCTGTACGCAGATTAAATTACCGAATCGTTTCTTTCTTTAAATCAAACTGAATGTAACGGACAGTTTAAACTGATTCGGTCACCGCGGGGAGGAGTCCGTGTTCTCCTCATGCTGCCGCCCACCCGGTGTCTGATGTCAGCTACTCATTTACCGCTTTATTGAACAGAGAGACTTGACAGTGATTTGCGCCGGATCTCATTCAGATAATTCACCTTTTAATGTTTGTTTAAGGATGAACAGAGCGGCTGAGCTCACAGAGACAATGTTGAAACGGTTTACAACAGATTGGAGCGTAAATATAAATTCGGTAAACATCGCTTTTTACAGAACTGTGATTAATTCAATAAAATCAAAACCTTTCAGTTGGTTTCCTGTGCGGCAACCATCCGCAGTGTTTTGTACTGCGCACCTACCGGTGCAAATACGGTATTTATTTACACTGGCAGCAGGGGGAGTAGTTGTTGTTTGTTTGTTTGTTTGTTTGTTTTTTAGGGACTGTTCTTTATTTATCAGAATAGGGGGGCGGCTGGGTGTGACATAGTTGTTTTTTTATTTTTTTAATATTATTATTACTACTATTACTGTTATTTTATGAATTATTTCATCTTCATATTGTTTTTTCTTTACGTTGTTGTTTGTAAAGGATCTTTGAGTATCCAGAAAAGCGTTATATAAATCCAGTCTAGGCCTATTATTATTATTATTATTATTATTATTATTATTATTATTGTTACTATAATTATTAGTAGTAGTAGTAGTAGTAGTATTACAAGTAAATTTTTAGGCACTTTCTTCAGAACCCAGCACCAAACTCTATTCAAACTTTATCAGTTTTAATAAATCCTTGTTTATTGTTGAAAGTGAATAGGTTAAAGCAGAAGTCAAGACCATTAAATAGTCTTAACGTTAATTCGGCATAAATGTGGCCATCCGATTTTTACTCAGTCTTTTAAGATCAGAAACAGAAAACTTTATTGATCCCAGAGGGGAAATTATTTGCGTTACAGGTGCTCCTTACAAGAGTGGAAAGATAAGTGAAAATATAGGAAATTTAACAAGAGTATTTACAAATATATAGTTCAAATAAACAGGATCATTAGCAAAAAATAAAGTAAATATATATATATATATATATATATATATATATATATATATATATATATATTGTAACCTAAACAATATATAACCTAAATAGATAATGCACAGAATATATACAGTCAAGGTGAAATGTGGTTATTGCACAAGTTTAATTAAATTATTGCACATGTTGACAGTGCGTGAAATAGTCTCAGGGCCACTCAGAGGGAGGAGTTGTACAGTTTGATGGCCACAGGCAGGAATGATTTCCTGCTCAGTGGTACATCTTGGTGGTATGAGTCTCCCACTGAAGGTACTCTTGTGCCTGACCAGCACATGCTGGAGGGGTGTGAGACGTGGTCCAAGATCAGCATCCTCCTCTCTGACACCACCATCAGAGAGCCACACTCCGTTCCCACGACGTCACTGGCCTTGCGGATCAGTTTGTTGAGTCTGTTAGTGTCCACCACCAGATATTGTTGATTTGCCATGTAAACCATTAAAAACATAGGGACTGTTCTTTACTTTTCAGAGGAGGAGGTGGCTGGATGTGATCCTCCCTGGAGCTCCAAATATTTTTCCTTGAGCCTCCACAAGTGACTGGCAGAAACTGCATGACCCTTCCTCCACCATAAACGAGTTATTAGATTTTTAAAACTTACCCTTTGATGTTTAGGATTTAAAAGTTGAAGATGAAATCCTGGAGTTGAAAAAAGCCTCAGTTTTTCTCTGTTGTTGTGCAAACAGTTTATTTTGGGTCATATTTTAAATGAGACGTAGAATAACGTGATTTTGATTTAACATCACTATTTAAATTGTAGATCTGATTAAAAATATAAAGGTGTTAAAATAATTACCAGATACAACCATTTAAAGTTGTATGACCCCCAAAACGACGTTCTTATTAAATTTCACATTTTATTTCCTGTTGCTTAATTTTTTTAATTTTTTTTTTAGGCCGGTTGCATTTGCCAGAAAATGAATTACTAAACGTATTGTGATAAAAACTATGACAAAATAAAATAAAACAACCCTAATTTGCATATGATTAAATAACCACATAAACAGACAAACAGCTCACCTCATCTCCTAATAAAAAAAGAGGGGAATGATGTATTTCCATGTTATGAATTCAGTGTCTAAAGTTCCACATGAAGTATTAAGTGGCTGTTGAAATGAAATACTTGTGTCTATCACTTGCCTCCATAAATATGTAGCTGCTCTGTGAGGCACTTGGTTTTAAATGTGTTATGTCTTACTGGTTACTGCTTCCAGCTGTGTGAAGTCCTGCTGTTTGACGAGGCTGATGAGGTGAAGACAGCTGCTGTGTGCTCAGTGAGGGTCGCTGGAGGCGCAGGTGAACTCTTCATTACAGTGTCAATAGGCGGGCCCCTCCTCTGCTGCAGGGAAATCATATGATCCGGGACCAGCAGGCAAACTTCCTTTATTTTAAAGAAGAGGACACCGGCTGCTGCAGTGCTCCACAACAAGCTTTATACAGGTATGATTTGACTTTATTCTGCACATGTATCATCTCTTTGAGGCAGAGCTTCTGTGTGATCTTTAGCCTATATATTTACCGTGAGTAATATTTAATGTGCCGGACACACACTCACCTCAAACGACTCTGAAGCTGCTGCATGTCTGTAACGTTATATTTCTTACATTTAATGACTAAATTTGAACATTTGTTTGAGCCTGTGTGACAAACTGTAAACCTATAATGGTCAGCATGTAGTTTATAGCTGCATTTTGAGTGTACATGAATTCATAGCGTCAAGAAACATATTCTATTACACTTTCATATAGTCTCAACAACAGACGCCCAAACTGATAAACCCTTTGAGTAAAACTGGAAATAGATTACGTAATGTTTGCAGCTAAAACAACTGATCGTGTAAATGGTGTAACTAAAATATAAACGATTTACATGCTAAATGCAATATTTGCAATAAGATTGGGTTAAAATCGGTGGGCCACGTGTATGCCGAATTAAAGATAAGGCTAATAAATGGTCTGAGTTTATGTTTTAAGTCGTGTATTTGCAGGGATAAACAAGAAATAAGTAAAAATGCTAAATTTTGAACGGAGTTTGGTGCCGCGTAATACAGAAAGTGATTAAAATGAATGAATAATGAGTCGGTTGCTAAAAAAGATAATTCTCAGATTATTTGTAAATGGTTTGGATGTTAATTACACATTGTAGTTATGAACAGTTGCATGTTTTTAACTTTTTCTTTTTTTGCTGATGTTGCTGCGGGGCGGTCAGGTGACGGACACCGGAAGTACAAACATGGCCGCCCACAGTGTAGCATGTCAGTGGTAAACAATCGGTTTTGAGTCACTAGTAAGGCCGTTTCGGTAATTTTTACGACTTTCTGACAGATAAACATGATGAACCTTACGTGTAGTTTTATCGCAAGACGTTATCATTAGCTTAAGCTGGTTAGTTTAGCTGTTAAATTCTCGAGGTTTCGGCTTCTTCGCTGATTCTTATCTCCAGTTGGATCCTGAGCGAAACATCAGTTGGAGATTGTTTGGGCGTCTGGTGTTGGAGATGATGTGACATTATAATCTGTGTTAGTTTGTGGCTCACTTTGCGCTGCGTTGATGGAGTTTTGGGGCTGTAACTGATGTTATGTCCAGCAGCCAGGATGCGTTCAGCCTGAAGCACATGGGCAGCTCTATGGGCAGCTCTATGGGCAGCAGGAGGCACAAGGCGGTGGATGATGGAGAGCAGAGTCTCATCGGGCCTCCGTCTTCTCCCGCTGCCGGGGATCTCCTGGACCAGCAAGATGCCTCCACGCCGGGCTTCGTCTACGTGTTGGCGTTCTTCTCGGCCCTGGGAGGGTTCTTGTTCGGGTATGACACCGGGTGGTGTCCGGGGCCATGCTGCTCCTGAAGAAGGAGATGAACCTGACCGCTCTGTGGCAGGAGCTGCTGGTGTCCAGCACCGTGGGAGCTGCGGCTCTGTCCGCCTTCAGCGGAGGGTCTCTGAACGGGTGGCTGGGGAGAAGGATCTGCATCCTGCTGGCCAGTTTCATCTTCAGTGTTGGGGGCGTCATCCTGAGTGTGGCCCCGGACAAGGTGGTTCTGCTTGTGGGCAGGATCACAGTCGGTGTGGGCATCGGTGAGATTCTGTTTGGGAATGTTTGTCATTTTGATTTATTAATCTTGACCTAGTTTCACACTAATACAGTTCCACACTTTTAAAATCCACATTTATGAGCAGTGTTGGGCAAATGTAATACACTTTATTTATATGGCAGCTTTCATACAATAACTGACAGGATGAAATAATAAAGGTCAAAGGTCAGTTTGACTGTGACATCATCATATCTTAGGGGAGACATTTGGTGACACTAATCTTGAAACTGCTGATTGTGTCGATCTTCTGTGTGTGAATCATCCATGTTTTCACTGACATGGATGGAGACTGTCAGAGACACTGGACTGGTGGGCGGAGCGATGGAAACTGTAACTGTAACTCGAGTGGTTTTCTGACATATACAACCGCGAGGCAGTAATTATAGTTCACTCGTCTCAGCCCACCTGACCTGCTATTCCAGTCCCACTACTGCCTGAATTAAGTGAAGAAATGTTCATGTTGCAGAATAGAATTTACTGTTCCAGGATTGTCTGGACGTCAAAGTGAAACCTGTTTGTCTCCGTCAGGTATTGCCTCCATGACAGTTCCTGTGTACATCGCTGAAGTGTCCCCGCCTCACCGGAGAGGTCAGCTGGTCACGATCAACAACCTCTTCATCACTGGCGGCCAGTTCATAGCCAGTGTGATCGATGGAGCTTTCAGCTACCTGAGACACAACGGCTGGAGGTATGGATTGGTTCTCACGCTACACTACGCTCTGCCAGTAACTTTCCATGACAGGCATTTAGTTGTGTTGACTCTGTCTCCTCCTGTTTGAAGACTGTGGTTAACACATCTGCACTGTCAGCGTAAGCTTCACTCAGATGGATTGCTGTCGGCAAATTGTGACAAGAAACTGCAATACAGAAAGATTCGTGTGAGGTGATCTAGTTTTGTGCACTCTGATGTTCGCTCGCTTATAAAACTGTGTGGATGTAGTGAGTCATTGCAAGTTCTGACAGCTGAAGCATCCAGGTGATGCAAACAAAGGACTGTACATGACTTAAAATAGATGACACAGATGCTAAAAAAAGCCAGATGCAGTGATTATAGCGCAAAATGTTGGCTCAGATTTCACTCCAGTGGATCAGATCTAGATATCCTCACTTGTGTGTATTTGCTGCCCCAATTCATGATTTAGGTTCGTTCAGTGATGACGCAGCTTGAAATTACCACCTTGTAAATCCCTCCTTGATACCTCAGAGTCTGAGGACCCAAACCTGAGTGTCAGTGGAGGCAGCTGTCTCTTGAAGCTCTTCTTCACTCCCCGTTCTCTCCGTACTTCAGGTACATGCTGGGTTTGTCTGTCGCCCCGGCAGTGCTGCAGTTCGTTGGCTTCTTCTTCCTGCCTGAGAGCCCCCGCTGGCTTCTCCAAAAGGGCCGCAGCCAAGAGGCCCGGCAAGTTCTCGCCCGGATCAGAGGAGGCCGGAGCGTCGACGAGGAGTTCGACACCATCAGAACCACTATCGAGGACGAGGAGAAAGAGGCGGGTGCAGGTGAAATGTTTCTGTGAAAACAGAAAGAAATAAAAAGCAGTGACAGAATCATTCTTCTGTAGCGGTGACAGAACCACCTTTTGTATAAACTGAAATGTAAAAAGAAATCGAGGTCCATGAGTTGAAATTTTAATGTTTATTAAAGATTTTTGCTCGTTCTTTAGGTGGACTTGTTATCCTGCGGATCCTCAGCCACGGTCCGACTCGCAGGGCTCTTATCGTCGGCTGCGGCCTCCAGATGTTTCAGCAGCTGTCAGGGATAAACACTGTCATGTATGTCATTTATTTATCTGGTTTTACCCCCCGTATCTTCCTGATAACATCGCCCACCCCTGTGAACAGTCTCTGTCTCCTCATCGCCCTCACCAGAAGAACTGCTGCAGAGATTTGGTTGTGGGTTGAAATGTAAATTGATTTGGCCTATCAGTGAATGTCTCTGCTCATATCAGGTACTACAGTGCGACCATAGTGCAGATGGCGGGGGTGCGGGATGATAAACAGGCAATCTGGTTGGCTGCTGCGACTTCTGCCACCAACTTTGTGTTCACCTTGGTCGGGTTCTGGCTGGTGGAGAGAGTGGGCCGCAGGAAGCTGACCCTGGGCAGCCTCTTAGGTTTGTCATGTGAAAGTGTTCTTAAACAGAACAATTCCTGCCTGCAGTCATTTCATATTTTACTGAGACATGTTTCTGTAGTAGCTTCATGTCACGCGACTGTGGTCTGTGCAGGATTCGTGCATTTCTGATTATTATATTCTCTGATCCAGGTACTGGTCTCAGTCTGGCTCTGTTGGCAGTCGGGTTCCTGCTGTCTGCTCAACATTCTCCACCCATCACCCTCCACCCAGCTGACCCTCAAAACTCAACCTGCAGATTATACGGGTAAGAGACACAAGAGTCAGGTTAATCATCACCACCAATCAGTCACTTTTATTTTGACGACGTTTGTTTTTAGGGTTTTTCTTACAGTCATGAGTAGAGTTCTGGAAATCTATAATCAAATCAAAGTACAGATAATAACAAAAAATGACTAAAGTAAAAGTGAAATCTTCCATTTAAGAAACCCGCTAAAGTTACAGTTAAAAGTACCTGGTAAATAAATTACTCAAAGTACAAGTTACTTTATATTTTAGAGACAGCAGACTGTGATTTATTTTGTCAAGATTTATTCGGCTCTACCAACACAAACAATTCTGCGAGTAGACTTGGACTGATGCCAAGCAACACAAATCTTCCTCCACACTAACACGCTGCTTTGTGTTAACATGTGGTTAACATGCTCTGTACATTTATGTGTGAGTGTGTGAAATCAGAGTCTGTTGTGAGGCGCTTCTTATCTTGAAACTGTGCTGATTGTATAGATCCTCCATATATGTTCTCCCTGCATCAGTGAACAGTGTTTTCCTCTGGAGTTAAAACTTCACTGTCTTGGTTGTTATCAAAGGTTTGAGATATGTCTGCTGAGTATGTCAGAGGTCTTACAGCTCCTCTCTGTCCTCCAGGTCCTGTGAATTCTGCATGTTGGATCCAAACTGCGGATTTTGTTATCGTGAAAACGGCACCAGAGTGTCCGACTCCTCCTGTGTTCCTGCCAGTCAAGAGTCCACAGATCACGCCGCCTGGGGAAGGTCAGACTCTGGTTCATGTGTGTGACAGAGTAAATGAGAGGTTGAGGAATAGTTGAGATAAAAACACGAGTGTCGCAGTACAAACTCCCGACGTTCATGTGGCCGACAGTAGAACATTATCATGATGTGTTTAAAATGTATCTTTAACATGTACCTACAGTAAAAGCACATGTGAACTGCACTGCAGGTCGATTTCTTTGCACACAAAATAGTATCAGAAGCAGCAGAATACAGAATTATAATCCAGCACACGGAGTTGCCTGCAAACCAGATTTATTTGCTCAGTTATAAAGATCAAGTGGAGTTAAGTCTATTGGCAAATGTTGGTTTCAGTTTCTTGCAATGATTGTGTCATCCAGGTGTTCCAACCAGACAGAGGGAGGCGACAGTGCGATCTGGGCCTACAACTACTGTCCAACGTCCTACTCCTGGGTCGTCCTGATGGGTCTCATCCTTTACCTTGCATGCTTTGCTCCAGGTCTGACACCACTTCCTCTCTGTTTTTCAAGCATCCTCCCATATCCAATAGTCTTCCGGTGAATTTGTGATTATTTGCTGTCTTTGGTTGTTGTGAACTAGTTTTCATATCTCAAAAAAGAGGATGGTGGTTTAGAAGAAGTCATTTTCATACAATATACACTGAACAAAAATATAAACGCAACACTATTGTGGCCAGCCTAAGGCACACCTGTGCAATAATCATGCTGTCTAATCAGCATCTTGATATGCCACACCTGTGAGGTGGGATGGATTATCTCGGCAAAGGAGAAGTGCTCACTAACACAGATTTAGACAGATTTGTGAACAATATATGTGAGAAATGGTCTTTCGTGTGTATAGAAAATGTTTTAGATCTTTGAGTTCAGTTCATGAAAAATGGGAGCAAAAACAAAATATTTTTGTATATTTTTATATTTTTGTTCGGTGTATTTCAGGGCCCACAGAAATGTCACAAACCTTTAACTGATGTGACACAAAAAGGTATCAGAGGAAATAATCGATCACTGCCTTTAAACCTTTTTGTATCCAGATCAACAAAAAAGCCAGTTCGTGTGGTTTTATTTGATCTACTCCAGCAGCAGCTACAAACCCAGACAGTCTGAGGTGTCCTGAAGTCAAGCGTGGTGTATTTGACCAGAGTTTTAAATGTGTTCACTTCTGTGTAGTTATTCAATACATTCTTGATAAACTGAACATTTTCAGAATCTATTTGTGTTAAAATCATTTTAATGGGGAGATGAAGTGGCATTTTATGCAACTGAATTAATTCACATTGTTGGGATTGTATGAAGTACAAAATAAAAAAGGGTATCAAATGAGGTCCTCTTTTGATCTGCTGTTCGTCGTGCTGTTTGTACTGGTATTGTGGTTCCCAACTGGTGGGTCACAGGTTGATTCTGAGTCGAGGTAAATATGTCGAATTTGTAAAATAATACACTTTATTTAATTATTTATTTTTCTGTCATTTAAATCATTATTGATTTTTCTATGAACAGATGACTTGGAAAACAAAAATACTTCAACAAACAAAATACTTCACAGATGCACCCATATGTTCTTCAGTGTCATGAGCCCTTCATAAATATAAAGAAATTATTTTCCTGTTGCATTATTCATTCGAGACAACTGAAAAAGAGCGACAGTTGGAGTGTGTCTCATCAGTAAATCAGTGATGTAGGTGTGAGTGAGTGAGCACAGTGAAGGTATGAGGTGACAGGTAGATAATGTGTTGTCTCTGTGCGTCAGGTATGGGCACCATGCCTTGGACGGTGAACTCAGAGATCTACCCACTGTGGGCCCGCAGCACCGGCAACGCCTGTTCATCCGGGGTCAACTGGATCTTCAACGTCCTGGTGTCCCTGACTTTCCTGCACGTCGCTCAGTTTCTCACCTATTATGGTAAGATGGTGATTAATACGTAATGAAGTGCTTTTACATGTGAGGTGAGACCTTTTATCAGTGATCATCACAGGATGCTTTATGCTGTCGTTTCTTTCATTTCAAACTCTTATAAATCTCTAAGTCTCTCACAGCTCTGCTCAGAAGTTATGATCAGATTAATCTGGTTATCAGTGTTGTTCACTTCTGTTTGATTAGTTTATTTTTTTATAGACATTGAAGCACATGTCGGTGAAAGCTTCACCTCATCTTCAGAGGGCGTCTCTTCCTTTAACCTGATCCAAACATTTTGTTTACACTCACGACATAACCGGGCGTGGTCACTGTAAACACCAGAGTGTTTGGAGCAACAGGACAGAGACGAGGGAGATGACATGAACCACAACTGACTTTTGTTTTCAAGTCCTGAATTGATTTTAATGGAGCGACGTGAAAGTAAAACCATGGACTGACTGAACATACAGGATAGAAAAAAAACAAAAAAAGTTTTTTTAAAAGCACAGATAGAAGCTCAGACTGCAGTCAGACACTGACTCTCCTGATTTATCTGATTTACAATAGATATAGATTTAAAAAAAGTCATTATCTTGAGCAATTGTCGGGAAACTTCGACAGAGCTCACAAAATGCGCTCTGGAGAATTCTGCCATGTCCATTTCATTTTCATCCAGTGTGAGTTACCACTGTGACACAATATAAACTGACAGTCAGAGCTCAGACCCTGACAGAGAAACTGTGAATGTCTCTTCAGGCGCGTTCTTCATGTACACCGGCCTGGTGGTGTTGGCTCTGCTCTTCGTCTTCGGCTGCCTCCCAGAGACCAAGGGCCTGCAGCTGGAGGACGTCGATAACCTGTTCACCGGTCCGCTGTGCTCCTGTGGAGCCTCCTCGCCCAACAACACCAGCCACGTCCACTACATCCGGGTAAAAGGCAGCAACTACCTCCCCTCTGACAATGATGCCTCAGACGTAGACTAGACTGGGAAGAGTTTCTCTTTTGGTCTGGTGGTGTGGGGAGGAAAGTTAATCATGTCGCCCTCTGGTGGCTGCGATTAAACATGACCAAAAAAAAAAGCTTGAGCTCTCCAGTGTTTGGCTGAAACTGCCACTTTCCCCTCACTCATCATCTGCCTTTTCTGTGTTTGTCTCACCTGGGAGTTGGTCTGCTTTTTATTTTTCCGCATTCCTTTTGTTTCCCATCATTCCCTCTGTCGTCATAAACGGGAACACTGGACTTTTCCAGGATTACAGTGAGCAGGGATCATTGGAAGCTGCTGGGATAACAAATATTCCAGGAAAGTCCTAAAAAAGTGACACATCTGGAAGTAAAGCAGATGTGTCACTAGAAACACGTCTTTGTTTTTTCAATGAGTTCAAAAACCAGGTGACCTCCTGGCTGCTGACTCATCAATTTCTCCTTCTTTCTGTAGCATGGAGACAGTTTTATTTTATTTACATTTAGAGTAAAAAACTTTTTGCATGATTCCAGTCCATGTCTTGTGGGCACTGTCCGACTTCAAAACTGATAAACCAGCAAGAATGTGTTTGTATTCTGGCCTTAATGATCTGCAGTTTGAAGATCCTCCGTGCAGAGAAGAGACAAACAAACATTATCAGTGATTTCTGCCTTATTTGGACGTTTTCATATCTGTGCGTTGTTAAAAAACACATTCCTGTTAAAATCACTAACGTGGGTTTGATCTTTAATCTGTGCTGGTGTAAATCAAAATGATTGATTGTTGGTTGCTGCAGTTGTTTGCACAGTGGGAGAGATTGCACTTTAACAAACAAAACAGTGTCTGTCTATTTTAAAAAGAAGATTTTTATATGTCAGATTTCTCGAATGGGATTTTCAAATGTTTAATTTTCTAGCAAGGTTCGGAAATGAGCTCAGCACAGTACGGAGCGACGGGGTCAGAGAGTGCCATAGCCTATATAACTGTAAGTACAGCGTCCAGGTGCCGAGTGCACTCATGACTTTTCTGCTCTGCCACGACAGTTTGCCTTTTTTTAATGTTCAGTTTAATGTCCTTGTTTTTGCAGCTCAAATAACGAGGACCCTCAACAACTTTATACAGAGCAGCTTTGTTCATGACGTCCTGTTTGCACAGTTTGATATTTGCCTATTAGCGTTTTTCTGTTTTCTGTTATTTTATGTGCAGCCGACGAGTGTTCTTTTTGAAAATTCTGTTTTAGAGCAGTCTGCATTTTGTTTCTAGAACTCTACAAACCTCTATTATCGACACATTTATGGTACGTACACTTTGTCAAATATGTCTAACTGCATATTCGGTGGTTACAGATCTCTGCTCCTTTCACATGATGTCATGTGTGTTGTGAAAACTCTCTAAGCAATATGATATCAGTGATATCACATGTTCTCTATTCACCTAAATCTCTTTGATTACAAGAGGTGGGAATCACCAGAGGGTCCACGGTATGATATTATCACGATACAATATTTTTATGATTTTAAATATTGCGATATGCTGAATATTGTGATAAGATGTATTGTGGTTATTACCTTTTTTCAGCTGTAAACTTTGTCCCCCAAGGAAAACCTCTGTTTTATCTAATAAGATAAAGTTTTCAGTCTGTTCATCACTTCAGACATTTTTAGTGGACCAAAAAGCAACTGATTTTGTCATTATGTGACATAGTGATTGTCAGAAATGCCCCAAATGCAAACTGAATAGGGTTTAAAAACTCCTTTGTGCCTATCTCACTATACCAAATAGTTAATAGCCTGATAGTGCTGAGCATCAGTGCCATGGTGCCCTCTTAAAGGGATAGTGCACCCAAAAATGAAAATTCAGCCATTATCTACTCACCCATATGCCGAGGGAGGCTCAGGTGAAGTTTTAGAGCCCTCACAACACTTGTGGAGATCCAAGGGGAGAGGAGGTAGCAACACAACTCCACCTAATGCAGGCTGACGGCGCCCCAGATTCAAACGTCCAAAAACACATAGTTGAAACCACAAAATATCTCCATACTGCTCGTCCGTAGTGATCCAAGTGTCCTGAAGCCCGACATAAAAAGTTGTTTGGAAAAATGTCATTTGAACTCTGTCTTTAGCCTGTGTGTATTTAAGTGTGATGTGTTTTTATTGCTTGTTGATTTTTTTATGGAAGCAGGCAGTGTGCACAGCACTTGAGTCAAAATTTCCCTTCGGGGACAATAAAGTATATCGTATTGTATCCTTGAACAGACAAACGTTGTGTAGTGTGAACCTGGCATTAAGTTTAATTTGTATTCGTAATATTGTAATTTATATAATAAAGAAAATATCAGTAGTTGGTACAATGTGACGATACGATAATGCCACACAAAAATATTGAGGCTCAGTACACAGGCAGGCAAATAATCTGAAAAGGGTTCAGCAAAAGTGGAAGTCCAAAAACATGAGCAAGGATTTGAATTAAAAAAAAAAGGAACACTAGGAAAACTGCTGACATGAGGTACGAAGACAAACTGGCAGCGAGCGCACAGACTAAAAACACAGGGAGGTAGATAATCGGGCACAGGTGAGACACATCAGGGCGGGACAAACAATCACAGAGCAGGAGACACCTGAGGGCAGGAAGTGAAATCTGAAACAAAAAAAAAGGAAATAAATCTAAAGACTGACAACACGAGCGAGGGAGCTTGACAAGACGATGTGAGAAATTAAAAGGGGAAAAGTTTTGTATCATAAAATCAAAATACTGACAGTGTTTTGTAGAGCAGAGTTAATTATCCCTCAGGTGACGATGAGAGAAGTGAGACAGAGTATCAACAGTTTATCAGCCATAGATCTATTTAACCTGACGACACATGTTCAGTTTGGTGTCACTGTGTTTTTTACAGTTTGTATATAAAATGTGAAACATGGCGTCTGTATAAATACATTCCATGTGTCTCTGATCATGTTCTGTTCATTAATATGATCTTTGGGAAATAAACACACTGAAGCACCCTGCTGTGTCTGACTGAATTTAAATCAGCTTAAACTTCTCTGTGTGTTGCAGTGTTGTGAAGTATGTGTGTAATCTGAAATACATTTCTGAGTACTGAAGGATCAAAAGTCATCAGACAAAACCAGCTCCTGTATCAGCTGAGTTTAAAGGGTCAGTCCATGTTTTCACTGACGTGGATGGAGACTGTAAGTTCTGCATAAGTTTGCGGGGGCATACAACTGTGAGGAGGTAATTGTAGTTTTTATATATAATGTAAGTGGACCAGCTCTTTAAATGTTTTACGGTTTGTCCAAGCAGTGTGTAACCTGCGTGTTCACAGAGCCTGTTCTGTGCACCATTTATAACAGTTAGTAGATGTCGACCCGACACATTCAATGAGCTGATAACGACGGAGGCAGGGATGTATTTCTGACCACACACAGACTCTGATCGATGCAGCGCAGGTTAGCTGCGATTGGGAGAAAAGCTCAGCATGAAGTCACAGTATTTGACTCAATTTCTGTTTTATGAAATTAAACTAATTTGGACTTAAGTCTTTGTGGTGATGAGTGAGATTTTCAGTCTCTGCAGAGCAGCCAGCAGCACAGTCAGCAGTCTTCGGCTCAGCCACAGTATAATGTGCACTGACATATGTTCAGTCATTAGTGAGCCTGTGGTCTGTCGTTCCTTCTCTGTCCTGTAACTTGATAGGCTTGTAACGGGACTCCTGTATTCATGGTGTTATTGCCCAGCTGGAAGCGGCAGGGTGGAGCGCCGGAAGCTTTTACACACAGACAAAGCATTAATGTGCTTCTGTGCTTCTTAAAGACAAACACAGTGACAGAAACTAAATATCTTGACTCAGATTCAAGAGATAAATGTACACAGTACACATCACGTGTCACAGTCAGAGAGGTAACTGGACACACATCGTCAGTTCACACAATTTGTGACAAACACAATTTCGTATGTGGAGATGTATATAGGAAAATATCAGCATACACTTAGCAGCCACTTTATTAGGTACACCTTGCTGGTACCAGGTTGGACTTCCTTTCTAATTCTTGGTGTCATAGATCCAACAAGGTGCTGGAAACATTCCTCAGAGATTTCGGTCCACATTGACATGATGACATCACACAATTGCTGCAGATTTGTCGGCTGCACATCCATGATGAGAATCTCCCGTTCCAGCACATCCCAAAGCTGCTCTATTGGACTGAGATCTGGTGACTGTGGAGGCCATTGGAGTACAGTGAACTCATTGTCATGTTTGAGATGATGTGAGCTTTGTGACATGGTGCGTCATCCTGCTGGAAGTAGCCATCAGAAGATGGTACACTGTGGTCATAAAGGGATGGACACGGTCAGCAACAATACTCAGGTAGGCTGTGGTGTTTAAACCAGGCTCAGTTGGTACTAAGAAAATCTCCCCCACACCATTACACCACCAGCAGCAGCAGCCTGAAGCCTTGATACAAGGCAGGATGGATCCATGCTTCCATCTGAATGTGGTGTTTCCAATCTTAGGCCTACATTATGTGCCTAATTGTTTTAATGTGTGTCCATCTGTAGCCTCTGCACTGTTTCTGTAATATTTCATATAACGTGTGTGCAGTGGTCACTGTTTAGCTAAAATACTGATAAACAGACTTAAAAAAAACAAACATCAGTTCTTTTTTTTTTATTATTGTTCCTACTTGATCATCCTCATCTGTCTCCAGTGTCCTCACAGTGTCATGGTGGCTCATATCCACAGGGTGGCGCTAAAGGTTTCCTTACAGTGAGTGAGCAGGGAGCTGACCTGCAGGTGTGCTCCTCACAGGCAGACAGATTAAAAATGGTGTCGTGCTATACATGTCCTCAAAAATCCAGATCCATCTCCGACATGACTGTGTTTTCTTTTCTTTTATTTATTTTCTTCTTTGGTAAAAAACAAACAAACAAAAAAAACAGTCAGTAGCAATCTACAACAAAATTACATATTCATTCTATATAAGCCATAACAACTAGAAATAAACCATAGATAGGTAGATAGAAATGTGTATGTATATTTATAGCTATATAGAGAGATATAGGCTAGATGCTGATATACTAGACTAAGATGGTGAAGATAGTTCAGATACCTGATAAGGATTTTTTTCTTTATCAGGGGAAACATGTTTCACTGTCAGGAGACACAAACAGGCTTCTCATTTTTGTCTTTTTATCCTTATGAGCCTCCTGATGTGACTCTCCACCTGTTTCTGACGTCATAGAGCAACCAGCAGTGCTTAGCAACGGCTGCTAAGATACAGTCGCTGTTTTGGAGAGTTATTTTTTTGTTTATTTGCTTGCTAATTTGTTTGTCTGCATGTGCAGTGTGCCTTTGGACATAATGCTGGATCTGTGACGTGTTGCTTCTCTCTACAGCCTGCAGTTGTGTCGCTGAGCATCATTATTGATTAGACTACACCCCAGCTATAGCCTAATCAATGTCATGTCATCAATTGATCTACACATGAAATCAATGCTGAGTTCTTCCTGATGAGCTGTAGTTTCTAACTGATGTTATTTGTGACAGTGAAATTATATCTACAGTTCTGTCAGTGATATATTTATAGTTATGTCCTTTTGTCGTTTGTAATAGTTCTGATTATTTTGTTCACTGAAACAATCAATATTCCAATTATCACTATTCGACAGGTCATCAGTTACTTGAAAGTGCGGTCAGCCTTCATCGCGACCTCTGACAGCTGTCAATCAGCTGTTAAGCCTTAATCTGTTTGTGCCTCGGTCCATGTGATGTACTGTCTGCTCAGAGGATTGTGGGTCAGAATAGGCAAAGTAGCATGTTGGCATGCATACTGCAAAATCTGGCCAGATGTAGTAGAACATCCTGGTGTTTTTGGCGTACTGCATTTTACCGGGGGCGTAAACAGAGACAGTGCAGGCTGTGAGGTTACAATGGGGCCCGTGGGACGAGGGGGGCCCACGGAAATGACTCAGATTGCCACCTCAGAACTTCACCTGTGTTCAGAGATCTCACATTAAGTTAAAGATGGTGCCATTCACTGTAGGCTATATGCAAACCATACTTTTACTTTTTACAAAGACCTGTCCTGTAGCACAGATACACACAGTTATTTCACAGACACACTGCTGGAGGTTGTTTTACGTTATCCTGATCCAAAACCACATCCGGTTAATTGCTAAATGATTTGCAACTTTAAAAAAACCCAAAAAAAAACCCACCATTAATAAAAGCCAAAGTGCAGAACAAGAGCTGCAAAGATAAAAGTGATTTGATTAGTTTCTTTTTGTGTGTTATGTTAACTGTTAGTGTGTCTTTTACAGTGGATGTGCATTATGATGTGTCGTTTAGTGTGAATGTATGTTTTGTATTGTACGGTACACTGTACCTGTGTAGACCCCAGGAGGAAAAACTAGTGCAGTGCAATAGCACATGGGGATCTTAATAAACAAACAAACAAACAAATGTGGGACACAGGTACTTAAAAATAAAAGTGATGGATTGTTTCAAAGTTAAGTGTCAGTCCACGCATGCAGTGGTGAATATTTCCCCTCAGACCCTTGACCTTTATTGACATAAAGATTTAAAATAAAGACATGATCATTTTTTACCTTAATAAAAATAACATGGATCTCAGCTCCACAGAACATGTCAGAAACATGTTCAACATCAGTTCAGAAGAATCTTACACAAATAAATCCATCAAATAAATGTATAATTGTAAAAATTAAAGTGTATTTCTGACTTTTTTTCCTACAAAAATGTGCACAACAGGCTGGTTATGACGTCATCTCGCAGCTCCGGAGAGGGCGTGTCTTGGTGACGCATTGCGGCTCCCTCCCCGGTGCGTAAACGTGCAGCAGAGAGGCACGGCGGCGCGTGCGGATGCGTTTTTATCTGTGTGTGTATGTGTGTGTGCGTGTGTGTGTGTGTGTGCGGCGGTGTGTCACCTATCAGCAGCGGCAGCGTCAGTCTGCATGTGGGCTCGAGCCGGAGCTGAAGCATCCGGGCCGAACTGCGCAGAGATGCGGCGCACGTAGACGCGACATGCGACATGCGGACACACGCGCAGCGCAGATCACGATTTAAAACCTGTGAAGATAATTAGAGAGTTTGAAATGGCGGCGCTGGAGTCGAGGTGAGGAGCAGCTCCGGTGCTCGGTCCGCTGCCTGCTGCCGCCTGCTGCCTCCTGTGTGACGGGGAGTGCGCACTTTCTTCTCGCTCCTCTGCAGGGCGCGGAGCCAACACACAGAAATCCGCTCGTTTTGTCCTGTACCGAGAGGAATCATGTCGACGGGGCAGGATGAGAGCTCAGTCCGGGTGGCTCTGAGGTAAGACTCTCTTTATTTATCTCCATCAGCTGGCTGGTGCTTCATTACCCGGTGCCACCTGTCAGTCAGTGCCGCGGGCCGAGCAAACACCTGCAGGTCAACAGCAGCATCTGATCCACACACACACACACACACACACACACACTGACACTCACACTGTATCTATAAATGATCAGCCTCATTTCATTTTAGCACGCTGACCCACTTGCAGCCGGCTCCTCGTGATGCTGCTGCGGCTCCTCAGGTCTGATTCTCGGCCTGTTCTCTTCTGCACCTTCTTCTGCAAAGTGTGATGCACATTTATTGTCTGTGCAGAAACCTTAAAGCATCACACCCTCTGCACAGGTGCACACACACACACACACACACACACACACACACACACACACACACACACACACAGGCCTGCCTCCAGCACACTGAGGAGGGATGATATCATCTGACAGACAGACAATCGGCCTGTGTGTCCTGAAGCCTGGCTGCCCCTCTCAGCCTCCTGCAGACAGACGGTTAATCGATGAGAGAGGAGCTTCACTGACAGCCAGGTTTTAAGGAAAGCACAGTGGAGCGTTCATTAAGCTCTGCTCTTTGTCTGCAGACAGCTCAGTCAGGCTCTGAATCAGTCTCAGATCTGCGAGCTTGATCAGAAACAGCTTCCTCTCCTCCAAACACGTTAAACACTTCATGTGCTTTTGTGGTGAGGCAGGCCGCTCCCACCCAGCTGGTGAGGTGGCACAGTGACAGTGGCATAATGGGAGACCAGCCTGTCTGTGTGCTCGTCTCCCCCTCTCTGTCTGTCTCTCTGAGGTCTTCCAGGGACCGTTTGACCGTTATGAAATGAGAGATAAAGGCTGTATTGTTTCATCCTGTCTGTTTCTCCTGCATCCGTTCATCTTGTCCGTGTTTGGATTTGCGCCTTTGCTCAGCCTCATCACAAAAGTGCATCATCATCTTGTGTGTGTGTGTGTGTGTGTGTGTGTGTGTGTGTGTGTGGAGCGTGTTTGTCCAAAGCTTCCTGATTCCATTTCCCATTTTAAAGGGGAAAATCCACATTTTGATTCCGTTCAGAAACAGCTGACGTCATGTGGCTGCTTCAGACAAACGCAGCGGCTGTGACGTCATGTTGAGATTTGTTTCAGCAGAACATGTTTAAGAGAGGAGGCTCTTACTGAAGGTGACACATTGTACCAGCAGTTAACAGTCACACAGGGACAGATCCACAGTGTCAATAGATGTCAGTGTGCTTGGAGGAAGAGGGTAAAGGTCACTCGGGGAGTTGTATGAAATCAGCAGGCTGCAGAGCTGAAGAAGGACGTGTATTGTTGAGAGTAAACTGAGGTGAATTACAGCTCCTGGAGCAACCTGCAAATCACTAATCGATGATATCTGTTACCAGTGGGACCAGTCGGTGCCACGTCCCGTCAGGAGCCTGTCATGTGGTCAGGTGTCTTTGCAGCTGATCTGCTCGTGTCTTTCTGTTTGTCCTTCTAGTTGCAGCAGAAAAAAACACCTGTGCTGATGTCACGCTGTGCATAAAATGTCCCTACGGCAGAGAGTAAAACAGGCAAAATTAAAGCAGTTAAAATCCCAGAGGTCATTTTAAGAAGGTTTCCAGAAGTGATTTCTAAGATGAGACTGAGTTTGGGGCCCTGATCTCAGGCAGGTCACTCCAAAGTCATAGAGCTCTGACTGTAAATGCTCGATCGCCTTTGAGAATTAATCTAGATGGAGGAACAACAAGAAAAGATTCAGATTTCAGTTAAAGTAATAAACCATGTGTTTAACCTTCTGTTACCGTCATACTGTGAAACTGTGATATCCTCTGAGATGATTATCGTACTGTGAAAATCTCATACTGTTGTAAAGGCCCTGACACACCAAGCCGACGGTCAGCTGTCGACCAAAGTCGGGCCGTCGGTGAGCGTCTGTCGGCTAAGTTTTTGCGGTGTGTCCTGCACCGTCGGCGGCTTTTCGGCCAATTGAGCAGGTTGAATCGGTGGTGGAGCGAGTCGGTGAATGAGAAACCAGGGCTAACCAGTGCTTCCTCCTCAGGCTCCACTTCGCTCAGCTGCCTGACAGACCCGCTGCTTCTTCCCACTTTAACCTGAAAGCCTCCGCTAGTCTCTGAGCTACCCTCGGCTCTCCGTTTGAATCCAACTGGAGCACCGAGCCCTGGTTGTTTTTCGGGTTAAAGTGGGAAGAAGCAGCGGGTTTATCGGGCAGCTTAATGAAGCTGAGTGAAGTGGAGCCTGTGGAGGAAACACCGGGACTGTCTGGATGTAATAGTCCGTGGAGGTGCTGCGGTGCTCGGCTGCACAGATAGGAAACCCCTCGGCTGACAGGATGTACCACTGTCTCACTCCGCTCCACTCATGCAGGCGCAGAACGTACGTGCTACTTGGCCGTTGGATGTAGTCCTTGTAGTGTGTTCAAATGCAACTGACACAGGGCGACGTAGACGACGCAAGGGTTGGCTTTCGTCGCCGCTAGTTTTTTTATGTGTGTTTGGTGTCTACTTGGCACCCTGGTATATTGATATTATCCAGTTGGGAGGTAAGTACGTCCTCCCAGTCGTAGTCATTTGTAGTGTTGCTAGACTGGATTTTAGAGTTCAGAATAAAGACCACAGACTAAACTGACCACAGAGCTGAATCATCACCTGTCTCTTTTTCAGTTGTTGGTCTGAAACTGTAGAACAGCCTGCCACAAACACTTAGATCCTCACTCTCTATAAATATTTTCAAAGCCCGGCTAAAAACCCATCTCTTTGCCTTAGCTTTTGGTGAAGCATCATGAGAACATATTGTTTGATATTCATCTTTTTCATTGAGTTTGCTCAAGGCAAACTCTCCTGTCTTTCTTGTTGTGCATAATTGTATCCATTGTAAAGCACTGTGGTCAACAATTGTTGTTTTTAAATGTGCTCTATAAATAAAGTTGACTTGACTTGACTAATGCCCGGGACACACCGTGTCTCTCACTGCCTGGAAAAAACGAGGTTGGGTGCTGGGTGCTTCTCTTGTGCCTCCTGTGTACCAACCTTAAGAGCATTATTCACAATGAAACTATGGGGAGGGTTAATCTGACAAATGTTTAGGTACCTTTTTGATGAACATCTTAAATTTGAAGTAAACACTGCAGGTGTTGTGAAGCGAGGACAACAGTTAAATCACCTTCTCTGTGAACTAAAGTCCTTTTCCGTCAGTCTCGTCATCCTCTGACGTCTCTGCCAGTCTGCTATTGAGAGCCTCCTGTGATCTTCAGTTATCTGCTGGTTTCACAGCCTCATATTCAAACACAAAAACAGTCTGAATTGCATCGTTAAAATCTGCTCTGAGATCACAGCAGTGACACAGCAGGACTCGACCTGTTTTTGCAGTCAGCAAATCCAAATCCAAAACGCCTCGAGTTTTTTAGCTTCTTCTGGACATTGTGTTCTTGCAGGTGAATTTTCTCTGTTGCCGTCAGGACGCTGTTATTATTTGTTGAATGCTGTATTTCACTGAACTCCTCGGCATATTTTTGATTTTTATTTCTTGCTCATCTCTTTGTGTGTCTGCATGTTACTGTGTGTTGTAGTGTGTGTGCAAGGCAAGCTGTTCATACAAAATGCCCCTGGTGGGATTAATGAAGATGTCTGAATCTGAAGAGCGTGGAGGCAGGCTGCGTCTAATGTTGCTAAGCAACCTTAACAACCACTGTATCATATCCCACTTACCAGATATCCTGAGTGCAGAGCTGATTTTCCTCCAGGCGCTGTTTTGAAGTGCATATTCAGCCTTAAATATTGACATTTGTCAGAATTGACATATAAGCCAGTTTCCTGTCTGTGAAGGTAAATTGAAAACCAAATTTTGGCCTCTGACTAAAAAAAACCTCCCCAAAATACATGTTTGTCCACACTAGATCAAAGTGTGTGTTCAAAATGACTTGCATTTTCTGAAAGTCTTTTCTAAGAGCGTGCAACCTGCTGTTGATCCAGTACGATGTGGATGTTTTGTGTTCTGCTTCCAGGAACTAAAATTACAGCCCAGATTTTAACACGCTACATTTCACTCCAACCAGGTCGTTTTCTGAGACTGACCCAAAAAAGCACAGTTAGGGTTTCTTAATTAAATATTTTGGGCAGTTTTAGCATTTAGACTGCAACTAATCATCTGTAATTTTGAAGCATTCAGGGTGAAATGATGGGTGTAAAACCAGTGATGTAATTAGTACAGCAAGGTTTCCACAGACAGGAGCGACACTCAGCTCAGAGCCAGCGATGAGTCTGCAGCGACATTTTTTGTTGTTGTTGTTGTTTTGTTAAAATTTAAAATTTATTTTGGTCTGCAAATAGAAATAAGAACATCATGTATTAATCTATAAATTAATCTAAACATACAAAGTAATTTAACACAACTTAGACACTCTTGCGGCAACACCAGCCGTTTTAACAGCACATCATGTTTAGCAATCAACAACAAAACAAGGATAACTGCAAATTAAACAGAATTACAAATGAATCAATACTTTTACTTCCTTTTTTCCTTCCCAACCCCTCCGGCCCTACCTTTAAAGTCCATGAAGATACAGGTTCAACACACCATGACACTGCTTCCATATTAAAAACAAAGCACAGTAGAAAAAAGGGGGCTAATTAAATTAAGGAAGGGAAAAGGGGGAGAAGGTCCTTTAAGTAACAGTGCATGAGACTGAATAGTAATATTGTACAATTACATAATGTTTGAAGGCTGTAAACTATCAAGCATTGCCAACAGTCTTCAGAGCCCCTCAGGTCGTCTCTGTTGGTCGTCCTAAACGTCCTCCCATTGTCTGAGCACAGTTGTATGAACTCTTTTATTGGAGGAGCAGCCAGATCAGAATGAGAAGGATGAGATAGCAGCGCAGGTTTTTGACGTTGTCAGCTTCCCAAAACTACAGCCCTTTTTAAACAGGAATTGTGCAAATTTGCAGGAAAGCCCAATCAGTCTTTTTTCAGCACTGGCAGTATAAAAACAAAATCGGATCAACTCGCCAATCGGGCTCTGTGTGTCTAAACGCTCGCAGCTTGCCGGCAAAACGGCCCAACATTTGCCGAAAATCTGGCAGCGTAAAAGGGGCTAATGTAGGGTGATAGACGGGACCCACATCAGGGTACAAGCACCTGTGCAAAATTAGGATCAGATCGTCAGCAGAAAAAAAAAAACACACAATCAATGTCCAGTTAGTCTGAGGTCATGAAAATAGACTATCCAACATTGTAGCACAGTCACAAATGGTCTGTATGGAAATTCAAATTTCACTCTTTCAGTGCAGTAAATGCCGAAACGTCTTCTGGACTAAGGAAACCTTTTAAGAGATTCTGTGCAACAAGTGTCACACTTAAGGAGCAAACTTCAGGTGTTTTGTGGAATTCTGTGACGAGCTGATAGAGACGTATCCGCCGCTGTATCGGCCCGTCCTGAGCTCCTCTGGAAGCCAAACTGTGAGAACTGCAGATCGCAGTGACATGTTTTAACTGCTACCAACTGTCAGGCCTGTTGACAAGTCTCACCGTGCACGTGCACAGGCAGTTCAAATTGGGTGTGACGGCTCGTTCTCTCAGCTGCTTCAAATCCAAATAAACCCAGCGAGCTCCAACATACTTGGGAATGCTCCCTGTTACTACACAGGAGAAGGTGTGTGTCAACAAACTGTGAGTAATGGAAAGAGAGCTTATCTTGGAGTCCGGAGATTTCAGTGTGTGCAGTTTGAGCCGTAATGCTCGAGCCCCGATTGCACAGTGCCTCCAACAGGATTGCTTAAAGAACGAGGGGTCCGCTTGTTTAATCGGTTTAAGACCTCAGCTTATCTCAACAGAGGCCGTCCTGTTCTTTCAAACTTCCACAGAAGCGACAAAAGCGCAAAACATGTGCTTTCAACATGCATTAGAGTCTATAGTGTGTGTTTACCTCTGCACAGAGAGGACGAGACACAGCACGGCTCCCTGCGACCGTGCACCGACTCTGCTGTCGTGGGCTTATTGACACAGCAACACAAGACGTCACAGCAGTTTGTCTTCGTCGAGGGAAGGGCTCAGGTGGAACTGAGGACTCGTTGAACCTGCCTGCTGGGGCGATTACTGCGACACAACAAACATACAGCAGCAGCCATCATTTATTGTCAAGGTGCTGACACATGAATAGCGCCGATCAAAGTGAGAGGGCGGGACTTGGACTGCGTTTCTATCTGCTGTAACTACTCTGTGTGCTGCAGTTTGGCTGCTGCTGCCGAGCTCATTAATCGCTTAATAGCATGACGCAGCCCAGGAAATCTAAAGACGCATCGCATCATGAAGACTCAGCCTCTGTCTTTGTCTTCTCGCCCTGTGAGGACTTGATTTGGATGCTCAGCTGGAGGGCAAAACATAAAGGAATTAAAACAATCCCTAAACCTCTTAAAGCTTAAGTTACAGGCCTACTTTAATGTAATGACATGGAGGCATGCAGCAACTGGTGTCAGTAAGTCTAAGCCCCAGGTTACAGCTCACGAGCCAACTGGAGGGACGTGGTTAACGGTGGTAGAAAAGCTTGTTAAAATGAGCTGCACGATTAGAGCAGGTATCTGCTGTTAGATTAATGAGCGGGCCGTAACTCAGAGGACAAGAGACGGCAGCTGACGAGAGCTGTGGGGGTTCACAGAGCGAACAGAGGAGAGAGGCCTCTCAGCTGAGGAGAGGAGGGAGCAGAGGGACTGGAAGAGCATGAGGAGAGAATCCAACAGTCCAGTATAACTATATTTAGTCTTAAATCACAGACAGTGCACCATGGACCATGATCTAGGTTCTATTCAGGATTTACATCTGATGTTATTTCTGCAGTGAGCAGGACACCGATGTGAGCAGAAACAGGGGCAGTAATGTGGGCGGGGCCTGTGCAGGACTGGCAGAGGACCAGTGGCAGCTCGGATACGAGACGTTCAGATGTGTGTTGGTTACCCAGGGCATCACCACGCAAACACAAAAGCCCCAATGAGCCTAAAGCCTCCACAGACCTCCAGCTTTGTTCGCTTCCACTGAGCCGAGCCAGTCTGTCAGGAGTGAGCCGCTGACCCGTGTGTGTGTGTGTGTGTGTGTGTGTGTGTGTGTGTGTGTGTGTGTGTCTGTGTGTCTGTGTCTGTGTGTGTGTGTCCGTGTGTGTGTGTGTCTGTGTGTGTCTGTGTGTGTGTGTGTCTATGTCTGTGTGTGTGTGTGTGTGTGTGTGCGCGAGAGAGACCGTGGCAACAGTAATTACGGTGTGTGACCATAGCACCCGTACCTACGATGTGTGTGACCATGGCAACAGTAACCATGGTGTGTGTGACCATGGCAACAGTAACTACGGTGTGTGACCATGGCAACAGTAACCATGGTGTGTGACCATGGCAACAGTAACTATGGTGTGTGACCATGGCAACAGTAACCATGGTGTGTGACCATGGCAACAGTAACTGTGATGTGTGTGACCATGGCAACAGTAACCATGGTGTGTGACCATGGTGTGACCATGGCAACAGTATATGGTGTGTGTGACCATGGCAACAGTAACCATGGTGTGTGACCATGGCAACAGTAACTATAGTGTGTGTGACCATGGCAGCATTAACTGTGATGTGTGTGACCATGGCAACAGTAACCATGGTGTGTGACCATGGCAGCAATAACTATGGTGTGTGTGACCATGGCAACGGTAACCATGGTGTGTGTGACCATGGCAACAGTAACCATGGTGTGTGTGAGACCATGGCAACGGTAACTATGGTGTGTGTGTCCATGGCAACGGTAACTATGGTGTGTGTGTCCATGGCAACAGTAACTATGGTGTGTGTGACCATGGCAACGGTAACCATGGTGTGTGTGACCATGGCAACAGTAACTACGGAGTGTGACCATGGCAACAGTAACTATGGTATGTGTGACCATGGCAACAGTAATTACGGTGTGTGACCATGGCAACAGTAACTATGGTGTGTGTGACCATGGCAACAGTAACAGTAGTCTGCTGTAACGGCTCATGTGTGCAGTTACAGTTTTACACGTTCGCACTGAGAGCTTCTTGAAGATAAAGACTTTGTGTTAACACCTGCTGATGGTAAAAGAGGGTTTGTGCTCTGTATAAAATCGGAAAGAAACATACAATGGAGGAGTAAATCACCAGTTTCACCATGATACAATATAGTAATAATAATGATGTATTCACCAGTCGCTGCCTTTTTCTGTTCTGTGTGATTATAAAATAATTATCTTTGGATTTTTGACTGTTAGTTGGACAAAACAAGCAAACCAAAGGCGTCACCTCGACTCTGGAAACTTGTAAAAGGATATTTATCACTACTTTGTGACCTTTTACAGACGAGACAAAGACTGAGCTCCGCTAACGGCCGCACAGAGAACAGTTTATATCAGCTGGAGGCCTGATCACAGGTGCAGAGAGAAAACACACGTCCTTCACCAACACCATAAAATCATGTTGTCTGTCAGCCTGAGTGCTCTCCTCATAGGACCATAAAAACCATCTGATGTGAGGTCAGTTTATCTTCCACGGTAACGAGCGGAGTCTATTCAGAGCCAACCTCTGCCGAGCTCCAAACACACACACTCCTCCTTCAGCAAGTGCTGCGGGCAAAGTAGGTGTTATTCATAGCTTCCGTCTGGGTAACTTGGACAACACTTTAACACTTTGGCTAATAGTTAAAAGATGCACGGCATGTGTGGAGCAGCAGTAAAGCGCGATGCAGCGAGCGAGTTCCCCCTCAGGCCGTTTCTCTAATAAAAGAATGTGGATCAGAGCAGATGCAAACACCCGGTACACACACACAACACACACACAGACAAAGCATCAGAGAACCATCCAGACTCCCTGGGGCCAGCGCAGAAAACTGTAACACAAGAAAATCCACTATTATTGACAAGACATTCGGGCTGCACCTGGAGCAGTTTTCAGAGTTGAATTCAGCAGTTTGGACTCATGTTTGAGACGTTTGGAATTTTCAACCAACATGAAACAACCATGAACTCTGATCCTGCTGCTTCTTATTTCTTTTCTTTCTTTTTTTAAACATTGAAACCGATGCCCTTCAATAACCTCCCTGTACCCAGAATTCTTTCTTTTCACCACCTGCAGTTTAGGGCTGCAGGTTATTTTCATTATCAGTTCATCAGCCAATTATTTTCTGTAATTAATAACTTAATTGGTCTGAAAGCTGTGCAGCTCCTCAATTTCCTGAAGCCAAAAAGCGGCGTCTTTAAATTGCTTTCTTTGCCTCGCCTACAGAACAAAACCCAGAGATTTTAATTTGAAATCACACAAGACAAAGAAAAGCAGCAAATCCTCACACTGAAAATCTGAAACTTGAGAATGTTCTGGATGTTTGTATAGAAGAATACGTCCATCTATGAACTGACCATCCAAAACGTTGCAGATTCCGTTTCGTCGCGGTGCAATTCACCGCCAGAGCGGTAGGAGGCTGCGTTCCTTTCATGAGTGGTTGTCGTCGTCTCTAGTTGATTCTTTGTTTAGCTTCGGGCTTTTCCGGTCACAGAGAAATGAACGCGGAGCACGGACAGACGGCTCCGGCCGTATCCGTATCTTTATTCAACGTTGAGCATAATGGCATATATATACTGAGCCTTAATACTGCATCATCTACATTGCAACAGAAGATGTTTAAAGATGGCGGGGATGGCGCAATCTGGAAATACGGAACCGGAAATGCGTTGCGGGTCTGTGTCGCCTCGACGTGTAGTTACATTTTTGGAAAGCCTTCTGCGTAGCCCCGTACCCTACAACGTAGCGACGTCGTTGATTCAACGCAGGACCATAAATCAGGCTCTAGAGATAGAGGGAGGAGTCAGACATGATCCCACACTTTGGATTTCTTAGTTTCTTAGTCATAGTTTTCATATGCTTCTCTCCTCAGTAGATGTTTTTTATAAAGTCTGGGACCTTTACTTAAAGAACATTGGCCCTGCTCTGTCATCTTCCAAATTACAGGGGTTTCTGAAACAGCTCAGACTCTGTACGTTTCCTGTAAAACAGTCTTGTTGTTTGTCTGTGTGGCGTGTTTATTTGTTTGATGCTGCCTTTATGTTGTTGTCGGAGGTGATGAAGGTCGGGGATGGATGCTTTATTCTGTGTTGTATGTAAAAAAAAAAAAAAAATTCTTAAAAAACAAAAATAATCTTTAGTTGCAGCCCTGCAAACATCCCAAACAAATCTGGTTAAAGTTCTGTGTGAGGACTGCAGACGTCTCCACAGCAGAGAGAGTCTCTGCAGCAGGACTCTAATTATCAGATATTTAAATTATCTTTAGTAACGGACTTGAGTCACGGTGACAGGCGGCTCTGTAACACAGTAATTAGAGTGAAACCCTGATACATTTCCAGTGTTTAGCCGCTGTGACCTTCTTTCTAGACAGAAGGCTCCTCATTCAAGACGATGCTAAGCATAGCCTACACTTAAACTCAGCTCGTCCCCAAAATAGCCTCACGACCGGCCGCCGCATTGCTGGAAGACCTCAGTTATCTATATCACAACCTCTGAGGAGTCAGCACATTTCTGCCCGACGCATCTGCACCGACACACACAGAGCCTTCCACTGTGGAGCCGCTCGCACACCACATGTGGACCTCCTCCTCCTCCTCCTCCTCTTTCTCCTCCCCCATTATGTAGCACTTGGGAAACAAGCTGGTCATGCAAAATAAATTGGATGTAATTACAGAGAGGCTTCATGTTCACCACACCCATGCAAATATGCTGTGCTGCTGCCTTTGTCTTCCTCCGCTGGCCTTTTTTTTTGTCATTTTCCTTCCTGCTGGCTCAGTTTCACTTTGACTCGGCTCTGTTTGTGTGCTCAGCTCTCTCCTCTCAGATTTGTCCAGTTAAGGGGCTCAGCTGAAGTGGGCGAGGGTCTAAATGTGGACGTGGTGCCATTAATAGGAAGTGGATGTAACTTAACTTCCATCATCATCAAAGTGCCAGCAGAATGTCACAAATAGGCCTCAGACAGTCACAAATAGATGTGTTTGCATAGTGAGCTGCCACCTCGTTATTTCTGTCAGGAGGGTGTGTGCGCAGTTCACAGGGAGAGAGCTGAGGCGTCTTCATGAGTCAGTGTGTGTGTGTGTCCATTAAACGTGATATTAGAGGTTGTCTGTGGTATCTCCAGCATCACTGACCTAATTTAGGTGATGAATTTTTAAACTGTCTTTAAGCCAGTTTATTAACAGTGTATAACTGACCTAATGGAGGCGCTGTGATTAAAACTTCTTTGCTCAGCTGTAACATCTCACATGGACAGTTATTTTCATCACAATGAATCATTTCATTTAAAGAAAAAAAGGATAAAAAGAAAAATGAAAAATGCTCTTTTCAGTTTCTAACGTACCGTTTATACGACAACGATTTCAACAGAAAATGGTAAACTTTAGTTGCGTTTTGGCCGATCATTTACACGACAGCAGCGTTTTGGGAGCCAGACAACGCAACGTTTTGAAAACGGGTTCCAGAGTGCAATTTTTCGGAAACAGCAGCGTCTCCGTTGTCATGTAAACTTGCAATATGCAGTTCCTCTGAAAGCGGAGACTTTTCACACATGCGCATTACAGTTCCAGTCACTAGGCATGCGCGAGAAAGTCGACCGTCACAACAACAATGCCGAGCTCTGTTTGTGCTGCTCACCCTGTTGATTTGAAGTGAAGTGTAGATCTGTTACTGTAGCAACTCCATCACTTCGTCGATCCAGACAAAGTTATCAGTGCATGCTTTCGCCATTGTGTCTTCTTTGTTTTGTTTGTAATCACCACGTTGTAGAGGAAGGCGCATGGTGTCATGCGGTGGTGTTGCTTTGCAAATTTACACTGCCACCCATTGGCCTGGCGTGCATACTGCAGCGTTTTCAGTAGATTTTGTGGCTCCGTGTGAACAGGGATTGTTTCAATAACGTCACTGTGTAAAGGCAGAAGTTTTTTAAAACGCAAAGAACAGACTTTTCCGGTCTAAACAGGGCCTGAGAGTCCAGTGTGGTGTCTTTAAAGTGAGTTTGTCACAGTGGTACTAACACACCCAGATCATGTGACTCCTGCATGTACACAGTCAATCAGACCCAAACTGGCTGAGGCGCTCTGAGCATGCTCCACAGTTTCCGCCCCGGGCTTTGACCCGGAAGTCCAATAGCATTAAATGTGTAAGAGAAGAAGAAGCCGGTAACAACATGGAGAAATCTACATCCAGAGCTGTGACTTTTTGGACGGACCAAATGCACAGAGCTGTAAAGTTGTCCACCATGGTAGCAGTTAGCAGCTAGCTAACCATAGCTAACTTGTTTGTCCATTGTTTGGTCTGTGATGTAATAGGTCAACAGGAAAAAGCTCCAATACTAACAAGCTGAAAGGGGGCATATCTCCACCTATCGTAGAGGAGTCGCACATACATGGCTCAATAAATGGATTCCCCTCCCGTGCTTGTATACTGGGACAAGGACAGTAGGCCAGTTAAATGTCCTCGTCCAGCTGTGACTGTGGCTCCACTTCACTGTGACTGGAAACACACTGAGTGGTGATACCAAACAGACAATAAAACAGGATTTTCAACAATTTCAACAGTCTCCATGTCAGCGTGGGTTTCCTCCGGGTGCTCCGGCTTCCTCCCACAGTCCAAAGTTGTCCTGAGGTGTGAATGGTCGTCTGTCTTTATGTGTCAGGCCTGTGATAGTCTGGTGACCGGCTGCTGCGAATTGACTCAGCTTTCTGCATCATTTGTGGAAGGCGAAATTTTTAGATCATGATCTGTGTGCAGCTACATACTAGAACAATACAACAGCTTCTTCACACACACACACACACACACACACACACACACACTCACACAGACACTGCTCACACACACACACACACACACACACAGACACTGCTCACACCTTCCCTACAGCGAGGCTGCCAGACACCTTCCTGTGTGGCTCCTAAAAAGCAGGCGTGGATGAACCGTAGCTGAAGGCGCCGTATGTAAATGACCCGCTCCACCACCTGCGGGCGTCGTGTTGCAGCTGTTTGAATTTGCATATTCATGAGCTGCTGCTTCATTTGCATCGTGCTGCAGGTGTGAACACTCCACGTAAGTGGTGTCTTTATTAAACCTCTCAGTGCTGATTGGCCTCCGACCACCAAATAATGGCAGGAAATAAGATCTTACATGAGACAGAGATGCAAATGGTTAACTGACTTCCACTCGACCTCGGCGGCTGTGTTTACCTAACCTGTTATCTGCTATCTGGCTGCCTTGAAAGCTGCAGATGGCGGCTGGCTGATGTGTCCCTCACACACACACACACACACACACACACACACACACACACACATTAAAGCACACACACTCTGTCCACAGTTTCAGGCCGAGCTTTTGTGTCTCTGTCCTGTGGTTGACACAGAGATGGGACTCTTGTGTCAACAGCACATGGTTGAATGACGCTGCAGTCCAGGCTGACGCTGCTCTGAGGGCAGACAGCTGGAATTTCTGAGTCCAGACGTGCACCGAACACATCACATTCTTACTATTTTTCTTTCTCTGTTTTTATGTGAAAAAATTGTGACATAATATTTATGTGTGTCTGGCCGTGTGGTCTGTGATGACTGTTTATAAGGTGTGAGACCATGAACGTAGCCTGAGACATTGGGCCCCTGGGCACAGATATACAAACGGGCCCCACCACCTCTCCTGCACAGCAGCAACACACAGAGACTGTGTGCTGGTTTGTGTCTCTTTGAGGTCATTTTGTGTCTCCCTGTGGTTGTTATGTCTCTTTTTTTGTCGTAGTTTGCGTCTCTTTGAGCTAATTATGTGTCTCTTTGGTTATTTTATGTCTTACTGAGCTAATTTTCTGTCTTTTTAAAGTAATTTTATGTCTCTTAGGTCATTTTGTGTCTCTGTGTGGTCACTGTGAGTCTCTTTCTGTTCTGTATATATTAATTTGAGTGGCATTTTGCAAGTGACAGTCAGGAGCCTGTTCGTTGGTGGACAAAAACATCATTTTGCATCCTGGAAACAGGATTGGTTTGAGCCTGTTATCTGTGTGAATATGTTGCTATTATATTAACTGGTGTGCAAGATGTTTTTTTGCTTATTGAGTGGTTTTAACATCTTAGTTCAAGCTCAGCATCAGTGGAAATGAGGCTCTCTGTTAATTCCTGAGTCTTAGATAAAGGTTTGAAATGAAATGTGTCAGGACAGATGGGCGACAGATCAAAGGGCAACTGCCTGAGGGCACATGCAGTTATTTTGTAGTTACATTATATTCACGATACAGGAATTCTGGGTAAATTTCTAAGTATTTAGTTCTAGTTTTTTAGCGAGTTTGAGAACTTCTCTGCTTCTGCAGTGACGGTTAAACATTTATGTGACACTTAAACTCATGTATCGATCACCATGAGTGACTCACACATTTAATATCTGATATATCAGGCTTTTAAAGCTGCAGTAATGTAAGACAGAAGAGGTTAAAGGCTCTGACCATGAACCTCAGCGTCAACTGTTCCCATTTAGCCGGGTGCCTTTGTGACATGGTATTCACTCTCTCTGTCTTTACTCATTTACTCATCTCTCAGCGTGTGTGTGAAATGAATGAATAAACATACAAGATAATCACTTAAGTATTAAAGGTTTTCTCCTCATCTCCAGTCTGACGCTCTGCACTAAAATGAGAGCCCTGTTGGTGGAAGAAACGGAGTGTTATATTTTTGCATGAGTAAACCAACGGTAAAATCTAGGGATGTCACGATACCAGAAATTTAGTAGTCGATGCCGATACCATTGAAATTACACGATTCTCGATACCATTTCGATACCACGGTACAAATAAAAATTATAAATAAATCCCATGTACTTAAACATACACTTGTTTATTACAAATGAACAACAAATAACAACATAGAACAATTGGCAAGTAGCTTTTAAGTATTAAACAATAGAATAAACAATAAAATAAAACTGTGCATGTACTATAGGCTAGCCTTCAAGTATGAAACAATAAAATACTGTGCATCACAGGGCATGTAGCATTCAAGTATAAAAAATAATTATACTGTCCTTATTTACCAACCAGTTGCAGCATGAAGCCTTCTTCAAGTATAAAACAATAAAATATTGTGCATCACAGGGCATGTAGCATTCAAGTACACAAAAAATAACTATACTGTCCTTATTTACCAACCAGTTGCAGCATGAAGCCTTCTTCAAGTATTAAACAATAAAATAAAACACTGTGCATCACAGGGCATGTAGCATTCAAGTATACAAAAAATAACTACTTGATCCTTGAAGTCATTAGATATGGGCAACAATGATAACACGGGATTTCAAATGCACTCACCTTGAATTCTTTATATAAGTCCGGATGTCGATCTTTCAGATGCTTTGCGAGGTTGGATGTGTTCCCCCTTTCGTCTTAAAACGGCTACGACATCTTTTGCAAACCGGCATTTGAGGATCAACTATTGATCCATGGTCATCAACCTCGAATCCAAAGAACCTCCATACGCGACTTTTTGCGTTTTTCTTCTCAACTAAGGGGTTAGCTGTCGCTGCAATCGAAAACAAAGCAGGCGTGCGTGCCTCTGCCATGTTGCATTCATCAACTGTTGTTACTATTTTCCTTCGCACAGGTAGCAGTGATCACGTGATCAACCGCTTCGTGGGTTGCTTGCCAGATAATCGCATTACACCCCCAAATTGACAAATTACAATACAAATTGTATTAATTAACACCCCCAATTTTTAATTATTAATATTGTTTCATTAATTTACACCCCCAAAAACACAAAAAGCAGCGGCCAGATCTGCTGCCTCGGTACCACCGATACTTCGGGTATTGCAGAAAAGGCAGTACCGTCATATTTTCAGAATTTTGGCATCGACTTGGTACCGAAGTATCGGTTCTCGTTACAACCCTAGTAAAATCACACATTCACTCCGCTCGGCGCTCTGCTGCTCTGTGTCCAGAGTGCGCTCCCACACTCAGAGAGCCTGTTTACGAACACACCCTCAGTGAAACCATTGCACAGAAGACCTCAGGCATCATAAGCACCAGTGCAAGCAAAGAATTTTATCTTTAACACAGGGAACTGTTCTTAATAATCACATGTTGCTGATATTTAATCCTGCAACCAGGGGCGCCGCCAGGAATTTTGGGCCCCATGAAAAAAAAAATCACATTTGGCCCCCCCTGCGCAGCTGTTGTCCCCACATCCCTGGGACCTAACTGACCCATTAAAAGCTTTACATGACTCTAACTTTGAAGGCTTATAACTGTCTTGCTTCTTGTAGTTCAAACCAGTACAATATTTACTGCTAGTGAGTTGTACATGCAACAGTCTGCATACAGTATGCAATTCACTATTTGATGCAAGATTAAAAGCCACCATATTACTTTTTGGTGAATGGGGATATTTAACTTTTACTGCCAAAACAAGTAATAACAAAAAGATCATTATTTTATTACTATATTTGAAAAAAATATTCTTAATGATGATGGTTTAATAATTTTATATTAATTTGTACCTATTTGACAGGGGCCCTTGGAGTCATCCTAACTTTTCTCCCCTATACGGTGCCACTGTCTGCAACATCAGCATCACTTTTTAGCACCAAGTATGAATCACCTGTCAGTGTCTTAACAGAGATGTCGACTGGTTTCATGCTAACGAGCTGTTGCTTTTAGACTCTGCTAAGATATTATATCTATATCAGTGATGCCACATGGCTGTAAACAGTAAGAGTTTATTTGTTGGGCCAGATGATCCAAATTAAATTAAACACCTCTCATATTAGGTTCAACGTGTGTGTGTGTGTGTGTGTGTGTGTGTGTGTGTGTGTGTTTGTCTTTGGGTGAGTGTTTCCACTCCTGAAAAGGACGCATCATTCAGAGCTCACTCATGTGTCCACAAATAAAAGTGCATCTACTGAGCAGGAAAATGACGAGGCTTTTAACACATCGCTGCACCAGCAGTTTTCAGTTACAGTAACTGGATGGTGGATAAAAAAAATCAATACAGTTTAGCACCGTGATGTTTGTGTGGCAATATTCTATTAATACTCAGACGCTAATTATAGATTTTTCTGAATTATATTATCCTGATTTTGATCAATCGAGGATTGATTAAAGTTGTTTGAAACAGCTTTAGCTGCTACAATGATCGAGTTAGACTTGGCTTTTTCTCTAAAACAGGAACAGAAGACGACGCTCAAATCTTTCCTTTGCAAGAAGGACGTTTTTGCTGTTTTGCCGTTTTTTACGGCAAGAGTCTAATCTACCAGTTAGCCGCGCTGGTAGCTAAGTGCGTATTGTTCTGATTGGTCGTAATGTTATCCAAATACATGCAGTGATATTTTCAAATACATGCTTGGTGCCGCCCCTCGAGTTGGGCCATTTTCATTACTCATAGCCAGACCTTAAATCTTTCTAGATTTGCGTCTGGATTTCCAGGCTACTTAGTTGGACAGTCAGTATGGACACAATGCAAAAACAGAGGATTTGTTTTCAAGAAAATCAGTGTGGTTGTGACTCAGCAGGTGAATTCAAACACTGAATTTAGGTTCTGCTGATGTTTTAAAATGTCTGATGTTAGCATGAGCACAGGTCTTATTTCCTTTCAGTCGGGACAGTTAACTTGAATAAAAAGCTATTTTTTATCCTACAGACATTAACAAAACAGAATCAGATGTGACAACCCAAAAATGTTTTTCACCGCCTGTATTGAACATTGTGTGTATCTGTGTGTGTGTGCGCGTACAGCATGCTGCTGAGAGGAAGATCAGTTTTCCCTCTCCATGTCGACAGCTACAGATGATCCCTCGCTAACACCTCCTGTTTCCTAACCGTCCCTCCTCTGCTCCTCCCTGGTAATGATCGGGGTGGTCTGCTCTTTGACCTTTGACCTGCAGGAAGCAGTAAAGCCGTTATCGGCGTGCCACAGGGACTTGGCGCGGCCTCATTTGTTTTTGAAAGCACATTTTCCAAAAGGCTTTGGAGCTCCAGGATCAGTGGGATATCCACGTGTGTCCAGAGCTTCATTAGAGGAAGATGGAGCAGTAAGCTGCAGCAGCAGCAGCAGCAGCAGCAGCCTCCCTGAACCTCGTGCTCAGATTATAAAACACAGGCAGTGTGTCCTGACACAGGTCTGGGTGTGTGTGGTTTTTAAAGGCTCTGACCTCGTGTGTGAAAGTATGTGATGAATTTGTTCTCTGTAGTTATTGTTGCTGCGAAACAATCTCTGAATATTTAAAAAAAAAAAAAGTCTGAAAAAAATGTTAATAAAATGTCCAAAAAATATTGTTAAAATGTTAGGATAAAATTTAGTAAAATGTCTGAAAAATAAATAAAATGTCCAAAAGGTTTTTCAGAAAATGGCTACAGAGGCTGAAAATGTAAAAAATAATAATAACAAAAATGTCAGAAATGAAAGATAATAAAATGGCTGGAAAATTGTTGATAAAATTTCTGAAAAATATTACTAAAACGGACGGACGAGCTTTTACCTGTTGAAAGATGAAACTGTGAATTGATGATGTCAGATTTTAAAGTCTGTTTCTAAAATAGCCTTTGTGTTGAAGTGATCAGAAAAACAATCACGGACGTCTGAGTTTGTGTTTCTGGGACACAGAACGTCTCACCTCCCTCAGGCCTGTTGCCTCAGACATCAGACAGTTTTAGAGGCAGATTTATTTTTCTCTCCTGCCTGAATTGTGTGTCTCATCTTCATATTTGTCTCATTTCTAGTATTTGTTATTTGAAGATTGTTGTCATTTGTTTGATGATTTTATCTAGTTGATGCAGCACAGACACTGAAGGAGGTTTTAACACTTGACCCGAGGTTAACTCTCTTTTTTAATTCAGCTTCGGGCTGATTAATATTTCATGTCCTCTAAATGTAAGAGTTTTAACCCAGACTGATGAGGCAATTTTATGCAGCTCAGGTCTGGCTAAGACTTGAACAGAGGTAAAATTACCTCAGTGGTTAAAGAATAATTATATGATAAACCCTGTCTGATGTTCGTGCTTCACCGGTCAGGCTGCCAGCGTGTTAACCTCGTCCTGACGTGTGTGACGGGCGGCAGGATGCTGATGCCCCTCCTCCTGGCATCTCTTAGTCGGCCAGACCGGCTTTATATCCCGCTGAGATCGGATTATGACTTTAATTCTCCGCTTCCATTACCAGTCACCATGGCAACCCCATCCTGTATGTCACGCAGTGCACTGAGTGTTTCAGCTGTGCAGACATAAAACATATTACTCCTGGATATTGAACGTCCACAGATATGACGTTAAAGCTTTTACTGGTGATGGATGTGTGCGATTGCGTGTGCTGCTGGTTTCTCCTGCAGCTCGTCTGTGGTCTGCTGCTCGCTTTAAAGTAGACGGTGCTCGCAGCTCTTTGTCTGGTGCTGTAGGTGGTCCTGTCTGGCTCAACGGGCAGAGCCAAGTACGAACCACTTCCAGCACAGAGTCTGATACTAAAAATGTACCTTCTCATTGTACCGCACGCCACTTTGAAAGCATCCACTGAAACCTCAGAGGATCTTTGTGATGCATTTATCCTGCATTCCTCTGACTTCTCTGCAGTCGGACCGAATATTTCTGTCCAATTTATTTTTAATCGGGGAGTCAAATGTGACGCCGGAGCCAAACTGCAGTCGTCATTAAACTTGCTGTGAAAACCAGGACTTTATTCTAATACCCACTTCTGTATATTAATACCCTGCTCCTGTTCTGTGAGGCGCCTCGTTCCTCTCTAAACACACATGCTTTAAGTCTTTCACGGTGTTGTGAAACTCAGATTTGTTTCCAGCTCCCACAGGTTCAAGTCGTTCTCTATAAACCACAGCACACACACACCCCGTTAACACACACACACACACACCAGCTGAGCTCTGTTGCACTAATCCTCAGACTGCAGAGGTGATTTCATGCATACACGTGTAACATACATCACTGTCAGCACGCCGTGTCTCTATATGAGGACAGAACAGTGTGGTAGAATATAGTGCAGTTGAAGTTGATGGGAACGGTACCTTATTAGTTTGTGTGTAAGTGTTGTAGGAATATTATGACCAAGTTGTGATGAAATGCAATAAAAAATAATGAATCATAAAGTCAGACCTCACTGTAGTCTGAGATATTTATTCAGTGAAATTCAGTGATGTTTATTGTTTTACAGTCAGACAGTGTGTTATCTGATGGTTTTTATATCTGTTTGTGTGTTTGGTTTTGATTTCACCGTGACCTCCAGCATGACCTGGCGCGCTTTGCAGCCAAGTGTGTGTGTGAAGTGGTCGGGATGAGAGTCGGCACCTCCAAATCTGAGGTCATGGTTCTCCGGTGGTTTCTCCAGGAGGAGCTGGGAAGTGTTGTGAGGAGAGGGACGTCTGGGGTGCTTTGCTTGGCCTGCTGCCCCTTGGACCCAGCCCCGGATAATCGGATATTAGTGGAATAAAATGTTATCAAAATGAGAATAATCTCGTTTATCACAATTACTTCTGAGACAGTAAACTGTCCAACAAAAGTAGTTATTGTTTCAGGCCTTGATGCAACAGATTTGGACCCATGATCTCCCCTGTGGTGCTTAAAACCCGTCTCTGAGGTTGTCTTACACACCTGAGTGAACTTGTATTGACGGATTCTCAAACTGTCTCTAAAGGCCCTGAGGACTGCTGTTTGACATTTTTAGGGAAGTGATTGACAGGAAGATGAAGAGAAATGACAGCAAAGAGCTGCAGAGGTGATTAACTACATGCTTCTGTAATTCTAACTTACCTGACCAGTTCTGAATCGTCCCGATGTAGTAAACTGAGATTTAAACCCCGCCCTCTTGTCACATGATGTCTTGTTAAATGATTTTCTGACGTGTCATACAGTGAGTGAAAGGTGAGAAAGGAAACAGGTGAAAGCTGAAGCCTTGGAGCAATCACCTCCCCTCTCCCTCCTGCCTCACTATGATTACAACAACCACAAGTACACACGTGGACGCCGACCTTCAGTGTCTGGCATCGTGCCGAGCGTGTGACAATGACACACACACTTTCTCTCTTATTACATTTTCTTTCTTCTGCACACACTCTGTCTCCCTCTGTCCTTCACACAGGTTTAATTGCCTCCTCTGTGAAGGACAGCGAGACGTTATGCTTAAAGTTGAGTGGGCAGCTCAGCGGCAGGTGACATCATCGAAGCAGCCGCACGCTGCCCTCAGCAGAATCTCTCACATAAAGATCGTCCTGTTTACTCTCCAGTCTGCAGCAGAGACCGCTGGGGCCGGAGATTCAGCTTTTGTGTGTGTGGCTTTGATTTTTGGCTGTGTGTGCACGAACAAAGGTTGCTCTGAATCGTTTCTCCTCCTCTATCGTAGCAGCAGCCAGGTTCTCTGCAGTACGGCTCTCTGTCTGCAGACAGTAATGAAGTCATGCACAAACTAAATCACTGTGAAAGAACTAGAGCTGCATCAGCTCGAGAATTCATTTCCCTAAAATGTAATATTCAAATACCTAGTTTTTTTAATGCAATGTAATAAAAAGCAACAGAATTAAATCACAGAATAATGTGAGGCCTGACATAATGTAGTGTCAGAGGCACGACCACTTTGTCTGTCTTTTAGAAATATCAAATATGCCACCAGATATGATGAGAATAAGAGTTTCCTGCTCACTAAATACTTTTTGTTTGTCTTGTATGAAAGAGCTGCATTTATTTGGTTCCATCTCTCTGTTCCACATCGTAAATCTCATTTTGGGTGAGAGCTGTAGCTACAGATGCAGCTGAAGGGAGTCCGGGGACTGCAGTCTCAAGACAGACACACACCTCTGTTTCCTTCACTCCTCCCTCCATGATTTATTGAATGCAGAGGAGGAGGTCTGGCTGGGGTTGGAGGGTTTGAGGAGGTGTGGCAGCGGGATTGGCTGTGATCCAGTGTTTACAGCCAAACACCAGCAGCTCAGAAATGAGCTGTGAATTTTAGTAAGTGCAGATAAAACAAAGCATTTAGAACCGCTGCTTAAATGTTTTTTAGAGACAGACTTGAGTCTAAACTGTTTGTATTGAGAGCAGGGTTGGCACAGTTCACTTTGGCATCAGAGCATCAGTCAAGGCTCAAATCACCATTGATTCAATAAGTGAAGTTTGACATCCACAACAATTTTAATGCACATCTGTGTGTGGATCAGACATTTGTATTTAAGTTGTGCTTGTTGAGTTAACACGAGAATAAAAACATTTGATAGATGACCTCTTTATTTTTTCCCTCCCAATACTGGACTCAAATCTAAGCCGGTCATGTTGCCTGTTTGATTCCTTTGGCGCTTTCTTGGCGACGAGGATTCCGTCTCCTGTGATGCTGCATGAGCATGATCCTGCATTATGCTCAAAGAGTGGGACTTTGTTATGCTGCAGTAGTGCCGGGGTAGTCGCGAAGGGACTCTTGCTCCTCTCCTTTGGCTTCTCAGTCACGCAGCGCTGGCCTGGCTCTCAATGAAAGTGGTGAAGGCGGGGCTGTTGTCCCTTGCTGGCGAATGTATTCTCAAGATGGCGAAACATTATGGAACCCCCCAAACGACTTACCCGCACAATGTACAAACAAATCCAAAATTAGCGTCACAACCCCCTGAAATGACCGGTCTCATTATCAGGATTTGATCCATGAACATTTGGAGAGTCTGGAAGAGCCGCAAGATTAAATAATTTTATCACCATTCAAGTTAGCAGAGCGCGAAACTGGAAGTTAGCCACTGGGCTACTGGAAGTCTTAAGTGCGTTTGCTCCATGAGCCATGCAGTACAGAAGTAGTGCAGATCATCCTCAGCAGTTGAACCGTTCTGAGCAGCTCTGATAGGAATGAACGGGGCGCCATGTTCAGCACTGTGTCCAGGTCTCTTTAAACATCCATGTTTTGGCCCCCCTGTGTATTTATCTGAATCACTAACTGACAGCCAGACATCGTGTCTCTGCTGCGGAGACATCATGACCCTTGACCCTGACCCTCACCTGAACTTTGATGACCTCGGCTCCTCCCCTGTAGCGCTCAAAGTCCAGAACTCCTAAAATAGACGAGTCACCGCAGCTGCTCGTCATGACTCCTGTTGATACAGTGCTGCTCAGTTTACTCTGCAAACTAGACCACTTTAATATATATTAAAGATAATCAGTCAGATTTATTAATCTGGCTAAATTCAGTCAAGTCTTAAATTTTTGTTGTCAGAATGTGCACATTATACCAACACGAAATGTCCACCTCCACCAGTACTTAAATGAATTTTCCTTTTTTAAACACAGTGTGTTTCACTTTTATTTTATAAAAGAAATCTACAGCTAGTCTAACAGCGCTGAGTCAGTGCCAGAGAAAAGTCTCACACATTATTGTTTGTATTTCTTTATACCAATCACAGTCGTCTTGGGCGGAGCTAAGCCCAGGATGCAGCAACTGTTCCCTTGCAAAATAGTGTCGGAGGTCTGTCATTAAAATGGCTGATTCTCTGTAAAAGAAAACGCACATTGGAAGTAGTAAGGGCATATTTTTTGACGCGCAATATTCACTGCTGGTGTGTTTTGGCCTTAACAGACGTATAGCAACCATTTGATTCAAATTTTACTGAAAAAATACAAACATCTTTTGATAGGAGCCCTAGACTGAAGCCTGACTATACTTGAGCTCTGAATAAACTCACAGCACCTGTTAAAACCTCAGACGATTTGCTGACTGTGTGTGACTTTTTGCAGAACATTATTACAGTGATATCACAGATGCTCATGTGAAGTTGAACAGAAGTTGAACATGCCTCAATGCACGATTCAAATCTTTGTCAAAACTTGACATGTCGTGTAGTTGTTAGCTGGAGGTTGTTGTTGTTTCCTGCCTAAATAGCTGGTCAATGGCAGGTTTACAGCCACAGTCTAAATGCAGTGAATCAGAGTAACTTGCAACTAATGACTCCGCCTTGAAGCTTTATTTATTGTAGTAAGTGGGACAGTGTGGTTGAAATCAATATCATAATTTTAGCAAGAATATTTTCTTGATTTTCCTCAAATATGTTTAAAAAAGCAACTCACTGTTTTCATTGAAAATTCACTTGTCATCCTTCATTTTGAATTTTGCAGCAGTGTTCATATCAACACAGTACATCTGAAGACTTCTGACATCAGCCCACAGTGTCACTGACATCTTGTAAAAATAAGCCTAAAATTAAAAAAAGAAGGTATATATTTCCTGTATCAGAAAATTATGTTAGACTAAACTATCTAATATTAATGTTTGCATTATTGAGAAACAAATATTCCCTTAAATCCTGATGGTACAGCGAAACGTTTCGCTGGTTACATGCAGATGAAAAGAGAGTAAATTTGGAAAAATCCATCAGATTCCTGGGTGTGACGGCGCTGTGGGAGAGAAACAGACAGGATTACACACCCAATTAGTGAGTTAAATGATCTGAAACAAAGACCCCCCTCCCTCATGTGGTTACTGGAGAGGATTAGATTTCTGAAACACTCTTACAGTCCACAGAAACATGTAATTGGTTAAAACCAGTGAATTTGACATGGAAGATAATTGATTTTCTGACTGAGATCACATTTATTCTACATTGAAACTACAGCATGGTGAGATCCAAACAGCAAAACACAACTGAGGAGATTTGTTTCTTTGTCTTGTTATGTGTGAATTTCTTTTGAGTCTCGTACCAAACGGTTCCTCCCACTCCTGCCTGAAGGCTGGTTAGTTACACTGAAGACAGACAGAGAGAAAAACATTGTGTGGGACAGTTCCACCTGAAAAGTTGCTGGTTGCTTTCGGTCGCCTTTGAGCAACACAGTAAATTAAATGACCCGAATGCATATGAAATGTGTTTTACTCCTCTGACAGTTTCTTTATGTGCATTATGAATAATAATGAGCAAGTTTGTCTGACATCACTGCAGCCTGCTTGGGGCCTGCCTCCGTATATGGTCCATCTTGGGCGCAATGTGGCACAACTTACCTACCTCTCTTCGTCCCAGATGGGACATAAGGCTTCAGTGAGCTCTTACCATTGCGTCCAATCCTTTGGCAGCATGTTGCACCTCCCCACATGAAAGGCTCATCTTTTACAGCCACAGTGTCACAGTTCTGCACCAGGTGGTTTTGAGTCTCCCAGGTTTCCTTGTACCTGGTGGTGGTGTCCATCTTAAGGTGACATAGCCATCTCAAACATCTGTGTGTGATTTCCTTGATGATGCTCCGGCTACCTGTTTTCTTGTACAGTTGAAGGTTGGAGATTTTGTTTGGCCAGATGATTTGGCATATATCTGTGGCATCCATTGTAAAAGACTTCCACTCTCCTCGTGTCTGTTGTAATCACTCGCCAACTCTCTGAATTGTGGCACAACTTGGCACACTTAAACTGTTATAGGAAACGCAAATCCAATTAAAGGGGGTGGTTTATTCCGTTTGTCATTCCGAATGAAAGAATTTTGTGTGCATGTAAACACTCATTCCTCTCTAAGTTCATTCCGGTCTTTCCGCGCATGCTCGTTTCCTTGCCCTTCTGGCGCGATGACGTATATAGCGTGCATAGCAACGGGCTGAGATAGAGCAGTCGCACTCGTTGCACTCACCGGGTTTCATACGCCAAAGCACAGTCTTCTACCTCCCTTCTTCAACCTTCTACCTCCCTTCTCCTCCTCAACAGATGAAGCATTAGCAGAACAAGGTTGTTGTTGTACTGCTGCTTCAAGAATATAAGCAAAACAAGCCAGAAAAAGGCACTAAGAACGGCGGCATCAAGCGTCTTGTTATCCGGAGCGAGGACTACAGTGTTTTCTTCTGGTAGACGTAAATGCGTAACATCCTATCCAATCAGAAACCTTCCCTGCCCCAAACCTTGCCCAGACCTGAATAAAGGCGATTAAACGGATCTCCTGTGTAAACCCTCATTCGGAATGAATATTTCTCATGTAAACTATGTGGAAAAACTTTAATTCCAAATGATTTCATTCAGATTTATTTCATTCATTCATTATTTCATTTCATGTAACCATAGCCAATGTTGCATTGTTTGACTGAATATTTGAAGCTTTGACGAGATGCGACGAGACCATCCGAAGCCAAATCTGCTTTAGTAAGACCTGGTGCTGCTATGTGAGTGTTAGAGAGTGATAGAAAGGGGAGAGAAGGTGGAAGGTGGACTATTGCACACAATGTTTCTCTAGCTTATAAGTAACTCAGAACACAGCTGGTCGGGCTGCATGATGCTACAGCTGCCAGCTGCAGATAACGCTCTGCATTTCGTCTCACCTGGTCTTTGTCCTCATTTGACAGACAATTTTAAAGCTTCAATGACGGCACTGAGGACACTGGTCTCATTCGTGTCTGACACCTGACGCCTCCTTTCACTTTACTCCATCAGGCTACAGCTAAAAAAAACAAAACAAAACAGCAGCAGCAGTTGAAGGTTTGAGGCAGTCAGGTCTGCCATATTGCTCTAGGAAAATCTTAAATGTTTTGATATGAAAAAACCTTCGTCAAGTTAAGTTTTTACAGTTTTGTCTGCTGCTGTATCAGTACCGTACGATAAAGGTGGTTTCTTGATATTTTTCAAGACAAAGTGCGACAGAGGAACGGATGATGAATAAAGAGTAGTTTTCATCACTGACTCGACTGACTGGTTATTTGCGGACACACCGTGACCTCCAGCAGGACATTACCTCTCCTCCCTCGCCTCCGTCCAGCCATGTAATCCTGCAGCCGTGGCGTTGGTGTCAGCGCCGGGATCCAGTGTCACACAGACGGACACAATGGCCGCTCTGTGCTCCCCTTGCAGCATTGTTCTCCCCCTGAACACAGAGGCACAATGAGGCCCTTATCCTCAGAGGACAGAGAGGCCGGCAGGGCCGCTGTCAGGTGCTTTTCTTCCAGGCCGGTTTGTGAGCTGAACTCATGAGGAGAGTTTGTTTGAAACCACAGAGCCATACTCTCTGAAAGACAATTAACCACAGAGTGAAGAGAACATAGATGATGATGTGATGCTGCTGTAGATCAGTAATCTACTGTCATTGGTCAGTTCCTTCCTTTAGCTCCTGCTGTGACGGGACAGCAGCAGTGTTGTGGTGCTTGCTGGAGGTTTAGGTTCGATAACCATTACATTAGAACATGTTTAAAAGTAGAGCAGCTCTGTGTCTTGTACTAAAGAAGATTCGTGCACAGCGCTCTTGGAAGATATTGCATCAGTACATCAAACTAATGTTTCGGTCTCTGCAGACCTTCAGACAGTGAGTTCTCATGTTCTCATCATGTCTGAGCAGCTGACGCTCGACTGGAGAGCCTGAAACACAAGTTTGATGTACCGATTCAATAAATGTCCTGAGTGTAATGAGAGGGTGCAGGAGACTCCTGATCTAACTGAGGAATAATGGGAGTCTTATTCTAACCTGCTTAAAGAGACTTTCTGTCAGGGTTAAAATACAACCGTATTGATATAGATATTTACAGCTTATAACGGCTGGATGGGGGTTAATTTCAACTGTGTCCTTGAATTATACACACCATCTTTCTTTCACTAAAGAAATAAATGCTCACTTTGATTGCAGCCCACAGGACCTCTGTCTCTCTCTGTCTTTCTCCTCTCACGTCCACAGTAAACGAGTTAATCCCGACAGATTTCAGGCAGCATTTCAGCTTCATCACAGACTCATGGACACACAGACAGACAGACAGACTAAACGAGTACATATTAACCCAGCTGGCAGGTTTATGGGACAAAGTATTGGGTCAGATTACGACGTTGAACCCTGCAGACTCTGCTGCACAGAAACTGAACATCTGCAGCAGATGAAAATGTTTGCAGTTACAAAAACAAGCTCAGCGTGTTCCTGTGATTCAGGATTAATCAAAATAACATTTTAGATTTACGGTTTCAGAATTTACTTCTAAAGGAAGTTTGACTCTGAGCTGAGAGTCGAAAACATGCAGATGCAGCGCTGTAATTATGATGTGTCTGTCTCCAGTTCCCTTCTTAATGAAGCAGCTCCATGATTGTGCCGACGTATTCATCAGCATGGTGAAGGGATCGTAGAGTGATCCACAGGTTTGATCCCCACAGCAGTGATTGTACAGCACATGTCAGCAGCTACAGTAACTGTTAATGTGTCCTTGAGTAAACAGGTTGTGTTTGTAGCTGTTGGTGAAACCTGTTTGTATTTAAATGAGCTTTTAAACTGCTGCAGCATATTTACATTCCTTGTGAATCATTGATACTCAACAGGAATCCCTGCAGCGCTTTCAAAAGATGTTGAGGTGTTTCTAATGTTTTGCACACTCCACTTACAAACCGGAGGTGTAGATAAACATTAGAAACACACTTTAATATGATGCAGTCCAGCACAGAAACACAAGGGTCCAGTGGAAATGTTTTTAAGCAATAGCTGTGGATTAGAATATGCTGCTCAAAACATGTTTCTGGCCATAACTCAAGAATTCACACAGTGATTCTGACAAAACGTCACCCAAATGTCTAACAGTAATGTGAAACAGTAATGTGTTTTATTCCATAATATCTGAATCGACATCGGCCCCAAAAAATCCATATCAGTCGGGCCCTAAATTTTACGATACGATATTTTACAGTTGCCATTCATGCTGCTCCTTATTACTCTAATATGTCTATGTCTCTATATGTCTCTAATGTCTTGTCTCTGAAAAAATTTGGGAAGAGGCTCTAGAGCTGGACTGTTGGTACATGTACAATACAATTTTTTTTAAATTTATTAGCAGTCATCAAAAAAAACAGGAGACTAAACAACTCGTGTTTTGGCACTCGAGCAACATTTTTCGGAAGCTTGACGTGTCTTTGAAAAACAATGTTTTTGACTAAACTTGCAGTAAACTGTGCAATACAAAGTTGTAGTTTTTCCCACCTCCTCTAATGCCACCCAGCTAAGATCCTGTTTTCAGGATCGTTGAAATGCTCACTTGCACTTCAGCTCATAAACTTTGTCTTTACTGCCGCCATTTTCTCACAAGTTCCTGATTAATAGTGCAGATGTCTCAACAGAGATGAGAAGGAAGCAAGATGACTCACTCCTTCGCTGCTTCCATCGTCAGTTCCAGAAAATCAATGTGTTTAATCCTTTTGCACCACTTGCCTGATCGGGCTGTCTTAACTAGCCGAATGTGGCATTTCACCTGCCCCGGGCAATCGAGGAATCCTTTTTGTTGAGCCCTGATCAGTCAGACCTCCTCAGTAATAAATATGGAGTTAATATAACCCTCCTCAGAAAGCTTTGATAAGAACTGTCTCTTCTAAGCTCCATAAAGGCTGGATATGTGACAGACTTGCATCAGATTGTACAGGTGTACCTAATAAAGTGCTCATTCCTCATGCTTTGTTTTGTTTCTGTGTGTGTTGCAGGATTCGTCCTCAGCTGGCCCGAGAGAAGATCGAGGGATGTCACATCTGTACGTACGTGATGCCCGGGGAGCCGCAGGTGATCCTGGGCAAAGACAAGTCCTTCACCTACGACTACATGTTCGACATGGACTCGCAGCAGGACGCCCTCTACACCACCTGCACGGAGAAGCTGATCGAGGGCTGCTTCGAGGGCTACAACGCCACCGTCTTTGCATACGGACAGGCAAGTCTTTGTCCTCGGTGTCACAGCTGCAGTGCTGATGGTGCTTTATAGCTGGGTGGATATCGAGGAACGAGCTCTGTGTATCTGTGTGTGAGGAGAGACAGAGAGGAGGGGGGGTGATGGAGAGGTGGAGAGCGTTGACATTTGGGTAAAAGGAGAGCAGAGGACACTCCTGTTGTGGAATTTGAACCTCTGTGACCTTGTTTTTGTTCAGCTGTAGTTTTTAAAGGATTAGTTCCACATTTTGGGAAATATGCTGTTTGGCTTCCTTGCTCAGAGTAAGAGGAGAAGATCGTTGTTACCATTGTCATGAGGCTTTAGCAGTGAGCGGCTTCTGCAGCTTAGATCAGCATAAAGACAGGACACAGGAGGAAACAGCTGGCTCTGTCTGTGGACCAAAAAAAATCTGCCTACATAAACATCTTACTTAGTAAGGTACCTAGACAAACATGAGTATGAACTTTCACATTGAAATATAATGAATGTATAAATATCATCACATCAAGCAGCCCTGCTCCTCTTTTCCTTCAGTCACTCCCTCCTCTCTTCTACTTCCTCCTCCCTCTTTTCATTGAGTTCACCTCATGGAAATAACATGCAAGTTTGGGCCTCATGGTCCCTCCTCCTCCTCCTCCTCCTGTACCTCCCTGCAGCTTAGGTTGCCGTGGTGATGGAGCTCCTGCTGTACGGCACTCACATGATTCAAAGTGCACGCAAACACACACACACACACACACACACACACACACACACACACACACACACACCTCTATACATCTTTAATGTGAGTCCATATTAACCCACATCTCCCCAGTAACAGCTTCTGTCACTGCTGGCCTACTTCTGACCACACACACACACACACACACACACACACACACACACACACACACACACACACGGTGCTGTTGGTTTGGCTGGGATCAGCCCTGTTTGCCTCTGCAGTTTTACAGGGACTAATCTAGATTTAGAGCGACCCGCTCGGCTCCATCACATCAGCGCTGCCCGGTGAGGCAGCAGTTAGAAACAGACAGGAAATGAGGAAGAGGAGGAAGTACAAACTCTGACCTCTCAGAGGGACTGTGGTGTCTGCTGTGTCACTTTAAACTGCTTTGTTCTTTGTGCTAAATCAAAAATCAAAAAAGTTCAGGCGAATGGTTAGAAATATCTTCACTGACAATCAACTCAATTTGCGACATTCTTTAAATAAGCAGACAGAAGCCTCCTTTAATTCTACCTGGGCAAACCAGCTCTCTGACCGTTCTGTGTGCACAGCCCCCAGGGAAATACAGTGAGGTCATCTCAGGGGATGTCAGAGGGCATTCTGGGAAATACAGGAAGTCAAAACTCCATTAACATACATGGAAACACAAAGTAAAAGCAGGTAAATCAGAACTCTACAAGACAATGAATCAACAACAATGATTCTTTATTTGTAAAGTTCTTTTTAAAAGCTGATACACAAAGTGCTCTTTACAGGGCGCAGGAGAAATACACCATAAGGTCAAATACATGTAGACGTTTCTCAGTCTGTTGACACCAAATCGATACAGCATAGTATTGGGATACTTTTGTGTAGAAATATTGTTTTGTCATACTATCATTAACAGCGTGTTTGTATTTCCTTCTCCCCTTCCAGACGGGTTCAGGGAAGACGTACACCATGGGGACGGGCTTTGACGTCAACATCTTAGACGAGGAGCTGGGCATCATCCCGCGCGCTGTCCACCACCTCTTCAAGGGCATCGAGGAGCGCCGGCAGGCTGCCCAGGAGCAGGGACGCCCCGTACCTGAGTTTAAAATCAACGCCCAGTTCCTGGAGGTACGCGCACCGCCATCACTGCTTCATCCATCATGTTTTTATTAGTTTACCTGCTTTGAATGAAGCAAAGAAAATGTGATGTGCCTCCCACCAGCAGCAGGCTCTACAGAGATGTCACGGGTCAGGCTCATATTGTTGACACTCCCCGTTTAACAAGCTGCGACACCAGCGCTCCATCACATGAAAATATCCACACTGACAATTGAACTGCAGCAGCTGTCATCAGGGGGGTGAGGAGGTGTGAGGGTGTGGGGGGGTGTCAGTCCAGACAGGAAGCAGTTAACAGGAATAATGTGAGGAGACAGTTGTGGCGCTTCGTCAGACTGTGACAGTGCTCAGACTCCAGGAGGAGACCTGGAACTGGATGAGCTGCGGTTAGGAATCAAACAGTCACAAAAAGTCTCCAAGTCTGACCTTTTGTTTTTTACACCACAGTCGTTCATGTCTCCTCAGATTTCATTTATCAAGATGCAGAAAGCTTTTCGGAAAAATCCAAGTCATCCTGAGACACTGAAACTCAAATTGAATTCAGACTGTTGAGGACGTGAAGGACTCACAGATGTTGAATTAAAGGCACAATGAGAAACAGACGTCACTGCAGGTTCGACAGATTCTCTGTTCAGAGAGGAAACTCTTTGGATGACGGTGATTATCAGACAGTTTTATTTTAACTAAGGCAAATGTCAGACAGATACTTCAGTCTGACACTAACAGAATTATGTTTGGCCTTTTTTCTAGCACTGCTCCATCAAACCTGATCACTGAAATATTTCTGACACGCAGCATCAGTTCACTTCGATTTGACTCCTGCAAAATTCACCAACCTTTTTTAGTCAAAAATCAGCCAGTGAGAACTAAAATAAAGAACAAGTGGAGGCTTACTGTATTATTTTGGTTCTTATCAGTCCTAAAGCCAAATCAAGATACAGAGTTTTTAAATGTTTTGAATTTGAAACCTTCAGATATTCTGTGAGTTTTTTTATAACTCTTTTTTTATTTAACCTTTGAAACCTCCGAGGAAATTGGCTCGATTTCTATCAAAAACATGGGAAGAAGGCAAAGAGCAGTGACAGAAGAAATGACCCCAAAAAATTGCAAGAAATTGAAGGAAAAAATAGTAAAAAGACAGAAAGAAAGACAGTTAAAAAACAAACAAAGAATTTACTATGGGAAATAATTTTAACAACATAAATATAATAGTTAATTTTAAATGTTTTTTTCTTTTTAAATCATTTTCTGAATCTGTTCATTTTTTGCAGTTTATGGGACACTTCTTACCCAGTAGCTCATTACCTTTTTTCCCCCCATGTTTTTGAAAGAAATCACACAAATTAAAGGTTTAAAAATCCTTGTGAAAGGTTTCTGTAAGCAGCACAAGAAAAGTGATGTCACTTCAGGTTTCAGTGAGTTAAGAAGCAAAGAATAAGAAGTCTTTCATCTCAGCATACAGTGTCACTTTTCTCTGTGGCGTTACTGCACAATCCATTTCTCCCAATATTGTGTGCATTTCTAGAGCTCAAGCCTTAAAATAGATAAAAGTCTTTTCATACAGTATATTTGGTTTATAATCCCCAACCGTTGGGCTAATGTTGGAGGGTCAACTCATAAGTGTTTGCAAGTTATGTTTTATCTGCTATTTGCCAAAAGTATCTTTAATAAATATCTCTCTGTGTGGGACAGTTTCAGGTATTTTTGTGAGTTATAACGTAACACATGAATAGACTAAATCCATTCCAAATATCTTGTGAATCACAGCTGCAGTCTCTTGCTTATATGGTTGGAATTTTTGGCCCAGAAAACTTGACAATAAACGGTCAGTGAGGTTCCTGCATGGTCTCCAACGAAAGCCGTGGCTCTGTAGACCTGTTGTAGTGCTGTTAGTCTCTGGGTGATGAAGAATCACATAGTGTTCTTCAAACCAAACTCACTCTGGGACCAGCAGTGTCTCACGTGTCTCTGTCCAGTTGTCCTCTGTAATTTGTTCAATTCTGTCTCCTGTTTTTGTTCAATATATTTTCTAAAATGATTCTTTGAAATCCTCTGTGAATGTTGATGATTTAATCCATGATTTAAAGTCCTGTATCTGCCTGATTAAAACCATTTTTTGTGCGTGTGTGTGTGTGTGTGTGTGTGTGTGTGTGTGTGTGTGTGTGTGTGTGTTGTCTCTGTGCAGCTTTATAACGAGGAGGTTCTGGACCTGTTCGACTCCACACGAGACATGAAACAGAAATCTCACATCAAGATCCACGAAGACGCCAACGGGGGGATCTACACCGTGGGAGTGACCACACGGACTGTGTCCTCCGAGGCCGAGGTAACCAAGTGTGTGTGTGTGTGTGTGTGTGTGTGTTAGTAACTGTCATTATTAATGACTGTAATGAATATTTATTAACGTATCTGCGCTGCTGAACATGAACCTCTGTGCCCCCACAGGGTCTTTACCAACACTCTCGTTATGACTCATATATAATTCATCCCTGCTCTCATGTTTACTTTCATAAACGCCTGAGAGTATTTACTGTTGTTGTTTTTTATCCCCGCTGCATCACAGAGAGTTCGACCTGTGTGTTAATATTTAAAGCTCTCTCTCTTCACCTGTTTAGATGATGCAGTGCCTGAAGCTCGGCGCTCTGTCTCGCACCACAGCCAGCACTCAGATGAACGTCCAGAGCTCTCGATCCCACGCCATCTTCACCATCCACCTGTGCCAAGTCCGCGTCTGTGCCTCCGACAATGTTAGTATGGACTTACACTAAAAATATATATGATGAACACAGGACTTGTGCCACAGAGGGATTCAGTTTTTTTACCAGTTTGCTGTGAGACATTAAACTGATGCCGTCACCGTAACATGCTGCTCCTGCTGTGTCACTAACAGTGTTTGTGTTTGTCATTGTTACTCAGCAAGAAAGTGAGACTGACAACAGAGTCTCCAACGGAAACTCTGAGATGGACGAGTACGAGACGCTGACAGCCAAGTTCCACTTTGTGGATCTGGCTGGTTCTGAGAGGCTGAAGAGAACCGGAGCGACGGGCGATCGAGCCAAAGAGGGCATCTCCATCAACTGTGGACTGGTGAGCAGCTTCCTCTCCTTCTTCTCTGTCCTCTGGGTCGCTGCTGCAGGATCTGTAGAGTCAGAGCCAGAGCTGCTGGTATAACCAGAGTGTGGGCGCCATCTAGTGGCTCAATTTCATACTTTTTTTTTATTTTTTTAATAGATATTTTTTGGGCATTTTTAAGCCTTTAATTGACAGGACAGACAAGCGTGAAAGGGGGAGAGAGAGGGAGTGACATGCAGCAAAGGGCCACAGGCTGGAGTCAGACCCGGGCTACTGCGGGAACAGCCTTGTACATGGGGCGCCTGCTCTACCACTAAGCCACCGACGCTCGACTCAATTTCATACATGTCCAGCCTCAAAAATCATCCACTGCTGGAACAGAAAAATACAGTGCAGAAGAAGGACAAATATAAATATATCGGGGCGCCCAGTAGCTCAGCTGGAAGAGCAGGTGCCCCGTGTACATAGGCCATGTCCTTCCTGCAGTAGTGGTGGGCCTGATTCAAAATTGGGGCCCTTTGCTGCCAGAAGTCAGACGCTGAATACAGCCGTTCCGAAAATGCTCAAGGCCCAACATGACAACTTCAAATTACTTGTTTTGTCCAAAACCAAATGCTCTTCAGTTTACTGTCATAGAGAAGTAACGAAACCAGAAAATATTCACATTTAAGAATCAGGAATCAGAGGTTTTATACCTTTTTTTTCCCCTTTTAAAAAATTCTCAAATCAATAAATTGATTATAAAATTAGTTACATTGTGTTTAATAGTAGGCAACTGATCCATTAATAGATGAATTGTTGTGGCTTCAACGTGTTGATTGCAGCAATGAAAGGCTAAAGACACATTTAAAGTAAGGATGCACAATAACATCAGTACGTCATCGGTATCAGCTGATATCTGCTTTAAAATGAACATCAAAATCGGCCAATGTGCTTTTTCTTATTTTACACAGTGAATAAATATTACAGACACTGGACAGTATTTCATGTCTCCATCTGCTGGTGGGCCGTCACGATAAGAGTCTGTATGTATAATATGATGTTAATTCATCTACAGGAGAGACTTGATGATCACTGAAATTAAATTAAATTTTAAATCACATGTAGGACTGTATTTGTCTTTATCCTCATCATTGCAGGGTTCTCTGTTCACTGAACTTCCTGTAGTGTTTTGAGATGTTTAACCAGGTGGAGAAAATCAACAGGTGATTCATTCAGTGGTAAAGATATAAAACTTTACACATGCATCACCAGGAAAATAAGAAGTTGTGTTAAATCAAGTCAAATTTATTTATATGGCACATTTCACAGACAGAGGCCACAGAGTGCTCTACTAGCAAAACTACATGCACACAAAAAAACAAAAAAACAAAAAAAATGGATAAAATACAAATCTGGTGCAGGGGTGAGAGTTTTGAACAGGATCCTAAAATCAACAGAGAGCCAGTGAAGATAGTTTAGTATGAAGTAAACGCATTTGTTGCATGTGATGCTCTTTGGCTCTTTGGCTCTTTTACATCGTACAGCTTCTCTTTCCAAACAGACTTATTTGGTTAATGATCCAACTAGCAGTGATGGAATAAAAAGCTGTCAGTAAACTGTTAGATCACCTCATTTCTCCTCTTTGTTTGCGTCTGTGTTGCTGCAGCTCGCTCTGGGGAATGTAATCAGTGCTTTGGGTGACCGGAGCAAGCGGTCGTCACACGTGCCTTACAGAGACTCCAAACTCACCCGACTGCTGCAGGACTCGTTGGGAGGAAACAGGTCGGTGATTTCACATTTTTGTCAAAATTACCATGTGAGGCAGTGTGAGCCCAGAGAAGTCTCAGTGGTCAGAGGTCTCAGAGTTTGTGTTTTGATCAAAATGAAACCTCTGCAGTGTATATACATATATATATAATAATAAAAATATGATTACACATGTGCCTCCTTGTTGCTTCAGCCAAACCGTGATGATCGCCTGCATCAGCCCGTCTGACCGGGACTTCATGGAGACGCTGAACACGTTAAAGTACGCCAACCGAGCGAGGAACATCAAGAACAAGGTGATGGTGAACCAGGACAAGGCCAGCCAGCAGATCAGTGCTCTGAGGACGGAGATTGCTCGGCTGCAGATGGAGCTGATGGAGTACAAGACGGTGAGGAGTCTGATAGATGAAGCAGGGCATATTTCATGTCGAGAGGAGGTGTCGTCTTCTGATCCGTCTCCTCCTCCCTGCAGGGTAAACGCCTGATGGGTGAGGACGGCGTGGAGAGCTTCAGCGACATGTTCCACGAGAACTCCATGCTGCAGACGGAGAACAGCAACCTGAGGGTGAGAGTGAAGGCCATGCAGGAGACCATCGACGCCCAGAGAGCGCGGCTCACCCAGCTGCTCAGTGACCAGGCCAACCAGGCGCTCGCCAGGGCAGGTCGGTTCAAACCTGCACGTTCATCAAGTCTTTCTTTAATTATTGGCAAATAAATAGTCCACATTTTATTATGATTATTTTATTCTTACGTCTCTGATGTGAAGTGTTTTATTCTGCTCTTCGCTCAGGTGAAGGTGGAACTGAAGAAATAGGAAACATGATTCAAGGTTACATCAAAGAAATCGAAGACCTCAGGTAAAAATCTGCGACTGGAGATGAAGTAAATTCAAACTGTGCCCCGATTCATTTCTACATCTTCACTCCATCAGGGTCAAATAACCATTTTTATGACTCCACACCATTTTGTTTTCGGGTTGTCTGTCTGTCTGCACATACACCCATACGCCTGTCCGTCCGTCACATTCTTGCGAACGCGATATCTCAAGAACACCTGAACTCTGCTCCGGGTCACGTGTGATCTTCCTGTTTGTGTCCCTGGATTCTTCCATCAGAGCCAAACTCCTGGAGAGTGAAGCTGTGAACGAGAATCTGAGGAAGAATCTGTCTCGTGCCTCCAACCGCCAGTCGCTGTACGGAGGACCCGGCTCCTTCTCCTCCACTCTGCTGGCGCCTGAAAAGGAGACCTCTGACATCATCGAACTCGCCAAGAAAGACCTGGAGAAGCTGAAGAAACGAGAGAAGAAGAAAAAGAAAAGGTGAGAGGACTAAAAATTACATCTAAAATCTGACTCTGGATACTTTCTGAATAAGTTTCAAACTAGAACGACACTTTTTGTGAGATTTTAAAACGTTAAACATTGTTCAAAGGCGCATCACCGCCTGCTTCACCCAGAAGTCACTTTGACTGTTTGTATATTTGAATAAGAAACATTTTGTACATTGGAACATGAATATTTAAAGACCTTCAGTCATGATGTAAACTGAGACACAACGTAGTTAAAAGATGCTTAAATAATTAATGTGCATCATTTACAGACATGAAACAATGAATTACCTGCACACTTGATGTTTATAACGTGGACTGATTGATAAACAGAAGAGTTTCGCTGTGAGAGTAACCTGATGAGAAATGAGCAGCAGCAGGCTCCAGGTTGGAGCTGAGGTGGGGGATGACACAGTGGGTGGAGTTTTTGTGAGTGCAGAGCTTCCTCTGATCATTCTTCCCTCCATTCTTTCTTCCTCCTCCGTTCATCTCTTGCTTCCTTCTGTCGTTTGACCCTTCACCCCTCCCTGAAGACTCCAGCAGCTGTTGGAGGAGAGAGAGAGGGAGGAAAGGGAGGAGGTGGTGGAAGAGGTTGATGACGCCAGGTTTGTCAGAGCCTCCACCCTCCTGTTGCCCCCCCCCACCATCCTCTGCTTACCCTGACTCAGCATTTTACTTTAATGTTTAATTTACGTTGCGCAGGTATTATTTCCCACCTGGAGTGAGACTGGCTGCCCCCCCCCCCCCCCATTAAAACACTTTATTTTCACTGTACAAAGCTCGTATCTGTTTAGATCCTGTGTGTGAACCCTCCGCTCATTCTTTGACCATCTCACATCATCCTGCTTTCTGTCACATCTTTGTTTTATGTTTTTACTGACTGTCACAGTCTGTGAAGACAAACAGGAACTAGAAAGTGTTCTGAAAGATCTTCAACGCAAGATCGAGGCCCACAACACTCTAGTTATTGATTTTATTTTGTTTTAAGATTTCTCACTTTATTGGACAGTTTGACAGTGAGGAGGGAGACAGGAAAAGGCAGGTAGAGGGAGGGGGCATGCAACAAAGGTCATCACAGGTTTCCATTAGAAAAAACCGGCAAACATGTCCTGGAAGGTTAAAGTGTGTGACTCTCAGACCAATGGGAGATTTCTGATCAGATAATATCTGTGCTTAATGAGCAAAAAACAATTGATAGGTAGGCTGCATACAGAATGACATCATCAGAAGCGTATTGCATTCACTTGACAAATAAAAAAAGCCTGTTTTTCTGAGTATTTTTTTTGTTTTTCAGAGTAATTTATTTATTTTTCAGTTTTTCGGGGTAATTTTTTTTCCTGAACGAGGAGATGAGAGACTTCAAAATCTCACGAGAAGCTCCCACCTGGCACCTGCAAGTGACTCCTGCATCCATGCATTATTAGGTTATATATGCCTTCACCATGGAGACCTTGTGGTGCATTTATTTCGTCTTTATTAATTTCAACTTTAGAATTACAACAATATTTAGCAAGTAGAACAAGACGTGCTTTCCGGCCACCAGATTTTCACCGTCTTTAGAAATTGGAATTGCTGCTGAGGCTGTCAGACGATAGACTGTATTTATTATTTTATCCGCTTTGCTTCAACCGATCACCACCAAAAATTTAGTCATCTGTTCCTTGTCCCATTATCCACCTTTCCTGGAAATTTCATCAAAATCCGTTCTTAAGTTTTTGAGTTATTTTGCAGAAAAAGAGAGCAATGCCGGCGAAAACATAACCTCCTTGGTGGAGGTAATAAGAGGAAACAGCCTTTTGTTTTTTTTTTTCACGTTTCTTATCTCATTATCTTGAGAAAACAAAGCTTGTGATCTCCAGACAACAGCATGAAAAGAAAAATTGCAAGCATGGCCGTTCTCAGTTTCAATATACGAATACATGATTTGTAGTTCCACTTTCAGTTATTTTACTTAATGGTAAAGATGTGGTAACACGACGGTTACATGCGCTGTAACCACTAAGCCATCAATTATCTATTAGCGCTCTCTTTTTAACTTTTTCCCCCAGATTATCAGAAGTGAAGGTTTAAAACCTTCTGAATTGTGTTGAAAGGTCGAGCGCACAGGTGCGTTTGACAGACTAGGTTTTTTTAAAAGATGATTTTTGGGGCTTTTTGCCTGTAACGTCAGGACAGTGTTTTATTGAGGCATGAGGAGGAGACAGAGGAGGTACGACCTGCAGCAAAGGGCCGCCGGCTGGAATCAAACCCGTGGCCACTGCAGCAGGGACATTGCCTTTGCACATGGGATGCCCGCTCTACCCACTGAGCCACTGTGCGCCCCAACAGACTGTGTTAATCAGTCCTTTAATATAAAGCATCGTTGGATGATAAATATCTCTTCTCACTTCCTTGTGTTAATCTTTCTTTTTCCTTTTGTTCAGATAATCCTGATGATTTTGTGCAAACACCACCTAACCATTGCTAACCCTCTGAGTTTGGATAAAACACTTATCCAACAGATCTGCTTCATGGACTTGATTTACAACTATTATTTATTTATTTATTCCTTTCATGCTTCTTTGCTTCTCCTGGTTTCGTTCTGACTCTGATGAGATTCTTTTGTTAAAGCAACACGCTGTCTTTATCACAAACAAACTCATTTTAAAGAAGCATCACCTCAGAGTTTATAGTTCACTACGTGATGAGAATAAATTTTCTCATAAAATATCAGAAGTGTCAAATATATCACAGTTAATAAAGTCATTAACAGTGAGATGCTTTGTTGCTTCACAGTGTTAAAGTCCATAAAAACAGTTTGTTTGCCAAAAAGACAGAGTTGTTGTATTATAATATAATTTACAAAACTTGTGCTTCACCAGTTTAAAAAAAAAAGAAACAGTGTCGTTATTACCTGCTGGTGTTTAATTAGAAATATGCTCCTTGTTTCCATGTGACGTACAGTAGCCCTGGAGGCGTATCATGTGCATCATGTGTCTGTCGCAGAGGAATAATCCTGACCAATGTCTGAATCTTTCAGTGCCAACAAGGAGGAAGTTCCTGACAACGATCAGGAGAAGGGCACAGAGAAGGAAATGACGGAGCGAGTCAACGAGGAGGCAGAAATGGTACGACTGACGCATCAAAATTAATTACTAAATGATTTATTTTTTTTTTTAAAATCATCATTAAAAATGTCAAAAGTGCAGAACAAGAGATGCAAAGATTTAAAAAAAAACATATTTGAAATGGGTTAAGTGTTCAGAGTCGGTGTCAAACATCAGCTGCGAGGTTATTCCAGGTTAAATATCGAGATATATGCTCTGTTTTGTGATTAAAAAAAATAATGCAGTATAATTTACAGGCCCTGCTTCAGATATTAAAGTGTCAGTATGTCACGTTTCAGGAGGTCCAGGAGGGCAGCGACCACGAGGAGGGAGAAGAGGAAGAGGAGGAGGAGGAAGAGGAGATGGATGTGGAGGAGAGCTCAGATGATTCTGACTCAGAGTCAGACGAAAAAGGTAAGAGGAAGAAAATGTCTGATCGCTCTCACTCAGTCAGCTTAAAGAGGCTGCTGATTCTCCACCAGGGGGAGCTGTTTAACCACTGACAGACCAGATACACACTCCAACCTGCAGCACACACACACACACACAGCTGTGTTTGGACACTGGTGGAAAATAACACAGTATAAAAGAACATATTATGAAACACCAGGAAAGGCTGTTTGCAAAAGATGAGTTTTCAGTTGCAACTTTAAAGAATAAAACTAATGTGAACACCAAGATTTTTTTACCTCAGCAGTAGAGGATGTAATAAAATCAGGGATGGACAGATTTAGGTGGAAACTCTGCGCAGTGTGGCTGGTGAGGTGATGAAGATCAGACTCATCCTGATTAAGTCTGAGGTAATTACTGATCATCCAGACATTAATGTCACATAATCCCTACAGGTAACTGTGCATCCACTGAATGTGTTTGTTTGGTCACTGACAGGCTCAGACTGACAACATTATTAAAAGGATCCCACAGAGAAAAGAAAGGTTTTTTTACCTTTCACTGGTCTGTTTGTTTCTGTGACCAAGTCTCTGTCAGAGAGAAGTTTCCCTCTGAAATCACATGAGGTGACTTGTTGAAGGAAAAATAAAGATAGAAACATTAGTGAGAGAAGAATTTGTCATGTTAGAGAACAGAAAGTGTAGTTTAGTGTTTTCTAAAAGATTTTTTAGTTTCAGGGTTGAATGTTTAACTGATTTCAACAATGTGGAAAAGTCAGTGAGATTTCAGAACAAGATGTCTCCGTAAGCAAGAAGGATTATTGCTCATTGCTTCTCCTGCCTCTGGTTTTACACGTTTTCACCTCCATGCAGAGCTGAACACTTGTGATTATTTCACCATAGATGCATTCAAGATGCAGGAACACTGCTGAGTGCCACATAAAGAGAGATGACTGTGACCATCATCTACATAGTGGTGACGTTAGGACACATTAATACCATAAAATACTCTATAAAAACTATAAAATAAAGACGTACGATTCCGATGTAATTCTTCCTCGTTCCCGTGCAGCTCAGCTGCAGCGAGGTAAAGTTGGGGTCAGGAACACACTCAGTAGTTCAGTTAGATGGTTTTACAGCCCAGAAACACTCACTGAGAGAAGGAAAGCAACATAACACCAACGTAATGGGCAGAAGGAAAGCAGTTCATTTTTTAAATGGTGATGAGATGTTTACAACTTCAAACAGAGCTGTTCTGAACTGATCAGTTAGACGTACTGAGGCGAGTAGCAAAGAGAGAGAGGGCCAAATAATCTAAATAATCTGCTCAGTAAATGTTGAGTCACGGCTGTTAATATAAGGACTTAAATGTTTTTACTCAGTGAGAGTTGTTAACTGTTGTCTTGCTACAGGGAGCACAACAACAACAACAACAACATCCAGCTCATGTTGATGCCTTCACTTCAAACTTTTGAGTACATCAGAATGAAGTTATCAATGAGACAAAAGAAAAAAAGACATCGAGTGTAAAATCATCTTTTAACACCAGAAACAAAACACGCTGTGTGTTTGTGACAGTAACGTGACGGTGTGTCTGTTCACGTGTGTCCAACAGAGAACTTCCAGGCCGACCTGGCCAACATCACCTGCGAGATCGCCATCAAGCAGAAGCTGATCGACGAGCTGGAGAACAGCCAGCGGCGCCTGCACACGCTCAAACAGCAGTACGAGCAGAAGCTGATGATGCTGCAGTGCAAGATCAGGGACACCCAGCTGGAGCGGGACCGCGTCCTCCAGAACATGAGTAAGACAAGGACGCCAGAGGGGGGGAGTCATGTATCGCTCAGAGCGAAGAGAACTGTACTAACACACTGTACATCCTCAGGCAGTCGGGATCAAAACACCCACCAGAATACACTTTAACTATTGGCGCCTTTTGATGAGTTATTTCAGTCTCAGAGCGCAGCGTGTGAGAGCCTTTCTTATGCTGGAAGCATTTATATCTCTCCTACATGTTTGATGTCACTTTTTGTTCTTTAGTCATAAAAAAACAAAAACGCTGCAGACTTTACTTCAGAGAAACCTTTGGAGCCAGCGCTCTCCGCCAGCCATCAGACGATGACAGTTACATTTATATTTATCAGCACTAATGGATCAAAGCATTGTCTCATGCAGATTTTAAAAGCACGGAGGAGTTTTCAGCTCGTCGAATTAAAAAGAAAAAACACACAAAAGAGACTTTGTGACAGCTGAAGATCAAAGTTTCTGACTTTTTAAACCATTAAAGGAAATATGTTTTTATCTGCGGCGCCGTGTGGGCGCTTCATTAGAAACTCTCCCAAACACAAGTGACTGAGTTTTAACATTTAAAGTTCTTCTACAGTCTTGCTGTATTCAGTGTTTTCAGGAAGCTCAGTTTGCCTGCTCAGTTTTCCATGATTTTTTTGTGTTGCACACTTTCAGATACAGTAGAAAGCGGCACAGACGACAAGGCTCGTAAGATCAAGGCTGAGTATGAGAAGAAGCTGAGCGTGATGAACAAGGAGCTCCAGAAGCTCCAGTCGGCTCAGAAGGAACACGCCCGCCTGCTGAAGAACCAGTCGCAGTACGAGAAGCAGCTGAAGAAGCTTCAGATGGACGTGGCTGAAATGAAGAAGACAAAGGTGTGATCTGTTACAGCAGTTAGTCCACTCTGAGGATGCCTGCGATAAAACTGCACTTTGATGTTTGTGGTGAAAAATCAGAGGTCTCTGCCTGCTGTGATTTTTCCTTTGTTGGCTGTGGTGCATCATATCCAGAGTTCAGTGTGGAAGGAGTTGCTTCTATTAGAATAAAGATAGAAGCTTATAAATGACCACAGGCGCCACGCTGCACATTATTTTCATCCAGCTGGTGTTGCAGGTAAAAATCCTGCTCAGCTCCACCTTTGTGACGCATCACATCTGTGCCCCATGTACAATATTTTGGCCATAAAAGGAACAGTTCATCCCAAAATAAATAATGATATTAATCATTGCTATTGCACAGAAATGACTCAGATTTCATTTTGACACCGACGGATAAAGAAAGATTAAAGAGAGAGGATTCAAGAAGTGGTTCATAATTCAAAAAAAAATCACAGATCTGCAGATAATTCTCGAGTATCGACTCACTTTGATGCTGTGTGTGTATATACGACATGAATATTTGTGATTGGATTGTTTCAGGTGCGTCTCATGAAGCAGATGAAGGAGCAGCAGGAGAAGAACAGGATGAACGAGTCTCGCAGAAACCGAGAAATCGCTTCATTAAAGAAAGACCAGCGCAGGCAGGAGGTCAGTGACGGCGGCATTAGCAACATTCTCTTTTTGCTTTTGGGCTTTAACTTCACCTCTTTGAATCAGAGCTTCGGAGTCTCAGTGTCATTATTTAACTGGCGTGGATGCTGTAACTGTGTTTCAGCACCAGCTGAAGTTACTGGAGGCTCAGAAGAGGCAGCAGGAGCTGATCCTGAGGAGGAAGACTGAGGAGGTGAGCAGCAGCAGAGCAGGACTGTACCTTTACATAATGTATGCAGAAATGCTGCTGATACATTATGGATGCAGAAATGCATGTGGCGTGCGTTTTGCTTTTTGTGCTCACGTTTCTGTTCGCCGTGTGTGTGTGTCAGGTGACGGCTCTGAGGAGGCAGGCCAGGCCCACCTCAGGTAAGGTCGTCAGGAAAATCAATCTCCCAGAACCGATGCAGGACTCCGCCCACAGACCTCCATCTGGACGCTTGTACTCCTCCGGCAACACTGCTCCCAACGGCACCCGGTGAGTGTGAATGTGTGTGTGTGTGTGTGCATGGTAATGTTTCCAGAGAGGCAAAATGAGGAAGAATGCTGAATATAGATGCTTTAAAAACCAAAACAGGCCAGACTTTATCCTTCGAACATCAAACTACTGTACATGGAGGAAACTTTACACCTGCTCCATCAGGAGATGTATCATGGATGTTTTATGTTGGATTCTGTTGCATCAGTCTGCATCTGTTCCATGTTTACAGCACATTTACATCACTGATGTGTTGAATGTGTGTATGCTGTGTGTGTGTGTGTGTGTGTGTGTGTGTGTGTGTGTGTGTGTGTGTGTGTGTGCAGGTCCTCCTACAGGCGTACAGTCGGTATTTACTCCACCAGGATCGCCCGCAATAAATGGCAGTCCCTGGAGCGCCGTATCACTGACGTCATCATGCAGAGGATGACTATCTCCAACATGGAGGCCGACATGAACCGTCTCCTCAAGGTAAAGTGCGAAAACAAAAAACTTTGCATAGCATCTGTTAAGAAAACCCCTCAGCTCTTCCCCGTAACATTTGCCATGTACACATTTAGAAATGACTCCATGTTCTGAAATCTGTAAAAACATGTCTGAGGTCAGTGTGGGGTTTGTTTTTTCTTCGGTACATAGCAACGAGAGGAGCTGACCAAGCGTAAAGAGAAGGTCATCCGTAAGAGGGACCGGCTGGTCAGGGAGGGACCAGAGGCAGAGAAGGCCATGCTTCCTCTCAACGAGGAGGTGGACGCGCTGACGGCGAACATCGACTACATCAACGACAGCATCGCAGACTGTCAGGCCAACATCATGCAGATGGAGGAAACCAAGGTGAGACCAGGCTGCTTGGATACATGATTCAGTTTTATCTCATCACCAACCACGTCAGGTGGAGTTTCTGAAACGTTCTGAGCAGATATTCACTGAGAGATGAATTGTTGAAGTTAAATAAATTCACACTTCTTTTTTTTTTTTAAATCCAGGAGGAAGGCGACACGGTGGACGTCTCTGCAGTGATTGGTTCCTGTACTCTGACAGAAGCTCGTTTTCTGTTGGATCACTTCATGTCGATGGCCATTAACAAGGTACCAGCTGTAATGACAGTAATAATGTTCATCAGTAAATAATCACATCTGTTTACCACAGTCTGCTCACAGCTGCTTCACAACAAGACCAAAGATTCTTCAGCACACGTCAGCGCCTCTTCCTGCCTGATTTTTCAGCCCAGATTGGGCCGTTGAGACTGCAGATGAAAATTGCCCATTTGGCAAAATCTGCCACATTAACATCATGATGATAAAATTTAATTTACATGGTCTCTGATAAAGTCTCTGCTGCGTTTTTCCAATAAAATTGATTTTAGATCATGGAGAAGAAAGTGAAATGGGTTTTTGCATTTCTCTGTTTTATTTTGATGAAAGTTGAGAAAAATTCATCAGCTACAGAAAGAAACGACTCCTGTATTCGCACCAAAATGCTGCCAGAACTTTCATTTGTAATCTCCAATGCAGCCTTCATGACTCTCCACCAGGAAAGAGGCAGAAAATAGGCAGGGAGTTATTTTACCATGCAGCAGAAACATGGCTGTGACCTTGAGATGGACAGTAAACATTTGTTGTGACGTCTTCAGGGTCTCCAGGCGGCCCAGCGGGAGTCTCAGGTGAAGGTGATGGAGGGCCGGCTGAAGCAGACGGAGATCACCAGCGCCACACAGAACCAGCTGCTCTTTCACATGCTGAAGGAGAAGGCCGAGTTCAACCCGGAGCTGGACGCACTGCTGGGGAACGCGCTGCAAGGTAACGATGGCGTTCGTTTGTTCTGACGTTAAAGTGAAGATGACGGACCCAAAACACAGACCAGACCCCTGGTTTAACTCCGCCCATCTCCTGGGAGTGTCCTTATTATCATGTCAAAGAAAACTGGGATTCAGATTTTATTCTGGGATGATGATGTTAATGATGATGAAATATCTTTTTCATGAGTAAATTCTGTTTAAAACTTGTCGCTAAACGTGTGTTAGAGCGTTTGGGCTTTCAGGAGGTGGACTGGGTTACTGGTCTGTTGCATGATTGGGACTATTGACATGCTCTTGCCTGTTGTCATCTGCTGAATAGAAGCTGGTCGAATTATTAAACATCTGACACATAATCCCTTAGTTAGAGTCGGGTCCAAAGAAAACATCACTCTAATAGAAAATGTTGCAGAGTGATTTTGCTGAAAGTTTTCCATCAAAATTTTCAGGACTTTCTGAGTAGTGAATCTGTTTTCCCAGCCTCTGTCCAGCAGGATGTCTCTGTTACAGTAGCTGCACTTTATTTTCTTTGGTTTATTTTTGTAGAATTTCGGGGGACAGTGTTTTTGATTTGTGCATTGCCTTTTTTCTGTTCCCCCCACGTTTTCCTTTTGTTTTTTTGTTTTATGTTTTTACAGAGCTAGGTAACATCCCGGCCGGTAAGTGAAACCACAAAGACTCTTGTGTGTGTTCTGGATGCATGGTTCCCTTTGCACTGTGACGACTAACTGAACATAACATGGAACAGGTGCATGAGGTGCAATGCAACCAAGGCTTCCCTCCATCTGTCTGCTCCCTCCCTCCCTCCCCTCATCTGGACACTCCTCCTCCTCCTCCTCCTCCTCCTCCTCCCTCTCCTAGCTCACCATGTGCTACAGCCTCCATGCTTTAGCACCCTGCTAACCCAGGACCCTCCACAGGAGCCGTATGACGTGGATGTTTTAGCTCTGTCAGACGCTGTAGGTCAGCTGACCCCATCGGGAGCATCGGACTAATGATTCCTCTCACTCCTCCAACCTGTTGTCCTCGCCCACACATCTGTCTTCATAACCCCCCCCTCCTGGCCGCTCTCTGACCTCTGACCTCTCACCCTCTTCCATCCGTCTGATCCCATTGAGCTCAGTGAGGACCGAGTTTCTGTTTGTCGATAAAACAGCATGGCGCCGCGCTGACATCGCCCTCATCTGCTTCCCCTGTTCATCTTTTCTACGTCCATTTTGAGAAGCTATTTAAAAAATAAAGTTTTAAAAGAATTTGTTTTACCCTTCAATGAAAGCGATAAATTATTTAGTAGAAGACAAAGTGTACTTCTTAAAGAACATTGTAGAAAGTTGTAAGGAGTCATCTGAGTGTCATCAACGACAGTTTCCTGTAAACTCTGATATTATTTATTGATCTCGTTTAACAGAAAATGGAGACGACAGCAGCAGTGATGAATCTGCACAGAGTCCGTCTGCAGAGGGAAAGTAAGTTTATCTTTACGCATCTTATCGTATGTAATTTTATGTTATTGTTTTATTTATGTTTTTGTTACGCCCCCGCACCGGTGAGAGGCAATTACATTTTCGGGTTGTCTGTCTGTACGTCCCATCCTTGCGAACACAATATCTCTACAACGCCTCAAGGGAATATCTTCAACTTTGGCACAAACGCCCACTTGGACTCAACGATGAGCTGATTAGCTCATGTCTGTTCTTGAATAAATCCCCCTAAATCCTACAGTGGACCTTTAAGTGGAGGTTATTGAAAAAAATGCCTTTATTTTCTATTAAAATATTTCGATAAAATCAGTGCACATTAATAATGAACATAAGTGTGCTACATGAAGCCAATATAGTGTAATTTTTTATTTATAATGTGCATTAATATCAGCAAGTCAGCATGACGATATTAAACAATCAGTACATGCACAGCTCAGATTTTACGTGCAGTCCCATGCAGATGTGCGTGGCATTATGATGAGTCATGTTTTGTGTCATATTTATTGTGTTTTTCAACACTCACATATTAAACTCGTGTTTCCCTTTCAGCACTTTGACATCAGATCTGATGAAACTCTGCGGAGAGACCAAAACAAGAAATAAGGTATCACGGCGTGTTCATGCCTCGTGCTCTTGGTGCACTAGTATTTCCCCCGCTGCTTCCTGTCTCACTCTCTCTTGTCTGTGCTGTGCAGGCTCGCAGGAGGACGACCACTCAGATGGAGCTGCTGTACGCCAACAGTGACTCCGCCCCCGACGCACCCACAGCAGACTTCTCCGGTCCGATGCTGCCATTGGCTGAAACACCCGAGGGGGGAGGAGATGTGGACTCGTCAGGCTCATCAGTCAGGGACTACACAGCTCTCTCCCCCGGCTTTTCCTCTAAAATGGGCAGCATGTAAGTCCAGGGCCCGGCACTCTGTCGCTAACACAGTAATGACCACGTCCTTCTTTCCTTCCTTCCTTCCTTCCTTCCTTCCTTCCTCCCTTTCTTCCTGCATGTTTGATGTTGCTGCTTACGTCCTCTGCTTCACTTCATTCTGTTTAACATTATTCATAAGCATCCTGACATCAAACAGCCTCATAAATCCTGTGAGGTAAAAGCATGTAGAGAGGAGCTGATATTAACATGTGTGTGACTGATTTATGACCGACTCTGCAGAAACTGCCTCTCTAATTCTCTATTAAACCTCAGATACACACTGAAAGCAAAACTACTAACCACACTGCTTTAACTGGCTTATTAAAGTTTATGCTTCAAACCTCAGCGCACATTGACTTGTATATAAAACGAGCCTTGGCTGAAAGTCATCCGTCGGCTGATAAAGTGATAGAAATATATTTAGCGTAGCCTCAGTAGTTAAACGTGAGCTTGGCGAAGAACCACCTCTGTTTTGGGACTTTAAATCTCAGGTAATGTGTTTCTGTGTACTGCACGCTCATCTCTTCATCATTGTCATGATTTTGTGTTTTGTGTTTCACATCCTCTGTTGTTTTATCATGATTTCTGTTCTGTACTGTCTCTGTGTTGTTTGTGGAAAACTTTATGACACTGAAACGATCAGTTCTGGCTCCAGAACTTCACCAGGGGTGGAGAAGCGAGCGCCGGAGCCTTCGCCACTGTCTCGCAGGAAGACCTATGACAAGGCACAGGCAGCGGCCGACAGGGCAAAGGTCAAGGAGATTAAACAGTAAGAGCTTGATGCCGACACTGTGGCTGCAAAGCCGGGGAAAAAAAGCAAAATAACTTCACTTCAACTCTACTAATACTCCTTCTGTCAGTTTCCTACTTTGAAGAAGCATGTGGTCTCAACTCAGTCTAAAATGCTCTGCGCCTGGTGTTATGACCTTTGACCTGCCAAGTTCTACACTGAATTTAAAGTCAGATTCTTCCTTCTTTACTCAGACGTCTCTTTGATGAGTAGATTTGACTCAAATTCAGTGTTCAACTTGCCAAACAACTTCTCTGCTGCTGATCTACTGACCAGTGAAATCACTGTCTCCTCCCTTTCTTTGTCTCATCAGTAAAGTCTTGTGACACTGAAATGGAAGAACGTGCCGAGTGAAAGGCTCTGATGAAAAATATCATGTGATGACGACTTGTATTTGCATGTAAAAAAAAATGTCTCTAGTCCGTGCCGCCATGTCTCAAGTAGATTAGTGTTTATGCTGATGATATCTGAATCGTATGTGTTCAGAGTGGTTACTCAGAAACGTCTAAATATTTTAGCGTTTGAGTTTTTGTTGGCATGACGTGTGCACACTCTGGGCTTTGTGCACATCAGCTGTTTGCCAACTTGAAACAACATTTCCGTTCTTGCTGCACTCCGACACGCATGATCAGTGTGAGACAGCATGGGCTCGATACATGAGCGCCGAGTACTGCTGCAGTCATGTCACGCGGCAAAGGAGACGAGTCAGGGTAAAGCCGTGAGCCACGGGCCACAGGTTTTTCTTGATCACCAACACCTCCTGTTTGCTGGCAGCGCAGCATCGTGCCGTGCTGCCTTCTAACAGCGAGCCTGCACCGATACAGACTTCCTTACCATGTGCAAGGCCGTATCGTGTTGTCCATGGAAGACGCTTTGTGCAAATAAAGTTCCAGAATACCCTCACAAACGTAACCTGCTCACACTAAGACGGATGTCTGTAGGCCTGTTGTCATACAGACGTTCACATAAAAACATAATATACAAAAATTCAGTTAGACCTAAACAACAGCAGCACATACAGATTAAATATAAGTGCTACAAATACATATGAAGAGCATAAAATGGGAGTCGTTTTTATTTTTCTGCATGGTTGAGAGTAGTTATGACACGTCCTCTTTCTGCTGCAGAGAGAGAAGTTTGTCCCAAAGCTGCTGCTGTATTTATCCTCTGCACCTTGATGTAGGAGCTTCATTCAGCTGTGAAGGAGACGACAGACAGAGTTCGGGTCTGGTTTTGGAAAGACTGAGAAGTGAAGCCATTCAGCGAGTGCCTTAAACCTGCATTCTTTCTATTGGCCAGCAGGGGGCGACTCCTCTGGTTGCGACAGGAAGTCCAATTGTGTAGAAGTCTGTGAGAAAATGAGCCGACTTCTCATTTAAATTTAAACCTCAGTGAACATTTACCCACTGAGTTTATGGTTAAATCTCTAGTTTGACGTCTTCTTCAGCTCAACATGATGCTCACTTTGTAAACTAAGGTCCTGTTCAGAGTAAAATAGATGATAGAGCGACGTACGCTTCAGGGCGCGGCCACCTTGTGATTGCATCTCTCTCAGTCACCTCCACCCCTCGCTCCTCCACAGCTCCACCCTCTCGTTCAAATATGGTCACTAAGATGATGACGACCAAAAGCCAAATTCGAGGCTTTAAAACAGACGTCTCACAAATGAATGTGTGACACCAGGATGGCCACATCCACTTCTTCAGCTGTCGCAAATTAAGAAGCTTCGATTAGTTGAAAATATTTCCCAATGAAGCTTTGATTCCCCAACACTGGTGTGTAGGCATTAAAGCCTCACAGCCTCAGACTACCTCGGCTTCAGTTCAATTGAAGCTGCTGATTTTCTCGTTGCAGTGAAAAGCACTAAAACAAATGTTGTATCTTGACGACGTTAAAGGGTCTGACGAGAGAGGCTGTTGTTGACATTTGATTTGTGATATTAGGCTTTATGAAGTTGATCCGTTGGTTATGTCAGGCTTTTGAATAAATAAGAAATGTTGAATAACCTGCTGTGAAATGTACAAAGACATATTTTGTGGCGCTCTGGTGAAGCAGGAACTTCATCTCCAAACCTAGATGAAGGACGTGGAACGGGAAACCTCTGTTAAGTCGTCTTCATGCCTTCAGATGAATCAGAACTCCTTCCTGTCAAACTGTCCCGACACTTTCTTCCATATGACGTGAACGCAGCATATGTGTCTCCCGTCTGTCTCTGTGCAGTCCTCCCACACTCCTGCCAGAAGTGTGTAAACAGCTCAGCGCACACTTTAATTATGCTGCAGCTTAATTGGCAGCCGTACTGTCTTCCTCCCCGGCCCCATCATCAGGAACCTGAACAGCAGCCCGCCACTTCCTGTACCCCCCCACCGCTGCGCGTCCCAGTAACCACATCGCTGCGTTGAGCTGTATGACAGAGTGTCCGTGGCGTGCTGCTAACATCCTGCAGGATAAGCAAGAGCCAGAGATAAGTCGAACTGGCACGAGCTGCCAGAGAGTCAGATTCGAGTGAAGGAGGGATGCTGAGGAGGAGCGAGAGCATGTCACTCCCAAATCTGTCAAACGCTGCCTTGCGTCCTGAGTTACTGTAGAAATCTGTTGATGTAGACGTGAGGTGCACACTCGAATGTTGCAGTATCACAAGGAAGCATTGTTTTCAGTTTGATTATGTTGAGGACATTTAGTTCAGCAAAGTGTCCTTAAACAGTAGGAGACTATACTTGTGGTTTATCATGATATTTGTTGGATAATTCTCGACTCATTAAAAGCACATCCCTGATCATTTTGCAAAGCGCACTGTAAGACTGAAGATTTGTTTTCCACCGTCCGTGTGGCCGTTATATTCCTTTCATTCCAGCTGTATTGAATTTAAGGAAAAATCAATTTAAACAGACTCGCATGTGACAGTTAACCCATCACTGTAAACATCTTGTGTTCTTTATTTTGTTGGTTGGTTGGAAATGCCAAGTATAAGTCCGCAGCTTCTCAGGAATATTGGATCCTCTCTCTGCTCCAGGACCAATGGACGCCTCCACCTGTCGTCCAAACACATCCTGCGCTCTGCTTCCCCTCCTCTCTCCGACCCGCCCAAGTACAACGTTTTGTCTTTTTTATTTCTCACATGGCTCATTACAATGTCACGTTTGGTGAAACTGAAGCACAGACGCACGTGGTGTGGATCCTTTGCTCCTCATGACCTTCATTCACTGTCGACACATCTTGAGACTCTGAGCGTGGCTGTGGGGAAACAGGACGTCTTATCAGACCAGGTTCTCCCAGCAGCTTCATCCCACTCTCACAGAACACTAGATTAACCCGACATTAGCAGATAATGTGGTTAGAAACAAAGCATGTAGGAACATTCTGGGATCAATAGATAATTACGATAAACCCAAGCAGTGGCGTCTTGTTAATCTTGTTACAGCTGTTGAGTTGGACCCTCAGTAATCCTTTAATCAGTCTTTTTTTATTTCAGTGAGTCTTTTATTCTGCACTTAGAGCTCATTCATTCCAAACTCCTGAATATCGACGTGTGGATCTGTGGTACTCTGTCCGCTCATCCTGCTGCTGCCCTGACGCTGATCGCTGCCCCTGTCAGAGAGCAGTGGTCGTACATTTACACTACCAGACACCAGTTTGTCTTCACGGCCAGCCACTTAGTGATCGATCTGTGTTCCTGTGATGCTGTTGACCCTGCGGTCTCCGATGATTTGACACGGCTGGTTTCCACTGATTATCTGTCTTTGTCTCTTTGGGTGTTGGAATCTATTATGGGCTGGAACAGAGCAGCTCCGGGTGGTGCAGGGTTTCTTCAGTAAAGGTGTCTCTGTCTCTTCACAGCTGTCTCCTCATTTGTTCTCTGAACTGCTCTCGTCATCTCTTTCTATTTTTGATTTGCAGCATCGTGCTCATCAGCCGCGAGAGCTGCATGCTGTGCATGACTTTGTGTCTGTGCTGCTCTCAGATTATTACACAGCGTTTTGTCCAGAGTGTGTGTGTGTGTGTGTGTACTGATACAGATGTGTGTGTGTTTTCCAGGGGCGTCATTAACCCGGTGCCGGCCACTAAGAGCAGCCGCTCAGCGACGCTGCAGTGCGTCCACGTGGCAGAGGGACACAGTAAAGCTGTTCTCTGTGTCGACTGCACTGATGACCTTCTCTTCACCGGATCCAAAGGTTAATACCCAATGTCCTCTCTGCCTCATTGGTATTCCTCACATGTCAACCTGTTACTGCTGATTTATTACACTCTGACATGCTGCTATGCTTTTATATTACAGCAAATAAAAGCTGACAGGGATTAATTAAGATTGTCATATGCACAGTGTGCGGGTAAATGATGTGATGCAATAAAATGACATCAGACAAATAGTAAGACTCTTATTGTGAAGGAGCTTTTCATGATGATTAATGGAGGAAAATTAATCAGCAGTCTACTAGGTGGGAAACAGCTTCTTATTTTTAATTTCTGTTCTGTTTTGGTATCATTAAAGAGGTAGTTTGGAGTTTTTCCAGTGGGGTTGTCTGAGGTTCTTATCCATGGTCAGTGTGTTACCTGCAGTCGACGGCAGTCGGCGTGCTCACACTGTGATAGTTTGGAGCAGTGACACAGAAGCTGAGCGATGTTCTGCTGCTGGCAACAGCAAAATGCGTTCAAGCCACAATACTATTTAAATCAGACGCTGTATTTAGAATATTTTCACTAGCATCCATCCAGTATTTGGTGAATCTGAAACCCTTCAAAGGCTCTGCTGCACCTTGACAACAGTTGGCTGTGGGTCACTGGTGAGCATCTGTCACCCTAGTCTTTCGGGGTGTGTGTGCAGAGACAACAGGGGCTGTTAGTGAATGACCTCTCTCTGACTGTGAGCTGAGCTCAGGTGAGGAGCAGAGAAGCGTCAGTGAGTAAAGGAGGAGCTAAAGTCCAGAGGGAGTGAGACCAAAACCAACTTGTTCCATAAGCTCAGATTATTTTTCTCTTTAGCAGAAACGTTTCCTGATGGTTTGTGTTATTGTTCACTGGCGCACGGTAAATATGCTCAGATTGTGTTGTTCATGTGCTAACTGGCTAACTAGCATCATGACGCTCTTCCTGTCTCCTTTGTGGAAGACAATATGCTCGTTCAAGATGAACTACGTGTGGAAAGTAGACGAGATCAGGCGGCTGCAGCAGGAGGCGGTGACAAAAAGCTGCCGTGAAGTCAGACAGTTTCCCGCCAGTTTCCAGCAGCCTTCAGTCAGAGACACTCACTTCCTGTTAGAGCTGATGTTGGTATATTAAAATATCAGTTTGATTGCAGTCTCCAACTGTTTTAATTCTAACAGGAGAGTGGAGTGACTGGAGCACAACTGCAGCTGCAGCGTCTGGCTCTAAAAACTGCAGCCACCTCCATCTCCTGAAAATATGGCTGTCCACTTTTTCATGACGTCAGAGCAGGTCGGGATTAAGGTCGGACACAAATCTAAACGGCATGCATTGCATCGCCAGCTGCGGAGCGTTATTTCCTCTCATGCAGGTACAGAGCGTACGTGCTGGTTGGTTGTTGACTTTAGTCTTTGCGGTGCGTTCACGTCTAAGTTTTTGGCCGTGACATAGGCGACTTGAGGCGAGGCTAGTTCTCTGAAGTTGGTTTGTGTTTCTAGGCCTTAACACGTCAAAGTCTCACGATAACACAAACTAAAGACCTGATGGAGGCAGCAGCATCGCAGCAGCCTCTGTGTTCAGTGAGGTTAAATTACTGTTTTTCTCCGTGGGGTCTGGCTTTGCAGAGAGCGATATGACACCTTCAGTTCCCCGTCAGAAGTCGCTGTCTGACATTAAGGTGAAGCAACACTCGAAGCAATACTCTCAATATGGCGTACATTTAAATTGATATTGATTTTTTTAGGCATGTAAAATATGTTTTGCTGCCACCCCCAGTTCACAGTAGTACATTTCTCAGCTTCTGTGTCAGACTCCTGTCTGCTTCTCTAAACTGGAGGCGCACTGACTGACATCTGCTGTAGGTAAACACTGACGATGGATAAGTAGCAGATGGATGATGTCAGACTGTGTGTCTTCTCACAGACCGGACCTGTAAGGTGTGGAATCTGGTGACGGGTCAGGAGATAATGTCCCTGGCTGGTCACCCCAACAACGTGGTGTCAGTCCGCTACAGCTCCAGTCTGGTCTTCACCGTCTCCACGTCCTACATCAAAGTCTGGGACATCCGAGACTCGGCCAAGTGCATCCGAGTGCTAACGTGAGTTTGACTGTTTGAATGGGTCTGCGGACTGAAATGTCTTTTATCCAGTGCTCAGCAGAACCTGTTGGGACTTTAGAGTGAAATAAAACCATCTATATATTGAAGGATGCACTTTATTCTTAAATAAGTTACTTCAAAATAAATCTGCCAGTAAAGTCACATCTGAACCAAAGTATGTTGTAGTTTACACCCTGAAAGTCTTGAAAGTCTTGGCAGTGCGGGAATCACTCGCTGCAGGTCGATTCATGTGTCGTCCGTGTGTCCTCAGGTCCTCTGGTCAGGTGAATGTTGGGGACGTCTGTTCGGCCAACACCAGCCGGACCGTCACCATCCCAGCAGGAGAGAACCAGATCAACCAGATCGCTCTCAACCCCAACGGGACGGTTCTGTACGCCGCCGCCGGGAACTCAGTCAGAGTCTGGGACCTGCGAAGGTGAGCAGAGGAATTTAAAAACCTCGTCAGGAAACTTCAGACTGTGATGCTGCATGTTGGTTATTTGGGTGTGCAACAACTGAAGATGTGTTTGGTGTGTTTTCAGCCTCTGTAGTGTTTTTAGGGATCGATAGTGAAACATCTTAATAACTGTTGACTTGTCATGAAGTTTTGTACGTTCAGTCGGTGTCCCAGAGGAGGGCTCTCAAGTAGCTCCAACAGCAGGTCAAGATTTCTGTTACTTTTACACTTTGGGTTCATGTCAAGGAAAGTCAGATTTGTTCATAGAGCACACACACTTTTTTTTTTTTTAATTAAAACTCTTTAATTAAAATATTTTTAGATGTTTAGGCATCTGACAGTTGAGTATTCATGGCTCCCCGTCAGAAATGTCCTTTTGTTGTCCACAGACATTCACACTAAAGCTGCATCCACGTCTTCTGAAATAAAGACAGTCAATGTTTCTCATTTCCTGAGGAATATATTGTTTCCATAGACCTCAGGGAGAAAGAAATCTTTTCCATTGTAAAGGTCTTCTTGATTATGACCATCCATTGTTTAAGGCTTTAGGCTCAGATTTGTAGCAGTTTATACAGCACATTTACAAACAACAAATGTTGACCGAAGTGTTTCACAAAGAAAGAAAGAAAAACACAGGAAGGATCAAATAAAAACAGCCATAAATAGGAGAATGTAATTAAAATGAATATGAGCATACAATATTATGACAAAATCAAAACAGAAAAATAACATTGTACAAACAACAAAATAAAATCCATGTGTTAAGCAGTGTGGTCAGGTGTCTTATCCTAATGATACTTAAAAGGCTAAGGGAAAGAGACGGGTCTTAGACGTGAGCAGGTGTGTGTTATTTCTGTATTTCAAACTGGTAACCAGTACCAGGGAGTTATGGTCTCTCTCTCTATATATAATTACCATTTACTTCATTTGAAATTTGAGAATCGTTGAAAATTAAGTAAGTGGGGTGTCCGATAGCTCCGTCGCAGGTTCAAAAGCAATGACCTCGCCACAGCGGGCTTGGTTCCAGCCTGTGGCCCCTCGCTGCCTGTCAAATAAAGGCCGAAGCCAAAAAAAAAAACTATTGAAAAAAGAAAATTAAGTAAGTAGTACTTTAATCATCACCTCACATTGTTAAAGCCAAGAACATACTTGTTATTAGTGACTTTACTCTCAGTGTAACATTACAGTCAACAGCAATCATGTTCTTTTAGATGTTTTTTTTTTTCAGTGAAAAGCCTCAAATTTAGTGGTATGTTAATTAAAAAATGTCTCCATATCTGACACGTTGTGTTAAAGTCCAGTTTTGCATGAAACAATGTCCGCAGTCTGTTTTTTATTCTCCGTATTATCACCACATCCTCACTCTGATACCACCACATGATTTCCAGATGCACAACACACCGTCAGTTAATTCACAGCCCAATTTCTTTTCCCAGTCACTGACACCTGACAGGATCCAATCCAAAGCTGTCATCCATCATTTAGCTGCAGCCAGGACATGTTGTGATGAATTGTTCCTCTTAGAGAGGAAAACCTGATTATAATCAGCAGCCTGGATGATTGAAATAACTTTGAATCAATATGATGTGAGACTGAACGCTCCCAACTCCATTCATCCAAACTTTGTTTACCCACATGACACTTTTTATCAGGAGAGAATTATTTATCAATAGAACAGTGTGGGCATTGTATGCATTGTGATATAAAGACTGAAGCTGCTGGTTGAATTAATCTTTTGTGTCTCTGTGTCAGATTTGCATCCACAGGGAAGCTGACTGGTCACCTGGGTCCAGTCATGTGTCTGACTGTGGATCAGTCCGGAAACAACCAGGACCTGGTGATCACCGGCTCCAAAGACCATTACATCAAGGTGTGTCCCCGTCACCTTAGTGTTTCCTGTGAGGCCTGTCATAGAAAACTTAGACATGATTCTGAAAAATGATTCAAGAATTCAGTCATACAATATATAAGTTACTTAAAGGGGACCTAGTATACTTTTTCTATACTATTTTCTGTCTAGCAGCAGGTGCACAGATTTGTCCTCTGACTAGACAAGTGCCTTTTTTGCGAGACATTTACTTTTGTTTCTTTTTCCTGATTTAATATTTAAGTTTTTAAATTTGGCCCATGACATCACACATCCAAGTTTAAATTCTGCAAGGCCGCAAAAGCTCCCGCCCCTTCCCACTGAACTTTCCTTGTTACCGCAGCAAAGTTATTGCACGCAAAAACCAAGCGTCCTGCGGAGCAGCATCATGTCTCCCTGTAACCTGCCGTCATGGACTGTCAGGTAACAAAGTGTTTGCCCTAAACTTTGGCAACAGTCAGGAACAGCTGTTGTGAGATTAAACTCTCACACAGACTTCATTCTTTACAAATTCTAAGGTGAGGGATTGAATATTAAAAACATGAATTTCATTTTATTTATGAACAAACCAAAAGAACAAATGCTACAGTATATTACAACTTAAAATTAATAATGTGATATTGAGCAGACTGTTTTTTGGGAAGGTGCTTAAAGAGACAGGCTCAAAATGGAGCATCTTAGAAAGAGATTAAATGCAACTGTTCCATCACAGCCAGGACGAGGAAAATAAAGTGTTTTTACAACATTCCCCGGCAGGCAAACATGTTCTAGTAGAAACCGTAAATACACCTATAAACAACAACCTGAAAATGAGCCAAATGGGTCCCATTGAAGCTCCAGTACACACAAATAAAACAGCACGATTATCTTCAGTATAATAAAATACAGAGCTGCAGTGGTTTCAAAGTTTGAATGTTAGACTTCACAACAAAAGGCGCATTAAAGCTGTATCTGTATCGGTGACAAAGTTTAACGTGCAGTTTTGTGTCTCTTGCAGCTGTTTGACGTCACTGAAGGCTCTCTGGGGAGCATCGGCCCCACACACAATTTTGAACCCCCCCATTACGACGGCATTGAGTCGCTGGTGGTCCAGGGGGACATTTTCTTCAGCGGCTCTCGAGACAACGGCATCAAGAAGTGGGACCTGGACCGCAAAGACCTGCTGCAGGTACTGGACCAGTGAGATGGTGGATATAGAGATATATTAGATAGATAGACTGAGGAAGGTGCTATGAAATATTTAGGTGTTTGCTTTGGTGCTCAGGTCTGGCTTCTTGGTTAAATGAGATAAAGTGGGTTTATTTGTGCATCATTAAAAGGTTTAAAGAAAACATATCTAAATAATAAATGAGCTCAAATTCAACTCAATAAAACAGAATAAACAAAAAAAATGAGAGTTATGAAATAAATAATGCAAATTTAATTAAATATAAAGTCGTGGCAAACAAAAAAGTTTTGAACCATATTTTGAAAGAACAGAGTTGGGGAAAACTTTAAAAACTGAACATTAAGTTTTATGATTGAATATCGCAGAGATTCAGATTTTAACAATATTGTGATTGAGATGCCAGAAAATTGCAGGTTTGTTTCGTTGTCCTCTCATACGTCAGGACAAAGTTTAAGAAACTGAGGGATTCATGCAGTTGCAGCGACATGTTGCTGAAATGATTGTCAAAACTTTGCAAACCTTCATTCTTCTCTCCAACAGCAAGTCCCGAACGCACACCGTGACTGGGTTTGTGCGCTGGGAGTCGTCCCCGGGTCCCCGGCCCTGCTGAGCGGCTGCAGAGGCGGTGTGCTCAAGCTGTGGCACACGGACACGCTGGGGACTCTGGGGGAGCTGAAGGGCCACGAGAGCCCCATCAACGGCATCTCCACCAACAGCAGCCACCTGTTCACCGCCTCCGAGTGAGTCTCACACCAGCACATGCTTACTGTGGTGTTCAGCAGGGCTGCCCTCTGAAAATCAATAAGTCAAGTAATCCATCAATATTAACACAGACCACCACATATTGATTTTTTTACTAATTAAAATGCGGAAAATCAGCCCTCCATGCCCCACTTTCTCTGTCTCTCACAAATGAGGCATCAATTAGCCAGCTAACGCACCTACGCAGCGTCTTGCTGTCTGACTGCGTCTGGATTATAATTTCCTTCATGTTTTGTGTCCCTGTGTTTCAGTGACCGGACTGTGAAGATCTGGCGTGCACGTGGTGGACTGGACAGCACTTTAGAGGCGGCTGACAATGTGGACGAGGTGGCCAGTAACTGATGACTGAAAGGACACTAACAGCATCTAGTGATGCTGCTGCCCTGCACTTTGACCCCTAATTTCTCCAATGCTGACTCCTTAAACACACACCTTCCATGCCATGTAACCTTCATGACTGAGCCAACAGGAAGTAATCTCATCTCAACACAAACTAGCACAATCACTCTTCTGTTACACTCCGTGTGCTCAGAGAGTCGTGATGATCACTTTCACGTCTCTGTGTCATTAACGACTCTCTGCAGCATCTTTTTCTCCCTTGCGCTGTAGACGATACGTCACTGTGGAGATAAGAACTCACAGGATGTTTATTTAAAACACACTCGTAGAAAATATCTCTGCTGCTCAGCTCTGCTCAGCGCTGCGTCAGGATGAAGTCCACCTGCAGACACACATTTACCAGGAAAAGTTCAGCAGCGTTAGATTAGAATAAAAGCGACAGGACGCTGAGTGTTGGAGGAGAAAAGTGTGGCAGAGCTAACGGGTTGGTAGCTGGTCTTCACAACCCCAGTTCTCCAATTTCTTTGGATTGTTTCTCTGCACTTGAAGCAGAACTAATGTCCCCCCCTCGCACCTCCACCAGCCCCGCCCTACGCTCTGTCTCCCCCCAAATAACAAAAAGTGGCTTTACTGTATGTGAATAAGACAAATCACCGTTCCCCTTAACGTCCCTCTCCTGCTTCTGTGCTCCTCGATTACTGCAGCTGTTTTAAGATCAGCGACCAAAATTGTGCACTCTGTCGTCTTTGCTGTCCTGCACTGCACCGTGAACAGAACACACTGTACAGTAACAGTCTCACTGTAAAGCAGCAGTGCGACATTTTGGGGAAAATGATGATTTGCTTTCTTGCTGGGAGTTTGAAGAAACTACTCTCGTATCTGTCTGTTAAATATACAGCCAGCAGCTGCTTAGCTTAGCATTAAGACTGGAAACAGCTTGCTGGCTCTGGCAACAAAATCTGACTGTGTGCAGGTCTGAAGCTCACTGATGAACATGCTGAATCTCGTTTGTTTAATCTGTACAAAACCCAAAGTGTTCAAATAACGATTTGTGGGTTTAACTCCATTTCTACACTTTGGTTTTTGTTTGGATCAAAGTGAATATAGACAAAGTTTATGACTTTAACTTATAAAGCAAGTGTTCACCAGATAGAATAAGTGTGAGTATAATATCTTGGGATGAAAATGAAGGCAAAGAAGTGCAGCAATCATTGTGCAACCAAAAACAAGAAGAAGATAGAGCTTTTCAGCTGTCAGTAACAATCATGGATGTGTTAAGAGAACTGGATATAACGTTGGAGGCGAGGCCTCGTTCATTCCTTTGAAAGCTGCTTTCAAGAAGTTATCAGACCAAATGGGTCAAATCTTGATAATGAAACGACTCATTTCTCGGGGGTGGTGAAGCTAAAAAAAATGATTCAAGGATTTAAAGATTTTACAGACGGACCTGAAAGTTGTTGTTGCACTATCAGGCCACTATGTGAAATTGGCTTCATAGCCCAACACAAAGTGTTAAAGTTATGCATAATTAAGCTCCACCCTCTTGTCCACATATGGTCATTTCTGGCTTCAAAACCAAGATGGCAACGGCCAAAATGCCGAACTCGAGGCCACAAAACGGGACTCCACAAACCAATGGGTGACATCACGGGAGCTACGACCACTCGCTTCCAGTCTTTATGCTAAGCTAAGCTAACACACTGTAGCTGGTATCACTGTTCTCGTCTGACTCTCCAGCAGAAGTTTTCTCCAAAATGTCGAACTCTTGAGCACTTGTGAAACCGACACAGTCTTTGAGAAACACGTAATCCTTTGTGAATGTGAGCAGGTTCAGCGTTTGAGGATATTCTACACTTGTTGTTCATATTTCATCGTATGTAAAGCGTATGTTCGCTCTTCTTGTTAACACTCACTGATCCCACACTACTGAGTCATCGTCGTCTAACTCCCATGCTGCTACGTCACGTGCTCACCTTCTCTCCACCCTATCAGAGGGCTTCTTGTCATGGACTGCGGGTGAGGTCCGCTACGCACCAAGCAGCGTGTTTGTATATATGTGTAATGGTAACTTCTTTTTTTGTTTTCGGAGAGGAGAGGCCTTCAGACTCTGCCTGTGTCGTGAGCCTAACCACGTCTGTCTCCCAGTTCTGATCCTTGTGGGGCCTTCCGGGAGACGCTCGTGGTCTCCGTCATGTAACCGACGTGTTTGTGTGCTGTCACTTCTGAATGTTCGGTCAAACAGCAGTTGTAGGCGTTTCTTCAAGTACATATCTGATGTATGTAAACAATGTATTTAAAAGAAAAATCTGACTGAATGTTAGTTTTGTGGGACCACTGATCTGAGCGCAGTCTCACACGAGAGTCGAGAGGACCAGAATTGGCCGAAGACTGACGAGCTTTAACGCTTTGGACGGAGTTTTTCCTCCAGTGATGTGGCAGATTGTGTTTAGTGGCCTACGGTTAGTTTTTGTTTTTTTTCTCATCTTCGTTTTGTTTGTAATGCTGTCCCTGTTCCACATATCCCGGGCGTTCCCACTCTGGAGTTTTAGCAGCCATTCCCAAGTGGCGGACTCTGTAGCGATTCTAATGTCAGATGCCTTGGTGAGAATAAACGCCATCTGTCAAAAACAACCAGCTCTGAGTCATTCTTCATATCTTCATTTAAAGACTTAACAGTGCTGTTGTTATTTCTGCAGGTTGGTGACTGAAACACAGCAACAGTTAGATGTGTCATTTTCATTTGTTTTCACAAATCTGAGAAAAGAAGTTTCACATGTGTGTTTCTGTGTATTGGAGCAGTTATTTTTATACGTTTTAATTTGTATTATGCCTTTGTGTCGGTGATAGCGATATGTTTTCAAGTTCTCCATACACACGTACGTATGGACGTCCATCCCTCCCATGTGATATCTCAAGAACATCTTGAGAGAATTTCAAATTTGGCACAAACATCCACTTCAGGTCAAGAATGAACTGATTTGAGTTTGGTGGTCGATGGTCGAGAATTTCTTCAAATTTGTCACAAATGTCTCCTTAGACTCAACCATGGACTGACTAGAATTTGGTGGTCAAAGGTCACTGTGACCTTGAATCAATCTCTGTCTCATTCTGTGAATTTCACGATATCTGCAGAGGGCCCTGAATGTCTTCAAATTTGGCACAAACATCCACTTGGGTCAAGGATGAACTGATTTGAAATTGATGGTCAAAGTTCAAGGTCACTGTGACCTCATCTGTCGTATTCTCGTGAACGCAATTTATTCAAATTTGGCACAAACATTCACTTGGGCTCAACTGATTAGACTTTCCTGGTTGAAGGTCAAAGTTCACTGTGGCCTTGTGTCAGTATCTCATTTTGTTAATTTCATGATATCTTAAGAAAGCTGTGAGAGAATTTCTCCATAATCTTCATATTATTTGTTTAGTTTCAGTAAGTTTCCAGAGTGGGAGTAAGAAGTGAGAAGAGTGTTCTGTGACCAGGATTAATTTTTCGTTGCAGTTTCTTCCTACAGTCGTTTTCTGTTTTCTATATTTAGAGATCAGATCTACTTTGCAGTTTGTTCTTTCCATGACTGTATTCTTCCAGAAGTTTCATCTTTTCCTCCTTTGACCAGTATAGTTTTGTTGTCTTCTTTTCTTCTGACATTTTTTTCACTATCAAACTATGAGCCAACTCTGTGAGACGATAACAGGCAGTGCAAGCGAGAGTCCAAGCAAACAAACAAACAATCTCCATGGAAACGTTTACTGCAGTAAATGAGTTTTTACTCAACCAAGAAAACCTTAAAGGGATTGTGTGCAACTGTGTAAGTCCCTCAGCTACAGAGAAATAAAGCCTGTGTCATACTTGAGGTGTTTTGTGCAACCGGTCTGTTATCAATCAGAGACACAACATGTTGCTCCTCTCGGGGATCTCTTAATAAACTAAACGTGTCTAAAGGCTGTCCCACATTCGTCTCTTCACAGGACCAGATGTGTGTATAATTAGTGTCTATTCGTCCACACAGCATCAAACGCTGGTGCTCTGAGCTCTTTATTCCTTTTTTTATCTCCTGCTCTGATTCCCACAGTTTCTTTTCCCACCTCTTTGCTGCAGTTGAAGCTTCTCTCCGTAAAGCAGGTGAAGGTATAACAGAGGAGTTTTGCTCTCAGATGTTTGAAGCAGCGACCACAAGATGGCAGTAGCACCACCTGCAGGCCTGGCCAGCCTCAGTGTAAGTCATCCTCAGAGCTGTCAATGTCCAAAAATACCTTCACTGACATTTTAGGCATTTGGCTAATAAGCAGCAGAATATTTCAGAATCCTCCTTTCAGTTTCCAGATCGACCCAGCGGGACGCCGCAGGGCAGCGATGAGCTGCTGCTGACCACCCAGTCACTGGATGAAAAACAAATCTATTACAGGACCATCCACAGACAGAATCATAACAGCTGATCATCTGTGTCAGTGCCACATTTTCCAAAACAAATCCACAATATCAGATTATTACAGACCAGCTGATATAATGAAGATGGAGCTGCTGAGGTCCCTGAGGGTCTGAGGCCTGGAGGCTTCGTCCAGTTGTCAATCCAGCCCATATTAAACCAGTGTTTTTTGACTGTGATGCCTTAAAAATATCTGTCTAATATCGGCTTTATGTTTCAGATGTCTGAGTGGTCAGCAGAGACACCACAGAGGATGTATCATGTAACCTCTGTCTTATTTCAGTGACAGGTTGAAGCTACAAAAAGGAAACGTGGACATTCTCTTGAAGCTAGAGATCTATATTGTGTCTTTGGACACGTTCCCTCTCATGACAGATATTGATTTTGGATCCTAAGTGCAGCCAGCAGGAAAGCCATTTATAGAAAGTGGATAAAACCTACAGCTGATGATTGGATTGACATTATACAGTATATGAAATCTGTAGGATGGAGAGGATTACTTCTTCAGTTACACTGCAACAGGACATGTCTTTGAAAAGATGGGAGAGTTGGATGGTGGACATTACATCTATTCAGGTATTCTTTATTTCTTTAAGGTGAGTTTCTGTCTTCTTGTGTGTTTGTTTTTTCTCTTTAATGATTTTCTTATCCTGATCTGTAAAGTGACTCGAGTATCATGAAGACACGCCCCAACTCTCTGGTTCTATATATTCAGTTTGGTTTCGTTTTCTGTATTAGTTTTTCTGTGTTCATACTTGTATTTACATTTACTTCATCCATTTTTGCCTCTGCATTACACACTGTAACTCACTTTAATGTTTCCATCTGCTGTAACTGTGTCTGGAAAGATAAGGCTATTAAATCTTATCAGTATGATTAAGTTGTCTGTTTGAATGATATATAAATTTGAATGGTTCTGGTGTGAGTTGTGGAGTGTTGGTGATTTCAGCTGTGGGTATAATGGTACACAAAATAACACATTTGAAAAACTCGACATCAATGTCTCTTTCCAGAAATTGTTACTCAAGATAATACAGACTTTGCTGTGAACAGTTTCAGGTAGGAACTGCTCACAACGAGGTTTTCTTTCTGCTGAACTGCACCCACCAACTGTGTCACTTTGCAGAAGGAAGTGTGCATCTACTCATGAATGAGAGACTTGTGCTGGTGACAATGGCTCTGTTTACATGCACATTAATATTCAACTATTATTCCTAATAGGACAATATTCTCAGTTTGACGCAGGTCATGTAAACAACATATTCTGTGTAGATATTCTGTATTTATCTTTTTTCAGTCAAGACATGGGATTTGCCGATATTCGGATTTTAAGAGCATTATTTGGACGTGTACACAGCACATTCAGACAATCTGTCTCATTCATTTCTTTTAATGTATTTATGAGAGCAACGCACATTAATCAATGTTTCAGCAAGAGACAGTGAACATGGACACAGTACAACAGTCATGAAGGTAGGTCTTGATAAAATGTTAAAAGATTAACGGGGGTTTCACTGCAGTTTGTGACACATGGCCTCGTGTCTGTTTACAGTTGGCTCAGTGTGTTGTCGTGGATATGTTGTAAACAAACTCTCCGACAGTTTGTAGAGCTGTGGGCGAGAGATGCATGTCCAAAAGAAAAGCCCACATTTCTGGTTGGAAGGAGAAAATCACCTACTCTAAACATGGATATGTGCAAATATGACAATGCTGACCTTTTCTAGAGGGTGGCTGAAGGAATGAAAAAGGGAGGCTGTGTACACACGCGCCAACATGTCCACCACCAGTGGGAAACTTTGAAAAATACGACAAGCAGCTCCAGCCTTTTTACATTTTTATGTTTGACATATTATGTTGTTGTTACATCCAATGTATAAGTTATGGTGGTATATGGTATAATTTTCTTTAACCATGTTATCAGTTTTGTCGGAATAGTCTCTTTTCAGAGCAAATATGAGAATGTTTTTTGCATGTAAACATTAACGGCGTCCTCTGCTGAGCTGTAATGTTAGCTAGCTCATGGGTGCTAGGTGAGCTAGCAGTAGATGCACACATCCTTCTGCGTGGTGACACGGTCGGCAGGTGTAGTTTGGCAGAAAGAAAATGACATTGATGCTGAGTTTTTAAAATGTAGAGCTCCACAAGCCGAGTGTCATCTAGTTCCATTATATTAGAAAGAAGGCAGACATCTCTACAGCTGATATCTCAAAACTACCTAGACTGATAAACAGGTTTTAATTTTAGGTTGAACTGCCCCTTTAACCAAACCTGGGTCAGATGATAGAGGGTGTTGTGTGTTGTTCGGACTGTAAAGCCCAGATTTTGGGCAATATAAATAAAAATGACCAAGAAGTAACAAGTCTGACACGTGGATGTGATGTTGCCTGGATCCAGCGAGAACACTCACACTGACACTTTGTTCAGATGTCTAATGAACGACTCGGGGGGGCCATCAGGGTCTGCCGTCATCAATCTGCAGCGCTGTCTGACAGGCAGCACCAATCACCGGCCACCTGATGTGAGTGTTACATTGTGACAGTGTGCGGATGACACTGAGGTTATGTCGGGTTGAATCTGACCCAGAGCTCCTCAGAAGTCTCTGCAGTTATTATTTCACTGTGTGCCAGCGTTCAGACTTTAAATCACTTCCTGTCCACACAGACGCACCTCTTGTTTAACAAAGCCGTGTCCATTAACAGCTCCTCTTGCTGACTTCTTCACCAACAGCACATGTGTTCATTGGTCAATCGCCACTTTCTTTGATGTGCGTCCATTAATCCTCATTTAAAAACAGTACAACCAGCTGTTTCTCAAGATGCAGAGATGTGCACATTTTTACCGAGCGCTGCTGCTCGCTGCCAAGCTCGTCTCCGCCCCTCAGAGAGAGATTTTTGACCTGCATCAGCACAAACTAGTTTACAAAGCCGCTTTTTCTCTACTGAACAATGTCAAATCACAGCAGGTGACTTTAACTGAGGGAGAGTTCACTTCAGAAAGAGCCATCATTAACAAGGCTGTGCCCTTTAACTGCGTCTATATCTGAATCATATAACCATATCATTACTACTGTTCTGGGTCTGAAGCCGCTCTGGTCGTGTCTGCTGTTTGTTGTGTCACCAGTTACAAAAGTAAAGCTGTGATAGAAACTAATAATCATTTGACCCCTTAAACTATTTCCCTTACTTACGTTCCCTCACACTGGAAACAAACAGTAGAAAATAAGATGGCATTCACTATTCTGACAATAACTTAATGTTTAAGTCATTTTTCAAGCAGATCTGACGAATGTTTGATGGTTTCAGTTTCTCAGATGTGACGATTAGTTGTTTTGTCTCGTCTGACATCACAGGCAGGTGAATATTTTCAGGGTTTTTGCCTGTTTGCTGATGTCACAGATTTTAATGCCCCTGCGCCGGTGACGGCTGTGGCCAAAGGCTTTATGCTTTTGGTTGTCCCTACATCCCTCCATCTGTCTGTCCCACTCCAATACCATGATATGTCAAAAATGCCTTGAGGACATGTCTTCAAATTTGGCACAAACTTCCAATTGGACTTAAGGACAAACTGATTCGATTTTGGTGGCCAAAGGTCACTGTCACCTTGTCTGTCTCATTCTTGTTAATGTGATATGTCAAGAATACCTTCAGGAAATTTTATCAAATTTGGCACAACGTTGATTGAGAGGCAAGGATGAACTGATTAGAATTTTGTGGTCAAAGGTCAAGGTCTCTGTGACCTTGCGTCTGTCTAATTCCTTTAAATGTGATAACTCATGAAGGCCTTAAAGGAATTTCCTTAAATGTGGCACAACCATTTACTTGGACTCAAGACTTAACTGATAAGAATTTGAAGGTCAAAGGTCAAGGTCACTGTGACCTAACATCCATTTCATCCATGAGAACACAATAACACAAGAAAACCTTAGGGGAATTTCTTCATATTTCGTACCAACGTTCACTTACACTCAAGAATGAAGCTCTCAGATTTTGATGGTCAAATGTCAAGATCACTGTGACCTTGCTCCCATCTCATTCTCATGACAGTGATATTCTCAGGCACGCCTTAAAGGGAATGTCCTCAAATTTGACAAAAATGTTCAGTTAGACTCAAGATTGAACTGATTAGAATTTGGAAGTTAAAAGTCAAGGTCACCATGACCACATGTCCATCTCATTCTCATTGTTGCAATATCTCAAGAAATCCTTGAGTGAATTTCCCTAAATTTGACACAAGCATCTACTTGAATTCAGAGATAAACTAATTTGATATTGGTGGTCAAAGGTTAAGGTAACTGTGACCTTGCTCCTGCCTCATTCTCGTGAAACTGATATCTTAGGTATGCCTTGAAGGAAATATCCTCAAATTAGTCCACTTGAGTCCACTTGGACTCAAAAATGGACTGATTAGAATTTGGTGATCAAAGGTCAAGGTCACTCTGACCTCACATCCATTTCATTCAGTCCATCTCATTCTCATGAACAGGAAATGTCAAGAACACCACAAGGTATTTTTTTTAATATTTGGCACAAAAGTCCACTTGGACTTTAGATTGAATTGATTAGAATTTGGTGGCTGAAGGTCAAAGGTCACTGTGACCTTGCATCCATCTTATTCTCTTGAATGTGATAACTCATGAAGGTAATGAGGAAATTTCCTCAAATTTGGCACAAATGTTAAGTTGGACACAACGATGAACGAAACACTCACTCAACCTCAAATCTGGCACAAACGTCCACTTGGATTTAAGATTGAATTGATTAGAATTAGGTGGTTGAAGGTCAAAGGTCACTGTGACCTCACAAAACATGTTTTTGGCCTCAAAAATTCATACGCTATATCACACTATGACCATTGCTTCGAGACAAACAACCAAGAGGTGGAGATTTTAGTTAAGTTAGAGATCAGACCAAATAATTAAGCTATTAATTCTATTGATAAGAAAATAATCATCAGCCCCACCTCCACCCAGCATCCACCTGCAGGCTCCGGCTAGGGAGGAAGAGATTTCATCATCACTTCCCAATATCTTAGACTTTGACTGACTTTTATTGTCACTTACACACCTTAAAATGCACAATCTCATCTAAACATATCTGCGGGAGGTGATCCAAACTCTAACTATATTCTGCTGTTGAAATAAATATTTAAACGTGAGTCGTCTGACTGAATGTTAGTTGCAGCCCTAATATACACTACACTGTATTTTGATGCCATGACTTCAAATTAAAATAGAACTTTTTGCACATTTCCTAAAGTTTTAGCTCAATGTTTTTAATATCTTTGGAAAGTTTGGGATCTTAATTGGTGTTTAAAATAAAGTTCAGTGGGTGTGAACAGCTGCACAACATGAGGTTGTAGTAATGAATCCAGCAGAGGGTCATGCAGGGCTGTGGAGGTTAAGACATTTCAGAAAAACTCTATCCAACACAGCAAGACTGTTTCTCTCTGCAAATTAAGAGTAAGGGAGATTGAGGAGTCGGTCATTAGAAGCTGTCAGAGCAGCTTCACACTCTGATAATTTGAAATCTATTTGTGGCACAGAGGAATTAATAAAATACAGTTGTGTCAGTTCAGATATGTCGAGAGCTTATAGCAAAAACTGCTTTACAATTTAGGGGATTAAATGTAAATTCAAGGCGTGCAAGCGTTTAGATTAAACTGCTCGCTCTGCTCAGGTTCTAATATTAAAGGATTAATCTTAACACATGGTTTTACTTTAGTGTGTTTCAATACTCACTCAGTCAAAGTTTAACTCTGAAATTATTAATGACTTCCTGGCTGCTATGGATCTCCAAAGACTTAATAACAAAGCTAAGGAAGAATAGAAATGTATCTTGGAGGAGTTACAGGCAGTCCTCCAATAAAGAGTTGATAAAATAGTTCCCCCAATATTAAAGCTCATTTGTCAGGCACTCTCTGTATCGCCGCCTCACCACTTCTGGATTTCTCCCTCAGCTGCTGTATGAAGCTCTTATTGCACTTGTACTGAATAAAAGCTGAGATCATTTAGACCCATCATATAACCTCGTGTCATCGCTCCCAGCAGAACTAAGCAGGTTGAAACACGGGTCTATGGCAATGTTAGCAGCTCTGTGAGGAGGTGCTCAGGCACAGTGGTGCTTTGAGCCAAATGCTAACGTCAGCGCGTTTCTTTAATCTCAGTGATGCGCTTTCCCGGTTAAATAAAGGTCACACACCTGTTAGATTTGACAAATAAAGAGCTGAGCGTTTTCTGTGGGCTGATATTGATTTTTCTCAAAATGTAGTTTCTCAGCATCCTGATAGAAATCAGACCCAACGTTTTTGTCTCTTTACTACAGCTGCAACAAACCATTATTTCTATTGCTGATGTATCCATTGATTATTTTCTCAATTAATGGATTAATTGTTTGATCTATAACATGTCAGAAAATGTTGAAATATGACAATTATTGTTTCATAAAGCCCAAGATGACGTCCTCAATATTCAGTTTATTGTGATGTAAAGAAATTGAAAAATATTCAAATTTAAAAATCTGGAACTGGACATTTTTTACTTTTTTTTGTTCTAGGAATAATACTAAATATGATTAATCTATTATCAAATTAGTTGACAACTTATCGATTAATCCCTTCCCATTCATCATAATGCATTATGTCAGTAAATTAATTTTCCTCCCTGATTGTTTTATTTGAATATTTTTAGAGGCCTGTGAGGTAAAATCATCTGACATTTCCCACAGACTGTAAAAATAATGGACGTAGCCACTGTGATGTCACATGTTAATTTGTGGACTCCTGTTTTGAAGCCTCAAGTTTGGCATGTTGGCCGTCACCATCTTGTTTTTTTGGAGGCCAAAGTCACCATATTTGGATGAGAGGGTGGATCAGATTCATATACTGTGGCGACGCCTTGCAGACAGCCTGTCGCTAAAAGAAGCCCCGCCCAATTATGCAACTTTAAGCCTTAAAGAAATGTAAATGTTGGGGCGTCGGTAGTGTAGTGGATACTGCCAGCGCCCCATGCACAGAGGCAACGCCTCACTGCAGCGGTCGCAGGCTCGACTCGCTTGCGACCATTTCTGCATGTCACTTACTCGCTCTTGGAGCCAGCCTCAAGTGGACATTAGGGGAACTGCAGTTTTTGGCTTTATTTTTTAGTCGCTAGATGCTAACATTTGATAATTTGCCTCAAACCAAAGTACAGCTAAGGCTGATGGGAATGTCATACATAAAATCAAACTGCGCTGAGCAAACTCTGCTTCAGTTAGTTTGTAGCCACTTAAGAAAGGCCCACCAAAAAAAAATCAATATCAGTTTAAATGTATTCTGTATTTAGAATATTTTCACCGCCGTACCTTTCTGTCCAAAAGTCTTTTCTAAAGGGTCACTGAAGTCATTATATCAAAACCACCAGACTCAGCCATTTTACTGAGCAGAGAACAGAGATGCTTTAAGTGTCTAAAATAAGACATTATTTAGCATCCGTGCCGACAGCCTTGGTTAATCAAAGACGATAGCAAAGTTACACAGTTTATAAAATAATCACAGCAGAAACATCAGACAGGTCGGACCACTGTGTTTAACTATATATCATCAAATGTCACGCTTAGAAAATAACAAAAGAAATCAACAAGTTTTGCAAATTTACATATTTCCGCTACTGTAATCAACCGATTCGGTCTATAGCAATCCATCCAAACATTTGTTCAAAGTGAAACCTTGACCTGCTGAAGGTGCTAAAGGCAAAATCAGGTGAGGATTCATCCATCGTAAAAGTCTGCACCAGATTTCATGACAATCAGAGGCTGTTAAGATATTTCAGTTTTCATCACTGCTCATTTTTAAGACTATATTCACACCACAGTGAGCCCCGTTGGAAGAAATCAATTATCTTTTCTAGCAGTTTCCATTGTTCCATCCCTTCCTGTTTGCACTGGATACAGAGCCGATATAGATGTGACTGTTTTTTAAAATCTCAGATACAAAGTGTTTTTATTTGTTTCTGATTATTAACTTTTCCTACAACCCCAACATACCTAATCCAGAACACTGTGTACTTGTTAACAAATGCAAAAACAGTCATTAAATGTGTGAAGCTGAGTGTTTTCGCACTTGATCAGGATTTCAAATGTCTTCTGTAGCCTATTCCTGGCATGAAGCACAATGAACAAGGTGCTTCCAGCAGCCCTGATGATCATTCTCTCTGTGTTTAACCCACTTGGATCAAAGTCTCAGAGACAGAGAGGGTGTAGCCACAGGACAGCAGCCTGCAGGACAGCAGCACCACCACAAGACAAAATTTAATAAATTCATAGAGGTCATAAGTTTCTTATTCATTTCCTCCCCTAATGTCTTTGAGGAAAATGGGAGTCAGATCATCTTGTGGGCATTTTTATGTTGCACAAATTGCCAGGTGCTGAAGTCAGGTAGAGACTAGGAGGAGGGGGGGTGCAGTGTAACTATATGCATCATTTTAGCCAGAAAATTACACTGAAATTGTGAAAGCCACTTTCTGTTCCCTCATCCAAAATGTGACTCAGAAAAATGGGTGAGATATTAACGTGCAGAGAGGTTGCAGCTTCAGCTCCGCAACAAAACATTCAATACAGAATGGAGAGGGAGGTAACAGCTCTGTAATAGGAGCAGATTAATGCTCGTGGTTTTGGAATGAGTGTAATTTTTAAGGGCCCACATACTCTTGGCTGTGTAGTATATTACATACAGAACTTTATGTGATACAGGCTGATGCGTGTACGTTATTTTGGTTTGATTTTAGAGATGTAAAAAGCCAGAACAGTAGGGGTGTATCAACAGAGTCATCTTAACACTGTATCAGCTGGAATTACCACCTCACAGTTGAATGCCGCCAACAACCAGTCAAGTTACAGTTTACATCCATGTTTGTCCAGACTCACATAAAGTCATATCGGCAGGCCGTGTTTCAAATCTGTGCCAAATTGGAAGAAATTCTCATTAAAGCATTCCTGATATATCACTTTCAAGAGAATGAGGCAGAGGCAAGGTCACAGTAAACTTTACTTTTAACCACCAAAATCTTAAAAGATCATACTTGTGACCAACTCAACATTTGTGCCAATTTACAGGAAATTCCGTCAAGTTATTGTTGAGATATCAAATTCACAAGAATGAGCCAGATACAAAATCACAGTGGCCTTGACTTTTGACCATCAAAATCTAATCAGCTTGTCTTTGAGTGCAAGTGGACGGTTGTGCCAAATGTGAAGAAATTTCCTCGTGGTATTTCTGAGATACCGCTTCAACAAGAATGAGACGGAAGCAAGGTCACAGAGACCTTTGACCTCTCACCACCAAAGTCTAATCAGTTCATCCTTGAGTCCAGGTAATTGTTTGTGCCAAAATGGGGAAATTTCCTCAAGATTTCTGAAATACTGAATTCACAACAATGGGACAGACAGACGGATGGACATCTGAGACCACTCAGAGGGCGACATCATACATGTCAGTGGAAACCCGTATCACCCCACAGAAAGCACACGGCTCTTTAATTCACAAATCTAACAGGTGTTTGACCTGCAGAATGAACTCTCTGTCTGTTTCTTCAGACTAATTGGAGTTGACACGCGTATTCCCATTTATAGCTCTCAGTTTCATGCTGAGCAGCTTAATTGAGTTTGTTTTGCTCCTCAGGTGGTCTCTGTCATCTGCCTGTGACTCTGGCTTTAGCTCATGTGACACACCTTTTTACCTGACACGCTGTTGACAGGAGCAGCTCGCTCCACACGGGTGGAGAGGACAGTGAGTTGCAGGTACACTGAATACTTGTGATCCATGTGAGGCCTAATTATTCCATTTTCTTTGTGTTCAGCTGATTACCTATCAGCCATGGGTGTTCTTCGTTTCATTTTTAAACACTGCACGTCTTCAATTATTTCAAAATTACCACTATTTCTAAACTTATTTTAGTATATTTAAGTCACACTGTTAGTTTTATTACTTTCCATTTACACTCCAAACACGGATAATTGCATTTTCTCCCACCCACATGGATAACTCAGTCGGCTCTGCTGCCAGTGATATTTCATATTTTGATGGAGGGAAAGCCAACTGCCTGTTTTCTTTGCCATTTTTCATCTTAATTACTTATATTTTAAAGGGTGGCTGTAAGGAAAATTTGCTTTTGGATAATTCAACCTCATCCACACGATTAGAGGAGCTCATAACATTAGTGCAAACAAGTAATTAAATGATTTTTTGGAGCAGTAATTGTCAACCTACCGCTGGGAAAAGAGATCATTTAATTACACGCACACAGGGCCTCTTCACCCCTCGTATCCTGCCGAATTAACAGACAAGAATAACAAAGTCTCATTTACATTTAAAAGAAGAAGTGAAGTCGGAAGTTGTTGTTCCAAAACAGTTCTAAATTTGGGTTTAAAATGACTGAATTTAGGCTCCCAGCCAAATAATCAATTTTTAGTTTTACTGATCAACAGCCTTATCAGCCACTCGCAGGTCTATTGTGAGTCTTTTCTTATTGGTCTTTAAGTGCAGTTTCTCCTCAGCTGTCTGAAGGCCGCCCTCTTCTGCAGAGCATCCTGAAAGTAGTTTTTCCTCATTAACAGACAACCTGCGCGTGCACACACACACACACACACACACACACACACACACACACACTGACGCTTTGTAAAGACACTGTATTGACTTACATTCATTCCCTGGAGGTTTAACAACACCCGTAAGCCTGACCGCTACATGCTCAAACCTAATCATTATAACTGTAACCTTAGAACAAAAGCTCCTGACATGTTAACCTTTTAGGGACCCAACTGTCTTCAATACAAACACACATTTTGTTCATGCTCAACTTTTAATTTAATCCTAACTTTATCACTAAAGCCTCATTACAGGCAAAGACTGGCCAAAATGATGTATTAAAATGTGTATTTGAAAAAATGAATAATGTATGTAATAAAAAGTTTGATACGTGGTGTCCGTGTATTGATACAATATCACCACCCAAAATATTGTGATAGTTGCCAGCTGCCTGGGAGAAAAAGAGGCAGCACCTCCTCTTCGACCATGCTGCGATGATGACGCAGCAAAACCCAAAAACAAGAGGGAGCTTCCAGCGACGATCCCTGATCACATCTGGACACATTTATTATACCAAAATCTAAAAAAGACAACATTTATGATGAGTTGCTTGCTGTGCCTCCCAAAAACACTCAGTGTGTTTCCAGTCACAGTGAAGTGGAGCCACAGTTCCAGCTGGACGAGGACATTTAACTGGCCTACTGTCCTTGTCCCAGTGTACAAGCACGGGAGGGGAATCCATTTATTGAGCCAAGTATGTGCGCCTCCTCTACGATAGGTGGAGATATGCCCCCTTTCAGCTTGTTAGTATTGGACCTTTTTCCTGTTGACCTATTACGTCACAGACAAACAAGTTAGCTACGGTTAGCTAGCTTCTAACTGCTACCATGGTCCAAAAAGTCACGGCTCTGGATGTAGATTTCTCCATGTTGTTACCAGCTTCTTCTTCTCTTACACATTTAATGCTATTGGACTTCTGGGTCAAAGCCCGGGGCGGAAACTGTGGAGCATGCTCAGAGCGCCTCGGCCAGTTTCTGATTGACTGTATACATGCAGGAGTCACGTTATCTGGGTGTGTTAGTCCCACTGTGACAAACTCACTTTAGGACCATTTCAGTCACACTAACATGTTTAGTGGCTTTTAAAAGCCATGTAAACACACTGTGTGTAAAGTAGAGGTACCGTACAAGAATACTCACATTTGTTTTTGTCACTTGTGTGAGGACGTGGTCATGACTTAGCTTACATTTAGTCCCCTAACCTTAACCAAACTACTACATACCAATTTACAGGCAGATGGTAAGCCTCACAGAATTCGGCTAAACAGATTTTTGTCTCCACCGTGTGATCAGTATATGTACACACCAACCTTTAAACATTTAAGGACCTGAAAAAATATATTCAAAAAAATTGAAATTATAATCATGCTTTCCTCACACCAGACAAAGTGTCATTTTCCCCCACATTATTCTCATTTTATCTGACAATTACTATACACATTGATCTATACATATTTACATAGTCCTGACATCAAGGCTGTGGTCTATCGGTTGGTCCCCCACTTTGTTCCAGCCTATAATATCTCAACAACTTGCCTTCAGGATGGATTGCTATGACATTTTGTGCAGACATTTATGGTCTCCAGGGAATAAAGCTTACTTACATTGGTGGTGTTATATGTTTGTGTAACTTGCTACATGTTTAAAATCAATAAACAACTGTTTAGGTGCCTATTAGCATATTAGCACGTTACATTCGGGTCAGAGGCAGTTTCTAGCCATGTTTGAAAAACTCAGAGTAATTTAAAATCACTTAAATGTTAATATCAAGGTATTTCTAATATACACAGATTCTTATAACTGGCTCAATAAAAATAAAAACTTAATAAAATATTGCTCTGCTGAAAAACAAAAACGTATTTGTAGCCTGTTTCCCTCCGTTTTAACTCTTTACCCTGCAGTTGTTACACTCAGCATCTTAATGTCCGCCCCAAATAATCTCATGTCCAACACCCAAACCCTGAATGTGTTTTACATTTAATCTTAATATTCTGAACTAATTCCTAAAGAAAAGGAGATGAAGCTTTGGGGCTCTTCCAGATGGATGACTACAGTACACTCCCCCTGTGAGTGTGTCCTCCTCCCTCCCCTCCACACCTCCTCTCTCCTCCGGAGCACCGAGGCGCACAGAGACGCGACTCCGGCGCGCTGCAGCTCAGCGTCTCTCCCCCTCTCTGTCTCTCTGTCTCCGTCTCTCCTCTCCGGTGCTTCGCGCTTCCAGAACCAAACGGCTCGTTATCTTCTGGTTTCAAGGCTTCCCTTCATCCCTCTCTCTTTCTCTCCTCCTCTCCTCTCGGTTCCTCTCATGCCGCCGTTAAGGCGCTGGACACGGGGCGAGTTGTGATCGACCAGGCAGCAGCTCGATGAATATGGCGTGTATTGGGGACGCGGACCCTTTCACCGCTGCGATACCTGCCACCAAAGTTGAACTCACGGTTTCTTGTAGGTGAGTACAAACTGCTGCTCAGTGTGCCAGAGACACAGAGGACGCGTTTGCATGCGTGAGACTGTTGTGTGGTTTTGGGGATTTGACTCCTGACAGGGAGTAAGTGTCGGTCACTGAGGTGGATGGATGTAGTGGAGAGTAAACGCACCAGGAACTCTGCTCGCGCTCATTGCTGTTATCGTTGATTTTAATCTGACGTGAATCCGTCTGAAGGGTCAGTTGTGTCTCTGTGTACAGTGGTGATGGTCGAGTGACATAATTTGGGGATTTAAACGCTCAGTTCAAAGGCAGATACAGCTGAATGTGGTGCGTCTGTTTGCAGCCTTTAGCTGGAGGTCAGAGTTGACATGTCTTTGCTGTGCTGCTGCCACATGCACATCTGTGAGAAATTATGTGTTTAATACAATAAACGGGCACTTCTCCTGCGTGGTAATGATGTAATCCGTAAATTGTGATATTTTTCTATGGATGTTGGTGTGTGGAGACTGGATGAAGCATGCACTCTGTGTACTGTGTGTGCTTCAGACTGTAGAAAGCCTTTATTGTCATTTTACAAAGAATATACAAGCAGTGCTACCTGTGATCAGGTGCCAACTAGTCAACAAAACAAGCAAGTAAACAAACATTCATAAAGTGTGAAATAAATAGTGTAAAAAAAAAAGAGAGATGCAAATAGGCTAAAAATAGGTTTACTACTGAGGCAGCTCCTCCACTCCGTCCCCACTGAAGCACTAATAGAGGGCTGTACTGTAGATGAGGCTGAGAGGGAGGGAGTCATTTCTAGATGCTGCTACTGGCCGAGGAGACTCGCCTACACCTACATGGCACTCCTTATCAATAATAATCAATAATTTCTATAATTGGTCATCCTAATTTCTTGATCAGTGATTTTATCGATCTGTCTCAAATGTAAAGATTTGCTGCATTTCTCCTTTTTATATGACAGCAGACTGAATAACTGATCAGTTATCAGAATAGTTGAGGCTTGATTCTTAGTCTGTAGACTAGTTGATGCATCTTTAAAAGCACCGGTCACTCCTAAACTATCATCAGTAATACAATGATCAAATATATAATTTAGGCTTAGTCAGAAATATTGCGATCTGTGATGATTCACCATCACACCACTCTAAGTGTTGTGTTATTTTACTGGAAAACCAAGTCTTGTAAAGTCTTGTTTTGAGCAGAAGAACAAAGAGTTTGGACTGAATTATTTTTCCACTGACCCAAAATCAGCCAGCTGTTGTTGCTGTTTTATGCATGTCTAAGATAAAAGCCTGATAATGCCTCGACAAAAGAAGTCAGCCCAGTAATGACCTCGCGATTTTGAGATCTGAGCCTGCAAAGACGTTTTTTTCCAAAATTATGAAGCCACCATCTGGACAAAAATAATTGTTGTTTTGAAATGATGGCATCATGACAGAAAAGCTCTGTTGTTGAGAGTTATGAATCATGTTTTCTTACAAAATGCTGTGGCTATAAAACATAATGTAAGATCTGTCGCATGTAACCATGAACAGGAACACGTGTAGTTATGGGAGATGGATGTGCAGCAAGATGACAAACTGCAGCAACATTTCATTAGTGGCTGTAGAGGAGTTTTGAGTCATAGGATTGTTAAATGATGTGTTGTTTCTGTCGGCTCCCAGTGTGGACAGCTTACAGCAGCAACCTGTGATGGACAAAAATATTTAAGTCACGTCTCACGGAGGAGTCGACTAGTTATTATGTAAAATTATGGAGTAATGTTTTGTTATTTGCCTTTTGGATTCTTGACCGTGAGAACTGGAGTCTAGTATCAACATTTTTTATATAGCGTCCAGCTGCTGTGACTGACAGGGTCACACAAACCAATGTCCCCGATACTGTGGACAGCCACAGGACAATTTTCATACGTGCTGTTTCTTCAGTAGGAGGCAGCTCTAAGTGTTCCCAGGGAGGACTGGGACATTATTTATAGAGTTTTATGTCAGTTTCCAATGCTGCGAGGAGCACAAACAATCCCACTACCCTCCATTGTATTGAGTCAGAGGCAGAAATCTCAGTGACAGATATCTCAGCACCTCTGGGGGTGAGACAATATATTGAGAAAATATTGTTTTCTAAGCTCAGAGGCTACTTATTTATAACAGAAAGCCTGTGTTACAAACTGGAGGTGTGGAGTTTTAAAGGCAGGAGTGTTTACCAGACAGCCAGGGTCTAATGAAAGATGCTATCTGTTTGCTTTATGGGAAATGTAGGATCCAGAATTTTCGGAGCATGACCAATAAGTCTGGACTAAAAGACGGGATATCTTCATCTCTGCTGCATCGATTTTAACCAATTTTTTTGGAAATCTGTTTCATGCATATCTCCAACTGGAGCACTCTGAAAGCTTGATGAATTGTTTTAATACAGTTGTACCGCCTTTGCTTCCCTCTTCACCAGCTTTGAAATCGGCGTGAGTTCAGCTCCAGCAGTGACGTAGACGTGTACAATATGACATCACTGTTGACTGTGGTCGGAGGTGTAAATGGTTTGAATGAAGTGTGTTTTAAGATGAGTTTACGAAGCAATTAAGCTTGTGTTTGTTTAGAGAAATAGAGAAACATAAATTCAGAGAGCGTACAGCTTTATTTCTCTGTTTCCTAAGGAAAATAGGTTTAAGAATATTAGGGCCTGCCTTTGTTGACATTTTTGAGTTGATTTTGTGTATTTATTAGACCGGCTGGCGCCACACACATCTACTGTCATATACTGTAAACCCTGGTAAAATGTTAGGAAGGTATTTAGGTATGAAAAAATGGATATTGCCCAAGCCTAGGCGCTGCACATTAATACCGTCATGTACCGTATGCTGCAATGAAATTACAGAAAGGTATGAGGGTATGAAAAGTTAGGTACCGCCCAAGCCAAGCAGACAGCATTCCCAGATTTACACGCCAAACAGGAAATCAAGCCTCATTTTGGAGCTTTACAGGTGTTAATTTTGGACCCTGAGTCTAATGTTGAGCATAAATGAGCCAATTAGTTCTTCGTTGATCAACTAATCATTGTGGCTCTAATCTGAAGCGTTGATGATGTTCACACCTGTTCATTTTTCTCCGTAACACCACCTGAACACCTGTGCTGTCATGTTTTCATCCATAAGATGAAGTGGCTGGTAAAGTTTCTACTGTGTGTCAGACACACTCATTGTTTACCATTTACTTTGATTATTTTTAACAGAAAACAACAATCGATGGCTGTTTTTTAGCTGCCGAAGTGACGGCGGAGTCGACACCCTCGGCAGCCTCACCAGCACAAACTTTACCAGCCCTGAGCTGGTGGGCGGTGTGATTTTCCCACTTTTGTGTCTCTGTGTGTCGGTGAAGCCACTGAAGCATTCAGTCTAGATAGATCCCATCCTTCAGTGAAAGCCCTCCTTCACTCAATAAATCCAAACCATGGCCGCTCTCATCATGTGTGTAGTCAAGCAGAAGAACTGACAGATTGATTAACTCAACTCCAATATTGTGCATCGGTGGGAAGAAAATCCCCCGGCCTGCTGCTGCAGCACCGTGTGACTGATGAGTGCCTATCACTCCTGATCATAAGTCCTTGATCACACACACACACACACACAAAGATGGAGTTTAGTTCTGTGCATAAACAGCGAGCCAGGCGGGCCTTTAGAGCTGCAGACGCTCGGTCCTCTGAGAATGTTTGTGCACAAAGATGTTGGCGTTCACGTTGGCGTGGCTGTCACCTGATCTGAGCGGTCCACAGCGGAGAGATAGCCGTGACCTTTGGGCACAAAAGGTAGGAAGTGTATCCTGTCGAAGAATTGACGTGTTGTGATGTGGCTGTATTGAAGCCGGACGCTGACCTGCTGAGAGGCCGGTCGATGTGTCACAGCCGATGTTGCACTTTCCACAAGGAAAGTGAAGAAAGAGACAGAAAGACTTGTTGAAGCAGAGAAGGAATCCTGCGTGCATGTTTCTCGTGTTTTAGTACTGTACACACAAACAGCCAGCATGGCTGCAGGATCAGGCAGGTTTACGTCCAAACAAGACGAGGGCGTCTTTAAATAACCCTCAGTGTCTGAATGCTGAAAGAAAAGGCTTGAAGTAGGGCTGCAACTGAAGATCATTTTCATCACGATTGATTATTTTTCTGTAATTAATTGTCCTTGAAATGTCAGAAATGTTTATCACAAGGTTTACAGAGAACTGGGTGTTTCTTCTTTTGTCCAACCAACAGTGATTACAGGGTTGGTTATTGTTCTTTTTTCCCCAGAAACTGAAAACCCAGCACCAAAAGCTTTGCTGTAGTGGCTGCTGCAGGGAAAGCAGATGTTTAATGTGCTGCTGTGATATGGCTGCAGTTTCCATGATTGCAAACGTGCCATAGAGCCAAAGGTCTGTGATGCCTCTTGCTAAAAGGAAGCGTCTGATAAATTATCAAGACTGTGGAATGGGATTTTTACAGTAGCTTAATTGCCTCTGCTCTTCAGGGTCGTATGGTTCCCTCTGCTTGTCCAGGCACTGATCTGTGTCTGTGAACAGTTACGATCTCCGTTCCCTCTCATGTAACACCTGAGAAGCTCTGAGCAGTAACTGACCATAAGCGGTGGTGCTGTTGGTGCTCACACTGCAGATTCTGCAGAGTTCTGCCTGAGTCTGTCTGACAGCTGCTGAGTCCGACTGGTGCCTCATTCTGGCAGAGATACAGTTGAGGTGAAAGGCACAGGTGTGTGCTCGTGTTTAAAAATAGTAAAAGTCAGTTATTGTAGTTTGTGTGGCTGATTTCGCACGGTCAGCAGACCAGCAGCAGCTTGTGGAGGCAATCAAGGTGCTTTAAAACACTTAGTGCCCAATTGCTGCAATTTGAGTCAAAATTCTGAACATGCAGACGTTATACACATATTTTTAGATTGAGTGTGACTTACACTTCCCAAGGATATAGTTATCTCCAATGTCCATCACTAATATATTTAAAAAAGACACTCCTTATAACTCCAGAACATGCCTGAGAATAATCATATTTTTCAGCTTTTTAAGTATCAGAGTTATCCATTAATAGAAGTCTGTAGATCTGTGGGTACAGTGTAAACAGGATCTGCTAATAACTAATTCGACACACTTTTAATGTTGCCAGGTGTACAATCAGACGAGGTTGTAGCTTACAGCTAATGTCCTGCACACTGTTTTACATTCCCCAAAGACTCTAAATGATGGAAACTGTACTCAGGGGGAGAAGATCATATGATATCCTATGAATTTGCGCCCCACAGATGATGTTACATCCTCAAAATACAATTCCATAATTAAGAAAAATTTACTGTGGTTAGGTTTAGGAAAAGAAACGTGGCGAGGATGTACCTTTAAATGTCTCAGAGTTCACTCAAAATTCACGCAGATCCAAACGTGTGGCTTCAGGGGAAAGTCCCGGGCAAAAGTCCATTTTTTTTGTGACCCATCCACCACCCCAACCTGACACCTAACGAGCACTCGGGACTGCCTCCTTGTTTACTGTTGGCGTTGGTCACATAATTGCATATTCGAGCTGGACTATATGATGATTTTATGCTGTGAGTTAAGAAGTCTGTAAGTCGCGGGCTGTGTTATACAGTGTTACCAACTGGTACTCTCTTTACCTCTCTGTAAAGCACTGCGTCTTAGAACGTACATGTTCATTCATGCATATTTTATGAAAAAGTCTTTACAGAGAGGCAACGACAAGATTAAATGTGTGTAAACTTGTGTATGTGACTTGTAAATGTAAACTTCTAGTTTATACAAAGCTGACTAAAAAGAAAAAACAATTTGCCAACGGTACACAGCTGCTGTGACACATTCAGCACCACCGACAGCGACGTGTACGAGCACTGACACAACAGTCAGTGTTGTTAGTGAAACATCTATATGCACACTTGCGACGTCATGAGACACACATTCTGACTTTAACCCAAAAAACTGAACGATTAATGTAACAGACAGCAGCACAATCTGCACAAACAATTTACTGCCGTATTATTTGACAATAAAATGACTGGTGGTCAACATACAGCAGCATATCACCACAGCAGCAGTTCCTCCTGCACAGGAATGGAAATGAACTTTGTTGTAAACCTGCCACTGTGACTGGTCAAATCTAAAATCTACCGGTCACTGGCCGGCTGGTGAGTGAAGCAATCCAGCAGCCACTTGCTTATTTTACCCGCATTTTTCTGGTGGCTGGTGCTAATTTCCAACCCTGCTGCTGTATTTGTAACACTAAGCAGACGTTGCACAAATTACATGACAAAACATGAGGGTGATTTTGGAGCAGTGAGGCGCTCTGTGACTGTGTGTGTTATAATTAGGTGCAGAAATTCCTTCAGGTGCGGTTTGTTTATGTTATTTATCACTTTTTCTGTTGATTTATTATCTTCATTATAATTTTTCATACCTGTTGTTTTAATGCATTTCCACCCTGTTCCACTTGTTCTTATTAATTACCAGGTAGATCTGTTGAGACTAACAAAGACTAAAGAAATACAACTTAAGGTCAAAACACAGACCTCCTGTTTCCTCTCCTCCTCTCCTTCCCTGTGTTACCTGCCCTTCAGCTTCTCTACCTGAAGTCCTTGGTTTAACAAATCCTCCACCGTTTAGGTGGAACAGAGCAAAGAGCATAAAACCAACAGATCAAGGCGGTCTTGTGTCGGGGCCAAACCGCAGGAGGCCCAGTGAGGGTCATGCTGAGTGGCTGCATTAATGAGTTTTTGAAGGAATCATTTGGCCTAATTAAGGCCCCAGCCAGCCACCGTAGCCTCTCCTGCTACCTCAGAGAGCTGACATGGCTCCATCACATTACTAACCAGCTCACCTCCTGCCCCCTCTGCTCCTCTGCTTTCATCTTTTGCATAGCCACTTTCCTCCATCTCCGTGATTGATGTGGGCAGATTGGAAGACGCTCTGTTGATTAGTCGTGTTTGAAGGTTTCTGCTGAGCACAGTGTGTGATGTGAATGCGGTTAGCGCGCTCTAAACTTCAAATAATCCAGGATGTTTTTTGTAATTAAAATTGTTATTACATTTTTAACATGAAAATCATAACAAAATAAAACGTCAATCAAATACAAAGAAACAGGCAGGAAGTCAAGCAATTGCTGACATTAAAACAGGAAAGGCAGCTGTTCAGTCACAGTGGTGAGACAGTCATTAGAGCAACATGTCACTTACAGATGTGCTACACTGCATCATCAGTGCCTTACATGACATTGTTCCCACCAGACATATGTTCTCTGAAACTTCAACGCAATCCAGGAATTTTAAACTGTGAGCAGACTGTAGATATGGCGTATAAACTGCTGTCATTTTAAATGCTTTATAGTTAATCTACAGTATGTGTATGTGTTGTCTTTATCAGGGAGTGTGATTAGTCAATGTGCATTAACAGTGGCTGCAGTTGATCTTTATTCTTATGTAATAAGAAATAAGTAAGTTTACACAACTTCTGTACTTGGGTATTTCCATTTCATGCTGCTTTACACTTTTACTCCACTCCTCTGCATTTTGGAGGCAAATATTGTACTTTTTCATCCACTACATACATTCTATTGCTTTAGTTACTGAGCAGATTAGCAGATCTAGATTATTAATACTAATTTACTAATAAATTATGATGTATTATTATATATATTCAGCTACCAGGCAGTTTATAAAGTAATTGAAATTAGCTCCACCTTTACCAGCTGCAACATTAAAAAATATATTCAGACATTAATGCATCAATAATTTGAATTCAGTAGTATAATATATATCATACATAAATACATTTAGAATCAATGAATAACACTGCATCATGAGTTCCTTTACTGTCTGTATGTAAAGTATATTTTGATGCTTTCCCTTCACTTCTCTGCTTTATTGATTAGGCGCCAATGGAAGCCAGGACTTTTATTGAAGTTAGAGTTTGAAAGCATCACAGTTTGGTGTATGTTTATGTTGAAGTATTGCTTCATTTACTCAAGTAAAAGATCTGAACAGGGCTTGACGCTAACTTTTTTTATTTATTTATTTTTTTTCCCAAGTTGAAAAAGTAAGGAGCGCACAAAGAACTTTAGGGTCACAGTGTAAATTGATCAAATAATGTGTTTTTCATAATAAACGTAATACGCAAATAGACATTTACAAGCAAAATTATTTCATGAATTTGTATACAAAATGTACAGAAAGGTAAAATCATCAAGTTTTGGAAAAGTATTGCAGTTTAATTTTGTCTTTAATGTTATTATCTTATATATATATTATCTTTGCAATATGATTATCTTATATAATGTTATTACTATCCTAAAACATTCTCCAGGTCCTCTGAAACTCTGCAGGACTTATTTCCACCCTGCCCAACAGCAGTACCGTGGCGAACGGTCCCTAACTGCCGGGAGAACGGAGCAGGCTTCCCTGGAGGTCCGCTGCTTTTCCCGGTCCCTCATCTCCTCCACACTTGGACTTATTTCCACGCTGCCCAGCAGCGGTAGCTTGGAGAACAGTCCCTCACTGCGGAGAGAGGGGAGAGGGCTTTCCTGGAGGTCCGCCGCTTTTCCCGGTCCCTTCGTCTCCGCCACACTTTGACTTATTCCCACCCTGCCGAGATTGGGACTTATAATTATTGTGCCGACAGTGGCTTGGAAAACCGCCCATAACCGTGTCACAGGGGGAAGAGGGAAGAGGGAAGGCGGCTGGAGTTGCTCCAACATTTGCGGTTAGATTATCATATTTTTTTATTGACAAAAATATAGGCTGCTTTGGCTGATTTTTTTTTTTATGCACACATGTGCCCCTAAATATTTTTCACAGTTCGCACACACCTATCTTTAGTTGCAAATGCGAGTAAAACGCTCGCACTGTCGAGCGCTGCTGAATACTTTTTACACTAGTGTTGATCAGGTTAATCAATATCATCAGTTCCAGCTCAGCTTACGAAATATATTCATTAGAGATGCACTATATTGGACTTTTTTGCTGGTATTTGATATACCAATGTGTAACAACTCATTTGACGGATATAGTGTATACACTTTATCTCCCAAACATCATTTTAGTGATCATCAAGTCTCTTTTTCTATACATGCAGAGTCTTATCATGACGGCCCACCATACTTATCAATATTCATCCATTGTGCAAACTACAAAAAAACATGTTGGCTGATTCTGATTTTTAGGCTGTTATTGGCACCGATACCAATATTATTGTGCACCCCTAATATTCCTGTTCCCAGCTCCTGGTTGGTTGATGTTTTCACTGCAGATTACAATGACATGAAACGATTTTGTAGAGTGACACCAGATGCTCTAAGTGTGAATACACTGAACACTTTTAACATCAGATACACAGTTTTAGCCTCTTCTGGCCTTGACTCCTCTAAACTCTGTGTTTACAGGAGTTCATACGGCAGTGTTACTGTTAGGTATTTAGGTGACTGTCTGTGTAAAGAAATGAAGTGGCACTGTGGTGCCTGAAAGCTCAGTTCTGATTCTGAAATGTTGGTGGTCACATGTAGGAGGAAGACTGGTGAGCATTGACGGGGATGAAGGAATCAGTGACGATGTAGAACATGAGTTAATCGTTGTACTGTGAGAGTTTTGCTCCGACAGTCATTATTCTGCAGTAATCCTTAAATTTACATGGACTGCTGATGCTTTGACTTTCTCTCAGTGACGTGGGATTCCTTCAGGTTATTATTGGATGCACATCTCTTTCACCTCAGCACACACACACACACACACACTGAGCATCAGAGAAAATCATTGAGAGTTAAGAGAGTGTCTCAGGTGCTTCAAAGGTGGATTGATCAGGACAGCTCAGTTTTCTTCAGACTCAATTGACCTTATTGATGTGGTGTTATCCTCCCAGCAGGACCAGCCTGTGTTGTTCATTACTGTGTGGAAACTCTTTATGAGATGGTTTAGAGCTCTGCAGACAATTGCTGCTGCACCAACAGTAAACAAACCTGCGCATGAGCTGCAGGGCTAAATGTCAAACTCGTGGACTGAGGTTAGACGATGAGAATGGCCGCCCGCTCTGCAGTCTGCAGCTCTCTGGCTTTAAGAAGACGAGGAGGTTTTCTTGCTGAAAACGTTTCCTTGCTTCTTGTGCTCCTGTGGAGTCTGGTGAGCGGAGGCTGCCAGGGTTAATGCTTCCAACCCCACCGGGGACGCCCAGACTAAAAGTGCACACACTCACATCCATCTCTTAGCATGTGTTAAGGTCGCTGGAGGAAGCTGAACAGTTGGAAATTGTTGTGTTAATGGAAGTTTCACTAGTTTGATGTGTGCTCATTTCCCGACAGCTGTATGATCAAATTAAGTATGAAAATAAAACAGGGGGACAACCACAGGACTGCAGGAGCATTTAAAACTAAAAACAAAAGCTTAATTGTTCTGTTTGGTATCAGTTTGGGAATCCCTGCTGTGTGTTATATGGTGGGTGTTCTCCATTATCTTAGTTAAGAGTTCTTAAAATGTTTAATTGAGTTACATCTTTGCACATTCAGCAGACTTGAAACAACATTAACATTAAGTGATGATAAATGAAAAAAGTCCAGGATAGCTCTGTTTTGGTCTCAGCCAACTGCTGAAGGAAATATCTGGTTGTTTAGCTGCTAAATGCTTCACAGTATTCAACAGCTGCTTTCTAAAACCTTTGTCAGTCTGTTGACCGGTAGTGAACAGCTGCCTGCTGCTGGTGGAGATGATGAAACAAAGCATTATAGTTATGAGCTGTACAACTAAAACATTAAGCTGAAAGATGCTAAAATGCCTGGAAGAGCTGAGGGGAAACTGTATTTCAGGGATCATTCTCTTTGTGACTAATTTCTCATTACACATTCTCATTGCACTTGTTTGCTCTGATTTGTTTTCTCAACTCGAGGAGTTCAGAGTGCTCTGACAAAAAACGGCAGGTGCCTAGAGCACAGAAACACAAGGCCTGTAGCAACGCAAAAACAGCGAGAAAAAAAGCTTCGTTATCATGAAAAACTATTACAAAAGCAGCTCCGGCTGCTTTAACACTTTATGTGTGATCAATACTTTAAAGGAACATACTTATTTTAGATGTTTTAGATTATTTATTGCATGTAGTGCAGTGTTGAGTGGCATTTGTTTTTTTAATACCTTTATACCTTCCTTCCTATACCTCCTGAGCTTAGCATATGCTTTAGCAACAGCAGGCTCATTTGCAAATCAAGTTGCTTCCAGAATTTGAATGTATTTTCCATCTTGGCTTTGACTGATATCTGCTCCATATAAAAATCTAAACGTTAGGTTTCAAAGTGTGCCTGTCTGGTTTTATATCTTAGTGTTGAGTATATGAAGGCTGATGGCTGAATTAAGTGTGTGCAGTTGGAAGCACAGAGAGACAGAAAGTGGAGCTCTGATAATTTTTATTACATGCATTTTAATATTGTTTGAATGGAAGCCAGAGGCTTCTCTGTGTATCAGGATATTCTGGGTAAACTTTTAAATCAATAACTTTTTGTTATTTTTGCATCAGTATAATGAAGCACCTTGATTTACCAGGACTTTGTTGGATTAGCCCAAAATAAACATTTCTATCACACTGTAAAGGGGCTTAACTTTGACTTCATTATCTTCACATGGAAATGAGCTTCTCCTCCAAAATATAAAGGTGGTACAGAACTGCGTCAAGCATGAGAACTTTTCATACTCTAGTAAGGGGTCTCTGAAAACTTTAAATACAATATGGAAAATGGATCATAGAACCTGTTTGACATTTAAGCTCTGTTTCCACCAAACCCTTTTAGTGCAGCACCTTTGGAACCAGCAGTGACCCTTCAGACATGGTACCTAGACCCTCGGTCTGTTCAGACAGTCCTCTTAAATGTGGGCGGGGTTGTTGTCACTCACTGCTCTGTCCAGCACTCGCTGTATTTCCTCATCAGCGGTGACACAGATGGAAGTCTGCACCTGGTTTATCGTCCACAGAACGAGGCTGCACGCCCACATTTTCAGAACAGAATAGAACAGGCTGCAGTGAGAGTCTCTCTCCATGGGATATTTAAAAATAGCAGCTTTGTGCATTTAGTCCTTCTCAGGCAAGCTCAGGGGTTTAGTGTTGCTGTAGCCCACAGGAAGTGAGGATTAGAATATATGACCTTCATATGATCCGCTCCAAATTAATCTATATTTTTAAGGTCATTAGTCTGTCTTATAGAAACTAAAGTGATGGTCAAAGTTGTCACAGTGAAATTTAAGGTGTGCTGATGGATTCACGTCATCAACTCATAACATTATGTCGTGTTCACACCAGACATGATGCGAATATTTGCATCGCATCACTCGCATGAGTTTGAACGCTAGAGTATTTTGCATTGACTAACTACATATGCACAAATAACTAGTGTCATACATGGCGTCACACATACACGAACTTCCGCTAGTACCTCCTCAGCATCATATGTTGCCGGAGGATCTCAATGCTGATTGGCTACTGCGGCATGAATTGGTTGCTTAAGTTCTTTTTTTTTTTTAACTCTTGCGAATAAGCGCATGTTGCGAAATCGCGGTACTCGCTTCATTCGTGCTGCTTAGTTTGCGTCATTCATGTCGTGTTTGTTGCGTCTAATCACGTCTTTACATTGACTTCACATGTAATTTACTTGTGCAAATTGTTTTATTTGCGTGCAGTATGAACACAACATTACAAGTGAATAAAGTTAGTTTTTCTCAGTCTACAGCTGCTGTGAGAAGCAGCGAAACGTGCTTTCATTTTATAGTTGTAGTTTACTGACGTATGAACAGAGGTTACATAAAACCACAGTGACCGTCCTCTACTGACCAATCAGACTGCAGGGTTTCTAGCTCCACCTTTTAGTACCAGATCTGTGTGCTAGGTGCCCCAACAGAGGGGGGAGCAAACATGGGGACGATAAGAAACTTTTCTATTGGTACCATCCACAACTTCTTACTATGGGAACAGAAACAATACTGTACATACAGAACTGAACCGAACTCGACTGCTTGATGGAAATAGGGCTTTAGAGGTGTGTGACAAAGGCAGACTGTGCTGTATATATGCACATGGTCTTTCCTTTGAATGCATCACCTTTTCTTTTTCTTGTATTTTCTGGAAATTAGAGCAGCACTCCATTAAAAACGTATGATAAGTGATTTCCCGGAGCCCACACTCACACTCCTGTTGGGATGAAATCCTTTTTGATCCTCTATTTATGTCTGGTTGCAGCAATCTTCCTTTTTTTTTTTTTTCCAAGCACACATCTTAGAAAATTTCATCTCAATTGCTCTCGCAGATGGAAGCTCCCTCCTCCCCCGTCCCTCCTCTTCCTCCTCACATACAGGTATTTAAAGCTCCAGCTGCCATGTTTAGGTGGCTGTGATGTAACTGGTGGGATTTCAAATGTAATTCTGGTGTCGAGGAGGGACCGCTCTCGTAAATGTTTGATGAACGACGAGGCACTCTGCTCGGACCGCCCAGACGTTTCCAGGGCTGCCCGCGGTGGAAAGGGCTTTTTAAAGAGTCGCCCATCTCTATCAGGGCCAGGTGGGAGCCCAAGGGTGCACACGATTCAGAGGGAGGTTACCATATCCATACAAGTGTGTGCACTTCTGCCAGCGCTCGCACACATACAGATGTGTCCTGCCTTTCATCTTATTTCCTTCACTGGCTCCCTGCCTCCACTCGTGTTCCTCTGAGAGTACTGTATTACTTTTTATTGGATATTTATCCCATTTGGCAGGTGAAGTCGCCCACTTCTCACTCCTGCACAACCTCTCAGACTCTCCGCCAGTCGTAAACACAGCCCCGATATGACTGGGCCCGGTTCCATCGCTTATTATCATTTATTTAAGATCTCAGAGGCGGGGGAAGGCCGGTGGGCGGCCCTGACAGCGAGGCAGCAGAGCGTGGCGTTTTACCATCTGGGCCACACTGGGATCAGCACAACACGAGTGCCTGATCTAGATACATCACTAGCCATCAACGGCTTCAAGACACTCGCTGCTTGTCATACAGGACAGGACGGGCGACAGAACGCTCGCCCCGCAGCTAGCATGATAGCAGGAGCCTCTGTCTCCCCCCTCTCCCCCTTCGTCTCTCTCTGTCTCTGTCAACAGAGCACAATATGGACGAAGTCACGCTGCTGCGATTACTGCAGCTTAAAGAGATACCTAAAATCTCCCTTTAAGAATCACAATCACTCTGTGGGCTGGAAATTGGCTGTAAAAAGTTTGTTGTGGCTCGTATGTCACAGAGCGTGATGGCTGAGGGCAACTTTAATTCACGTCAGTCACAGGAGCTCAAAAGTGACAGTGAAAGAAAGGCATCAAGTCCATAAAGACCTGTCAGACCTCTCCTGCAGCATAAATCATTTCTCTGCTCTCCGTCTGTTTGCACAGTCTAATCCAAACACTCCAAATTCGTCACTTCTGGCTCAGTCATCATGCACGACCCCATTAAGCTCCCAAGATGATGTCTGTGTGAGTTTGTGCACATGACAGCCTGATCCTTTGAAAAATAATATTTTAACCCATTTCAGTCTTCCTCAAGCTGGGAGAGGACCGTCCTTATTAGGCTTGGACGATATGACAAGATTATCTCTCAACATGATATTGGTCGGCCATGATACGATCCTCAGGTGTCCCCGATAACAGAAAGATAGAGCTGTGCCATATCATCTCCTTCAGTATATCATAATATTGGCAATATTTTGACTTGTTGACATATTGACGGTGGTTCCTAAAAGAGGAGGAGGAGGATTTATATATAGAGATCCCAGGGGACATTTGTTTAAATATGCAATTAGTGTTAGATTTGATTTAGTTGAACTATTAATATTGGGACAGAATCACTCTGAGAAGAAATGAGAGATAATTTTTCTTTAGTTTTTACTGAACATTAAAAGCAAACTGTAAAAATACATCACTGATTTTGTTGCCATTCAGTCTTCATAAATTAATTATAAAATAAACTTTTTTTGGACAAATTTTTCATCCCGTCAAGAATATCGTTGTTGTGATATTATTTTAGGACCATACCGCCCACCCCTATAGAAAGATATTCAGTCATGCAACGCCTGTTATGAATTTTGTGCTGCACTGTCTCTTTTTCTTGCTTTCTCTATGCTTAGCACCATTGTTGTTGTGTATCCAAAAAAAGGAACACCATGTTAGCATACGTCTGATGCTGTGTGTAATTACCTAGTCCTAACTCCAGCAGGAAAGATGTTCGTTCTCATTAGCAAAAATATTCTGAATGTGCCTATTTGGTGATTCTTTGGTCGTACACCAAATGAGAAAGACAGCCAGAAGACAAAGACGAAGCAGTAAACAAATCTCTGCCTCAATCTTTAAACTCGCCGACCAGTAAAATACACAGGTCTGCTACTGACTCCATTCACAAAGAGCAAATGGACCTAAACTCTGACCAGGGTGAGCAATCAACCCTCAATCAGGCGAGCTGGCTGTATTGGAGCAGCCAAATGTGTTATTGAATAGAAATACAGCATGCCCCTGTGGAAAACAGCTCTTACTGCCTGTTCACTGGGACCACTTTGTGGCTACACATTTGTATCTCCAGTCCATACATATTGGTTTCTATTTGTGTCGTCTTCTCAGCTTTTTTTTGGACCATAATTTTTGAATATCGTTGTTTTTCTTAAATGCCAAATACGACGTGAGTTATGTTTACTTGACAAGGAACTCTTTTGGCCCTGCATATGGTTACTGTTGATGAAAGTAACACGGCAAAACCTCTTAGACTTTGGGGAAGTCCAAGTTGATAGTGTCTGAAGAAGAACAGTGATATTCTCAAACCTATATTCCCTTATTCCATTAAATAGAGAAATACAACTGAGCACTTTCTGAATTTAAGGTTTCTTTTTTTCACCAAACTAAGACAAACTTAATGAGTTGTTTACTCATTCAGCACACACTTCATCTGAACTGGAACAAAATGAAATGTCTTATCAGTCCTTTAGTTAGTCAGTCCACTGTTCCAACAGTCACCAGCTCCGGTTTGGTTAAAATACAGCCTCAATTCAGAGTAAGATGTGAAATTAAACCCTGCAGTCGCTCTGCTTTCACAGTTCAGCTGTTTATAGTTGGTCCTGTGACGTTATCCCCACCACTCGCAGTCAGCTCAGCTGAGTGTTGCACCAAACTGACTTCTGGTTGTGCATGACGTGCTTTACGTGCAAAACATCCTAATTACAGCCTCTCCTGTATGAGGTTGATGGAAAGATGAGCATCTGTGTTTTTGACGGTACCACTGGGATTTCTAAATACTAGACTTGCACCGTTTAAAATTTTTGTGCCGATACTGGTTAGCAGAGTGTTTGGATGGCCGATTCTGATTTCATTTTTTTCAAACCGCTTTACAGCACACAAGATATTGCAATATTTCCTATCTTTGTTTTATTAGAACATTTTAGCCATGATACAACCAGCTTTTCAATAATCAAAAACATTAATGGTCGGTGATAAGTAGTGTTTAACTTTTGATTGAACACTAAATTAAGACCCTCAGCGCACACTGCAGCACAATCAAACAGATGCGCAACTCAGAGCATCAGAAGTGTCTCTGACACCAGACTCAGAGCGGACCGGTGGAACTGGAAAATGCATATTTTACATCAATAAAATCTATTTTATCATTATTTTGAGTCACGTTGTTGAAAGAATTTAGTTGTCTGTGTTCAAGCAGGATAATAGCAGGTCTCCATTGTGGCTTTCTATTTCCTTGTCGGAGATTTTTTCTTTTCTAATTACTACTTATGTTTTTCAAGTGATTCCCAAATTTGTTTTTGAGTTGTGATATGCCAATTGCTTTTGGCGTGCATCTTCGGCACGCGGACACGCACCTCGCCTTCTCTCTTTTGATGTGTGTGCCTGAATGATTAAGGTGAGAAGCCGCCCATGTTTCACTTCCTCACATCGCCCAAGCCATGAGTTACACATGTGCGTGTGTGTGCTGCTGATGTTACACAATGTCAATCATGTGGCGCGCTGGGTGACCGGCGTTTTAAATCGGCATATTTTAGACTGACCGGCCACTCGCAGGTCATGGCGGATCACGTGAAAATCGGCCCGATTCCGAGCACTGCTGATTAATCGGTGCAAGTCTTCTAAATACCCTGGTATACCATGATACCAAAGATCAGAACATGGTCATATGAATCATTCTTGTATCAGACATTTATAACAAACAGTCATATCGGAAGATAATGACAGATGTTTAATTCACTGTTTAGCTTGGAGGTCTTCTTGTTAAACTGCAAACTGAACGACACTCCATTTCATCCTGATGAAAGCTGCTCCAAAACAATTGTCCATCAAGACTTTAATACAAGTGTAGAGTGCAGTCGTACTCTGTCTGCATGTTAATTTGATTTTCTCAAGGTTTTATTTTACATATATCTTTACACTTTGCTCTATAATGATTGTCTGACATCAGCAGGAAGCAATGAAAGTCCTCATAAAATGAAGAATGTGTTGTTATTGAAGACTCTGTTAGTCAGGACAGCTTCCAGAACGAATTTGCTGATGAAAATTCATAAGCCGTTTGAATCGTAGTGTAGCAGCCAGGATTTTGGGAGAAAGAAAAGTAAAACAGGGACTACAAAGGAGGACATATCTGGTTTGGTTACATCAGGCAGAAGTATTTTTATTCCTAAATTCTTCTTTAGAAGTGCTGCTTTACTTAAAAGCCACTGTGCAGCAGTTTTGACAGTATAAACGTTTTGAATTTAAGTCTTAATGAAATCCAATTTAACAGCTGCAGCCAGTTACTGTTATGGTTTTGTTGCGTTCCTGTGCCCACTGAATCAGTCTTCTGATTTAAAATATGATTCAACTGAGTGTTGTACACGTTAAGTCTGTATTACCTTTGTGATGTGGTGTAAAATACTTTGAGCAGCTTCACAACAGTAGATTTTGAGGTAATGTGTCCCGCTGGACTTCCTGCTGACGGCCGTTGCACTCATATTATTTTCTGGGTTAGCTCTATGAAAGCTTTATGGAGCTTTAATGTAAGACTTGGCAGCAGTACAAGCTGAGTGGGTGAGTGAAGGGTTCACTCCGGCCCCTTTGGGTGTTGTCCGCCCCGTCTCTGTCCTCCTGGCTAACTCCTCCTGAGACCTGGACATTGTAAGCAAATGACACAGAGTTTAAAACACGAAGGCCCACCACTGACGTAACACAGCTGGGTTTCCCTTCGCCGAGCCCGAGCTGTTCCTCCGTTTCTTTCTTGTTGGGTCCCAGGCAGCTGCGACTTGTCGTCTTGTGTGCATTTTTAATTCCTTCAGAGCTGTTTAACCATGGAGTACCTCGGTGGTGCCGAGCATCTGCTCTGTGAAGGGACTCTTCAGTGCATTTATCCCTCCCCGTGCAAAGAGCAAGGACTGGAGTGTCATCTAAATTTGATGGCAGCCTGCACTGTTGTTGCTCGTACCCAGGGAGAGCAGGAAAGTGAAAAATAGGTCCTTTCCTCGCTGTTTCTCTGTATGTTTGAAATATAAATGGACTCTGCTTTAAACTCGATTTTATAGTCTGTTTAATGCTGCTGCCTGAATGGGAGGATGAAATGGCTTTTGTTAATTAAGTCAGAGGAGGATTATGGTTAAACATGTTGTCAGGGTCAGTGAGGGAGCTAATTATGCGAGGTTTAGTGATGAGATGACTTCCTGTTTTCACTTCTTTGTTTGAGAGCTGTGCAATTATTTTTATGTCATCGTGTCTCTTTGTTTTCTTGTTTTCCAGAAACCTGCTGGACAGAGACACGTTCTCCAAGTCTGATCCAAGTAAGCCTTTTTGCTATCAAACACACACACACACACACACACACACACACACACACACACACACACACTGTAGCTCCCAGCAAGCCACACACAGCACACACCCAGTCACGTGCACATTAAATTCTGCAGACAAACAGAAATATCCACAGACAAACATCCACCACATGCAGGCAGATTTAAACTGTACCAACACAGGCATGCATGCACTACATATGGATACACACACACACAGAGACACAACCCCCCCCCCCCACACACACACACACACGCACATGCACACACACACACGCACACACACTGTGCCTCGCCTGTGTGAATCAGTAGGCATTTGCATATGTCAGGGGTCGTATTCGTCACTGTTCTCCCTCCCAACGTGAGTGAGGGGAACCAGATCATCCTCACACACAAACCAGCCACTTCCCTCCTACGGATTAAAGGACACACACACACAGACACACACACTCCTCACTCCCTTGACAGCAGGGGTTCAATTTGCCAACTGGTCCAGTGGTTTTTAAAGGCCCAGTCTGCAGTACAACAGTAATTTGCCTTGATAGAGAAAGGTAAAGTGCAGGATGGAAAAAGTTTTAAACGTGCAAGCTGAGTTCTCATTTTTAGAGAATGGTTTTGTCTCTACCGAACATGTAAACACCAGAGCTGGCTACCAAACCTTAGTTTGTTTTTTAAACTGACTCGTGTGACACAGCACATGGAAAACTGTTCAATACTAAAAGCCGGCATTTAATGTCAGGTGCAGAACGCTGAACGTGTCACACAGCTGATCAGCCACAGGGTCCACCTTCACTGCCACATGAGGTCATAGAATAGTCACCAAATATTAAGCTTTGATTGTTGATGCTGTCAGGTGGAACAGTGAGGTCGGTCCTCAGCACGTCCTGATCAACTATGCATGTTGTGGAAGACGGCAGGCTACGATTGGTCAATGATTGGTTGATTGAGTGACTGTCACCACCTGTAAAACTAGGCCTTGCTGATCAAATATAGATCTAGGTTTTTATTTTTACTGTACTGCCTATCACTCACCTACAGTGGTTTCAGAAACATATTTCAGTGCCCTTATTAGCTGTAAATGCAAGAGTTTGTGAACAGGAAGTAGGTGCCATATGCTTTCCCGCACAGTGAGAATGGAGGCAGAAAAACTGAGATCAAGTGATCAAATCTAAACCAAGATTCTTTTACTGCACAGTTTGTTTCTCTCTTCAGATGTTTTCAGAAACATGTGTCAGCTGCTGTTTAACTGTAATACCAGGTCGTTTCTTGTCAGCCGGCTGCCATAGTTTCAAATGAACGTGTTTGCATTAAGTCACGATTATTATGCTTTAATTAATTTCACACTATAAATGTGTAAAATCACATGAACACTCCCTATAGATCTTTAAGTTTCATTTATTTCCATGCCAACATGACAAAAATAAAATAGCAACAAAGAAAAGTAACCAAAAAGTAGTGTGTGGACTTTTACTACATGCCTCTTTGTGGTCCAGCAGTCTAGGTTTTTTCTAGGATGTGTGTGTCTTTTTGTTCTCTTTAAATTACAATTACACAACTAAATTGAGAGCATATCTCGTGCAGTGTTAATAATAAATGAAACAGACATCGTGCTGGAAGGACAAGTCCAACGTTTACTCAACACAGATGGGAGGAAGTAAAAGGAGGTAATACTAATGCTAAATGTTCACTGACTGAGGACCTTGAGAAGACATTATGTATATCTTCCACATTGCTCACTGACACTGAAACAGTCTGACAACTAAAAAAAGGATTTGAACTTGTAACAGTCGAATATATGAAATGTGTCTTTAACATGGTGTATACTGTGTCGCCTAGCAGCAACGTCATCAAGCAGCGCCTGTTATGATTTGAGTCTGTTGAGCGCACCCAGCGCTGGTCGGGCGTATACTTGTGTGCTCCTGCTTCTTCTTTTATCTCTCAACACAACAGTGAAGTTTTAAGTACGTGTGGCGACTATTTTGTTCATGTATGAAAATGTAGTAGCCGTACAACCGGGCTTGGCCTGGACGTGAGTTTCTGCCTGTCGTCTCACTCCAAAGAGCTACATGGACCCAAAACCATTACAACGTCATGCGTCAGTTTCATGCGTCAGTTTTGCAGTTTGTGTGCACACAAACTGCAAAACTACCCATCAAAAAAGTTTTTGAGACGTGCCTTAGCTTGTCACGTTGCACTGTAAGCCCAACTCGTATCATACCACTAAGCCATTAATTGCAAATGACACACTAACGTATAATTTTTAATTCAGTGTCACATTAGATAAATTGAGATTGACGTATTTTAACCCAGTTATTGTGCATTTACCTTCGCTTGCGCATGTAAAGCCGGATGGTCCCGCAGGTGTTGTATCTTGTTGCTCGTGTTTGATCCTTTGGGCGTGACTTTTTTGCGGCATGTTTTACAAACTGGAAAGCCGTCGTCAACAATGACCCCTTGGTCATTTTGCGATAGCCAAAATGATCCCACACGGCTGACTTATCAGTTTTTTTTGGGGGGGAAGTCTTCTTCATCCATACTTCATCACTCGGAGACACTGCTTGTGTAACTTTGTTTTCGTTCCGTGCAAGTTGCGCTGACATACTGTATATGGTTCTGCATCCCGGCATAATCTTTGGAGAGTGACGGTGTTGAGGAATCCTTGCGAATAATTAACCGTGGCGTTTAAAATCACGGTTAATGGTGAAATCAAGTAATCGTGACATCCCTAGTCCAGTGCAGCGCAGTGCATTCTGGTAGTGGTAGGTTTTCTACCTCTGGGTTAAAGCGTTCTTTTTCTCGGTCTTCTCTGGTGTTATTAAAAGAGCATCTCTCCAGTGGTGAAATACTTCTTTAATGACCAACTAATACAATACAGATTCTCAGAAGACTTTTTTTATTACTTGAATATTTTGTTTCAAACATTTACCCACTGGTGTGGTGGATCCTTCTGAAATTTACTTGCTGGGTGTCAGCTTCAGACCTTGGTTTTAATCCTCAAGTTAGTAAAAACTTAAAAAAAAAAAAAAAAAGTAGTGTTCGGTTATCTGAGCAAAAACTATCTTGTCAGGATGATTGTTAAAATTGAACCTCAGCCTGACTGAATGCTGAGAGCAGAACCTCTTATACTCATGCACACATGCACACGTGCACACGTGCACACACAAGCTTGAGGACTGTAAAGTAGTTCCTTGCTGTTTTCATCTATTGTGCCGGCTTTGTTTTCTGTAATGGACTGTGACAGTCCTCCTGTCTGTTAAAAGCCATCTAAAAATAAAAAACATGACAGGAAGAGAATTCTCTGAGTTATGATGAAATGGTAAATTACCCTGTATTCATCTGGGGTTTGGTTACCAGGCATTTTTTTTATCATCACCTTACTTCAGTCCCAAAATATTCCGCTCTTTGCCACCTGGGTGCTGCACACTGAACCCAAAGGTGTTTTAAGTGTTGGCCGGTGTGCGTGAACCCATAACTGATGAGCTCCCAGAATTGCGGATTGGACCTTTAAGTGTCAGACGGTGGGAGAGGAGGATGAGCATCCCCGCCCGCACCAACATTTATGCAAGGAGGCACTTGTGCTGCGTCCATGTCTCTGCTCTGCTGACAGCACTGGCCCCAGTCACACAGCATTAGACCACCTCAGCAGAGCCACACACACACACACACACACACACACACACACACACACACATCCAGGGCCTCGGGCAGGCTCACGCACCATATTCATATTAGCTTATAAAGCTAGACAACAATCCCGTGTTTTGTTCGTTTGTTTGTATGTGTGTGTGTGTGTGTGTGTGTGTGTGTGTGTGCAGTAACATGGACGTGCTTTGATCAGTGGGCTTCAGCAGATTGGAAAAGGGTGTTTAGCAGACGGGAGCGTTATCAAAGTACACACCGTCAGTATCTCCTACATTCAAAACAGAGATAGTGTTGGCCGTGTTATTGTCAGGGTTTTTCCTCATTATCAGCCCGTGAATAAAGAGTTGACGGCGGTACGAATGGCGAGGATGCATCGCTATTTACGGGCGTGTGATTGATGTATTGCTATCCCCGCCCGCACAATAACGCAGAGACCGTGTGTCATCTGATGCTTCATTGCAAGAAGCAGCTGAGCCCAGGCCCGCTGCACGCCACCCACAATGCAACATATACAACATCCAGACTGACAGCATGGCCGCCGTCGCACCAGACGCAGGGTAATTAGGACATTTGGTTTTTTTTTTTGTGTTTGTACTCAAAAACAGTGTGACATTTTCAACACGGCCTCGAGTCGCACAAACAAAATGTTGGTAATAATATAGTGTATCTGTGCGCAGCAGGAGCTTCGCTCTGAAAGATGGAAATGTCAGTTTTCAGAGGAGAAAAAGTGGGATTCATCAGATAGGATGATTTTCACACACAGTCACAACTGTTAATGAAGCCATGATTAAATCAGTCATGTTACTTCATCAGTCGGTGGTAGCTCATACATTAAGTCAGGCATAAATTTACAATTAATTAATGCTGTAATTAATGATAATGCAAGTCGCCTCAGCTGAGGGTGTTGCCTTCATAATCAGATGACACAAGTTGCACTCAGGTTCTTTTTTTAGAGTGTCTGATTGCATCAGGTGTTTTTTTTGTCCCTAAGACCCTGATATAGAGTTTTTATACAACATATAAATAGTGTTTTCTTCCCTTTGCGCTTCAGTAGTTGTGTCTCCATCTCCCTCTTTTTATGAAAAATAACGAAAATATAGAAAAAGTTTTTACGCTTCGGTAGAGGTGGAAATATTGGTGTACTGATAAAGGGTAAAGAGTGGTACAAATTCAGCAAATAAATGATGATGTACAGTCATTTCATAGGCCGCTGCAGGCTCTCTGTGTTTTGCTGAAAGGCGAACATGTCAGAACTCCTCCAGGAGCACAGAGCTGTAATATTTCAATCAGAAGAGACAGGAGAGTGAAGTAAAGATAATATTCCATACAAAATTTGAGTGAATAGCTTAACAGATGATTTGTGCTGATTAAGATTTAACAAAAGTCTTTGGACACGGGGGGAGATATTTTGTGATCGAGGACATCTGAGTGGCAGCAAGATAAATCCCTCTATGGAGTCCAGACAATGGTTGTGGCTGATGACTCTGAGGATGATGAGGCTGATGAATCTGTAAAGACTCTGCAGTGATGGGAAGGTGGAGGGTGCACACGACTGCAGCAAGAAAGATCCGTATTTAAAATGAGGAGCAGAGAGATGATAGGCTGACAGAGAAGGTGTGTCACTCACTGTGCTATTAGTTGATCGTTAATCAGCTGATGACTCTTCTGAGAGCCCCGGACAATGACAGCTAGAGATAAAGATTGACCATGTGTGTGAGGAGCAAATGGCAGCCTTACAGCCTGAGCATGAAAAGTGTTTTCTTCCTGACTGAATTTTGGCTAGAGCTTCATTAGTTGTCCAACATTCTCTCTATTATCACACATCCATTATTTTCCTTTGTTTCAGGGTTTGACTTAATAATGTCATCTCGTCATGAATCTTTGGTCTGAGCTGGACTTTACAGATCAGTGTGTCTGTAACCACTGAGCTATAAAACCTGCCCAGCTCACCAGCCGTGATGTGCATCCCCATGGATGCTCTTCCACCAACACAGACCATCTTAGTGGATACTTAGCACTCAACATGAGCTAACAGGTCATGTGTTTGTATTTTTTCATTTTCTTTTCCTTTTTAGTGCTTTTGTGTGACCAGAGAGGACAAAGACACACAGAGGTTGTTGTTGTTGTTGTTGTTGTTGTGGCCTTTCAGAGTTGGCGATCATTGTTGCTCAGGTGGAATGGGTTGGAAACGGGTCGCTCTGCCTTCCTCATGAGGCGTTTTTTTAAAAGATAATTCCCAAAGGATGGAGCTCAGATTACAGCAGTAAATATCACCCATACCAAACAGAGCAGTGTGTCGTTTGTGAATGTAGATATCAGAGAGAGGAGAGACGATTATTAAACAGATGAAGTGCAGATTGATATCTTTACTGCATTTGTTTCAGATGTAGCAACTAGATTGGATTTCACCCACTCTTTCTAAAACAAGTTGTCTTCCTAACGTTGTGATTACTGAGTAGTTTCAAAACATAGATGAACTAAATCAGGTTGCAAAATATTCAAGACCTAAATAAGGTGTAAAACTGCAGCACCGTCCAATCAGCTAATGCTATATAAAGTAAATGTAGCGTCATGAACTGTAACACAGGATAAATCGCCAAAAAGAAAATTAGGTGTCAATCAGTATCTTATATTTTACTGCTAAGCCTTTGTAAATGAAGGTCTGACTTCATGTTTTAGTTTTACATGTGCCGGTGTGCTCGATATCAGCATTGTTGCCACATATGGATTTTCTATTTTCTGGGCTGGACTGTTCATTAGGAGTGCTGGATAAGAAACAGAAACTTAGTCATTCATTCATTCATTCATTCATTAAAAAATAGAGAGCTTTGTCTCCTCAAATGACAGCGGTGTTGTTTCAACTTGCTGCAGATGAAACCAGCAGTGTTCCCATAGAATCATGCACCCTGCGATCCAGAGCCAGATCTAAAAGTTTGCATTAACTTGCCTCTTGCCTCTGCCTCTTGCTCCTCTAATCCATCAATCAGCTCTGATCAAACTGATCAACTGATCAGTTTTCCACCCCGCAATTCAAACTCAACAAACTGCTGCTGAGGAAAAAAAATACATTAAGAGTTCTGCCTTCAAAGGGATGCACCCACATGAAAAATATCCAAAGCATATGTTCAGCTGATTTTTGGCAGTAAGTTATTGTTTTCTTACAATGTTTAAGGATGTCAAAGTCTCCTCCTGCTCAGAAATGTGGTTTTCTTCTGTTTATGTTATCTAAAATGTCTAAACTCCACTTTACTGACTCGTATCAGAGCAAAGGTGTTTTCATATTCCTCTACTGAAGGGGGCGATATCTATGCATTTCCCCAAAATCTGAGATTCAAATGTGCACCAGGTGAGCTGGATTACGCACTGTAGGGACTTGCTCTATACTTTAGCCACTGCTGGCTGCTAATTGGCTGAAATTGGACGTGTACTCAGAAATGATCCCCGGTCATTACCAAAGGTTTAAATCATCATATGTAATTGTCTCACAAGTGTCCGTAATGTCCGTTTAACTTCTAATAAGCTTCAACACAAAGTTCAATAAATACAGACACATAAATCTCAATCTGAGCACAGATGAAAACTGTTTGCTTCCCTCACCTGTGCCTAATGGTCTGAACTCAAATACACCATGGTCTGCCTCAGCCAGTGACAGATTCAGACCTGTGGGAAACACTGAACTAATAAAAGATGCTAACGACTCTGACTATCTGATATGTCTGATAATTGCTCACCAGAGGCCCAACGATACGATATTATCATGATACTGAAGTCACAATACAATATTATTGTCATTTCAAACATATTGCAGTTTATTACCTTTTTTCACCTGCAGATTACGTCAACAAAGGAAAACTTTGTCAACATCTCTTATATCTAATGAGATAAAGTTTTCAGTCTGTTCACCTCACCTTGAATACAAAGATTTTGTTATTCCAGTAGGCTACCAAAAATTTGTATTTGTAATAATTATGTTATATAATAAAAATATCAAGGAGTCCAGTGTTTCCGCTACATTCATTTAGCAGTGGCGGTGGGATAAGTGAAAAGCAAGGCCGAATAATAGCGGCGTGTTTTGATAACGCAATCAAACAGCGTGTGGTGATGGAGTAAAATGTTGGCAGTGTGGCGATATTTTACTCCGTCCATCACCGCACTCGCATTTGCGACTAAAAATAGTTTTGTGCAGGCAAAATAAATCATTCAGCACGCTGTGCGAGTACAGATTTCAACCAGCAGCAGAAACGAAACGGCAAATCCCGCCGGTTGTGGGTTGAACGGGGGTCACAGACACGGACAGGAATACGTATTCCTGTCAAATACGGCGGCGCATGATAACGATTTACCAGCGATGGAGAAGTCCGGCTCCAGGTGAATAACTTGTTGTCATGACTGCCCAAAAGTACCTGAACAGCCGAGCCGTGGCGGCAGACAGTATGTGGCGTATCAGAAGAGAAACGAGCCGTTCACATTTCTCTCTTTGTGGCAGGTAACAGTCCACAAACCTCACCACACTTTAGGGACTGTTCTTTACTTATGAAGGGACTGTCAGGGGAGGAGGGTGGCTGGTTGATTTTTATTTCATTTATTTATTTTATTTTGATCCCCCCTATGTTAATCACTTATTGATGCTGTTTTTGAAGTGTGAATAAGTCGATAAGCAGTTTATTCCATTGAAATATCATTGATGTATTATAGAAAAGTGATTTATCTTTTTATAAATGTCGTTGATTTTGGTGCAGGACAGACTCCACATCTGGGTCTGACTGAGGCTCAAACATGTACGTTAGCCATCTTGATGCACGCTGGTCTTTCAACGACCGACAAAGCAGTAGTCTGACAGCTGCAGACCTGCTTCCACACTGCTTCCAGTGCGTTTTCAGTTTTCTTTTTACTTTTTATGTGGAATAAACCATATATATCCATATATTAAATATAAATGGAGTAAGTAGTATTTCTGCCTGCTTTAAAATGTGTCTGGAGGAGAACTTAAACTATGATTTAATCATGTTAACACACGTCCATCTTTAGCATTTCCACCATTCCACTGACTTTTTCATGATGTAAACATTTTACCAGTTGAAACAGATTTCTGAGTGTGTGGTCCCGGGGGTTTCAGAGTTGTGAGTGGCTGCCATGTGACAGATGTGTGTGTGAATACAGTAAAGGCTGCTAGAATGCAAATTAAATGTCATTTTAGTGCCAGCTGATTGCCTCGCCGTGTTTTCACTGGTGGTCCGTAATCAAAAAACACTCCAAGACTTCCGCGGACGGAGACGCTCGAATGTCACTAAGGAGGACTTTCTCTTCCACCCACACAAACACTCACTCACCCCGTCCCCATCCTCCCCCTCCCTCCCTCCCTCCCTGCCTCCCCAGCCCCTCTCTCAAATATCATCATGCTGCAAGGCAAAGTTCTAGTGACATTTAATTAGGGAGTTTTCCTCTCATGTTGGGGTCCGGGGAAAGAACACGCTCTCAGCAGACTTCTCAGTGTTTTTTTTTTGTCCACCGTTAAATACTCTTCAATCAGTCTAACCCTCTCTTGTTTCTCTCCTCTCTCTGTTTCTAATTCAACAGTTTGTGTGCTGTACACTCAAGGAATAGCCAACAGGGAATGGAGAGAGGTGAGTACAGGGGCCGAGGTGTGGGGGAATCATTTACAGTATAACCACTGAAAGCTTCCAAGGAGCTTAAATGGCAGCTGCCTTCAGAGAGTCATATCGGAGGGATACAATAAGTTTTTGGGCGGGCGGCCTGTGAGCCAGCTGACAGTATCTGATCAGTGATAAGAACATGAAAAGTAATGCTGTTTTTGTTACCGTCAGAAATGCAGGGTAAAGTCTTTTGGATCAATGTGTTGGTCTTAATTTATCACATTTAACCCAGCGTGCTGAGCCAATCACACGCAGACATCTGTTTCCAGAAGGTTTTTGATGACGTTGCTTTATCTTCTTGGATTTATGTTAAAGTGTTTGTGTGACAGAAACAGATTCAGTGTGTGTAAACCAGAGGTCTTTTCAGGTCCTCTTAGTTCCCAGGAAGTGAGACTCAGGACTGGTGTTGTCTTAATTATATTTATGGTGTTGGTGTTCTCTCTCTGTGTTGGGGCTGATTGCATTTTGGAGCAGGCCTAATTATCCTCGGGTCTCTCTCAGATCAGCAGCCTGTTCCACTAAAGAGATTTTGTGAGCACTGCGTACATGCAGATTGCAAAAAGGGCAGCGTCATGTTTGACAAATAATTGATGCTTGCAAATTGCAGATTCATTTTTGGGTCCTACAGGGTCACACGCGTTGTTTTAACGAGTGCCAAAATGAGCGGGACAAAGTGTTCTCACTTTGCTAATTGCAGCTTACATGTTGTAAATTCTGTGAAAAAAGCTCCAGGTCTGGTTTTTTGAAGAATCTGTGCAGCCTCAGGATAGTTTTCCCGTGACTCTCGAATAGATTCAGGATGTATGAAGTCCCAATATCCTTCTGGCTACAGAGCCAGTATCAGTCACTCTTTAACTCTAATTGAGTAACTAAGTGAGCACGTAAAGTGATTACTCATGTAATCATTTCACGTGCACACAAACCAAATATCAGCCCTGTAAAGCTGTAATGTTCATCTTAAACGGGCACTGTGGAGGAATTTCTCCCATCTAGTGTTGAGATCATGTATTGCGTTCAAACAGATAGCCCACACTAGCGCCTCACTGTTTCTTGCAACAACGGTAGCTGCTGTGTGCCAAAAAAGCTATGATAACACTGATGAAACCATGTCATCCGATACTATCACACGCAAGTTAACAAACCCCCTCCTCACCATGCTGGATGTGTTTACAATGTAGGACTGTTGGGGCGGTGTAAATCGAAACAAACCCATCACGTCCGTATTTCTCAAGTATGTCCCTGTACGTACCTGTATTTTCAAGATGGTGCACGTACATGATGAGACACCGGTCGCAATGTTGTGTTCACACTGGGAGCAAATAAAACAATTCACAGCAGTGAATTACATTTAAATTCAGTGTAAAGATGCAAGTAGATGTGAATTCTTGCATAGCGGCACGATGGACACGATGGATACGAATTAAGTGGCGCTGGATTAAGTGGCGCTGTTAAAGAGAGAAGCACAACTTCGCTCTTATGAGAGTTGAAAAGTCTGAACTTCAGTGACTGATTCGTGCCGTGACAGCCAATCAGCATTGAGATCCTCTGTGGACGTATGACGCTGAGGACATAACACAGGAAGTTCACTCCGCGATAAAGCGATTTCATGCACGTATGACTTGAGTTACTTGCTTGATGAAGAGAGTCAGCACAAAATATCCTAGCCTTCAAACTTAAAAATTCGCATTTGGTTTATGTGAACACGACATGAGATGTAAACGGTTGTTGTTTCAGCTTGTCAAGAACAATTAGCTTTTAGCTGTAAAGTCTCTGTGCTTGTTGAAAACGTGATATTGGTGGATGAGAGACTGTGGACAGAGCAGACTGAAATGTATCACTATAAAGTCATTGTTTACACACAACATGTCTTGTCTGTTGACCCGTATTTTCTTTGAAATCCAAAATATTTCCACAATGCTGATTTATTCCCGAGTAAATAACGTTATCCTCGTCATCTGTCTCTCGGCTGCTCGCCGCTATCTGCCTGCCGCTGTTTGACAGTGACACAGGATCATTGAATTGATGTGTTGATCCACATCGATGGATCATTACACCCCTAACAAGTAGCTACAAGTTTCAGCTGGTTCAGTGGTGAACCTTTGATCTGAAGTCGGCTTTAGATTCAGCTCATCAGCGCTTTGAAAGAGGAATAATATTAGACATGAAGCATTTGATATGCAGCATGTTGGCATGTTGTTAGGTTTTGTTTTTTTAACAACAGTGTAATTTTTAATGTCTGATATACAGGACTGTTATTTCTTACATTATGTAGGGTTTTTCACTGGTGTTTTTCCAGTTTGTGGACTGACTCTTGGAGCTGCTAATCAAACATCACCCTCTCATCTCTCCTCTAGTTTGGACGGACAGAAGTCATAGACAACACCCTCAACCCTGACTTCGTCCGCAAATTCATCCTGGACTATTTCTTTGAGGAGAGGCAGAATCTACGCTTTGACCTGTGAGTTAACAATTGACTTATGCGTGTTGCTGTATGTGTGTGTGTGTGTGTGTGTGTGTGTTTATTGTGCGGGCGTGGGTGCCGCTCTGTGTGGAGCAGAGTCGAGCTAAGACTGAAATATTCATGGTCTGTGCAGAGGGAGATGTAAGACTTCTCCCTTTTAAATAAAAGACAGGTTTTCCTGCCACTTTTTCCACCAGTGTTTCCATGTGAATTCATCTCATTCATACAATGCTTTGAGACAAAATAGGGCCACGCTCACACAGTGAATCACACACTTGGCATTTTGTGATGATTATGATCCATTTTCAGTATCGGTCATTTCTCCTCAGTATCCATTAAAAGACAAGTTTGTCCTCACAGTTGGATGTAAACAAGATCTTCCAGCAAACAGTCACACGACCTACAAAAGTCGGTTCATTTTAACTGATGAAGACTTTGAACTCCTTCCTCTGTTAATTGTATTTTTATCAAGTATTTTCCAACATTTTTTTATGAATTTGTTTTTGGCTGCTCTGCAGTGCAAAATAAGCTCTTATGAAAGAAACAAACAACCTCGTTTCAGCAGCAGATGCAGGAGATTGCTCGGTCTTAATCCTTTTAGACCTAAGTGCGGCTTTTGACACAGTTGATCATACAATTTTAATTGACTGCCTTAAGCACTGGGTGGGTATCTTCTGGGTCAGCACAGAGTTTTCTTAGACTTCAGCGCTCAAGCAGAACTTGCTTTGTTAAAACACAAGATTCTTTAACTACTACAGCAGACAACAAACACCTCAGGGGTCCCTCAGAGCTCATTTTGAGGCCCCATCATGTTCTCCTCCATTTTATTTTGTGATCATATAGGCAAGACAGTAACAGAATCCTGGTTTATGGTTTGATAGAGTTTGATCTGAGGTTTAGAGAGAGAGGGGCAGTTTCTCCCTTGATTAGCTTCTATAGTCTTGGTGTCCATGGTGGCAACAATCTGTAGTTTGAGCAACCGTCCCGGAGAGGGTGAATATTTAGCTGCTGGTGAGATGGAGGGAAGTTAACCACAGTTCATTTCACATATGACCCACATGGTTTTGACACAAAGCTGGTTGAAAATCAGGGAAGTGTCCTTAATAATGTAAAGTTGTTGTAAAGTTTCTTTTTGACATAAAGTCAAGAACATTTAACTTTCATGGTTTAATGGATATCTTTGATGTTGGCTCTAAAACAGTGGTCCTCTGTTGAGCAGTGAGCGAGGTTTGAGGATGTCACGGTCTTGCGGTCAAAGACAGCCTGGGGTAAATCTGACAGTGTCAGAAATTTGGGATGACCATCTCACTGTGTGAGTGCTGTTAACACCTATGTCTACTAACCAACCAATAGAAATGCAGCATGAAATGACGCACTGATCAACGCTAAACCCAAACAAACAGACGGGTTTAGACAATATATTCTTCTGACATTTTATTATATATTTTTTGGACATCTTGTTAAAATTTATTGGCCATTTTATTGATGCTTTTCAGATATTTTTAGTAACTTTTTTCTCAACATTTCAATAATATTTTTCTGATGTTTTATAAACATGTTTTAGGCCATTTTATGAATATTTGTCAGACATTTTCTCAAAATTTTTTCGACCATTTTATTTATATTTTTTGGACATTTTTACTTTTTTGACATTTTAATAATAATTTTTGAACATTTTATCAGCATATTTTCAGATATTTTATAAATATTTTCAAGAGATTTTATCAACTTTTTTTTTCATTTTAATAATGTTTTTCGGACATTTTCTCACTTTTTTTTTGGAGATTTTATTTAAAAAAAGTACAAATCCAGACATTCAAACATCTTATTAACATTTTTTCAGGCATTTTATAACTTTTATTAATGATAAGAATAATTGTATTAGTTATATTAACCTCCATGTTTTGCTTCACAGTTGGAGAAGTAATAACCCTGCAGCATCCTTGTGCACTCAGTATATGAAGCTGTTGTATTGTACGTCGTAGCTTGTGATTCATTAGGCGCTGTCATCGCACAGTCTGCTGCTGATGTCGTACCCAAGTTTATTAGATCCATGTGGCACCGTGTAGCTGCACTAAACTTATCAGACTGATAAAGTCTCTCCGTCTGTCGGAGGATTAAAACAGAAAAGTATTTATTTTAGCTACAAACTGAATATTAACATGTTGTCAGGACCACATCAGAAACACCTGGATTTGGAGTCATGCTTGTGTTAAAAGTTAAAAAAGTCATATTTCCCCATGAAGCCCTAAAAGTCGAGCTGTCGGAGTAATTATGATAATCTGTATTTTCCTCTATTGTTCCAGCCTCACGCGTTTTCCCACGAGAGCTCATGAAATATGCAACCGCTCTTTTGTTTGTTTACTTGTTGGCCTGTTGGCAGCCAGGAACACACGCTGCTTACAAGCTGTGGGAGGTCACACTGAAGGTCAAGGAAAGACGCTTGCTGTTGGTCCTGTAGGGCTGTGTGTGTGTCCGTGTGTGGGTGTGTCCATGTGTGTGTGTCCATGTGTAGGCAGTGTATTGTGTTCACACTGTACAAACAGTCTGTGTCTGATAATGTGTGTGTGTGTGTGTGTAGGCCTGTACCTCAGCATGTAGGCATGTAGATATACAGAGGGATATTTGTGTGTGTGTGTGTGTGTGTGTGTGTGTGTTTGTGCGGCCTGGCCAACTCCCTGTAGGGCTCTTTGTGAGTGGGTGAGCATCAGGCCCCGTTACTGTCTGCTGGGCTGATGGCACTACGATCACTCGCAGCGAGGACATGGCTAACACACACACGTACGCACACACATACGCACACACACACACACACACACAAATGTCTGCCTTCAGAAAAAGAACAAAATCTCCCAAACACACACAAAGGGGCGATGTACATTAATCCACATTTAAACAAATGTAAATGCACTTGAACTGAATCATCAGCAGTTCCTTTGCCAGATGTTAACAGGCTTCTGAGGATAATGAAAAATATACAATATGAAGCATACCATACGTGTGATTTAATTTATTTCTCAAAAAAAAGTAGAGATGTACGGACACACTTTTTCTTTCCCGATACCGATTCCGACCCTTGAACCTTAGGTATCTGCTGATACCTAGTAACGATCTGATACCGTTGCCTTGATAAAGTTAATGCATGGCACCGTCATTTCAAACTCAACACTTCCTGAGCTTGTTTCAAATTAAAATGACCTCGGCTGACAGAATCCCTCAATTTTCTAAATAGGCTTTTATTGTGAAACATTTGCAGGAACTTGTTGTGGAGAAATCAGTGACTTTAATATTTACGTACGGTACTTCAGATGTAGCTCCTGCCGTGTGCTGCCGCTTTTAGGTGACTACAACAACATTTCGTCTGGCACATGAACAGACACAGTGTCTCAAATAATAGTAAAAGTAATAAAAATAGGACAAGAATAACCAAGTGGAGCGGAGCAACGGAGCTGCTTTTCTGAAGCAAAACAAAATTTTACGTGTTCTAAAAAAAGAGAAAACATAGCATGTCCTGCGATATGACTATCGCACATGTGTGCATCGCGATGGCGATGTTCAAACGATAGCGTGCGTATGCATAATGATGTGAGGCATTACGTGGTATCGGATTGGTCATAGGCTGTACTCGCCGATGCCTGATGCTGCATTTTAGGCAGTATTGGAGTCTGGATCTGGAGAAATCTCTTTTTCAGGAGCATCCTGACAGAGACAGGTAGCAACGTAAAGTTAGAGACAGACAACAGAACAAAAACAAAAGATAAAAAATATACAGCTCTAAAACACAAAACGAGATTACAGAGAGTCTGTTAATATATGCTGTAAGTAGGGGTGTGAATCTCTAGGCACCTTATGATTCAATTCAATTCCGATTCCGAGGGCAACGATTTCGATTATAAAACGATTCTCGATTATAAAACGAGCCAATAAGAAAATTGACACTAGATATTGAAAAACATTATTGTAATAAAACTGGGAATACATATCCAGTGCATACAAACTGTATTACTTACTGTGGTTGAGATGACTACACTCCACCAGTCTCCTCCGGTCCACCCTCCTTATCCACAAATCTCAACGGCACTCTCCTGTCCCTCATCGACCTCCTCGACATTTCTCCACCAGTATTTACAAAACTATAACTGACTATAACTATCTATGAACTATAAAAACACGAATTAATGTTAAAAAAAAGACGAACGATGGCAAAACTACGAACTATGGTGAAAACATGATGAAAACACGGCAAAAAGCACCCAAAAAACACGGCATAAAAACAAACTCAAAAGCTCTCAAAAAAACACAAATACTATTATTTAATAATAATAATAATAAAAGATGAATTATTAATTTTATTTTCGATTTTTTGCTTAATGCACAGACATAAATATTCTGAAATGTTAAAGACATACAACACTGAGGTAAAAAGACACAGAGTACAGTGAAACATGTGCAGAGTTTCCTCTCGGCCTCTCATGTTGAGCTGCAACATGCACACACACATAGATTTCTCAGATTTCTCCCAGAACCAGCGGTGACCCTGCTCTCCTCTGTCCTGAGGTCTGAAAGTCTTTTTACTGTAGCTCCTCACCTCCTCCACCTCCCCTCACTCCCACTCAGCGCCTCACATCCCTTCAGGACATTCATACAGCCAGACAGCAGCGAGCACCCCGCAAACCGCCAGCAACCGCACTGCTGCTGAACCATCCCCTGCTCTCTTTACCCAAAGACCCCAAAGCCACGACACACTTTGCTTCCTCTGCTGCCATCCGTGCCTGGAAATCCTGTTAACCCCCATCTCACTGCGGGCCATGTTCACTGCTCCTCTTTTCTCCCCTTTATAAACTGAAACATGAGATGCTCAGTGAAGCCAGTGGAAGCCCCTCAGGGTGGATTGTTGTCTAATCAAGTGTGGCAAATTGGATCAGAGCTCAAAAAATGACATGAAAAATCCTCCCAAAGGAATAAAAGGAGAATATAGCTGTATTAACTCTGTATTTATTTCACTGGTTTGGAGATTTTTCTGCCAGAATGAGCCAGAGTATCAGATATCAAGAATCAGCTCCATATATTAAAATGTATAAAAACTTTATAGTCATAAAGAAATGCTTCATTTTTGCATAAACATTTTTGTGGAAACAAAGTGAATGTTGCTCAGTACGTATATGCTCTTTGTAGTATATTGGCAGATAGATAGATAGATAGATAGATAGATAGATAGATAGATAGATGGGTAGATAGATAGATAGATAGATAGATAGATAGATAGATAGATAGATAGATAGATCGATAGATCGATAGATGGATAGATAGGCAGATAGGCAGATAGGCAGATGGATAGATAAAGGCCTGTCTCTATTAGAGGCCTGGTCTGGTTGCCAAGCATTTCATTATTATAGAAGTTCCTTGGCTGTATAAAACAGGTTGTTGGCTACCCACTGGAGTTAACATTAGTGAGCTCACAGGTTGTGCATACAAATATAAATTTGTTAACTGTGTCAGTATTGAAACTCTACACATCGTTAGCTCAGTTCAGTTCATTAGACTGAGACCACGAGCAAGAAGACATTAATTCTCTCAGATTAATCGGCCTGGTAAACAAGAGAGATGGAAGAAAATTAAAAGGCTATGTTAGACCAAATGACTGTTTCATAATTGATTTGTTATTGGAAGTCTAATTTTTAATACTGTAATATTCAGACTAGTTTATATGAACAATTTGATTGTATTTCTTTGTCTGTGCTGAGCAACAGTTTTGTGTGAGAGGAATTTAAGGCCCGTCTCATATATAGGCCTGATGACTTCAGTGATTTAGGCAAATAAAACCCCGGGCTACTAACTAAGGTTTTACAATATGTGCAAAGCATCCCTAATAACTTAGAATATAGAAAATATAAAATGTAAAATGTGTCTGTATCTGTAGACACACAGAAGACTGTAGTTGTACATTAAAAAGTTTAACATGCAGTGTTACTCATGCAAAAACTCAACAAGAAATGAGTAAAATAACAAACATGTAACCTGTGCATGATGAAATTGATCATGCATTTAATTTTATCTTTAAACCAGGAAGAAACACAGAATACCTTGTTGTTTATGACTAATTACTGCACTGGAATCCTCTCTGTCAAAAACATGTCACAAATAGACATAGATAACTCAACCTTAAACTCAGTCATACTTTTTTTTGGACAAGCACCAGCAGAGGTCAAATGTATTTAAAAACAAAAAATTCATTTACATTTGAATTGTTGAAAAAAATCTGACCATTATTCTGTAAGAAGGTGAGATCTGAAAAATGAGTCAAACTATTGGAGAGTTCATGCTTATATATCGACAGAACAGTTTTTATCACGTCTCATGCAAATATTTATTACATAACATTCATCTGTAGGGCTGAACAATGTGGGAAAATAATCTCATGACAGTTTCTTCAGTATAATCTGTCAGGACCAATCAGACCACCGAACTTGTGTTAATAACACAGTGGTGCCGCGTCCCGTATCTGCAGCTGTGGAGGTTTTATGAAGGTTTCATAAAGCTGTTAGGAGACGGAGCTCAAGTGTCAGAGAGCTGTCAGCTGTTGTTTGCCCGCCTCTCTGGCCTCGTTTGTTTGTGTGCCAACGTTAGTCATCGTTGCCCCCCGTTACACACCACACACCACACACACTGCAAGACAGACAGCACAGGACCAACAGAAACCTTGTCTGGCCCAGTGCTCATGCAGAGTGATGTCATCCACGTAAACACACAGTCACTCACTCATGAGGCGCCGTGGGGCACGCGCTCCTGCACACGTGTGTGTTTGTAGGTGTGTGTGAACATGTGTGTTTGTAGGTGTGGTGAATATGTGTGTTTGTAGGTGTGCGGGAACATGTGTGTGTTTGTAGGTGTGCGGGAACATGTCCAGCTGAATACACTCTTGATACATGTTTACAGTCAGTCAATAGTTTGGTTGTACTGATTGTAGCGTTGTAATTTTACAGTGTTGGTTTAGTGTGTGTTCATAACATGTTTTGGTGGAGCGGTCCCTCCTCTCTCTCTCTCTCTCACTGAGGTTTTCCATGTGAAGGTTATTTTAGGGGAGTTCTTCCTGCTCTGGTTCGAGGGTCAGAGGTCAGAGGTCAGAGGGTGGTGTGTCTGCGCAGATTGTAAAGCCAACTCTGGCACATTTGTGATTTAAGATACTGGGCTGTATAAATCAAACTGATTCGACGTGACTGCTGTACATCGTATACATATATCAGTAGTATGTTTCCCCCCCGCTCCCCTCTGTCCCCCGTCCCCTCCCCTCCCCCGCTGCTCTCTGTGTTTGGGTCTCGTTATTAAATAAGTTTATATGAATCATTTATGAACATTTGGTAGTGACAGAAGCAAAGGGCGAATAGAACATGAAGCGCACCTGTGCATTTTGCCTTTGGCGCGTTGCGTAACAGCAGCGTGTTTCCTTGCTCTTATGGAATAACATTAGGAACGTCTCTGTATCGGAGGGCCCCCCCAGCCCCCTCCTGTAGTCACACACAGCGTCTCCCACTTGTGTCAGCAGGCGCCTTATCGTACATGGCATGCTGTCTGTAGAAAGAAACGCTCAGGCTTTCCCTTTTACACACTCGGCTGCACGCTGCTGCACACACACACACACATATTGACGCACACCTGAGAGGCCCGGAAAGGTGACGGGTTATGGGGAGTAAATAAAGCTGGATAAATTGCTCTCCAGAGAAGCGAGTGGATCACATGGTTTGCATGATGTTACTTATGGGTTTGGGTGAATGCGTCTGCACAGGATGGACGAGTGTGTCAGGCTGTGACTATTCTGTAGACCCAGCAGTGCTGTCAGGTGAAGTCGGGGAAAAATCTACTTTTTCAAATTGGCAACGGAAAGCTGTGTGGACAGGAAGAGAAAATGTTGTATGTTTTAAAGGGGAACTCTGATTACAGGAAGTGTTTCTGCACAGTGCTGCACAATTATGGCCAAAATCATAATGCATGCAAGGAGCTTCAGCCCTCTCCCCCATTACGTCCAATCACATGTTTTCTACCTCGTGTACAGACAATGCATTTACATTATAGTTTAATAAGGGGATTGGATCAATCCATAATTTATACATAGAAGATATTTGCATCTTCCTCTCAGTTGGCCCAGATGTATCATCTACATAAGAACCATTTATTCCGTTACCTTCAAATTTCGAGCTTTGAAAGAAACACATTGAATTAATTTGCTAATAATCCAGCAGAATCACATATCTACCGTATCCTTGAATTAAACTCAGATCGTAGAGGATTGATGTCCCTGATATACGAGCTCATTAATGATGTTAATCCACACTCTTGAAAATATAAAAATGGCCTGGCACTCTTGGAACAGCTCTAACAGACGATCAATGGGACTCCATCTTATACTAGATGCATACATTACCACATCCTCTCAACATAGCCTACGTAATACAACTGAAAGTGGTTCATAGAGCTCATCTTACTAACACTAGACTGACAAAGTTATATCCAAATGTTATGCCATTGATATAGAGGCCAGCCAGCTTCCAAACTTCTGAACAAGTATATTTAAAGCCTTTAGCAAGATGTTTGAAACCTAAATGGACCCCAACCCAGTGTGCACACTTTTTGGTCTAACTCTGAAGCAATCCCGTGCTATATTACCAAATAAAGCCTACGTGGTTAAAGCTTTAGCTACACTCCTGGCACGTTCATTTGATGTGCAGCAGAGTTTTCTCTGAGCAAAGCATTTTAAAAGTCAAACTTATCATGTTCATTGAATTGTTAGAAGCCAGAATCTTAAATTTGAATAATTGTGCAGCCCCACTACCACATATGTGAGAAAATAAGAATAAGAGAATGTGTGGCATAAAAAATAATAAGGCTGCTGTCAAAAAATTTCATTTTCACCAAAAACAAAATATAAAAATCATGATGTAATTTTTGTTGTCGTCTGTACCTGATGAGCATGTGCCCTTATGTTTGGATTATGATTCGTAGGTTGGGTCATCTCTGCAGCACCACAGCGCTTTATTTATAACATCATGTTATGACACATTTTACCTCCAAATAGCAGCTCCTTAAATTTGGATATTGCTCTTGGCCATATTACAGTTTTGATAATATTTTGATTAATTTTGCAGCCCTGAGAATATGATGTCTTTGATGCATCAACTTTTTAAAAAATATCCATTGTAAGTCTGACAGTGTTAAAATACAGGAGTTGAATGATGAAGTCTGATTTTAATTTTAATTCAGGTATTTCTCTGAGTTTTGTCTGAGAGCGACTGTCACAGACTGAGGACATAATGTGGTCTTACAGATTTTTAGAGGTTGCGTGTAAAACAAAAGTAGTAAATAATCCTACAAACCAGCAAACTGAAATGCCCTATATGTTTTATAATCTCTATTTATTGCTATTTGAACTTATTTGTATGAACTTGTTTATTTCAGCTCTGTGCTGTAGTTGCAAGCTGAAGCTGTGTTTTTACAGTGACAATAAAGATATTGTGTTGTGTTCCCATGATGCACTGCAGTGTAAACAATCATTTATTTTCTAACCTGGCGTTCATGTCCTCTCAGATATTTTCTGTCATGTCAGGATTGTTTAGGATCAAAGTGCAGAGTTACATAACTGATGCACAAAATGTATTTCTCTTCTGTCCTTCTCTACAGTGAGATTTTCACTGTTGTAACTCCAGCCTCTCGTCAACACCACAATCCCACTGGCCTCTAATCGAAGAGGTCAGTGTGTTCGGGGTCAAAGGTCAGCGTAGTTTAGTTTAAAAGCTGACAGCAAATCAGGGCAGGACGCTTTGTTACAGCTTGTTCTTACCACTGGAAATAATGGCTTTGTACTGCACAAATTCAACCCTGAAAAGTTCGTGTGAACACTCTGTTTGTCATCGGGGTTTCAGAACGTGAGAACACAGTGATGAGATGAAGCTCAGGCAGTGACACACACACACACACACACACACACAGTCAAACGCAGCTGGAATACTAAATCCGAACAGAGAGATCTGTAACTGTATAAAGTTTCATCAAAAGCGACATCGAGTCATCGTGCTTGAGCTTAACTGTATTTCTAAATCTGTTAAGACGTCTGCCAGCTGTCCTGTCACTAACACAATCAACTTAATTGGCCAATTATGTTGACACGTACGAGGAATTGGACTCTGCTTGTCAGCAGCTCTCACGATATCCTCACACACGCCATGAGAACAAATGTACAGGCACATACAGATACAGACATGCAGCTCAACAGAGACAGTTTACTGGAGCTAAACAAAGATGAGCAGACATAAACAACAGGTATAATCTACCTCATAGGCAAGTAGGTATGAAAATAGATAAACAGCTAGACCACAAACACACTGTATCTTTACACAGGTGCAAACTGTACATACAGGGATGTGTTGAATGTGTGCTACAAAGTGCAGAGAATACTGGACTACACATGCTCACATTGGCGCTGTGATGTTGTTCCAGCCTTTCTCTGAGGCTGCATCGACGACTGTACAAAGAGTTAAAATCTTATTTGTTCACAAAATAATGATGAATAATCAAATGAACGTGAAAGTCAGTAAGCAGTCATGTCTGTGTGTCTGGGTGTGTGGAAACGTCTATAGAAAACCCCCCAGAAAACCAGCAGCTGTGTAACAAAGAACGGCCAGGAAAACAGACACACCTTGTGGAGCAAGGTGCATGTCACACATGTCTAATGTCTTGACCCATCAAGTTGCCTAGATTCATGTTCAATTGTCATCGCAATGTTTCCTGTTTTATTTTGGTATCCATTGTCTCATCTTGTTTCAGATCCCGTGTCCTGTCAAGTTTCCCTGCTTTGTAAATTTTTGCCCCGCCCTAATGTGTCTGACCAGTGCCTCAATGTGTTTCACCTGTGCCTCAATGTGTTTCACCTGTGCCTCAATATGTTTCACCAGTGCCTCAGTGTGTTTCATCTGTGCCTCAATGTGTTTCACCTGTGCCTCAATGTGTTTCACCTGTGCCTCAATATGTTTCACCAGTGCCTCAGTGTGTTTCATCTGTGCCTCAATGTGTTTCACCTGTGCCTGTTTCACCTGTGCCTCAATGTGTTTCACCTGTGCCTCATTGTGTTTCACCTGTGCCTCAGTGTGTTTCACCTGTGCCTCAATGTGTTTCATCTGTGTCCCAATGTGTTTCACCTGTGCCTCATTGTGTTTCACCTGTGTCCCAATGTGTTTCACCTGTGCCTGTTTCACCTGTGCCTCAATGTGTTTCACCTGTGCCTCAATATGTTTCACCAGTGCCTCAGTGTGTTTCATCTGTGCCTCAATGTGTTTCACCTGTGCCTGTTTCACCTGTGCCTCAATGTGTTTCACCTGTGCCTCATTGTGTTTCACCTGTGCCTCAATGTGTTTCACCTGTGCCTGTTTCATCTGTGCCTCAATGTGTTTCACCTGTGCCTCATTGTGTTTCACCTGTGTCCCAATGTGTTTCACCTGTGCCTGTTTCATCTGTGCCTCAATGTGTTTCACCTGTGCCTGTTTCACCTGTGCCTCAATGTGTTTCACCTGTGCCTGTTTCACCTGTGCCTCAATGTGTTTCACCTGTGCCTCAATGTGTTTCACCTGTGTCCCAATGTGTTTCACTTGTGCCTCAGTGTGTTTCACCTGTGCCTCATTGTCTCCCTTGTCTCAGTTTGTTTAAGTCCCAGTCTTCCCCTTGTTGCCTGATGGTCTTTACCCGTGATTGTAAGGTCTAGTGTTTCCCTTGTGTTCCCTCTGTGTGTGTTTGATCGTTTTTACTTGTGACCACCCTTGTACCTTTCAATTTTAGATACTTTCACCAGTGTGACTGACCACCCATGTACCAACCTTTGCCTGATTAAAAACCCTGAACATTCATCTGAGTCTGTGAGTCTGCTTAGTGAGTTCGTGCTTGATATCTAAGTATGAATGAGTCCATCCATCCATCCATCATCCATTCATGTTGACTCCTCACAGAGCTCTGACCATGTTTGATCCAAAGTGAAAACGTGCTTGTTCTGTTTCACGTCTCTTCTTTCATGAGTGAGATAAACTATGCAGTATTTTTAATGTGTCATTTTCCAGTGACAGATCTCTTTAATTCTTCTTGCATCCGTCTCTTTGTATCTTTTATTGAACTGATCAATGCTTAAAATTGGGAAATGGGGACTTTGCTGTGTGAAGTGAAGGACTTTCAGCCGTTAGCTGCACTGTGGCCGCTAACATTGTCGTACTGTCACGCATGAAATAAGATCACTAAAGCTTTTGGTGGCGTAATCACGAACCTACTTTAAACCTCAACAGCTTCTTTGCAGTGATTAGCGGACAAGTGTCTCGCATTAATAGTAGATGACGAGTGAGAGGAGCTTTTGTCATTGACTACTAATTGGTGTTTTGGCAGCCTTTCAGTCACAGACCTGCTGCTCTCAGCTCGCAGCCTATCACAGCTCCCGCTCTGATGTTTCATCTCTCCTCTCTTCTCCGCAGGTATGATTTGGACTGCAAGAGCGACAACCTCTCTAAACACGTGAGTGTCTCCTTCACCTCAGCTGTTCAACAATCAGTCGTGCATTCATGGAGATATTATACAGCCAAATGTTTATCCTTCCAGTACAATAGCAGCCTGATATGAATCAGAATGTCACAGGTAAGTGTGCCGTCACAGGAACAATCCTGTAGCAACACCATTGTAAGACATGAAGCTATATGAAACCCAAAGACTCAGTCACATGCAGTTCCTTAACAGTTACTATAACTACAGGTGTGGAGGTGTTTTACTGAAAGAAAAGCTGTCAGAGTAACAGAAGAGCTGACAACACAATTAGAAACTCACAGAAATAAGAAGCAGCTGCACAAATTAACATCACTTCTGATTATGTTTTGTGACTTTGTTTTAAACCGTCTTAAATATCTTCAGGTACTTTTCAGCAGTTTGACTATTTTTCTAACTTATTCTGACTTGTACATGTATTATTCACCGATCAGCCAAAACATTAAAACCACTGACAGGTGAAGTGAATAACATTGATTATCTTGTTGCAGTGCAGTGTTCCATTGGGTAACCTATGGTCATGACATTCATGTAAGTGCTACCTGATGCGCTCCATTCACCTGAACACTGTTGCAGACCGAATAAACCCCCATAGGGCAATGGCACTTGTTGAGGTCTCTGTCATGCTCCTTGGGCCACTCAAGAGCAGCATTGCATTGTAAGAAGATGATCAATGTTGTTCAATTCACCTGTCACCTGGGTTCAGTGTTTTGGCTGATCGGTGTGTATAATAATAGCTGTTGATGAAAATGTCACAGCTGATGATTTAATAGCTGAACAAGACCTCAGGAGACTCTGATGGATTACACACAGTATTTAATGAAGAATCAATCGAGGAGAATCACAGTTGAACCTACAGGATGTGAAGATGCTGTCAGAGCTAGAGTCATCTCCTCTGGTCTGAATCAGGGACTCATGTTCGTGTGGCGGCATTTACAAGCGGACCAGATCAAATGCCTTGTGTGAGAAAGCTGCTCTTGATTGGTCAGAATTTCCATGTGGGAAAAATCCAGGAAGTAAAGCAAACGTTGAAGAAGAGAACACTTGCAAGATAAATGTGACACTTTCTAATGTCACAATGGAGGGACAACTACGCAGGTTGATTTTAGCGCTGCTCATCGTGGACTATATTGCTGTCATTGTTCATTTTAGTCAAACCATACAGTTTGAAAACGAGGCGCGGCTCCAACTAGAAAACAATGTTTTGATGCATTGGATGTGCTGAATGTGCATATTAAGGCAGTACAGGAGGAGGTGCACATTAATAATCCTCCAGGACTGTAACATGCTCATGTTTAATCCAAACAATGTGTGCCAGGGCAGACTAGACAAAGAAAAGACCAAACCGGGCAAAACCAAAGAATGTAAACGGTCAAACACCAAGAGCAGCTAATGGATCACTGATGCTCTGCAGAGACACAAATGAATAATAATTAAAAACACTTTATTACAAAATATTGCAAAATGCATACGGAAAAAACAACACTGCTAAAATTGGAAGTACCTTGTACGTCAACCTCCTCCTCCTCCTCCTCCTCCTCCTCCTCCCTATGTTAAAGGTGTCACTACCTGGTGCACTTCCTGTTTTCCTCAGTGCCGCCTGCCACACATAGTTAAGTTTAAAATCATCATCATAAAGTTATAATCATGCAAAACTGGTGTGTCACCATTAGAGTCGAGATCAGACCAAATATGTCGGCTGGAAAATCTGTGTTTTCACAACGAATGTGAAGGTGGAGAGAGTCAGTGTGACAAATGTCTTGTGGTTCCACAGGCAGGGCGTTAGTAATATAGTACAGATCAGGACAGGATACTGTAGTAAAGGATGGTTTACCGTTTTACTGTTGTGTAGTTTTGTATTGGCAGCTGCTGTATTTACTGAAGGACAATAACAAACACTCTGACAAATATATATTCAATGAAAACAGATTTTAAAAGAAAAGAAGTACAACACCCTGCAGCACAGTCTCCATTACATTTCATCATCACACAGGCCTGTGTTTTGTCACATTCTGGGATCTTTTATAATTTCCCTTTGCAGAACTTTCACAGTAGTAATTATGTTTCATGTCTTCAGGGTTTAATGAACTCGATTCATCTTGACCGGACGTTTATTTGTGTTTATTTTGGTGAACTCTGAGGGCGTATGTCAATTTCTCCATTATATGTATTTGATGAATATCCCTGTTTAGTCATCAATCTCAGGAGCCTCAGGTTTTAGACATCCACAGGTTATGGCTTTTTTTCTCCAAATCTCCTGCCAAATGTTTAGGAGCAAATTAATAAATGGATTTGTTCTTTCCAAGAGATGTTTTCTGCTTTTGGAGAAAGTGGCTCGTTGGATAATTTCCTGTCAGTTTACTCATCAGCTGATCCATTAATCATCAGCAGCGCCAGTGTACAGATAAGATGCTTTATGAATTAAACAGAGAGATGATATTGGAATAAAAACATTTTGTAGTTAAAGTTTCAACTCTAAAACACAGCGAGACAGGTGTCAGCTGTCAGGCTTCAAGAAAACAATGAAAACATATCAGCTTTGTCACTGTAATGACCAAACTGATATTTGGAACCAATATATTTGTGTCTAAAATCAGAATAACAAAATCCAAAACTTCAGGCAGCCTTTAAGCATCCTGTGTTTAATAAAATGGTTCAAAGAGAATGTTATCATCATTATCGCTATAAAAAAGATCGTGGCTCCTTCACCTTTGCATTATTATAGTCGGCCATCTCTGGTGTTGGGTGTGAAATGACGACCGGACAAAATAGTTGCCGTCTGGAGAAAAGCGTTGCTCAGGGGTTTTTCAGGGCACGTCAACCTTTTTCTGCAGCTGCTTTGAGCGCATTCAGTTGGTCTCTGAACTTTTCAGAAAGGTACTGGTAATGTCACTGCAGCTTCTTTAGCTAGGCTAAAGATAAATAGTGATTCTGATATGAAAACAATGCTGAAAATCCTGTCATCAGCAGATCGTCACTATTCTGCCATCTTTTCTGGATCAAGTTCTCCCTCTGTGTTTATTTAAAACCTGGGACTTCATATTTCACTGCCCCTCATCTCCATCCTTCACGTTCAGATCAAACAGAAGCTCCAGCAGCATCGTGCTCCAGTTCTGTCTATAACCTGGTCTCCATCTCCGCCCCCAGCCCTCTTCCTATTACCCAGCTTCATACTCATTGCCAACTGCAGGCAGTTCCTTTCCTCAGCCCCAACCCCAGCGTGCCCCCGGGGCTTCTTCTGAGAGCGCTGAGCAATGTGAGCGCAGCGACTCACTCTCAGCATGAAGGCTGAGGACGCTTGGATGCGTCCTGTCGTCGCTGTGGATGTGTGGGATTGGTGATCTGGCATGCAGTGATGGCTCCATTGTCCGGGCACGGTCCATCTCCAGTCGCTTTAAATAACAGAAAAAAAAACTGCACTCAATTACAGTATCTCTGTTGGCAGCTTCAGTGACAGCGTTGGAGGATGCCTCTTTCCTCCATCACAGCAGATGTTTTTCCTGTGCCATATGGTTTGCATACCTTGTGCTGATATGGCTGCAGGCGAAGATGTGCAGAGCCGGAGCGTACAGTAAAATCTAATTAAGGGCTGTGTGTGCTGTTTCCTCGCAGATGAAGTGAATGTTGCTTTTTCATTCTGACAGATGCGTGTCACGGCCCCGTGCACAATCCCTTATTTTACTCATGTTTGTTTTTAGTGATAAAATACACCAATATCCTTCTGACAAACAGTCTTCTCATTTCAGAGTCTTTATTCATTATTTCTCCTCGATGATTACAGAGTGGATCCAGGCAGGGAAATAGCTTCTTTGTTTGCAGGCACTAATTAATTGTACTGGCTGGGTGTTGCCAATGAAACATGTCAGGATCTTACTGTAACTTTTATTCCCCTTATTATCAATCAGTCAATCAGACTTTATTTGTGCAGCACTTTTCATACAAACTAAACTGTGTAGGAGTACTCATTGAGAGCAGGAAATGAGGAAACGCCAGAGGCAGGATAAAACCTGACAATAGAAAGGTAAAAATCAACCCATAAATAAAAACCCCAAACAGTAGATGCAGGGCTTAAAGTACTCTGGCGAGTGCTCCGTCTTATCTCTTCATAAACTAAAGTTATATTAATTTGCACGACGGACGCTTCATATAATAAAACATGTACACCCTCAGACCTTGCGTCTGTCTCATTGTCATGATGGTAATATTTCAAGAGGGCCCTTGGAATTTTCCTTAGATTTGGCACAAACGTCCACTTGGAACTTATTAGAATTTGGTGGTTACAGGTGAAGGTCACTGTCACATTGCTTCTGTCTCACTCCCATGAACGCAATGTCTCAAGAACACCTTCAAATTTCTTCAAATTTGGCTCAAAAACCCACCAGGACTCAGCAGTGAAATAATTAGAGTTTGGTGGTCAACGGTCAGTTCGGCGTTTCGTCCGTCTTGTTCTCGTGAAGGCAATTTCTCAACAAGACCTTTTGGGATTTTCCGCAAATTTGGCACAAACATCAACTTGATCTCAACTATAAAGTGATTAGAATTTGGTGGTGAAATGTCAAAGGTCAGTGTGACCTCACAAAATATGTTTTGCGCCACAAGTGAAGAATTCAAACACTAATTATGACAAAATTTCACACAAATGTCTTAATAAATTGAAACAATGAAGTGATGACATTTTATATCCAAAGATCAAAGGTCAACTTCCCTTGTGACATCATCATGTTCTGCAAAAACACTTATCTGGACATTACTTGACGTTTTAACTCAGTTGGTTGATGCAATTATAACATAGTTCATATACCAAGAAATAGACTGATGTGCCGCACAAAGAGTTCACAGCTTTTAATTTCAATGTACTTTTACATGCAAAGTGTGACTAAAATATACAACTGTCAGTATCATGAAATAACATCTCAATACAGATATGCAAATATAATGAAATACACTTGACACATTTACACACACCACAATAAACCAGTACACCAACACATTTTGGTATTTTACAATTGAAGAACCTAAAACTGGGTAAAGCTCTCGTTAGCTTTTATCCAGCAGCTAATCTTTATGTTCTTTATTAGATGGTTAATGAGCAGAGGAGATGTCAGGAAGGAGGGTCGGACTTGTGGGATTCAGCTGTGATCGTTTTTTACTTACCTGACCTTTATCCTCCCCTGCCCTCTCTGAGCCTGCAGATCTGAGGCGCCTCAGCCTCTGGCCTCAGATATCTGAGGCGTATGAGGCGCTGGACGGCGGCGAGCTCACAGCATGTTTCTTATGGAAAGGCCAGAGCGTTTTTGTCATCTCTTTTTGTTTGAACCTCGGCTGGGGGAGGAATTTGCTCAGCACCGGCAAAGATCTTTGGAGCAGCTTTCTGCCCGCCGGACTCGACACGGCTCATCTGCCAAGCACTTTTACACACACACGCACACATGTACATACATGCACGCTTACTCACACACACGTGCACACACACACAATCTGGTCAGGGAGGCCTCAGTAGCCGTGCATGAACAATCCTTCCCTGCCTGTTGTAAACAGACTTTTAGACCCCCTCCCCTCGCTCTGCTCTTTGCTCTTCTTGCTGGCCAAAGGCTCCTCCTCCTCCTCTTCCTCAATCTGAGTCCTCTCTCGTGGTCACCCTACAGTGATCAACAAGGACACGGGATCCTCTGCACGCCGGGCTCAGCTGCCAATGTGCAACATTTACAAGGAAGAGAAACAAAACCAAAATATATCTGTTAATTCACTTTGTCACAAGACAAACATTAAATTCAGCCAAGGAAATGAAATCAAAAGCTGCTGTTTAAAGCCTTATTTTGTGTTCTGTGTGCCTCTATAGTGCTAATTCTTTTTATTTCATTTCATTCATTTATTTAATTGAACAGCTTTGTCTCTTCCTTGACGTGTCCCTGCTGGTCTGTGTGATGGATGTCACCTCACATAACTGTCTCTGTCTTGTTTGTCTTGATTGACAAAGATACAGTGATGAAAAATAGCAGAAGGCTGCAAGTGACAATTATTTTTAATATTGGATTAAATTTCCAATTAATCAATATTTTTAATTGTGAAAAATACCCATTATAATTTGTCATATGACTGACTGGTGATTGTTTTCTCAGACTAACTGATAAGAAGCCTCAAATATTGAGTTCAGTGTGATATATGACAAAGACATTAATCAAATCTTCATATCTGACGATCTGGAACCAAAGAATAGTCACTGAAATAACTAATAACATGTCAGAGTAGTTGCTGATTAAGTGTTCAGTTGACCAATTGATTAATTGACTAATCATTTCAGCTCTGAGTGACAGTGTCACATAAAACACTCAGTGAGACAAATTATGTTGTGACGTACAGTAAAAACAGACTTTGGAAAATAAAACTGCTGGAATTAACTAAAATATTCTGTGAATAAACATTTATTGTGCCAGAAAAACCAGGAATCACTGAGCTCAGTCTAAAACATTGTATTATTATTATTTTCAACAGTTTCATGGTCATTTATCAATTCTTTAATTTATTTTTATGCCTCTGCGCCAGCGATGCTCTCGACCAGAGACATTATCTTTTCAGGTTGTCCCATTACTCCAGTTTCTGTGTATTTCTTTCACCTGAGCATTTTTGTTATTCCATTACTACAAAATAAAATCAGATGGTCTGGAGAATCAGTGGTCTGAACTAAACTAGTGCTGTCAAAGCCACAGTGAACTTTGGATTACCAGTCAGGCTCCCGCTGCGTGTCAGATTAGATGCTACATGCTAGTCAACAACGAAACTGGCGTCATGATGGAAGCAGAAAATGGCGTCCCACAGCAGAGAGGGTAATGAGAGTAGAGAGTAATGAAGAAGAAGAAGATAGCGATGTGTGACTGCAGTGTGTCTGTCCTGGACCATCAGAGGTTTTCTTTAAATCCTTTAAGGTGTGAAGAGGACCTCGTTTTTCCTCCAAATGTGATGTGCGCTTCATTTTTAAGGCAGTGAACATGTTAAGAAGAATTTTATAATTTAAAAATCTATAATCTTGTCTTTATTACCAGCGTTTACTCACTAGTTTTACTTCCAATACTTGATTACTTTTAACATGCTTAAAATACTTTTGATACTTAAGAACAGTAACTATCAGATAGCTTAAGTTATATTGTGATAACTGACTTTAACTTCTTCCAGTCATTGTCTGGTCAAATATCTGTTCCTTTAATCAGGTGTGGTTTTCATGTTCTTCATCCATCACTGGTGTCTGTGCATATCCTCAAATTCGATATCTATTTATATCCTAATAAACAAATGTCAGGTCCCCGGTCAAGGGGAACCGAGACATAACATGCTGTGACTCCCCACTCTTCCCATTCCCAATGAAGGCCTGTTACACAGAGTTTCAGACGACAAAGTAAGCAGTTTATGTGGCTTCAGAGTTGAGCAGTGCCCTGAATAACAAACAAAATATACTCACAGACCCTGAACCTCCCTAACAGAAACAAAAGATAGGTTTCTAACCTAAACTCCTACTGTACGAAACAAGAGAAAAGAACGTGGCACCACAAAACGAGAAGGGATTCTCGCTCTGACTAAAGCTGCTTAAAGTTCTGTTTACAGTGCTCGAACAAAATAATACAAGAAAACCAACTGACTCTAAATAGTCATACTCAGCTACTAAACACTGATCGGAAAACGTTCCTAAATATTAAAGTTATCAGCATACTCGCACACTAGTATACAAAGTCAAACACCACCTGCCTTGCAACATCCAATCCATATATCATCAGCCACTTTGTCGGCAAACACAGATTCTCTAAACAAACCAATATGAAGCTTTGTGTTAACAGAAGCGTCAGAAAACAGAGTTACAAAACAATGTGCGCAAACCTTCAGACCAAGAACCAATGATAAGATAAGTGTTTATCCCAGATAAACATTTGTCTTGTAAGCCTACTGTCATCCATATCAAGTAACTGATTAAGTGACTGAGATAAACACATCTTCCAACAACCTTCATATGATTTACACAAGTTATTAATCAGTGAATCTAACAGGAAACACTCTGAGTCTCCATGTTTGGAAAGTTAAGCTCTGTGTCATGCTACAAGCTGACATGCTGAATAAAGAAAAGTCAAACACATCCTCCTGACTGTTTCTGCTCTGCCACCTCTCCATGTTTCTGTATTTCTGTTTCATGTGTTTACTTGTGCGTGTTTTTGCAGGACTTCCTGGGCCAGGCCTTCTGTACGCTGGGCGAGATCGTCGGCTCCCTGGGAAGCCGCCTGGAAAAACCTTTGATGTGAGCAGCACCAGCAACAAACAAACACACACTCTCTGCTTTGTTAATTACATACTCATAACTTGAGCATCTCGTCCATTCACTTTCAGTTATATTACTCTAATCAGAGATCCACTAACGTCAGGTGTTCAGGTTTTTAACTCTGTTCCGGTGTTAATTAAAAATCAACACATTATTTTAGGATCACTTGCCGCTGTTTGAAGGGGAGCGATGCAGGGGCATGAAAATGAGGCAAGATGTTGATGAAAGCGAACACTGTCTCCATCAGCCAAATGAGATGAATAGTTAAACAGCAGCGGGCCTAATGACACACTGTAAACATGTTGAGATGGGAAACAGTGTGTAGTGAAAAGGGACAGTTCACCCAAAGGGAAGATGTCAGCGGCCAGCTCCCGGCTCCTTTCCGAAGAAGTCTAAACTGAACTGAAGGCTCGGTTGAACCCTGAAGAAATATTCACAGACATTTTCATCTGAAATAATGTCTGAGTTTTGCTCTCTAATACAACAACAAAAATCAACCTGTGGCCACGACATGAAACCTTTGACTTCTGCTGCTCTTTGTGTGGTTGGTCTGAACTTAGAAACATCTGTACGACATCTATTGCACGTCTGTCCATCCTGGAAGAGGGATCCCTCCTCGGTTGCTCTTCCTGAGGTTTCTGCTGGTTTTTTGCCCCCTGTTAAAGGATTTTTTTGGGAAGTTTTTCCTTATCCGCTGTGAGGGTCCTAAGGACAGAGGGATGTCGTATGCTGTGCTTGTTTCCAGTCACTCTCTAATACCAAATATTTAATATTGACAAAAATTAAAACATCAGTTTGTTTGACATAAACAGAAAAAGAACCAAGCAGTCTATGTGGCAGAAGATAGAAAGAAGTTAACCACAGAAATACAACAAAGGTTTTGATGTTACACAAATACAGATTTAACTGAGACTTCTCTTCTGACTCAGAGTCAGACTGAAAAGCAGTGATTTCTCAGAATGGACTACAGACATAATTGACATAGCTACTGTAACGTCAGCCATCGGTTTGTGGACTCCCATTTTAAAGCCTCGAGTTCAGGTTATCAGCCATTGCCATCTTGGTGTTTTGGAGCCAGAGGTGACTATATTTGGGTGAGAGGGTGGAGCTGACTGAGAAGCTGAGGAGCCTGTCGCTCGAAGAGGCCAAAACTGTTTTTTTGTACCAGACTGTAAACATGTTTATTTTTACATGTTAACATTGGGTCTGTAAGGACTTTTGTCCTGGCTTCACTTCATCAGTCCCTAACGATTGAGGCAGAACAAGTGTGTCTTTTTTCTTCAGTTCGTGTACTCATGGACAAGAGGCTCTCTCCCGCTCCATCGAGCTGATTCGTCTGGCCTCTTGATTAGAATAAAAAATGATCCAATCAGAGTCACAGTCAGTAATGCTGTTGTCAGTGCTGTTGTTAAATGGTGTGCTGCAACCAATGAGGAGCAAGATCAAGCTACAGGTGAGAGGTAAAATATGTTTTAAATATTGGATTGAGCCGTCCTTTTAGGAGAACATCACTCTCTTCGCAAAGTTAATTTAAACCAGCACAGTTATTGCCGGCCAGATTGATAAATGTATTATCTCACCTGCACTGTAACTGTCCTCTGACACACACACACACACACACACACACACACACACACACACACACACACACGCACACAAACTCAGCAGAACTCTTCTCCAGAGAACAATTTGTTGTTGCTTTTGTTTCCTCCTGAGGCAGCGAGCCACCGGTCGTCTGACCCTCGTCTCGTCCCCCAGTGGTGTCCAGTGTGTGCGTGTGTGTGCGTGTGTGTGTGTGGCAGAATCAATGAGTGGTTGCAGCTGAATGGACCCGCTGAAGAATGACACACAAGAAATATGATGTAAGAATGTGTTGCTGTCGCCAAGTTATGTAATCGCCTCGGCCTGCAGTCATTCACTCAGATCTGTGTGTGTGTGTGTCCTTACATTTTATTTTTATCCCCCTCTCTTATTTTAGATACGTGAAGATATTTTTAGTAGTTTATTATTCTGACACACTTGTTTTTAAGTTTGTACAACTTTGTGTGTGTGTGTGTGTGTGTGTGTGTGTGTGTGTGTGTGTGTGTGTGTGTGTGTGTGTTCAGTCTGCTGCCTTTAAGTGTGAAACACACAGACAAAGTCACACTTGTGCTGAGTGGAGTGGAGGCGGATCACAAAAACAAAGAGCAGCAGAAACAACTGATATGACAATATGCTCCACACACACACAAACACACAGAGAGATCTACTCTTCATCGTTTTTTTTTTCACGAGTTGACGATGATCTAAATGAACTTCATTTCACATCGAGCTGCAGGGGGGGTTGACATGCAGCAAAGGGCCACAGGCTGGACTCAAACCCTGGCCGCTGTACATGTGGCACCTGCTCTATCCACTAAGCCACCGACGCCCCTCTGCCCTCTTTCTAACCCAACATCTCTCAGGTCCTCAGACCAGCTGCTCCTGGCTGTCCTGCAATCGAGACTAAGGGTGAAAGGCGATTGTGCATTTGCAGTAGCCGTCCCAACTTTGGAACAGTCTATCCTTTCAGCTTTTGTTTTATCTTTCACATTTTATTTTCAGATTTCACTTTTCTGAGCTTTATTTTCCTTTTCACTTGTCTATTTGTGCATATTTACTTCCCTGACGTTCGCTGTTACCATGTTCTGTTACTTTACTTATTCTAATCTATGGTACAGCACTTCAGTTGACTCTGGTTGTTCCAAATCTGCTTTACAATTAAATTAGATTTGATATGTTTCCTTTTGTGGTGCGAACAAGTTTGTTACGATGACCTTTAATGTTAGATAATTAATGATTAATATAATTAGTGGCTCAGATCAGCTGTAAAGCAGAGTGATACATGCAGAGTTAAAAGTCCCAGTGCTGTTATACTGAATATCAGCACTCAAATACAAATACAAATGCACATGTAAAAAAACATGTCTGTTATTGAATTCAATCCTGAGTACAGTGCAAGCTTGTTATTTTTTAGAACGTTGCTTTATCAATATATAATATGCCAGCTTTATTAGAAATATATAAGATATCGATCGTGGTCTGACGTCCCATTTCAGTGGAAACAAGCTCTGATATTTTCAGCCTCTCGTCCACTCCTCCATCTTTCTATGACTCTGTTCTTCCTCTTCTCCTTCTTGTTCCCTCGTCTCTCTGCCATGTTTCCATCTGCCCCTCACTGAGCCGTCTCTCTGCTCGTACAGTGAATTAATTTCACTGAATGCCTCCCCGTGCATCAAAGGACGGCGGTGTGTCTCAGGTGACGGAGTGGTGGTGGGGGGAGGAAGTATCAAAGCCTTGCTTCAATTTGCCGTCCGTTTCCCCACGTCTCTTCTTGTGCTGGACAATACTTATCCAAATGAAATGATCTCTGCCACTTCCTGGTTGTGAATCCGGCCCGCGGTCTGTGGCATTCATGAGTCTATTTTTAGTGGTCAGTCTCCCTCGGCTTTATTGGCTGAGTATTCCGCTCCAGCAGCTCAGGATGTAAACAAACTCTGCAGCTGAAATGTCACTGGATCTGCTTATATTATGTTGATGTTGGTATTTTTTTTAAAGGCTTTCATTCAGCATAAATTAATATTTATTCAGACAATCAGCCAAACAAATGAGACTGAGAAGAAGAGGAAAGATTCCAGGTCTGCAGGCGTCTGCAGCTGGAAGAATTTTACATTGTGTGTTGTGTTTCTGAGTGACATTTTAACCTTCTATCTTATAGAGCCTGATTATTCACGACATCAATACTTCAGTCTGTCTGAAGCTGCGATGTGTTGAGGATGAATGCTGCATGTAGAAAAAGACATTTATCAGTATGAATCTGAAAACATCAGACTCAGTCTCAGTACGACAGAATGCAAAAGCTGCTGGATGGGTGATACCAGTTAGTTGGGCTGTGATCCTGATCAGATGTTGAACCACTTCAACATGAAGGAGCAGCGGCTCCACTCGGAGCTCCCTCCAGATATCTGACTCCTCCCTCTATCTCTAAGGCTGAGCCCAGACACTCTACAGAGGAGACTCATTTCCGCAGCTTCTTTCTGTGATCTCATTCTTTCAGTCACTACCCAGAGCTCATGACCGTAGGTGAGGGTTGGGCCGGAGGTGGACCAGGAAATGGAAGCTTTGCCCTCCAGCTCAGCTCCCTCTTCACCACAACAGTCTGGCGTGTTGATACCGTGCCAAACAGCTGATCCATCTCATGCTCCATTTACCCTCGCTCGTGCACAAGAACCCAAGACACCTTCTCTTTTCTCTGTCGGAGAACCATGACCTCAGATTTGGAGGTGCTGACTCATCCTGTCCGCTTCACACTTGGCTGCAAACCGCCCCAGGTCATGCTGAAGGTCACGGTGTGATGAAGCCAACAGAACCACATCATCTGCAAACAGCAGAGATGCAGTGCTGAGGTCACCTAACTGGACCCCATCCTCCTCCCAGCTGAGGGTCGAGATCCTGTCCATGAATGTCACATACAGATACGGTGATAAGGGACAACCCAGATGGAGGAACAACACCCACCGAGAAAACTATGAAGGACGAAAATGACGAAAATGTGACTAAAACTAATCAGCATTTTCATCTCAAGACTAAATCTAAAATGAAGGGACAATGCAAATTTATGTTTGCTTGAAGTGTGTCTCAACTAACAGGATTAAAGAGTGTAAATAGCTATATGGAAAGATTTAGTTTGTTTTTTAGCAGGAGATAAAAAAAAGACTTTTTTTTTTTTATAAAACCTGGTGGAAAAAACATGAAAATGAACTATAATGGGATAAAGTTTCAATGTATATATTTTTTCTTGCACCACTCAGACACTTCTTCCCAGTGACTCAGTGGTTTTTCAGACCATTGTTCCACCTGTCATAAACCCACAGTTTGAGGCCTTTGGCTGCTCAGATGTAAAGAGAATATTTTTCTCCCTCTGTTTTTCCAGTGGTATCCCGGGGAAGAAATGTGGCACCATCATAGTGAGAGCAGAAGAGCTGAGCAACTGCAGGGTAAGAGTTTGTTTTGTTCCCCTGTTGATTCATCTGAAGTCAAACCTTCAGACTTCCAGGTACTTGCCTCTAATTAAACCAACTTTCTGGTTTTTACATCATCCAAAGTGACACTTTAGATCCATCTGCTGCTCCACACAGCTCAAACTGAATAACTCCAAGTGACCAGGAGACACAGTCTGGTGTTAATGAGGAGATTCTGTCACAAATATCATGAAAATACTGGAAACATTAACAGTTTTATACAAACTGAACTTACACTTAAGTGCCCTCTTATTAGGTTAAAACTTATACAGTCTAATACAGCAGGCTGCAGTAAGTCCCACCTTCATCCCATTTATATCACAGAGGGTGGACAGAATAATAGAAACACCTCTCAGTATAACTCACTATAATTTAACAGCATCACAAATTACATCCTTTTAATAGACATAAAGTTAAATCAGGATATTCTGAACATGATAAGAATTGACTGCAGGACTGTTGCCTTTATTTTAGCCAGGTGTACCTAACAAACTGACAGTGTACACACTAATGCAGTCTTATCACTGTTCTCTAAACACTTATTTTTGAGACACCCGCGTTGCTATAACACTAGAAATTTGACTTTAATCTAGAGAACTAAGTGCTTATCTAAAAGTGGAGTTTCTAAAAATACCACTGTACTGCTGCAAACAAGAGGAAGCATCATACGCCATCATAGATCCGTCCATCCATCCCAGACGTCACTCTCCCCAGCGACGCTCTCCATCTCCTCCTGGAGGTTCCTGAGGTGTTTCCAGTCCTTCAGTGTGTTCTGGATCTGCCCCGGGGCTTTCTACCACGTGTCTGGAAAACCTCCAGGAGACGCCCAGGAGGATCCTGATCAGATATTGAACCACCTCAACATGAAGGAGCAGCAGCTCAACTGCGAACTCTCTCTGGATGTCTGAGCTCCTCAGCCGATCTCTAAAGTCCGATTCAGATCAAAGATTCACAACGAGATGAAACCGTTTCAGAACGTTGCAGAGAAAAGTAGCAGCGATGTGAACTGGCCGGTCTGAGCTCGACTCAAGCCGCCTGATTTTGTCACCTGCAACTCGGCGGCTGGTTTTAAAGCACGTCACCTGTTTCAACAGCCAATCAGCTTGTAGTGAAGTCCGCTGGTCAAGTCAAAATGACCGCAGACGGCGTGTTGGCTTGCTGCAGCAGGTGCTCTGTCTTCAGTGGGTTGCTGCTGCTGCTCGCTGTATGTGCTTATGCCCCACCCACACACATTCTCATTGACTGATGAATTGCCACTGGTTATTTACGTTATTGTGGCGTATTGATTATGAATACAGTCCATCTGATGCTGGTTTTGTTTCAGCACTGTAGCCAGTATCTCACTATCACTATCCTCATTCAGATTTTAAGAAGCTACAAATTATATTCAGCCACAAAATAAGTCTGAAAAGCTGCAAATCAGTACGAAGTACAGAGAGTTGTTGCATAGAGATGATACACCGTCTCATGGTGGTCACTTCCTGTGAACCAGCAGCTTTTTTAGAACATTGTAGAACAGAGCGTTGACAGTGTTTCAACTCGTCTCGTTGTGAATCTTTGATCTGAACTGGGCTTTAGGCTGAACCCAGCAAAGGGAACTTTTTTCAGTCGCTTTGATTTGTGATCTCACTCATTCAGTCACGACCCAAAACTCATAACTGCAGGTGATCCAAACCCAGAGTTTTGCCTTCCAGCTCACCTCCTTCTTTACCACAACAGTCCAATACAATAGAACAGATACTTTGCTTTACTCAAACAAGTTCTGTTCCCTTCAACGGATTTATTTTAAATTTTGGACAGAGGAGGTTTGAGTCTTTACTTCTGTTGGAAAAAATAATCCAGTTAAAACCCCGCAGAGGAATGTTTTCAGTTAAAGATGCAGCAGACTGTTTGACACTGAGCGGGACTGTGACTTTGTCTGTTTGAATTTTTCTTTCCATCAAAGGGAAACAAAATCACTTCAAACGTTTGGACATTTCTGGAAAAGTACCTTCGCCGTTCTGGGCCCATTTTGTCATTTGATGGTGTCTTTGCCGCCTGTATATGTATCACTTCAGAACAAGATATTTCCAGTGAAGCTGAAGAAGCAGATTCTTTTCTGTTAAGTCAAAGAATGACTTTCCTTCAAATCAAAGATGAAGAGCTCTGAGCCCACACTGTGCACAGAAACATCTCAGGAGAACTCCAGTTTCTTTTCTGTCAATACACAATGTGCCAGAATCGATGCAGCTGTTAGAAAACTGTAATTATGTCCGTCTCCCAGTCATCCAGGGAAACAAAGGAAATTGCTTAATTAAGAAGTGGAACAAAAGGGAAAGTCATCGTACCAAATAACTTCCAGCACTGTTGAAAAATAGATCATTAATTACAGATTTAAGATGATATCATGGTAATAATATCAGAGTGTTGGAGGGTGTAATTAAGCCTCATAATCTCCATTTAATATTCTCTGTTCTGGGAGCAGGTGAAGATTGAAATTTAATATCAGATCCCAGAACTCAGTGGAAGAAAATGTAAAAACATTGTACAAATATAATGTGTGCAGTCATTTTAAATGATGCAGAAGTGATAACGAATGTACCAGTCCTACATTAGAGTGATAAGATCAGAAAGATTGAATGGACTTTTAAAAATCGGAATTATTCTCCAGAATAAATCTATAACAGAATGAATCAATAAACAACAGTATCTGATATTATCTGTCGTGAAAGCAGCCGCATGTGTCACTTTTTCTGGCCTGAACGTTGGTATTGTTATATTTTACGTGTACTTCCTTCTCTCTGTTTCAGGAGTCGGTGATGCTCCAGTTTTGTGGGAACAAGCTGGATAAGAAGGACTTCTTTGGAAAATCGGATCCTTTTCTCGTCTTCTACCGCAGCAACGAAGACGGATCGTAAGTTGACAGGCAGCTTCCTCCTTGTGGTATTTGTGGATGTCACTTTGCTGAATTAACAAAAGCAGCTGTCTCACAAAGAAAAAACAGAAACACACATGCAGCACGTAAAGACGCCTGAAATGCATATAGACATTTTTCATGCTCCAAAAAGCTCCCATACAGAGGATATAAGGTCTGAACCGCCTCTCTGATGTTACGTAACTCGCGTCGCTGTATATGTGACTTCCGCCGTCCAGACGTTAACAGGAGAAAGCAGCAGAAGGAGGGATGAGCAGAGATAATAGGACAGAGTTGACAAGAGGAACATAAAGGGAGAAAGGATGGATAAGATGGAGTTAAGTGAAAAATGTGTGTGGAGGTCACACTTTCTTTGCCCCGCAGATGCTTTTATTCAAGTCGACTTCAGCGTCTTAGTGAAGACACACATTCTCTTGTTGTGCAGCTGGGTATTTACTGATGCAGCCTAAATGTTCAGCCGCAGGGTAGAACAGCAGCACGCCGCGCTCACAAAAAGCCCGACTAGGTGCCACATCAAAAAGAACAGAAAGCTGTTATTTCAGCCAAACATCAGGCTTTATCAAATACTGTTAGAGCTGCACTTCCCTTAACCCATCAGTGCCTGCATCTTAAGATTTTATATTTCCCTTTGAAGGAAGTTTCCTCCGGGCCTGAATTAGAGAAATAGATAAGAAGGAATTTCCAAAATCAGTCAAACTGTTTGGCTGGAAAGTGACTTTCCGTTATCATACTGTATTAAGAATTTGGGCACATGGGACTATAGTTTACTATGTATGTCATTATATTTTAGGAACAAACTGTTCCACATCCCCAAAGACTGAATACAGTATGATAAGAAAGTGACTCAGAAACTACAAGGAGCACAACCAAGTATTTTGGTTTCTCTGAACTCAGTTGAATTGCAAAGATGTGCACAAATGTACAGTCTAAGAATAATATTTCATATGGAAAACATTAAGTAAACACATCGTTTTTTTCTCATCTTTCAAAAATCCTGACTTGGAAGTTTGATTTTTCATGTGATCTAAACATTTTTAAGTTGTACTGTTACAGTGGATTCTTTTACAAAGCACGTCTGTATCAGGGCTGGACGATGTGGTAAAAGATGTTATCAAGATGAAAGTTGTCATATCAGTCAGTATCGATTATCTTAAAAAGCAAAAATCTTTTTTCAAGTTTAAAGGCTGATTTTTGCTCCTGAGTGAAAGTTGAAGAAACCAGAAGGTTAATTGGTTTAAACTGTTATTTATTGTCGGAACACAACAAACACTAATCAGTTATAATCAAAATAATATCAATAAATAAAACAAAAAATAGTAAAAGGAATCTTAATTATTGATCAGCAGCATGTCATGTTCTGGTATCTGTTGTTCTGGTACCTGTCGTTCTGGCATCTGTTGTTCTGCTACCTGTCGTCCTGGTATCTGTCTGTGCAGATGGAAACCAGCCAGTCACTACTGTTAACAAAACACATTTAAAATCAGGGATCATTTTTTGACAACAGGAAATGGATGACTAAATGTGATTTCAGTCTTAAAGGTAAACTTGTCATTGTTAATATCTTTGTGTGTCTCACTCTCAGGTATACCATCTGCCACAAAACAGAGGTGGTGAAGAACACTCTGGACCCGGTGTGGCAGGCTTTTAAGATTCCCGTCAGGGCGCTGTGTAACGGAGATTACGACAGGTACACAAGGAAACAAACACAAACATTTCACTGACCATCTTTACACTTAGACTGATATAATAAATGAAAAAACAGAGCAGTTTTGGTGTAGAAACAATTGCCATATATTGGACGCATACCTGGAAAACTTATCTTTAATTTCTCTGGGTCTTTAATGGTGTAATCCCTAAGATTTGGCTCTGTGTCTTGTGGCAGCTTTGCTGGCACATACCAGACTCAACACCTGTTAGATAACGGATACAGTACGGAGGAAAGAAGACCTGCAGCTGCCTGTGACAGTGTTTAACCATCCAGCATTTCTACATTTTATATAAATAACTACTGACACCTTTTTAGGGAGACTGTGCCATTTTTCAACCAGCTCTGTGTCATTGCAGCGTGGGCAGATGAACGGTGGCAAAAGTCCTGGTGACACATTTCAGTCATCAATGACACGCTTCCTGTCATCCGACGGACTTTTGCCGGCGGATGAGTGGGGAGCTCTGGGGGCTGTCGGCACAGGAAGAAGCCAAAGACTGTTTATCTGCACATGCAGTGACGACACAGAGCTGACGTGCTGGTTGGCTGTCGGTTGAAGGCTCTATGGTGTGTTCAGGTGCAACTTTTTAGTTAAGACACGGTGATGTGAGGCAACACAGGAGTCAGCTTTTGTTGCTGCTAGTTCTCTCAGTCGCTAGACAGTTTGGTGTGTCTGGGCCTTAAGACTGCATTTGTTTTAGCTAGGTGTACCTAATAAACTGGCAACTGAATATACTCATAAATACAGTATTATAAATGTTCTCTTAACACTTTCCTTCAGTGCATTTAAACACTGATGCTGGATCAACTCAAGAGAGCACAAAAGACATGATTTGTAAGGCACAAGCATTGCTGGTTGGCTGTCAGCTGGAGCCTCTGTGATGTGTTCACGTGCAACGCGACGCAGGAGTGGGCCTCGTTGCTGCTGGTAATCTGAAGTCAGTTTGGTGTGTCTGGGTCTTTAGATGTGTGTTGCTTACAGTCTGGCAACTGGTTGCTTCCTTTTTATAAAGTCCTGACCTCACCTGTGTGATGTGACCAGGAACGTCTTGAACACAGCAGAGCAAGAAGGAAATAAACTCCAGGCAGAGGGCGGAGCTCCTGCAGATAATTACACCACCACACACTGAGAGTAGGTCAGAAGTGATGATGGAGAGGGATTAGTTTTGTTTAAAGGGTTAGTTTGAGATTTTTGAGGTACTTCTCTACAGTCAGTGTGTTACCTTTAGTAGATGATGGACCGAGGTTGATAACAAAACGGATTTTAGCCACCTTAAAAGAGGCCCGCCTAAAGTCTGTCAGTGTAATTGGAGAAACTTATACAGCCCCACCTAAAAGCACTTTAACACAGTCAAGGCACTGATGAAACAAGTTCTGAGCTCTCTAATGACAGAAACACTTCCAGGTCATAAACAGAAATATTTCCCATAAAAACCATGGGCCACTTTGAACACAAGGCAGCCTCAGTGGTGGTGTGTGCTGTCTGAGTGCTTCCTAATTCTTATATATTTTAATCTTTTTCTAATTCTTTTCTTATTTGACACCAGGGTATACTGATAAAAACCCTCCTGTCTGTGTTACGTCGGCTCGTCCTCTCGCTGGAGGACCGCGGGCCTTCCACGGAACAGTTCCCAGAGTTTTAAGCGGGAGGACGTAAATCAGCGTGCTAATTGGTTTTTTAATGGGATTTTCCTTCGTGTTCTCTTCCCCTGCAGGAGCATTAAGGTGGAGGTGTACGACTGGGACCGAGATGGAGGGTGAGGGAACAACTCTCTTCCTTTTGTCCTGTTAAACTGAGGCGATGATGTGATGACGCTCCATCCATCAGTACAGTGTTAGCAGCCCACTGACATCCTGCTGTGAAGTAAACACTGTATACCTTAGACACGAGGCCCCGGGGCCGAGTCGCTGCTGTAATTACCTCTGACTTATAGACATCGTAGTGATTCTGTTATTTCTTTGTTTATTAATCCTACATGCCATTATGAGATATAAAGATTTACACCTGATGACACTGAGATTGTACGCTCCTAAAAACATAAAATAACTGGCCTGAGAATATGAGAGCATGTGTGCAGAGTAGGGACGGACATTTGGGATTAAAGTCACAGAACACGCTGTCCTTATAAACCCTCTTGTTTTCCACTTTAAATACTGTAGAAAATATGACGTGATAAAAAAACTGCTGCTGCATAAAACCTGCAGTAACTGTTAATACAGCCTGAACGTTCTCCTGACTGAGAACTCCATCAAGTCAGTTGGGGAATAAAGACAGTGTTTATATTTAAAGCAGGTGAATTCCTAGTATTCAGGAGCAGTATTCACCTCTTCATTGTTAGTTTCACAGGCGGGTTCTGATATTTCAAGTGTGTTTTGCCCCGAGCTCCCACAAATCTCTGACTCTGATTCCAACAGCGCTAATTATCCCCATGAAATTATCAAATTGGTTGCTACGCCCATGCCTCCGGTAACCAGGAAGCTTGTCAGTGATACTCCTGATTTCTGCAGTGCTTTAACAATGTGAACAAACTACAAAGGAATGGAAACATTTTAACTATTGTCATGGGATGTTTGATTCTTGTTATTATGGGCTTTGCTCTTTTACTCACTGCAGAGTTTCTCACTGTGAAGCCGAACATGACTGTGTGTTCGTTATTTTACAGCCACGACTTTATCGGCGACTTCAGCACCAGCTACAGAGAAATGTGCAGGAGCCAGTCACAGTTCCACATCTATGAGGTGATGGTTCACACACACACACACACACACACACACACACACACACACACACACACACTTGTAACTTCATTGTCCTGTAGTCCGTACTTCAGATCATAACCTCTGACCCAGGGATGCACCGATCCTGGGCCGATATGTTTAACATAACAATTTGGTGAACAACAGATACTGATGTTTTTTTGTTGTTGTTGTGCATTTTGTTTTTGTTGTTGTTTATCCCTTTTGTGCCATGGAAACAAAGAAATCTTCATTATAAATCAGTAACTGGCAGCAGGGTGTTGGGGAGCGCCTCATCACAGCGCTACATTAAGAAAGTGCTGACCGCGCTTTTTGTAATGACGTGCTGGGCGTGGGTTTTGTTTCTATGACAACAATATCTTGACACTAACATTAGCCAGGTAGCTAACATAAAGCTTCATTAACAGAGGGCAGACACAGTTAACTTCAAGGTTACAAAGCTAATGGTGATGAAATTCCAACACAGCAGGAACATCGAGAGTCCGCCGGCCGCTCTGCTCCAAGACATGAGTTTCTCTGTCCTCGCTGTGACAGTAGCTGAGCTAAAGAAGCCGCAGCGATGTCACCGGCACCTTTCTGAAAAGTTCAGAGATTTTCAACTTGAAATGCTTGGTGCACACAAAAAAGGCGCAGCGCTCTGAAAAGTTTTGCTGGGCACAGCGCTTTTTCTCCAGGTGGCCTCGTGCCATTTTGTTTACCATCATGTATGTTTCGTCATTTCCACCCTGGGTTCAGCTCTCCGTTCCTGTTTGCCCGTGAGCTGAATTTATCATCAAATCAAATCAAATTTATTTCTAAAGCACATGTAAAAACAACTTAGGTTGACCAAAGTGCTGTACAATAAAGGTAAAATCACAAAATAACAAAGTGCAGAGATCAATGTAATGTATAGTCCCATGTACACAAGTCCAAAAGTAGAGGAACAAATTGGAGAGTGGAAATACAAAAGACTAAAAAAGGGGGATAAGAGTTCAGGAGCGCACAGCCAGAAGCTGCGCGGTGCTGTGGGATCTAAAAGGGGACATTAGAGCTCAGAAATATATTGGGGAGCCAGGCCATTAACAGCTTTAAAACCAAACAATAAAACCTTGAATTCAATCCTGTAATTGACTGGTAACCAGTGCAGGGATGCCAGCACAGGTGTTATGCTGTCTCTTTTCCTTGTGCCAGTTATCAGTCTTGCAGCAGCATTCTGGACAAGCTGCAGGCGTGACAAGGAAGATTTAGGGACACCCAGATATAATGCATTGCCAGTCGGGAGGTGATCATGGTTTATGCTTGAGCAGTAAATCGGATGTGTTTGAAAATGGCCAGGCAAATGGGGCAAGAAATCTTTATCATGGATCCTTGAAAAGTTTAGAAATTCTGCCCATTAAAATGAAACAACCTGTGATAAAACCTTCTTTCATATAAAAACACAACTGCTTCACAAAGGCTTTTTACTGTATGAAATATATCATAATTCACTTTCTAATATCTGTTTTATATTGCTGTAGAAATGTCAACAAATATGTCCTTCAAAAAGCTGATTTATTCAGAATTCTCACCAAAAATGATGTAATGTTATAAGATTACATTTCAATCAGAAGAACGATTCGCCCAGTATTCATCTTTAATGAAAAGAGCTCTGTTTCTTTTGTTCTCTCAATGTACAGATAGAAGAGAAAGAGATCTGGCTGGAAAACAAGAACAAAAGCACCATTTGTCGTAAAGTTTTGTTTCCATGTATGAACATTTGTTAACATGTAGTTGTGGAAGATAAAAAAGCCCCACAAATTATTAATTCCTCCTCCATCTTTAATTACAGCTCAGCGCTCCGTACAGCAGCGGGCTGAGCTCACAAAGGTCAGAGCAGCTTGTGTTCAAAGTTTTGAACTTTTGTCATCGAGCTGCCCACACAGCGCAGCGTGCATACATGAGCTCAGGATCAACGTCAGAAATAAAACCCCCAAAGACCGAGGACATGACGGAGGGGGTGTCACTAAAAATCTATTCTTCACATTAATGTGAACGTACAGTTCCTTTTCTCTCTGCTCCTCTCGTCTCGTGTCCAGAGACACATCATGTATCTTCTCTAAAACTGGACAAATACATACATCAGAGTTTGACCATGAACCGACCGACTGACTGTAGGAATCTCCCTGTTGGTTTACAGTTCATCACGTCACTTTGAACTACTCATTTCAAATGTAGACACACGTACAGTACGGTCAGGGACGAAATATTTTACTTGATTTAAAATATATTTACATTCTGAGCACTGCCAACAGAGTCTTCCTCAAGGTGAGCAGGTTTTTTTCCAATCTGAGAGCTGTTTGTAATTCACCATGACCTCAGGATCACTTTAGATTTGTATCTGTCGTGGAAAGAGCTTTATAAAGGTGGTCAGTAATGTCAAATTCAACCTGGCTAACTCAAGGAGAACAGGATCTTATCTAACAACAGAGGCAGACGGCCTTTTATGCAACTTTTAAGATTTTCTCCCACAATTCAAACATTGAATTTTCCCTTTATCCTCCGACAGACTGTGAGATTTTATTAGTCTGATAAGTTTAGTGCAGCGACACTGTGCCACATGGATCTAATAAACTTGGGTACGACATCAAGTTTGATGTCTGCAGACTGTACGATGACAGGCTGTCTTTGATCACAGACTGTGACAAGAGCCACCCTTAAACCTCTCTGACTGTGTGACGTAGGACCACTATTTGAGAGCCACGACCAAAGATATCGCCACGTTTCTTTACCGCTGGTCGTCTTTAAGAATGACATCTGACTGAACACAGAGTGCATTCTGGGGGACGTCTGTCTGTAACTGTACTCTGACCTCTTGAGGGTCAACAGTGCAACACCCCAAATCACTGAGTTTTACAGTCTGAGTTACAGACACAACGTCCATTTATAAAGTCAAGTTTGGCCCCCAGTCAGAAAGTTTGGACGCCCCGCCCCATTGGAAACACTCGAGCACCACTTCCTAAACAGACCGACTTCTCTGTCACCTTCTTTATTCTCAGTGCAGTTCACTGACCTGCTCCATTAATTTCTACACCAACTGTGTGTGAACAAACCACAAATCAGTGAAGGTCAGGAGTCAGGAGAGATGCTTACGAAGCACAACCTGAATCACTGCAGAGGCAGGAAGAGCACGGCGTTCTCTCTGCATACATGTGATGTAACATGTGACATAATCTCGTCACACTTTAAAACCTGCTCTGGATTTTCTCCAGACTAACTCCTTCTGTTTAAACTCTTATTTTCTTTATTCTTAATGAAGTGTTTTCTGTAACTCTGCTGCCCTTCACACGTCTGAGGTTCAGACCGGAGGCTGAAACTAAACGAGCTGTGACCTCTGCATGTCCCTGTGACCGACACACACACACGATACAAAATAAAATAATCAGTTCAGACTCAAACATCTTGACGTGAACATTTTCTGGGAGAAGTTTGAGGCTTCTGATGGTTTCAGTCCGACCTCTTTAGAAGCAGCGTCATGTGACGAGTGAAATGAAATAATCAATAATCACGATCGTTCGCAGCTCACTGAGACGCCGCACAGCTGATCAATGCTCATGTTTCCTCCACAGGTGCTAAATCCAAAGAAAAAAGGAAAGAAGAAGAAAAAATACCAAAACTCAGGAACGGTGAGTCAGCAGTTTCTATCCAGAGTTTGTGTGATTTGTTTTTAATTTTGGGCATTGTCTGTAACACCAACTGCAATGCAGGTGAAGTCAGGTGCTTTCTGCTCTGAGCTGAATTTTTTTTTAACTCGAGATGTTCAGAGCAGCTCCTGTAACAACATGATCTGCATAGAGCAGGAAAACACGAGCCGCTCAGTATTACAATAGCAGCGAACAAAAAGCTTCAGTCTCTTTGAGAACAATTAGAGAAACATCTTCAGGTTGCTGAAAAGAGAGTTTAGAGACATTTAGTAACGAGTGTAGGATCTGTGTCCTAATGACTCCGCCATCTTAATTGTGCTGTGTGCACTGAAGCAACAGAGACTCAACAGAAAGTTTTTACCTACCTTTTACCAGTTTAAACAGGTTTGAATAAGAATCATTAGATTTGTTTTACACAAATTAATTCAAGTCAAGAGACATGTATGTGTTTGATGAGTTTGTCGTGGTTCAGTAGTGAAATGAAGTGGCTGTAATGAACTTGAGAATTTTAAATATTGAGAAGCAAAATGATACACAGAGCTGAATGTCGGACCTCTTCTTTTTATCTCCACAAAATGAGAAACTTATGATCTCTGATTTCATCTGAACAGCCTCTGCTCATGCTGTAATGTTATAATAATAATAATATATTTTATTTCTGTGCGCCTTTCATGACACTCGAGGTCGTCTTACAGAGTAAAATACAGTAAAATACAAAGTACAAGATAATTAAACATTTAACAACAAACAAAACAAACATAAACAAAACATCTGTGCAGGCGTACCCACTCAAAGAGAGTAGGAAAGCCTGAACAGGTGAGTTTTCAGCCTGGATTTAAAGTGTGGGAGTGAATCAATATTTCGAAGGTCAGGGGGGAGCAGAGTGGCTGAATGCTCTGCCCCCCATGGTAGTGAGACGAACGGAGGGGACAGTGAGGCGAACAGAAGACGAGGATCTGAGGGTGTGAGCCGGTGTGGTGATAGGAAGGAGGTCGTGGTTGTGGATGGCCTTGTAGCTTAGAAGTAGAAACTGACCCTTGTCTTCTTCCTACATGTCTCTGATTGTCTCCAGGTCACTCTGCTGTCCTGCCTGGTGGACACTGAGCTCTCCTTCCTGGACTACATCCGAGGCGGGTGAGTTCACCATAAACGTCCTCATATGATTGTGCAGATATTAAACAGCAGCGTCAATCAGTCAGCTGCAGTTGTGATGTTGTGTACAGTCTCCAGAGACTCTGCTGAGAGGATTACCGCTCGGTGTTTATCTCTCAGCTCCGATATTAAGACTGACAGCTGCCGATAACCCGCTGCTTAATTGCTCGCTGCTGCACGCTTTGAAACATGCTGTGGTATAATCTAGCGTGATTGATGGTTCCACGTTAACTCCTTACGTGACTTGTTTTCTCTTGTAGGACTCAGATTAATTTCACAGTGGCAATTGATTTCACGGCATCAAATGGTGAGTGTTTGAAAGCTTCTGCTCTTATCGACGAAAGTGTATCGAACAGATTAAACTTTGGTGGTTATCACTAAGATCTTTATTTGATGTGAAGTCTTTAGTGAAGTCGGTTTTAACTGACTTGTTTTAATGACACTTTAACTCAGCCAGAGACAAAAAAGGCAAAGCAGCTAAAAGTTGGACGATTATTTGAACATAATCTTTTCCTCTGAACTTTGTGAGCTCAGTTTGAAGTTCTCAGTTTGTGCCTCAGTCTGTACAGAAACTCATTACACACATTTTTAAATGACATTTCCAGTTGAGACGGTTGTCACCACGTGTTGTCAGTGTTTATGAAGCCCCACAGGTAAACTGCTGTACATTCATCAGTGACAGCAATTTAACCACAAACAAACACATTCTGTGCAGAAGCCTTTGTCACAGATGAGGAATGTTCTCATTTCAGTGAGGGATGATTTACTAAGTTAATATATGTAATACGATTTTGGAGACATCTTTATGTTGCAGGAGAAATAGGAAGCTTTTTTTTTTTTTTTTACTGCCATCAAATCCCTTTTCTACGCCCCGTCTCCAGGAACGTCTGAAAGAATGGTGATATTATGCAGATAATTACGTTACAGTACATTACAAGTTTCTGTTCCAGCCTCAGTTGTTCATATTTGCAGAACGACAGAAGTTCTGTTAGAATATAAAACCCTCTTATTCTCTTTATAATATTACACAAAACAGTCCACACACATATTAAAGGACGAGGCCTGTGATATTCTGTTTTCCTCATCTTATTACGAAAGGACTTGAAACAAAAACCAACAATGAATTCATCCCAAAATAAACCTGATACATCAGGGCTCCTCCTCTTCTCCCCAAAAACTTGCAAACAAACGCCATGTACTTCCCAAATAAGTTTATGTGACATGAAGCATTTGAGTAAAACTGTCAGTCCTGAACCGAAAGTCATTTAATTAAGTTTATGTTTTTATTTTCTTCAGCTTTGGTTATTAGAAAATGCATTTTAAAGGTGCTGTTTGTGACTCTGGAAGAAGATGGTTGATATTTCCAGGTCGTCAGATAGAGACACTGGGTTGGTGGATCAGTTCTGACCACCTGGAAATGAGACTCAACAATCAACTACCTTTCTCCAGGGTTAAATATCACTCCGAGCGGCTCTAAAAGTCCAAAAAAGTCTTGATCTAACTCGTGTTCAGCTGCAGGAACCCTATGTATCATCTTCCTCTGTGCCACAGAGCTCCATTCTTTCTCAGAAAACTATTAAAAACACATTTATGAGCCGCGCTGTTGTTGTGCGTCACGTGTTACTGTGTAATGACGAACATGGGAGCTGTAGTTTATTTTGATTAAATCCCACACACACCATCCTGCTGCTGGAAATACTCAGCACAGCTCCAAATGTGTAAAGCTGAAAATAGTCCCAAACAAATGATCTGTTTTCTCTGGTTTTAGTAATGTTTGCTAAAAACTCCAGCTCAGCTGTGTTTACTGAATGACTGGGCATGACTTTAAAAAGAAGAAACGGCATGTGACAGACGGATTTTTAGAGATTCATCAGAAAGAACTGAAGGCTCTGAAGCTACAGACGGTTTGTGGAAGTCAAAATATAGAACATCACCGGCCTCATCCTTTAATGTCACCACTGTGGTTTTACATTTACTTTGGTGTATTTATATTTATCTGCTCTCATTTAGGGACAAAAATAAAGACGAGACAAATGAAGTCAGACTTTAGTTTTTACTGTTTTTATCATCTTCATCATTTCTGATTCATCACATCTTTATTGATCTGATTCATTAATGATGGGGGGTCAGCAGGTCACTGGGGCTCATCATCTTATTCGTAGCTTCATGTATCTGAGCTTTACTGAACGAGCTGTGGTTCATCTCTGAGGTTTGAGGCGACCAGTGAGATGCTCTCTGCCTCCAGAGCAGCTGTGCTGAGGAGACATGTTTGTGTAGCTAAACTCCAGCCTGCATGTGAACCCCCTCCACCCACTCCCCTCCTTTTATATTTAATATGACTCACAGCCCGGGGGGAGCGGGCGTAATTACAGTTTGATGCTGATGTGTGTTATATTGTGTTGAACGCTCGGGTCCCAGGCAACCCGTCCCAGCCCACCTCGCTCCATTACATGAGCCCATACCAGCTCAACGACTACGCCATGGCGCTGCGGGCCGTCGGAGAGATCATCCAGGACTACGACAGCGACAAGATGTTTCCTGCGCTGGGCTTCGGTGCCAAGCTTCCACCAGACGGACGGGTCTCGCACGAGTTCGCCCTGGTGAGGAAACAGTTTTCTCTTATTATCATCAAACATGAAACCATCCACACAAATCTACAAATCATTTCTCCTTTTTAAATATAGGCACACAATGTATTGTTTCTGATTGTTTCTTTGGTATGTTGCACAAACTCTGAGCTATTTAGTCTAATGAATCAACCAAATAAGCTCACAAGATCTCAAGATAGGAAATATTTTTACACTTATTTTTTCCTTAATAAACAGAAAAATAAAACCAAACTCCCTCTGATTTTAAGTTTCTTTCTTTCACTGAACTAAGGCGAGCTTAACTGCCTTGTTGCCTCATCGTAAAATAAAATAAAAGAAATAAAACAATCCTCACTTAAACCATCTTGGTTAGAATCACTGACTCTGCTTTGTTCAAAGTAAAACCCTAACTCACCCCTGATTCCCCGCTGTCTCTCTCTGTGTTGTGTTAGCTCACTGAGCCAGAGCCTGTCGCTGAGTCGTCTCGTATACAAACCTATCTCTGCGTTTGTTTTTCTCACTTGTTCTTCAGAGGCAGAATTTTAAAATTAGCAAAATGAAATGACAAAAATTGCCCCAAATAATTGACCCAAAACAAAAAAAACTGTGATGTACTCAGCTAAGTAAGATGAAGTTAAGTTTGCTACTCCCAGACATGATGCTGTAAAACACAGTCAGTAGTCGGTATCAGTCAAAAAATTTTTAAAACAATATAATATGGTGACAACTGTCTTTGCTTCAGCAATAAATAATAAATCCATGAATATTTAGCTGTGGACAAACAACTAAAGAACTGAACATTTAGTATAACTGAAGCTGACAGGAGTCAAAAAACAAACTGTGGGACAATTCAAAATTTCAACTTGATGGTGAAAGATGAAATGTCATGAGGAGTAATGAGGAGTCACGAGAAAACATGACTGTCTGTATCAGATTATTTGTCAGTCCATCAGGTAGATGTGGAACTTGTCACCACGGTCATTTAGTTGAATTTACTGAGCAACATGAACCAAATTTCCTGATCCTTGATCATCCTACAGTTGTTTAGATATTTATTGTCTGAAGGGGCGAAATGTTTGGACATGAAGATTTTGCAGTGTTAATTTAGGGCAACAGTAACATCAGGACCGACGGTATAAAAACAAATTGGACTGGGTCTCAGACTGCTGCTGAATATGTCACAGAGAGTAAATATTTTAATGGCCTTCGCACCAGCTGGAGGAAGTTTGCAACCTGCTTTATTTCTCAAATCAAAATGTGAACACAAAGTTGTATCAGAACTATGTTAACAAAAAAAAAACTCTGTAAAAGTAAAGTGAAAACACGCAGCGTGGAACCAGACACTTTCATACACAAATGACCAATTACAGGCAACAGTTTCTGGGTGGGTGGTGAACGCTGCTGTCCAAAAACAAGAACAAATTCAGCCATTCAGCCGGCGCTCACAGTGCGCTGATGAAAGCCAAATGAGCTGGTGAGTTTTTGGCTTTGCAAACACACAACTTTATTTATTTTTATATTTATACTGTCAGTTTTTTTTCTCCTGCTGAAGAGACAAAGACAGTTTCAGTTCTTTATGACAATCATTTAAAAATACATAGAAGTCATACACACTCAGGACACATTAAGGATCTGGGTTAACTGCGTCCTCCATTCAGCACCATCAGCATTCAGCCGTGAATCCTTTCATCCTCCACCCATCCATTCATTCATCCATACAGTACCACTCTGCCAATGTCAAGCGCTGCGGGGCTGTAGACGTCCTGACCACTCCTCAGCCACCCCGAATCCTCTCCCTGCTCTACTGTCACTCCCAGATGTTCCTCCAGAGGCGTTTACAGCTGCTTAGCGTTGGGTAACAGCTTCCCCAGCGGCGCCAAGCCTTCGAGACAAGGCGCACATGCATTAATCTAACCATTAAGGATTTAACTTCGTCAGCTCTTAAAGAGGAAGCTGCAGCTGCGAGGCCGCAGTGGGAGAAAGCCACTGCTGAATCCCGCGTCATTATGCAAGCTCCATTTACACAGCAAAGGAGTCTCATGTGCGCCGCTCGTACCCATGAGCGGCCGAGCAGAGTTAGTCAAGATGGTTTCATACTGAGATAATTAGAAAGCCTAAAACATATGGGAGATTAAATAATGTATTATTTGCTTCTTTGGTGGATACTTTTGGAAAACTTAAACCCTGTCACCAGACAGTAGTTTAAATATGTCTGTCAAAGGATGTGCAGGCTGCAGAGAGACGAAAACACTGCAGCAGATTTGGTTCTTCAAACAGCTTTGAAGCAGGTGGATGAGCTTCTGTTGGGCAAACATGTTCTAAAATCCAGTTCAGACCAAAGTTCATGAGAAGACGAGTTGAAACACCAAGTCAACTAGATGAGACAGTGCATCATCTCTATGCAACAACTCTCTTTACTTCTGTTCTGATTTGCAGCTTTTCAGACTTATTTTGTGGCTGAATATACACTTAGCGTCCACTTTATTAGGTACACCTTGCTGGTACCGGGTTGGACCCCCTTTTTTAATTCTTGGTGTCGTAGATTCAACGAGATGCTGGAAACCTTCCTCAGAGTTTTTGGTCCATATTGGCATGACACAGTTGATCCATGATGTTCCAGCACATCCCAAAGCTGCTCTATTGGACTGAGATCTGGTGACTGTGGAGGTTATTGGAGTACAGTGAACTCATCGTCATGTTTGAGATGATGTGAGCTTTGTGACATGGTGCATTATCCTGCTGGAAGTAGCCATCAGAAGATGAGATCCATGCTTCCATCTGAATGTGGTTTCTCCAATCTTCTATTGTCCAGTTTTGGTGAGAAAACCCGTGTGAATTGCAGCCTCAGTTTGCTGTTGTTAGCTGACAGCAGTGGCACCTGGTGTGGTCTTCTGCTGCTGTAGCCCATCTGCTTCAGGTTGGACAAGGTGTTGTTGGTTCAGAGATGGTCTTCTGCACACCTTGGTTGTAACCAGTGCTTATTTGAGTCACTGTTGCCTTTCTATCATCTTGAACCAGTCTGGCCATTTCCTCTGACCTCTGGCATCAACAAGGCATTTTGGCTCACTGGATATTTTCTCTTTTTGGGACCATCCTCTGTAAACCCTAGAGATGGTTGTGTGTGAAAATCCCAGTAAATACTCAAACCAGCCCGTCTGGCACCAACAACCATGCCACGTTCAAAGTCACTTAAATCACCTTTCTTCCTCATTCCGATGCTCCGTTTGAACTTCAGCAGCTCGTCTTCACCAGTTCACACTGCTGATACTTTTCTCTGCAACGTTCGAAAACGGTTTTGTCTCGCCATGAATCTTTGGTCTGAGCTGGACTTTAGAAAAATGCTCAGAATTTTTTTTATAACTTCTACAAACAAATTTAATCTCATGACAATAGATTTTCACCAGAATACTTCTCCTGTTGTCTGTTCTTCATGCAGAGTTTAAAACGTGAAACAACCGGCCTCAGGATGCTCTTTACTGCAGCAGGAGAATTAAACTGTCAGCATTTCCCTAAAATATGTGGAATATTTGAAATGTAAGATTGGATTTTACATCCTTCAGGGCCTGTGAGCCTCCAGAGCCGTTTATACTGGGTAATAATTTCCGATAATATTGGAGTATTATTGATGTTTTGGTCCTGGGGGGGGGGCATTTTTATGTCTCTGAGTATGCATGTAATCGTGTTTCCTGCAATTTTCAGCCAAACAGGCCTGTTTGGAAAATAGCATGTAATTCCATCCCAGCCTTTTTCCCATAAAGAGATATAAAATCTACAAATACTTTGTTCTCTTCTCCCTCTGATGATTTTATCCCTGAGAGCTGTGCTGTGTCTGAATATCAAAACAAACTGTACCAGTTTAATTCTAACTTTGATGCATGGTGTTAAAATGTGCAAACAGCAGGAGACGCAGTGTTGGCAAGTTTTTTAATTGTCCCTGAGTTTAACGCATTTCTTAAAGTATTATGTAGCTGACTTTAAGTCAATGACAAGACTTGCTGTGTGTAAACTGACTGTTAGCTGGTGGCGTATAGAGACACCTGAAACAGGAAACCAAAGACACTCCAGCCTGAGGAGAATGTCTCATCTTTTTAAATGAGGTTTGGCTTTTTTTTAGAGTTCCAGAAACGACATTAAAGAGTAATCAAACTCTTACGCAGCACAATCACGACATTGTCTTTTAATTTGCCTCAGTGCAAAGAAAAAGAACTTTGTGTCTGCGTGTTCAGTTTGAAGTAAAGGTACAAAGTCAGATTAATAAAGACCAAAAGCTTTCTGACTCTGTGGAAGAACGTGGCAGATCTGTGCTGCAGCAGCTGTTAAGAGACATTTATCCCTGATTCAACAGAGCTCGTACTGACACGGCGATCAGTCAACACGAGAGGTTCAGTTTGGAGTTAACTGTTAATATCCGCTGTTTCCCGAGCGCACACGTCCCACATTTATAGATCTGCTTTAAGACAGTCACAAAATGACATCATGAATTTAAATGACACTGAAAACTCCAAGGTCACTGTGACCTCGTCTGCCACATTCTCACAAATGCAGTGTCAGAAACACCTTCATGCAATTTCTTCAAATTTGGCACAAATGTCCACCTGGACTGAAGAATATTAGAATTTGGTGGTCAAAGGTCAGTGTGACCTCACAAAACATGTTCTTGTCCATAACTGAAGAATTCATTCACTAATTATGACAAAACTTGACACAAATTGTCTAACAGGATAAATTAATGAAGGTCAAAAGGTCAAAGGTCAGCTTGACTGTGACATCATCATGTTTTAACGTCATATCTCAGGAACAGAAGGGTTCCTGAAACATGGAAGTAACATATTGAAAGGTTTAATGAAGGTGGTGTTCCTGTTTCATTTCTTAATCATATACAAACCTGAATGATCAGTCTTGTTTGTCTCTGTAGTCTTAGATTCATGTATTTCGTTACAGAGCTGCTGTCAGGATGTCGACACATCAAACGCAGCATCGTGTCAGTTGCCAACCCTCCTTCCCATTAGCTTCGTTATACTCAAGCTGCCAAGTCACAAAGAGGGGCGTTCACGGCTCGTCGTCTTCTTTAAACACAAATCAAGTCAAAACATGTTTCCCACAAGTGTATCTTAAGAAATGGAGACACTCTGGAGTCTTCTGATCCTGAGAGTGGACACTTCTGTCAGTGACTCAGTAACATTTCAGTCATTTACAAAACTCATGAAGTGTTTTGTGTCTGTGTTTCTGTGCAGAATGGAAATCCACAGAACCCGTACTGCAACGGCATCGAGGGGGTGATGGAGGCCTATTACCAGAGCCTCAAATCTGTGCGTCTCTACGGACCCACCCACTTCTCCCCTGTTATTAACCATGTGGCCAGGTAGGTCCACTGTAATCACAGCCGGGGACGTGGTCGGCTGACACACAACACAAATGTCACGGAGGACAAAGCCGCCATTAGAATGTTCTGCTTAACACTGCAGCCGTGTGTGTGTGTGTGTGTGTGTGTGTGTGTGTGGGTTGCTGGACGGCAATCTGTGAAGCAAAGGGAGGAGATTAAAATAAATGTGCTGATAGCTCCGTCACCTAAGAGGAATCAATACTCACTGTCTTCAGGAGGAGACCAGAAGCTGCCTGAAGCATCTGAGAAACAGAAAATCCCAAAGCACGGCAGAAGAAAGAAAGAGTTGTGTGGTTAACAGATAATGTCTCACCTCCCACCATCTCACAAATAAACAGTAAATGAATCTCCACAGACACGAGCAGAAAACACGTACCGCCGCTTCACTATTAAAAACAGCATTAATGAGAGACGTGTGGGCCCTCAAGTGCAGTTACATTTTTATTAGAGCAACAAATCATAAATGCAGAAACGCTCCTCCACTGTTTTAAATATTAAAAACAAATAATAGAGACTTCTAATAGAAACTACAGGAAACTGTCCGCAGCACTCAACCAATTTACTCCCCTCTGATACAACGTCATGTGCTGGTTTGTAGTACGGTACTTCCCGACCTCCATCTGACGTTCCCGACTGTCACATCTTGTCTCATGATCCTCAAGATCAACTGGAAGAAGCACTTTTCCCACCTTTCATCGTCGGCTTTTAAATTCCATCTCTTCCTTTCTGTGAGCGCCGTCCGCCCACTCAGCCTGAGAATAGCTGCATTGTTCAGCCTCACTTCTGCCGAGCTTCTGACTTTAACCCAGGAAGACACTAAAAAAGGCGACACCAAATTGAGTCAGATTCTTAATACTCCGACAGTGTGTGTGTGTGTGTGTGTGTGTGTGTGTGTGTGTGTGTAAGAGAGTCATTTAATATACGATCAAAATATGATCCTGTGACATCACTTCAGACGTTTCACTCTGGTTTATATAAAAGAAAACTGATGTAAATGTTAGTTTAGAGCTGAGAAACAGACCTGACTGTTGGATGTTCTTGTACTTATTTTGTCCTTATTTTGCTGTGTTCAGAACGTTCCTGGACACAAGGTGCACGTAAAGGCAGGGGCTGTATAAAAGTGTAGCGACCAGGTGGCGGCAGGCGTTCAAGAGGAAGCTACAAAAAAATGTGGACACAGTGTATAAAAGACAAAACAAATCCCCGCAGATATAACCAATGAGAGTGAATGTGGGGTCAACATTCACTTCCTCTGGAAATACTGTTTACGAACAATCACTGATGATTCCTGATAAATAAACTTTTGATGAAAGGTTAAAAAAAATGCTTTCGATTCTTAGTATAAAAGACACATATGTGTACTTAAAGTATTCTACTGTATTTTCTTAAATAAATGGACTGCACTGGTACAGATCCTTTCTAGTCTTCTGACCACTCACAGTGCTTTTACACTACATGTCACATTAAAAGACACAAAAAGTTATACGTACAGTTTCTACATCTACACAGTTCACACACACAGTTGTGGCTGTTCACAATCCCACACACTCAGTACCTTCAGTACACGTACAGACCTCCATCAGCCAACAAACTGCACATGCCAGTGCACCACGCATCTGTTTTACATCGACGTGTGGTGCACTGGGTGGCCACCTGCTACTCAGTAATCATTCACACACACTCACACACTGATGAACAGCCATCAGGAACAATTTGGGTTTTGTGATCTATAAAAACAGTTGATGGAGAAACTTTGACCCATGCTGACCAACATTTTGGAGACAGGAAATTGGCGATGCAGATGGTGAGGTGGAGCCTGATTGTAGTTCTGTCAAATCTGTTTTGGCACACGCCATTTTTTTGTTTTGGATCCTACTCACTGTTTTATAAATGACACCAATGGTCTCATGTTATATTTTATATATAGGAAAGACACGGGTGGATAATCTCCAGGTTATAAAACGTGCATGGTAACTAAAATAATGTACATTTGCATGACTTTAAGTCAATAAATTCAACAACTGCAGATAAATACACCACCACACTGAGAGTGGGTCATATGTGGTCATTTAAGTATATACTTAATGCTTTAAATACCTAAAATATTCATTTTCACGATCCCTAACAAGATTCTCATTTTACCTGGCGTACATTGTTCAGGCTCAGCACTGATACTCGCTCTGTAATAGGACCATTTGTTCTGGATAAAATAGGATTGATTTCATTGATCACTGAGGGGCAATAAGCTAATACAGGATGTTATGTAATGATGTAACTGCAGCAGCGATGTGGTTTGAGACAGAGGTGCAATGTTGTTCATTTAACAGGTCTATAAATTTGATGGACTGGTGAGAAAGATGGAAATGGAATGAGGTCCTGACTTTTAGTCTCTGATGTAGGCCGAGCTCCAGAAACACTGTATCCTACACTTCCCATAATGCAACACTTGCTGTTTGTCTTTAAACTCTGAGCCTGTATAGAAAAAGAGTTTTACCTCTGAGCTGGAGCCAAAATAACAGTGGTGACATCCTCAGAGTTAATTTCTCTCAGACTTTATAAAACTCCGGCAGAGTCACAGAAGACGTTTAACAACTGTTTCAAAGGTTGAGTCATCTTGAGTCTTCGTCCTCGTCGCCTGTTAGTTGGTCCTGATGTCTTAAATCAGCGGTGACCTTTTTAACCGAACACAGAGAGGCAGAAGAGAAAAATCAGAATATCTGTTTTAATGTTAATAAAGTTTTCTTTGGCTTTAACGAAGTTACAGCTTCCTGGATGAGAGCAGGTCCTGAACAACATCTGATCATACGTTAACCTTTTAACTAATAAAGTTAAACTGAACAGAGACGAGCTGACTGTTGTCACTCTGCTCACAGTCAGAGAAACAGATCAGCCTCTGACTGCACTGATCTGTTAAACCAAGTTACTGACTCCCATTAGACAGTAAATAAGTGTTTTAAATATCTGTCTCAGTTAGTCACACTCTCTAATATAATTAATTTCTTTTTCAGTCCATTGCACCTGTGGACCTGTTGCTCATGTGACCTTTGACCGTGTGTCTCTCCCCTTCTTTGTCTCAGGTATGCTTCAGCGGTGACGGACGGCTCCCAGTACTTCATCCTGCTCATCATCTCTGACGGCGTCATCACAGACATGGCGCAGACCAAGGAGTCCATCGTCAATGTACAGTACCACATTTAGACTCTGTGTTTCAGTGTTCAAACTTAAAGACATGATGAAGCTAAAACCATCTCACCCAGTAATATGAACAGAAGGCAGTGACAGTATCATGGAGGGCAGCGGTTGATGTTCTGCACGCTCGTATTCATTCAGTTAATTTACTGTAAAACATGTGAGGAGCCCCGAGGGTTCGGCTCTGATTAAACCTCTAATGGAGACCCTAATCAACCAACAAGCAAACATTATGAAGCTGTCCGTCTCCTTCATTGCGTCTCTTTCCCTCTCTGCTCGTCTTCACTAATGAGGAAGAGTGGGGGTCGGCCTGGTCACTCCCTCCCCCCCGATCCTTCGACGTTCAGCTCTAATAACTATGCTTTCTAATTAGAGAGATCACAGTTAATGTGTGTAATGATTTTTCATATATTTGGAGCCTCAGCGGCCTCCTCTAACTCGCCCCCCTCCTCGCCGCCGTGTGATGTAATGTTATTGTAAAGTAAGATTCCACAGTAATTATTTACTCTCCCGCGGAGGATCCGTGCCCCTCATATCTCAAGCAATTTGGCCGTCGGTCTAATAACCAGGGGAAGTTATGAAACACTAAAAAAAGCCTTCATTCATCATTCATCACTCCGACTGTACTCTGCTGTCCCACTCGGCCAAGATTTAATAAACAATATTGCGATGCAGGGCAGAAGTTCAGCGGCGGCTCGGGCGGAGGAAGATGTAAATGGGAGTCATTTTTAAGCTGTCAAGCTTTGGGAGATTTAGACAAAGTTGTAGATGCATGAAATTAGAAAAATCTGGCCGGACGAGAGGCTTTATGAAAGCGTCTGCAGAGGCCAGATGGATTTGGACAAACTCCGTCTGTCTCAACAATGGCGTCGGATTTTGGCTATTGAGCTTCCTTTGTGTCGACTGTTAGTGTACACTTCGTCATTTTACTGCCAGCCTGCGGCGTTTAAGATAGCACATGGTGAAAAGGACGAGTGCTGCTCCTTCCCCCTCTTTGATGAGCCTGTTTTGTCTCCTCCTCCCTTCACAGGCTGCATCTTTGCCCATGTCGATTATAATAGTTGGGGTCGGCCCAGCGGAGTTTGACGGTAAGCGGGGTGACGATCACGTGCACGCTTTATGTGGAGCTGTGTGGTATTTGCATGCAGTAATCCTTCGCCTTCATTCTGCTTCCTATCTCGCCTCCCACACGCTTCAGCCCTTCTTTTCTTCTCTCCTCCATTCTGCTCCCCCTTAATTTCCCTCCTCCTCCTCCTCCCCCTCTTCCTCCTCCTCTTCCTCTGAGGTTAAGTGGATGTGAGGATTCTCATTTGTCAGACCAGAGGTGGTGTATTTTCTGGCCCTGTCTCTTCTCACCTCTCCTCTGTGTGTTTATCATGTTCACATTTACAGTTCAGTCCTCTTTAAAAACAAACTCACTCATGATGAGCAATGAGCTGCAGAGTCGACGGGATCTCACCGATTGTCACGCTTTATGAAGTCAGTGTGCACGGTTGCATGATGTCCCCGCGGTGAACATTGCCGCGCTCTGCTTACACACATTACAGCATGTTTTTCCCCTCCATGTGCACGGCTGTGTGCCGCTCACGGCCCGCTGGCTTCACGCTCAGCGACGCAAATTCAGTGTACTCACGCCGCGTTTGGCATCGCCAACACTCGGAGGAGATGTAACGCAGCGGCACGCTAATGGCTCCAGCAGATTCAAACACACACACTGTGTGTGTGGCGTGTTTGCTCTGACGTGGCTGCTCCAGTTCTCCTGACAGGCCTTGACTGATGTGCTTCCCTCCTCAGAGATGATCGAGCTGGACGGGGACGAGGAGAGGATTTCGTCCCAAGGAAGATACGCTGAGAGGGACATTGTTCAGGTACACGCAGAAGAAGATGAAGACATGTCTTCAGAGACGTGGGAGTTATGATTAATGGGACAAAGGCCACAGTGTCTGACCCTCTGCTGTCCTCCTGTCCTCAGTCTGCCATCTCTCTGTCCTCCTCCTGCTGTCTCACTCCTCTAAACTATACCCACTGTCTCCTCTCCTCTCCTTGTCTCCTCCTCTGTCCTTGCGTCCTCTCCTCATCGTTTGTCTCCTCTCCTCATCTCCTCTACTCTCCATGTCTCCTCCTCTGTCCTTGTTTTCTCCCCTCTTCTCACCTTGTTACTTATCTGTTCATGCTTCCTCTCCTCTTATCACCTTGTCTCCTCACCTTGTCTCCTCTCCTCTCCACAGTTCGTTCCTTTCAGAGACTACATCGACCGGCGTGGAAACCACATCCTGAGCATGGCTCGCCTGGCGAAGGAAGTGCTGGCAGAGATCCCGGACCAGTTCCTGTCCTACATGAGGACCCGAGGGATCAAACCGGGCCCCCTGCCGCCTCCTTACACCACCTGTCCTCCGCCGGCCGTCCACCCGCTCCTCTGCAGACGGGTAAGCCGAATCTAAAGGCCGAGGCCTCGCTCCGACGCCGGCCAGCCAACTCTGCTGGTCTCTCCTCTCCTCTCTCTGCTTCTTCTTCTTCCTACTCTTCACTGGAAGCTTCTGAGCACCCGGCGACATCGGCCGCTCTCTCATGTTGCACTTTCGGAAACGTTTGGCCGCGAGCCGTGGGCGTGATGCGGAAAACCCCCGAGTGGGACGCTTCCACTTTTCGGAAGAAGGGACTTTTCCTGTCGTGGATGAAGGAGGGGGTATGAAGGGTCATGGTGGGGGGTATGACATCACTACCCTCCACCAGGAAGTGTGAGCGGGACAGAAATGGACCACAGGAAGCTGTCAGACTGAAACTGGTCCAAACTGGGAACACTGTTCATCTGCTCTTTCTATTTCCACTTCCTCTTTCTCTCACAATATCTCAATATATAAATGTTTACAAGTTTGAGGACGGAGGTGGAGACGTTTTTTCAGGAGGAAATTTTTACCACTCAATGTGAAAACCTTTCAGATTCCTATTTTTTCGGCTGCAGAAACTGGAGGTTGTGACTTTGTACAAAAACGTTTTCGGCCCTGGCGCCGCGGTCTTCATTACAGAGTGTGTACGTTTTCTTTTTTTAATAAATGGAGCATGTGCTAGTTTAAGAGAAGCATGCACTGTTGTCCTGCACTCAGGGCTTTGTCCCTCCCACACAGCCCCCCCTCCCACCACCACCACCACTGCCATATTCCATTAAGAACAAACCCATCATTGCCCACCTGAAATCTTCCCACGCTCCGACCTTCTGCTCCGTCCACCTGCCTTGACTCAAAAGGAGTCTGGTCCAATCAAATGCAGCAGGGACTTGAACCAGCCTTACTCTTACATTCACAGGCACCGTGTCCACCGTGGGTTCTGGAAATGTGGATCTCCAAGCCCAGAAGTCAAAAACACACATCTCACTACCGAACCTGACTGTGTGTTAACGTTTTAGAGTCTCTTTATTTTCATGGAACATTCAGATGCATTTTTCTGTTCAGTTTGACGTCTCTCTACCTCTCACTTTGTTTAATATTGCCAAAAAAAAAAACTGTTTGGTGTGTCGGTCTGTCGAGGTCACACTTTCACCTTCTCACGTAGGATTCATAGAATATTTGCCAAACTGTAGGTTGAGAATCGAAGCACTTTGGTAGCTATCAGATCAGGTGACTCACACCTTAGTGTTAGAAACACACTGTGAATACGTGCACAGAAAAACAAACCAACAAACCATAATGCAAAGATGCTTTTTTTTTTTATTAGCAGCTCCCCATCCTGATCAGAGGAGTGACTGTGAGCTCAGATTTTAGTTCCATGTTTTCCAACTATATTGTCACTAAAAGTAATAATCAGTCTGGTAGCAGGTCGCTAATCGCCTCCTTAAAGGAACAGTCGACAGAAACATTAATGATTTCAGTACCAAACTCACCTCCTGAAGGCTTGAAGGTGGCTCCGAAGGCAGCAGCTGTTCTCACATCAGAATTACAACACTTAAAATGGATTCCACAGACGCTCACTCACCATTTTATAATCAATTCAATTAGATCTCTAAGTGTGATAGTCACAGACAGCTTTTTCTTCCAGATGGAGAAACAACTGAGCTCCTCAGAGTTTTATTAGTGGGACTGAGAATGTGTCATTTTCCTAAAAAAAATGTGTCGACAGAAAAATTACCTCCAAATTGACGATGTACATGTATGAAACTGACACAGCTGTACAGGTTGTGATAAAAACGACTTTCAACAAATTTCTAAAACCCCGAAAACCTTTTTATTTTCTCAGTCAGCGTCTTCCTGTGGGCAGTGAGGTCAAAGACACTTCACAGGAGAGATTTCTGTGTATTTTGCTTTTGTCTGTGCCATCGTCGCTGGTTTGAGGTGGGCGGGGCTTAGCTGGGATAATGTAACATCACATGCTTCCATGCACCAATCACAGTTTAACAATGTTTGAATCAAATGCAGTGGTTGCTTGTTTCGTCGGCTCTGTCAGTCAGATCTGATCAAACGCTCAGTCCTGTTGAGGCAGATTAACTGAAAACTAAGTGACCGTGTCATCTGATCGTCAGGTTATCGAGATCACAGTTTCATGGTGGAAAACAAATCCGTATAAAAAGTTAATATAAACGATCCATCCTGGAGCATAATCCACTCCTTTGTCATCCAGTCAGTATTTAGAGAAGTGTGTAGCTGCAGAGCTGCAGGCCTGGACTCACCTCCTGATTCAGACTGGCCCTAACCGAAGACTTCATATGCTATTCATGACAAAAATGAAGGGGAGACATTTTTCATCCAAAAGGTCAAAGGTCAGCTTGACTGTGACATCATCACGTTTTAACATCATATCTCAGGAACAGACATTTGGTCAGATACTGAATTGGTGACTCTAATATTGAAACTGTGCTGATTGTATAGATCTTGTGTGTGTGAAGCATCCGTGTTTTCACTGACATGGATGGAGACTGTCTGAGACACTGGACTGGTGGGTGGAGTCGTACAACCACGGGGGTGGTGGTTCTAGTTTTGTCTTAACACTGGGTCTCCATTTGAATCTACTGTAACTGTTGTGAATCCAAACTAACCACAGCTGCTGTCCTCTGTAAGTGAGTCAGCTACTTTACCTTCTCGAGCCTCCAGGTTTTGAGTATGTGTCATTCATGACCTCATTGTTTTAGATTTTTCCCCTAACGAATATGAAAACACTCAAACCCTAAACAGGTATTTGCACTGTCACTTTTAGGAAAGTTTCAGGGTGAAACTCAGATGCAACTTTTTGCTGTTTTGCCCGTTAATGTGTACATGAAAACTTTACAGTGTGACTTTAAACAAAGCACAAAACATTTGCTTTTAGAGAAGCTCCAGCCGCCGTATCTCCCCATAACTCCTGTAAATGTGTGAAGAACAGCGTTTCTACATCCGACTGTGTGTTTTACAAACTGTAGATCCTATCAGAACTTTTTAGGGCCCTATTCAGTCAAGGAATCAATGTAAGAGACGGTTTACAACATTTTTCTAAACGTACGCCTCAAATCATCTTGGCTGTTGACGCTTCATTAAAACTTATTAACTGCTTGTAAAACATTTTCTTAGACATTTATACACTGTACAAATTTTTGCCTTTTTTTGTGTATTGGTGGATATAAACTGTTTATGTAATGCTGCTTCTCTACTGCTGATATACGTATTACATTTTATACTGAGGCCTGTAATCATATTTAAATCATGACTAACAGGCCTTATTCATGTTTATACATAAGTTATTCATATTTAAATCATGAACGACAGGCCTGTATTTTTTTATATAAGCAAATGGTTGGATAATAATGTCTGTTTCATGTGTGCCAGATGTTTAAAGTAGACCTGATGAACAAATACACACTCTGTAGCAACAGTTTTCTGCCAAATTCAGAATCTCTTGTTAAGTGTAGCGTCTCATCGTTGGCCGAGACTCATTCCAGTAAAGCTGGTTATTCAGTTTGACTGAATAGGGTCCCTCAGCGTGGGGCCGGGGGGTCTGGTAGGTTTTGTATTCTTCTGTATCGTTGTTTCATGGCGGGGCCCCCGCACGACAGCGGGGATGTTGAATTGCACAATGTAGCACTGGTGTCTGGTACCAGACTGGAGCAACACCAGACTGAACCAGATCCACCCAGATCAGGCTGGAACAGTCTTTTTATATGTACATATATATATCTCTATATCCTGTATATACTGTACGTATGATTTGTGGAGAGTTGACTCGCAGCGAACTGCCGGGACTCTGTGACTCTCCTCCTGAAACACAAGGCAGGGCCTTTCATTTATTCATCACGACACGATGTCAGCGTCATCTCACAGCCACGCTCTCGTATACACTGTACATCCAGGACATGTATTTGTATATGAAACATGCATGACACTTACATAACGAGGCAGGGGATGAGTGAAGATGAAGAGTTTCACGCTTGTTGTCTCAGAGAAACAGTCATTTCAGTGTCGTGATGTTTGATCTCAGTATTAACACTGACTTAAAGCAGAGTTTCTCAACCATCTGTCCGGGAACACACATCACAGGATATCAAGCTCAGTGGGGTGTACGATATTCTGTTCAAAAGACTTGGACTCAATATGAATTGTGTTAAAACTAAAAAGCAATTGGTTCGCAAAAATTTTAATTCCTGTCCATCCATCCATCCATTTTTATCCTCTTATCTGGGGCCCAGCCTGAGCAAAGTACCCCAGACCTTCCTGTAACTACTGACACTTTCCATTTACAGAGCTTCCCAGCACTAAGAGTTGCTCCTTGTGACAACATGCAAAGAAAATTCTTAGAAATGTTAATTGTTTTTTCAGCGCTCTCTGAGAGAGGTCTCAGAATGTTTGTGAATGTTGTCGCTGATCAGATGTTGAACCACCTCAACTGACCCCTAAGGTTGCAGTAGTATGAGATTTTAATGGTACGATAACCGTCTCAGAAAATATCGCAGTTTCACTGTATCACAGCGCTACAAAATTCTGATTATTATCAGTCAGAATTATCCTTAAATGAATTAAAACAGAAGGGTTATTTTAGGTTAAACAAACATTTTATCACTGTAATTGAAACTTGAAACCATTTTGTTAATGGAAGTTTGTGTAAAAAATTGAAAATAACACAAAGGGGAGACACGAAGGAGCAGCAGCTCTACTCCGAGGGAAACACTGGAGGGTGAACGTCCCCAAATCGTGACCTGTGACCCCAAAAACTAATATAGTTGGTTTAATGATGGGTGACATCTTGTAGTATTAAGCTGAGTGAGCTTTGTGAGTTTGTTAGCTGGAGTTGCTGATGATTTCAGCTCAGACAAAAAACATTTACACATTTATTCAGTTTTTTTGGTTTTTGCAAATGACAGCAACCAAATTCAGCCCTCGTATCTCTCTTTCTGCAGCCGCTTGCTTTAACATGGAGAGAAATCTGAAGCCTGACGGGTCCAACATACCTGTGGATGCTACGCTATGATTGGACAGTTGCTGTACAGGGGAGGGGTTTAACAAACGGTCAATTTATTTAACAGAACCTTTGAAACATTAAAAACAGATCAGCCCCATGAGAGGTTGAGAAACTCTGTCCAGATGGCTACAAAGCCACAGAACACAGCTCCATGTCTGCCACATTATTCTGTGATGTGCGGTATAGATATGACAGCATGGAGATCTTTTCTCTGGCACGCGTGGATTTGCCCCGAGGATGAGGACGAAGACGTGAACGCTGTTTGCACAGGATCTCAGTGGAAGTCTTAACATATACGGCTGGGTTCGTCACGTGTGGCTGCAACGTGTGAAGTCACTGTTCCTCTGAGGCTGCGTCAGTGTAGGAGTGACAATCAAAAGCATTTTTTGTGTAGGAGACTACAAGGCGAATGAACAAACAAATAAATAAAAGCAGGCCTGCGCTTCTGATGGACAAACAAGCTTTAATGAAGTCGGCTCATACACCTCGCTGCCTCCCATCGCTCATCGTTCATCCATGTCACTCTGCCAAGGCGGTATCGTGTCAGCATGCCAGGCCATATGAACGCCCACGTAATCTTCACACATACAACATGAACGCTGTTTACTGTACCTTATAATATTAATAGGTGGTTTAACTGAATGCTCGTGATGAATATCCTGTTTTATTCTGATGTTTTTTTAATAGCATGCATTAAGTTTGCATGTGTAGATTTTTTTCTAACAGTGATGCATCGGTGCGTTAAAAAAATAATTGTAATATGACATCTTTACATGTTATTCTGGAGTATTTTAGAAACTTTTTTGCCTTAAAAATCTCACTGATCAATCTTGGAATTGTGCAATGCCTTCAGATGTTTCTTTTGGAGACTGTTGTTTTTCTGTTTTGGTTCGCTTGTGCACAGCCACTCATCAGACATCATCTCACAGCATTGTTCTCTCAGCCCTCAGTGGTTGAAGTGATGTGAATAAGAGGGAGAATGATTCCAACGGAGGGAAGGAAAGAAAAAACTGGGCTGTCTCGCTCTCAGCAAAGAGACAGAATCATTCAGCTGAGAATAATGCCGCCCAGCCTTGTAACAGCCATCGTTACTACAGAATGGTGTTTTATTATGCCACGATTCATCCACCCAAAATTCATCAACTCTTATTTTTCATCAGCCCTCAGAGGAGTGATTCATGGCTTCTGCATGATGCTTGTGATTACACTAATCAAAATGATTTGTCCATTGAAACATAATAATGTATTTAAGATCAGTTACTGAGGTTAGTGATGTGTTAACAGACAGCACAGGTTTTACTCTTCTTATAGGAAATATGGAAGCCACTAAAGATCAATTTAAATGACTATTTCTGTAAGAATTGGAGTCTTTAAATAAATAAATATTCATATCAAACCTGTTTCTGTTGTTTTTGTCACTACAGGATGAAAAGACAACACCATGAACATGTTGGTCTGTACTGTGGCCTGTTTTAAAACACAGAAACCAACATTGTCTCCCGTTAGAGACGCTCTCCATGTTGATAGGCACCTTTCCTGTTCTGTTGAAACAGCAGCAGCACACTGGAATAGATGTACTTCACACTATTGCACCTTTAAAGTGTTCATCTGAAGAGCTGAGACATTACAGCAGGATGACAGGCCGTCCTGTTCCAGAGAAACCACAAGAAACGTGGCTGAGAAACGCCGCCTCTTTTGTGTCTGAACTTTGAGGACAAAATCTGTGTCGTCTTTTGTAGCATCGGTATTCTGAAACCTATAGCAGGACGAAGAATAAGATTTTCTTCCTGTCGACAAATGCCATAAACAGACCGAAGTAAACAATGTGTCCGTCTCTCATTAGATCCCGACCCTGTCTGTGACAGCTGGTGCAGACAAGAGGCTCATCTTTAGGTTCAAGTCACACATTATAGTTTTATTTAGACAAAAAACCTCATTTAAACACCTGAACAAAAACTCTGTGGCACAGAGGACTGATCACTGTCAGGCTTTGCAGTCGAATTATGTGGGTACAGACATGACACATCTTGTAGGTGGGGCAGAGTGGGGTGTTTTACCTGCTACACAAACTCTGTCTTTGTAGTGTGTGTTAGCTGCAGGCTTCACTGTGTGTGTATTGTGATAGTAAAGTCTGCAGGGTTTGGAAACGTGTGCGCTATATTAACTAGTACTACATTAATCAACTGGATCATTTAAACAACATGATGCATTAATTTGGTGTACTTATTTTAATGTTCTTTCATTATCCATAATTGCTGGGCAGGTTGCCAGGCTGAAGGGAGGACTGACACATAGAGACAGACAACCATTCACACTCACATTCACACCTACGGACAATTTAGTCACCAATTAACCTGCGTGTCTTTGGACTGTGGGAGGAAGCTGGAGCACCTGGAGGAAACCCACACCCTCCCCGTGTCAGCGTGGGTTTCCTCCAGGTGCTCCGACATGTTCTCCCCGTGTCAGCGTGGGTTTCCTCCAGGTGCTCCAGCTTCCTCCCACAGTCCAAAGACATGCAGGTTAATTGGTGACTCTAAATTGTCCGTAGGTGTGAATGTGAGTGTGAATGCTTGTCTGTCTCTATGTGTCAGCCCTGTGATAGTCTGGTGACCTGTCCAGGGTGAAGCTCCAGCCCCCACAACCCCACAGCCCCCAACAGGATAAGCAGATACAGAAATGAATGAATGAATGTTTAAGACCGTCATGCTATATTAATAACTTCAGTAGCATCCGGTAAAGCTGTTTTTGTAGCAAACCTTGTTAATCAATCTCAAGGCTGATGTTTAGCTCAGCAAATGTTTTCAGTTTGGTCTCAGTGTGATGATTTGTTACACTTATAAACACTGTTCATGAATTTGTCCTCCATCTTTATTCACTACAAAAGCATTCAGCCATTCAGAGTCCATCAGATTAAAGTTCACCAAACTTTTTATCCACGCTGCTCCGCAGACACAGTGATGCCAGTTAAACTGTTTTCTACAATAATTTAAAAACAGCTTTCAGATCCTCTGAAGAACAAACGTTCACAAACTGCGCCCTTTGAAGGATCCTGAATATTTGTATTTTCATTCATCTAAATCTTCCGTATAAACTCAGTCGTGCACTTTCATTTTACTTTCAATTTCAGTAACGTAGGAGCAAACAAATCAAGTCTGCAGGTGAATCATCGTGATTTCCTGCTGCTGCTGCAGAGACGCTCAGAGGTTGTCAGTCACTTTGTTCCACAAAGTCTCAGTTTTTCAGAAACTAATAAAAACAGGTCTGAATTAGACTCTGGTATATTTTCCAGTTTATCCAGAGGTTTTGAAAAATGTTTTTGGTTCATGAAGTTTTCGCATGACAACAGCCGTCAGACGTTGATGGAAGTGCTGTCATGAGACTCGTTTCGCTCTCGTTGAGCCATCTGGAGTTCATGGTTGAAGGATTCCTCAAAGCCCTTTCAATTTTTACATTATATGACACTGACATCCTTTGTACGATCACATTTCATGGAGTCTCTGCTTCATTATTTAGCACCACGTGGAGCGTCGACAGAGAGAGAACAAGTCTGTGGCTTTTCCAGAACAGAAATAACAGAACACCGTGTTACCATGTGCTTCATGGTGCAGGAAATCAGGAAATCTCTGAAAAGATGTGTGTGTGATTGTGCACAAAAGCATCACGTGAATCTTTTTGTTTTGTGTGTGTCACATTTTATTTATTCAGTTGTTTGCTGAACTGTCCAGCCAGTGAACGATGCAGAGGCGACGCTGTGTGAGCGGAGTAACCTCCTGTCTTTACAAATACACACTCTGATGTTTCTCGTTTGTGTTTTATTATTGGGCTCAGTCGTTACACGCTTTCAGAATAGCAACCAAACAATCGGTTGATGGTGTTGGGAAGTGATCTGACATGCTAACAGCGTGGGCTGCTTTGTAACAAGTGACAGTGTGCTAATTACAGCCAGCAGACTTTTCTCCCTCTGCCTCGTTTCAGTCCCGTCCAACGTTATAATGAACACTCACTGCTGCTGCTATCGGCTCTGTATGTTTATCTGCATATGACTTTTAACTTCATGTTATTATATTATTATGGTCGCCGCCCACTGGAAGCTATAATCAGAAACTTTAATTGGCACTCTTAAGCACACACACACACACACACACACACACTCTTTGGGAACATGGTAGGTTCATGTTATAGCACAAGTGTACAGTAGAGAGTGGACATCTGTTATATTTTCTGTCAGATTTGTTAAAGTCACATCATGACTGATGATGTAATAATAATCATTTGTGTTTGTGTTGCACCTTTGATAGAAAATAAAATACACTATTGGAAGGTATTGTAATGTATGTAAGACATTGACCAGCAGTGAAACAAAGAAAATATACAGAAATACAGAAATTAACTCCGTAAAAAGCCGCCTCACAGTCAGACAAGGAAAATGAATTAGTTATGTAGAAAAGCGATTCTATGAAAATGGCTTTTAAGACAAGATTTAAATGCAGAGACACTTCTACTGTTTTCAGTGTCAAGTCCATGCAGAAAAACTAAAGACTGCATTTAAAAACATCAACGTAGCCAACATGACGTCACCCATTAGCTTTTTGGCCTCCCAGTTAGCATTTTGGCCGTCGCTATCTTGGTTTGTTTGGATCCAAAAGTCACCATATTTGTATGATAGAGTGGAGCTAACCCTAAAGCTAGCTGCTAGCTTGGTTAGCATTGTGCAATTACAGCTGTGGCTAACTGATTATGCTAATGGTATTTTTTGCTAGTGAAAAAAAAAAAACAAGCTTAACAGGCTGGATGAGGTCTTACCTTATTAACAGAACCTTCTGCATATCAACTGGGAATGTCTCCTCCAGCCACACTAATATCACCTGTGGTGTTCCCCCAGGGTCCATTCTTGGCCCTTTACTGTTTAGCATCTACATGTCTGGGTCAAGTCATCCGAAACTTCAATATTGTTTTCATTTTTATGCCAACAACATGCAAATCTATTTATCTGCGAATCCATTAGACCGCTCCTCAGTTCACGCTCAGACTACTGTCTTATAGCTCTAAGGTCCTGATGACTTTTAACTTCCTGATGCTAAACAATGACAAAACTGAAGTGAGACTGTTTAGTTTCAGCACAGTGCATCCCTGAGGCCAGAAATCTGGGAGTGATCTTTGATTTGGATTCAAATTTCTCTAAACATTTTAGAAACATTACCAAATCAGCTATCAGTCAAATCAGCAGTATCGTCAAAATTATATCATTTCTTTCCTTAAGCGACAAACAAACTCTCAATCATGCTTTTGTCTCCAGTCCTCTAGATCACTGTAGCTCATTATTTGCTGGACTGACCCAAAAATTAATCAGCTGGTGAGTTCTATAAAAGTTCAGCCGTGTACGATTGTCATGAATGTTGAAATTAGCTATAAAGACCAAAGCTGTTTTTGGACCAGGCTGTAAACATTATTTCTGCTGTAAAGTTAGACATTTAACATGAGAGTCCACAGAGTGCTGCAGGGATGATGGTTGTAAGCTGACATGGAAGTTAGCGTCGCCCTGGTTCCATTGCAAAAGCCCCGTTTCCACCAAACACTTTCAGTGTAGTCCCTTTGGAACCAACAGTAACCTTTCAGACATGTTACCTAGACCCTCGGTCCGTTTAGTGTTTCCACCGCAAACAGTCCTTTTAAATGTGACTGGAGTTGTTGTATTTCACCGGTGACACAGATGGAAGTCTGCACCTGGTTTATCGTCCACAGAACGAGGCTACATGCCGACATCTTCAGAACAGAATAGAACAGGCTGCAGTGAGAGTCTCTCTCCATGGGATATTTAAAAATAGCAGCTTTGTGCATTAAGTCCTTCTCAGGCAAGCTCAGGGGTTTAGTGTTGCTGTAGCCCACAGGAACGATGCTCCATAGTGCTTTTTTTTTTCTCTAAGTGAGCAACTGAGGTACTGGGCGCTCCCAGAATTATATTTTAAAACAAGGGTCTTTAACGTTTTTCAGGGCACAATGTGAAGCACTTTCTGTTGCAGCAAAGCGCCCTTGTTAAGATTAAAAGGTTTGAATGAGAGATATAAGTCTGTGTCATCTGCGTAGGGACAGTACAGAGTCAGAGATGTAGACAGGAAACGGAGCAGGTCCCAGAATCGTTCCCTGTGGTACTCCGGTTTGTGAGACAAGCAAAGTATTTAATGTAGGTTTGTTTTAATATGAAGAAAACCAAACCTCAGTCTATCAGAGGAATAAAAACTCATTGGCCTTCTGGCTGAGATTCAGATGGAAGTACTGATGTGACTCTCATGTCTCGATGCTAAATATGAAGTGAGAGCCAATCAGCGATTAGCTTAGCATAGCTTGTTACAAAATCCAGCTCCTCTTGTTGTTACTGTTCTTCTGACTGCCAGGAAACCAGCGTTAACTCTAAGAGGTCTTCAGGCCTCGTTAAGTAACACATGCGTTCTGACTTTATGCACAAAATAATCACACGCAAAATTACCCTCGAATTCATGACGGCCAGTTTTGTGTCTAATTATCTGCTGCTGCTAGTATTATTATAAACGGACCAATATTAGACTGGTATTGATTTTTCCATCATTCCTTTCTGCAGCAGGAAAGAGGAGAAGCAAATTTCCCACATGTCCAATTATTTCTTTAATTAGAGTGGCGTGATCGATGGAATCAAACTCTGCACTCAGGTCAGACCAACAATAACACAAGCAGTAAACAAATTAAAACAACAGTGTTTTAATATGTGATATAGTTTATTTTATTACTGTTATATCTGATAGTGGTGCAGTCTCCATCCGAACTCGCTGAAAGAAGAGATCTTGTATCTCAGTGGGACTTTCCAGCTAATTAAAGGATAAATAGAATAGAAAACAAAATCTCTGCAGTAAAACCATCTGCACATAAACGTTCGTCTATGAAGTGTCCCGTTTTGAAGAGGAAAGTGATTTGGCAAATCGAATTTTACTCCACAGTGACTGAAATAGGCATCTCTCAGAAATAAAACCTCTCATAAAACAGATCGATTAATTTTTCCCACCCGGCTCCATTTAGACCTCACTTCCTCTATCTGACATAAAAACTGTCCATTTTAATGTGCACCTTTCAGGGAATCACACGTCCCGGCGTTCCTCACGGCGGGCAACACCTGCGTTGAGCACCGAGACTCTAAAGCAATAAAGCAGACTTGAACAAGCTCAGCATGAATCTAATATCACTGGAGCCGATACGGCGAGCTGCTCGAGTCTCTGAGCTGCTGTATCTGCCAGTTTTATTTCCCTGGCTCCCCCTTATAAGCTCATCAGCTGTGAGATGCCAGTACACAGAAATGGGTGGCGATGAGTAATGGAATGAGAAATAAGTGTGTAAAATTTTGATGACGTGCACCTCAGAAAGCCCGCAGCCTGCAAACAAACACACAGCGAGCCTGCATAAGGCAGCGTCTGTCCACTCCACTCACAGAGTACAGGGATGGAAACATTCAGGCAAATCCGAGGCTGAGTCTGAGGATGAAACATCTCCCCTGCTATTCTTAGAAGTGGACGGGGAGGGTGTTGCTAAATATAACTCGATCGTTTTATGCCTGCCTTTCTATTTTTACAGGAGCTGAGGCCTTCCTGGGCTGTTCTGGTCTTTTCTTGGACTATTACGTAATAAACACATCTCCAGGCACGATGCAATAATGCAGAGTCAGACGCAGAGTGAAGCGCTCCATCATCCAATCATGTGTTCTGATAAAAAGAGACAGATTCAGGAGGTTTTGATGCACGATGTGTCAGAGGGGTTTCTGTGAAGCAGCCTGGCTGTTTTCTGTAAAAACAAGACTAATGTGTGCCGGAGTCCTGACGGGGTTAAAGAGCCCAAAGGACAGTTTGTCAGCTCGCTGTGAGCCCGGATGGCTGACAGGGAGGAAAAGGTAATGAGTTAGTCTTCAGGGAGGCATGTCATGTCGAGTGTGCAGAAGTAACAATATTAAAAGAGGAGAAATGCTGATTTTCACCATTAGGACGTGCGCCTTGGGACGGTTAACATTCACTGCTCGTCCTCCTATAATGAGAAACAAGGCTGTCCGCTCTCTGCATCTGTGATGTCGCACAGATGTACGGCTCCATCAACACTCAATTGGGAGAAATGGAGAATGCAAATGTGACAGCGCCACGGAGAATTTTCTAGAGATGTGGCTCTGTTTCACAGTTTATATAATCTGTACACATCAGTATGAACGCCCCGATGCATATTTTTAACAAGTCACTGTCAATGGGAAACACTGTCAACAACGCAGCATGATGAAAAACAACTCTGAGATTAGAGTTTGGTTTTATTGGACAAAGATTTGCTGATGTTTAAAGATACTGAGCTGCTTTTTGAAGCACACAAATCTTATAATGGCTTCAACTGAATGATATTTATGTTTGTTCATTTGTTTGTGTTTTTATGGTGGCACAGTGGTACAGAGGTTAGCATCGTCGCCTCACAGCTACCCAACCCAGGGTGGGGGGGGGTCCCTGCTGTGTGGAGTTTGCTCGTTCTGCCCGTGTCAGCGTGGGTTTCCTCCAGGTGCTCCGACATGTTCTCCCGTGTCAGCGAGGGTTTCCTCCAGGTGCTCCGACATGTTCTCTCTGTGTCAGCGTGGGTTTCCTCCAGGTGCTCCGACATGTTCTCTCTGTGTCAGCGTGGGTTTCCTCCAGGTGCTCCGACATGTTCTCTCTGTGTCAGCGTGGGTTTCCTCCAGGTGCTCCGACATGTTCTCTCTGTGTCAGCGTGGGTTTCCTCCAGGTGCTCTGACATGTTCTCCCCGTGTCAGCGTGGGTTTCCTCCAGGTGCTCCGACATGTTCTCCCCGTGTCAGCGTGGGTTTCCTCCAGGTGCTCTGACATGTTCTCCCTGTGTCAACGTGGGTTTCCTCCAGGTGCTCCGACATGTTCTCCCCGTGTCAACGTGGGTTTTCTCCAGGTGCTCCGACATGTTCTCCCCGTGTCAGCGTGGGTTTCCTCCAGGTGCTCTGACGTGTTCTCCCCATGTCAGCGTGGGTTTCCTCCGGGTGCTCCGAGATGTTCTCCTTGTGTCAGCGTGGGTTTCTTTCGGGTGCTCCGACATGTTTTCCCCGTGTTCCCGCATCTTTTAGCTGATGCCAGTGTATACATGGGTATACTGTATGTATGTGGTTTTTATTTGACTAATTTTCCTTTGCAGAGCTGTGTAGCAGTTTATATGTTGTTAGAAAAACTTAGCTGTGAAGATATGACCAGCACTGATATAGTGTGTAAACTATGGTAACCTTAATCTAAACTATCATCATCACTGTCAGAATCAGAGAGCATCTTTCAGCCTGGACAGCGTCAGTCAGTGTTCAGTATTCAGCTCCAGAGGCAGGTGACAGCATCTGTGGACCAAATAGATCAGAAAGTTCAGCCACATGTCACCGTGCATTTTAAATTGGAGGTCTGACTTTTACTTTTTCTGTCTCCTCCTCGCTCTCACCCAGCTCTCGTTACGCCTCGTTCGGGTGAAAGTTAATCTGAGGATGGAGGAAAGTTGGTGCTCCAGACAGTTAAATTACAGCACGGAGTCATAAAGGAAACTCAGGGAGACACTATAGGCAGATATCTGACAGTGTAATCCAATCAGAGGAAAGACTTCACAAAGGAAGTCACAGGTGACCGACTTCTTCTACCTCCTCTGTCATCTGACCACCAGACTGGAATCACACGAGTGCGACGTACTCAGGTGACCAACATACACAAACTGCCATCGTCATCTCTCCTCTCTCGTGCTGCAGCTTTTATCAAGAGAAAATAACAGACATTAAAAAGTTTTACTGTGTTTTAAGAAATGCTTTTTAACATCTAAGCGTATATGCTACGTACAAAACAGACGAACAAGTGAGCGATGAATGATTAATGGTCAATTTACTGGTGGGCCTCTGAAATATTGAGAGACAGCTCAGCCATGAAATGCAATGTAAATGGATCTATTTATAGAGCAGCAGAGGAAGTCATGTGGAACGGGCCGGTCGGGGGCGCCGTGTTCATATAGCTTTTAGAGGCAAACGGCAGGGGAGGAAAACACACACTCTACACCCACATTTGCATGTAAAGCCACTTTTCATGGCGACATTAAACTTTTAGACACACACACACACACACACACACACACACAGCAGGAAAAGCAATAAATAATTTCCACATTGAGAAAGATGGAAAAGCCCCAGCTCAACTCCCCCGTCCCCTGTAGCCTCCCGCTCCTGTTATCCCCCCCAAACCTTCCCACATTGTCTCATGGGATTGTTTGGGAGTGAAAAGGACAGGAAGTGACACGTTAAAACCCTCTTCTTATTAATTCTGAGAGCGGCGTAGGGTTTGTCGGGTTGTCACAGCAGCTGATGGGAGCTTGGAGGCTGTGTGATGCACAGTCTGATATCAGCCAGCAGATTTCAGGATAAATAGCCAAACACGAAACCCTGAATCCTTCGCTCGCAGTCATGACGTGTGATGGCATCTGCTCCACTGGGTCACTCTCCATTTTATTACATTAGCAAGTACAAGGAGTTGGTTTAGTGGTCATTTGTTTGCAGGGTGGTCAATATATCACAAGTACTCAGTGGTGGAATGTAACTAAGTACATTTAGTCAAGTACTGTCCTTTAGTACAGTCTTGAATATTCCCTTTTTATAGTCCTGTATAAAATAATGGAAGCAGCCACCATGACGTCACCCATTGGTCTGTGGACGATCATTCTGCTCCAGTTTCTTCTCCATTGATAACCAAATGTAAACTTGTTGTCGTGACCATCACAGAAGCCCCGCCTCTCAGATTATCCCATTGGACAATGGGAGTAAGAGCAGACATGACTCTGAGTTAAACTTTTTTTAACTTGAGGAGTTCAGAGCGCTCCTGCAAGAACACCAGACACCTTGAGCACAGAAACATGAGGCAGGTAGCAACACAAGAACAGCGAGTAATAACTTTCATTCTCATTAAAAACTATAACAAAAAGCCGCCTCCAGCTGCAAAAACACTTTCTGTGTGATCAGGTCTTAGTCTCTAATGCATTTATGAAATGATGCAGTACTGAAGCACTAATCCACCCAGCAGTGCACAAAGTTTCTTAAATTGGCTCCACAGTGATTAAATACTACATAAAAATGCTCTTGCGTGTATCAGATATGATAAAACCAGAATAATATTATAATTCATTTAAGATCTCGATTAATCAGTTCTTAAGTTTGATCGTTTCAGCTCTGGTTCTGTAAGAAGCTCTCCACTCACTCGTACTCTATTACTGACACTGATCAAGATTTTTTTCTTTAAATCCTCTCTGTGCGATCAATAATTTAGGATTCAGGGTAATTCCAGCCTGTTTCATGTGATGTCACTGAGTGAAGTCATGAGTGGGAGTGTTATCACTGAGTGGGACCCTCTGACAGACGACTGGTGATGTACTGCCATCTGCTGGCTGCTGTACGCACATGCAGGTACTCCTTCAGTCTCAGGGTGAGTTACTTCGTGTCACTGTATGTGGACACTTGAACGTTACACTGACATGTGATTCATGAACCATGTGCATTTATCTGCTGCTGTAACATCTGCTGCTCTGCTGGTTTCAGACTTTCCTCCAGATTTTGGAGCCTGCCTGAAGAGATTTGCTCCCATCATCAGTGAGATCAGCTACAGGTGTTGGATGATCCAGTCTGACTGTGTCTGTGGGGTGGTGTTGAGGTCAGGACTCTGTTACAGTCAGCCAGGTTCATTGACACCAAACTGGGGAAGCCGTGTCTTCATGGAACGAAGTTTGTCACGTCAAAACAGAAACATGTCTTCCTCAAACTGTCGGCACAAAGTTGGAAGAACACTAATAATTATAGCTGCTGCGCAGCGATGGGTCGGGTCTGGGCATTTTTAGGCAATTCTGAGCAACAAGCAGGAGAATTGGAAGACATTTAGGAATTTAGCAACACAATCTGCCTTTTTCATCAGCTGAGGCTTGAACTCACAACCTCTGAGACTAATAATCAATTACTATCTCACTGAGCTAATTAGTCAGTGCCAATGCATGTGTAGCTTCACAAATTGACCCAGCCAGACGTGCAGGTTTAGCAGCCGTCCATGCATGAAAAAGCAGATTTCAGACCGCTGTAAAAAAAAGTCAGTTACCAAAACAAAAATCTGAAAATACACATATTGCATCTAGACAGCATGAAGATGTTGGTAATTTATTTTAACAATGATTGATTTGCTTCATAAGTGAAAAACTGATGTTTAACTGGTTGAGCTATGTGCAAAGTGAGAAGCCTCAGATGGTTTCACACTGAAGTGCTGACACTGGATCTTTGTGCAAAGTTTGGTTTATTTTCAAGCATGAGAAGGCAGATTTTCTAGCAGAAAAAAGACTTGAAGATGCTGCACAGTGATCAGTCACGCTCAGGCAATTTGAAGCAATAAGCTGGAGCATAAGAAGATGATTACATTACAGTGTGGATTCTGCACCAGTTGAGGCTCAAATCCACAACCTCTAGAACCTAAGACGGTCATCTACCGCTCTGAGCTAACTGGCAAGTAGCAACTCAACACTGGTTTCGCAAATTGAGTAAGCCATTCACCGTTGTGTAGGAAAGCAGCCGTCCATGCATGGAAAGGCAGATTTGAAACCACTGTAAAAAAAAAAATCAGTTCACTGATCAGTTTGGCGTCAGCTCTGTGGCCCATCATCAGTTTGAGCTTGATATTCGAGGACTCAGCTGTTTTTGTTAATCTTATGCTGAACAAAGTATTTTCAGTTTTCCTGTGACACGTGTGCACAACAAATTCCTTCACAGGAAATTATTTGTTCAGCAGCTGTTTTTGGGTGAACTATTGCTTTACATAATGCAGGGTGATCATTTTGTGAGAACAGCAAAAACTGCAGCTCTCATTTAAAAACTACATGGTTGGTATTTTAATGTTGTCTAAACTTGATTTTGTCCAATAAATTCACCAAAGCTCTCTTCTAACATATTTTTATATTTGTAATACACATATATATATATATTTCAGTTGTAGTCTCTGCAGCACCTTTACAGCATTCAGATAAACACCAATTCATAATAGCATCCAGTGGTGTAGTGGAGGGTGCACGTGGGTATACAGGGTGCCCCCCAACCCCCAAGCTAAATAAACTCTTTTAAACGTTCTTGGATCAACTGTAAAAGTCACTTTTTTCTGACTTCCTGATATAAAGGAGTTGAAATGAGAACAACCTGAAACATCTACAGCAGGAACATGACACAGACACATTAATATTAATCCAACAATGTTGGATAAAAAGATGAAACATTGACAGGAAACATGTTGATAACACTTTTTCTCAAATAAGTAAATAAATAAATACAGTTCTTTAACTTGTCGTGCAGTATTTTTACAATGTTTTTAAATTAACGACAGAAGCTGAATACTTCTCTCACCTCTGTTTTCTAGTTGACTGAAGTAAAGGAAAAACTGAGGGAAAGCTGCGGCTATCAGCAGCTGAGCTCTGAGCAGATAAAACACATCCTGATCAGCACGTCTGTGACTCAGAATAACTTTGTTCCAGACAGGAGGGCTGAGTGATTATCAGCAAAGTGAGGGAAGTGGGAACACACCACCTGTCACCTGATGGGAATAAGAGACTACAGGGGCTGAGGTCCAACAGTCTGGTGGTCCGTCAACAGTCCGAACGTTCAGACATGATGAGAGGCCTCTGGCTGCTGCTGGTGCTCGTGGCTGCGGCCACAGCTGAGAGGGTTTTTAGTGGGTGAGTTCATTTGTATGTCTCTGCTTTTATTCTGTGCTTTTAGCTTTTGTATTGGAATCCATGGCTTGGTTTTGGTTGTGACAAACACAGAGATCGTCAAAATACTTATCATACACTCGGTGTCCATTTTATTAGGCACACCTGGTTGAAAATATGCAGTGTCATGCAGATATCCCTCTATTCATGACGGTTATATTGGTTGTTTTTTTTTGACTGATTCAGAGAACTGTTATTCAGCCCTCAGTTATGTAAATGGGGTAGACAAAAGAATAGAAACACGTCAGTATAATGTCGTACAATTCAACAGAACCACAGCCTCTGAAATGATCATGAAGTTAAAGATCTCTTTAAATTAGTTTCAAACAAAAACTGAACATTATAACCTTCATGAAGGAGGATTTATTGCAGGGCTGTTACATCAGTGCTTTCACTTAGCAAGGTGTACCTAATAAACTGGACACTAAGTGTAACTGTACATTTAAAGCCTGCACTGGGTCTAATCTGAGAAAAATCTATCAGTGAAATTCGTCTTCAACTTTATTTATTGTTTTGTCTCAGGAAAGATTAATAAACCACTTGGATGCAGAGTGGAAGCTGTGCAGGTGCTTCTCTGTTTTTATGTGAACACAGTGAAACATCAATCCTGTGTCTGGAGTTATAAAGTACATTAACTAACAAATAAACTATGATACCAGAATAATCGTCATTTGGACATTAAATTTCACACCAACACGTTCAGGTCCATTAACTCAGTGTGGAGTTAATTCAGGAGAAGAACACTCAGTCCTCCTTGTTAAATAAAAGTGTTTAGAGACTTGATGAGGTGGATTTTTTCCTCCCCTGGATGCCTCATAATCAGCACGTCACATAACTGTCAGAGTTGAGAAAGAACATTTGTATTCAGTGGGCAGAAAATGATTCCACTTTTTGTTTAGAGGAGGATTAAATCATAATTACAGTCGTATTAACGGGAACACAGTGGGAGCCACAAGTCCAGGCACCGACTGTTCTGCACAATTAAATACTTTTTATATATCGCTGAGCAGTGAATTAAATCTTCCTGGAGTACAGCACATCGAGGTGAGGAAGAGCATCAGCTGAAAACATGAAATGTAGATAATGACACTCAGACTGTGAAATTATTTTCTTCTTCTTCCAGAGATCAGGTCATCAGGGTCAATGCAGAGACGGAGGAACAGATCCAACTGCTGCAGGCTCTGGAGACGCAGCAGGAGGAGGAGGTACACACACACACACACACACACACATAATGACTGTGTACAGTACAAACACCTACGTACCTCCAGTTTTCTCCGCTGCTTGTTCCAACAGTTTCTCATGAACTTCCCCTGAAGTGCGAGTTGAGTTCAGCGTGAGATGATCCTCCTGACAGTTTAACAGGTTGAAGATTAACAGAGTCAAAATGTCAGAAACTCTCAGAGGCCCGGCTCATGTTTCTGCTGCGCCCTCTGATACAGAAATAAACCCAGAGATTAACGTCTCCTCTTATTTTATTCTATTTATTAAATATTTCTGCTCCTCCACAACGTAAATTAATGCACGTTTACAAACAAGTAAAACAAAGAAACGTCTTTGACAGATTTTACGAAACTGACTCTAATTTGAGAAAATGTTTGTTTTGGTTTCAGGGAATTTTAAGCTTTGACTCGATGTCTTTTGGCCTCTTCAAACTTCTGTAATATCTCAAAGTTTGTTTGATAAAGATTGCATTATGATGGTTCAAGTTCAAGAAGCTTTATTTGCCGTTTGCACAGATACTGAGCACAGGCACATTGCAACGCTTTAACTTTTCTCTCAGTCGCAAAACAAGAAACAAAAAAAGGAGAACAAGTTGTTAAGAGTGACAAAGAAACACAGAGGACCGTTTTTGCTGTAGCTCATCATTATGAAGTAATGTGACAATGTAATGGCTGCAGAATAATGACACCATCTGCATATCAGCCTCGGTTTCACTAAGCAGGTGTGTCTGCCACCTGGTACGATCTCGCAGAAAAATGAAGGCTGGATTTACCACAAATTTACCACACAAAGGAAGTTTTCCTGTCATAGTTAAACTGAAGTCACCGTGAGAAACAAAATGCAGCGTGTCATGGTTCGTTGGTCGTTATGAGGCTGTGATGAAAACAGAGAGCGAAATCAGCACCGACAATAATACTGCACCACTTTAAACCATACAGCGAGGTGACACGCTGCATCACAGTATGTAAACTCAGGTGGAGTCAGCAGGTACAGAGGAGCTAATGATACGTACAGATACAGAGGTGGTCCACAGGTCAGTAACACTCTGTGAGCTGATGAACGCAGCCTAAAACTAAAACTGGAGTCATGAGTTCATATCTGAAGATAACTGATTAGAGTCCAGTCTGTGATGTCACATCATTTCCTGTCTGATCCCAGCTGGACTTCTGGCTCCACCCGGTCTCCACTGAGCTCCCTGTGGACATCCGAGTGCCCCGCTCCAGTTTCAGCTTTGTGACGGAGTACCTCAACGCCCACAACATCCCATACTCTGTCCTCATCGACAACCTGCAGGTACACAGTCATTAACACACACTCTGATAATGAAACACCTGTGCTGTGCACCAGAAGAGTCGGGGCATCAAGAGTTCCTGTGTCCTGATTTTAAGACTGAAGGGACGAAATTAATTTGTGTTTTTCTCTATGACACATTCAGGAGCTTCTGGATGAGGAGAAGGCTGAGATGATGCAGAACGAGATGAGGGAGCGCAGCAGCAGGAGCTTTAACTTCGGAGCTTATCATCGTCTGGAGACAGTACGCTCGAGTTACACATGAGACACACACCTTCATCACACACACCTCGTTATAACTCATCTCAGCTTCGTATCAGATTCACACCACAGTATTGATTAATAACAAACACACAGCTGTGGAAAGAATACCACAAGTATCAAAGTAGTTACACCACAGTGTGCTGTGGAAATACTGTCACAACTAAAAGTTCTGGATTTTCTCTTAGTTAGGTAAAAGAAAATACAGTTATCAACATATACTTCAAGTACCAAAAGTAAAAGTTCTCATGATGCAGAATGACGCATTTTAGAATAATGTACGTTATATTTTTGGATAATTATCATTGATAGATTATTGTACGCATAACTTTAATGTTGCAGCTGGTAAATTTGGAGCTAATTTTATTTATTTTATATATATTTTTAATGACTGTATATACAGGACGACATGACAGCTGATCCCTGGTGGCTGGCTACAGTATAGGCCATATGGTCACAGATGGGACATGAGCCAAACTGAAAACTCAAAGTGCACGTCAAATATGTTTTTTTTCTGTCATTTTCGGTCATTTTCATCACACTGATGTTTGTTCAAGTGTTTGCTTTTCTGATAAGTTTGAATTTGTTATTTCATGCTGATAAAAGGAAGGTCGGCATCATGATTGACAGCTGTGTGAGCCAATCAGTGTGCTCATGATTAATGACTGCTCAGGATTGGTTGGACAGATTCACGGGTGGAAACTTTACACTGCTGCTTCACTTTGTGGTCACTACTGTGCAGAGTCTGGCTCCAAAAGCACAAGATGGCAGCGCTCATAATCAAGGCATTTTGAATGTTCAATGTCTATGAGATTAACTTATAATAAAACATCATCATTTATTAGTTGGTTTTATATTTTGTATGAATAATCTGACTCTGTAAAGTATCTAGTAAAACTTTAGTACTTCTAAACTGTAGTTGAGTAAATGTACAGCTCTCCTGTCAGAGCCACAACGTGAAGACAACATTGTTGAAGTTGTCACTACCTCTTATCTGTTTTTTCACAGGTTTTTTAATTCATTATGTCAGTTAGTCGATCAACAGCTAAGTATATGAATATGAAATGTATTTGTTTTATGAGCAGACACAATGTGGCACATTGATTAAAACCATCTTAGAATCAGTCTGACACCAGCTCAGCTCGTTTGTTAACTAAACTTGAGGATGACAAATAAAAAACACCAGATATATTTTGCTTTTTAATCATTATTGTATTTAGAAATTTGATTCAGCACATGGTGTTTCCTCTGGTCACAGTATGTTTTAAAATACAGGCCTTTAATTGTTAATGATCGAACCTTTGGTGCAGATTGGTAAGTATCTCTGTTCAGTATCTCACCTTCCTCCTGTGCCTGTGTTATAACTCGTCTTCCTCACAGATCTACAGCTGGATGGACACTCTGGTGGCTCAGTATCCTAATCTGGTCTCCAAGCAGGAGGTCGGGAGGTCGTATGAGAACAGACCCATGTATGTGCTCAAGGTACGACATGTAGCTCACGCACACATCACACCTACAGTCAGAGTCTTATCAGCAGCAGTTTGAACTCTGTCAATGTATTTTAGTTCAGCACCGGAGGAAACAAGCGTCCTGCCATCTGGATCGATACGGGGATCCACTCCAGAGAGTGGGTGTCTCCGGCCACCGGAGTGTGGACAGCCAACAAGGTAAGACACGTCCACGAGGCTGAGCAACACAGCGATAGATTGAGTTATAGATTCAGTTGAAATTACTTTGATCTCCTGCGGACACTGTAAAAAAAAAGATCCTACAGGTATTTGTCTCATAAACAAAGCTGAGGTTACAGAAAATTATTTAACACTGATGAATCATTTCAGTCATATTTTAAAGAAAAAAGAACATTTTAAAAAGTCTTATTGTTTGTATTGTGTCATTTTTCATTTTAAATTGAGTATTTTGGGGTTTTAAAAAATTAGAATTTTTTTTCTTCTTCTTTATTTTGTTTAGTTCTTTGTTTATGGATGTTGTTACCTGCAGACGAAGACATGAGAGTGTTTTGTACACTTAAAAAATTTAAATAGTTGAGAATGTCACTCCTACAAAATAAAAGCCTTGTTGTTGTTGTTGTTGTTGTTGTTTACAGATTGCCACTGACTATGGTAAGGACGCCTCCCTGACCTCCCTCTTGAACACCATGGACATTTACATGATGCTCCTGACCAACCCTGATGGCTACGCTTACACACACTCTAAGGTGCGTCTCTGTCAGTCAGTGGACACATGATGGACTTTTAAACCCTGAAACATGTTTGATCTTACTTCTTGTTTTCCAGGTTTTGTGACATTTTACAGTTTAGATCCTAAAAGAAAAACATGAACATATTTTATGTGCTTGACTGATGTGAAACTGTGTGATGTTCAGGACCGTATGTGGCGCAAGACCCGCTCCGAGAACCCAGGCTCCAGGTGCCGCGGAGTCGACCCCAACAGGAACTGGGATGCAGGCTTTGGTGGTCGGTATAGAAGCACACAGGAAATGCCTCTGCTGCTTTGTGTTGAATAACTTAACTGTGTTAATACTCATGTTGTGTTCTCGCCCCAGGCCCCGGCGCCAGCAGGAACCCCTGCTCTGACTCTTACCACGGCCCCTCGGCTCACTCTGAGATCGAGGTGAAGAACGTGGTGAACCTGATCAAGAGCCACGGAAACTTCAAGTCCTTCATCTCCGTCCACGCCTACTCCCAGCTGCTCATGTACCCCTACGGCTACTCCTGCAAGAACGTGGCCCATCAGCCGGAGCTGGTAAGGACGGAGAAACACAAAGGGTTAATTAAATCTGACGACTTTTTCCTCTTAGGAAACAAAGTCGCTCTCACACAGGAGAATCACACAGCGAGGCAGCTAAATTTTATTACAAGCTGATATGGAAACGTCTGTCTGTGTTATCTTCAATAACTGCAATGATTTAAAAAACCAATATCCTTCCTCCTGACAGCTCTAACAGGCTCAGCTGTTCGTCTCAGGGTTACACTGTCTTATCTTATTCAGGCTTTATTACTGAAAATTTAAATTATTTGCTCCTGGATTGATGAATCGACCAATTATAAACTCATCAATACTTCATATGACAAGTGATCTCCCTGAAGCCAGACAGGAATCCTCTGTTTCAGACACACTGCATCCAGTTTTCTTGCATATTCAACCCAGTCACACAAAAAAAAATGTTGGCATCGAGTGTTTCTGCAAACCACAGATTTGTTAGTCATGCACTTTATCATCAACAGCGCTGAGGCGCTTGGTGATGGTTGGGAAAAGATCATGTTTTGGCTTAAAATACTGCATTTTGGGGGCAATGTCTCACTAGTAAACAATTGCTTTTTGGGCCACATTTTCTTGTATCATTGGGCTGACACTTTGAAACTTAATGCAGTGGAGCTCTTTCACAGCATGGTGTTGTTACTTTTACTTAATTAAAGGCTTGACTTTAACTACAGTCATTTGTCCTCGTCGTCCTTGCAGGACTCTGTTGGCAGAGCAGCAGTGAAGAAACTCACTTCTCTCTATGGCACCCAGTACAAGGTTGGAAGTATCTGTAAAATCATCTGTGAGTAACTTTATTTTTTCTCTTTTTGTCCATTTAACGTCACTGCATCTTAAATTCAGATTCACCTCAAACTGGTGAAATGTGTTGTTGTAATGATGATGAATAATAATGAACCGATGGGCTCACAATAAATACAGTAACGAATATTCATGTAAAGAATTATTTATTTCAGGACTCATTTCTATTTAATGTGTTCATGTAAATCACTGAACACCAGCTGATGTGTTATCAGCTGTTTAAAACTCAAATGTTATTCTACAAGTGGCTGCTGTCGTGTCCTCACCTTCCCCTCTCCTCTCCTCTGCTCCCCTCAGATCAAGCCAGCGGCGGCAGCATCGACTGGTCGTACGACGTGGGCATCAAATACTCCTTCGCCTTTGAGCTGAGGGACACTGGTCGCTATGGTTTCATCCTGCCAGCCAATCAGATCCTCCCCACGGCCACTGAGACCTGGCTGGCTCTGAAACACATCATGGAGTATGTTCGTGATCATCCCTATTGATCGCTGTGACCCACACAAGGAAGAGAAACTTTGATATCGGCTAACACTCAAAACAGTTTTCCAGGCTGATGTGTGACGTCTGACTTTAGTATCGACCAATAAAGTCATGAACAGCCTCCTTGTGTCTGTGTCTGTTTGTGTCTGTTTGTCTTAATGTGTTCAGCTGATATACCAGGTCACCCTAGTGAGATGTAACACCTGGCATTTCTTTTCAATTACATATTTTTTCTTGTTACTTGTAACTGATTACAATCACAGTTGTCTGGGTTTCATCCTCGACAGCACACTTTCTTACACTTCTCATCAACCACATAACCCGGTCAGCTTACGTCCATCTCCGCAACATCAACTGCCTCCGCCTCTCTCTCACACCTCATACAGCTGCCATTCTGCTCCACAGTCTCGTCACCTCCCGGCTTGACCACTGCAACTCCCTCCTGTTCGGCCTTCCACAAAAAACTCTCCATAAACTACAACTGCTACAGAATTCAGCAGCTCGCATCATCACAAGGACCCCATCCACTCACCACATCTTGTATCCAATACAAGATTTTACTGCTCACCTTCAAGGCCATTCACAATCTCGCCCCTCCATACCTGTCTGATCTCATCCACATTGCCACACCCACACACTCTTCCTCTTCCTCCATCCACCTCTCCGTTCCCCCCGCCCGCCTGCTCCCCAGCTCTAGAATTCACTCCCCCTTGACCTCCGCAACACCACGTCTGTCAATGTGTTTAAATCCAAACTCAAAACACATCTGTTCAGACCATATTCCACCCGATCATATGCACTACACTGTCTTACTGTCTTCACCTCTATTTTAATGTATTGTATGATGTGTTATGATGTTTTGTATGCTGTGTTTTATCTTTGCTGTAAGGCGACTTTGAGTGGCTTGAAAGGTGCCCTAACAAATAAAATGTATTATTATCATTATTATTATCACTGCCAAAGCTGCTGCTTTGGCTTGGAAAGACCCATCCTGCCCCCTGTGTATAATAATAATGATAATAATAATAATAACGCTGCAAATGTATTATTCAGAAATTAGTTGAAGGTGAAATCCTGGAGTTGAAAAACAGCTGTTTTTCAGGCTTGTCGCAAATGGTTCATTTTTTGGCCAGGTGTTACATGAGATGTAGAATAAAGTGATTTTGATGAAATATCACTATTTTAACATCAGACTTGTGATTTGTTTTTTGCTGACAGAAGAATTTGTCGCAGCGATGTTTAAAAATCCACCAGTAATGTCTGCTTTTACAGAAACTGTTTTTACATTTACATTTATTTTTTTTTACATTTAGAGGATTTACATTTATTTACACTGTCCTATTATTAATATTACTTCGGTTGTTGTATGTTTAACTACAGATAAATATCGCACATGAACTGATTTAAGTCACAAAGGTGGAGAAACACGTTGTTTTCCCGCCTCCTCTGATCTCTGACCTGACACATTGATTAGCTGCCTGATTAACTCAAGATGGGATATCTGAAACAAATCGATATTGAAAACTTCAAGTCATGGCGAGGGAAGAACGTTGTCGGTCCGTTCATGAGGTTTAACTGTGTAATCGGTACAAACGGCTCCGGTAAGTCTTTTTACGTTTAACGGTTGCTAACTCGAGCTAACGAGCTAACGCTAGCTGGCGATGCTAACAAGCTAGCTAGCTTAGTTGAATTAAGCCAGTTAGCTAAAGTGCGTTAGCTTCCCTAACTTACTTTTAACTTTAATTCTCGGACATTTTTTTTTTAAATATCCCCCTTTTTTACAAATATGACATATTAACTAATAACTGGATATATTGTTGGAGTTAGTAGAGCATCTCTGTTTTGTGTAAATTATATATTTTAAGTAATGAATTATGCTCTTTACAGTGTAGGTTAGCTGGGTATTAGCTTGGAAGTTACATGTTAATGTAGTTATGCAGAGACAAGTTACAGGTGTTAAAACTCTGTAGGTAAGTCCAATGTGATGGACGCCCTGAGCTTTGTGACGGGGGAGCGGGCTGCCTCTCTCCGGGTGAAGCACCTCCGGGACCTGATACACGGAGCCCACATCGGGCGGCCGGTGCAGGACACGGCGCGTGTCGCCATGCTGTACTGCAACGATGAGGACCAGGAGACGACCTTCTGCCGGACCATCGTAGGTCAGTTTAACCAGCTTAGTTGTACATGATATTTACAGGTGTGTAGTTTACTGTGAGGAAGCCACAGGTGTTTGTTTCAGTGGGGGGCAGGTCAAGACGAGCTTCCAGCTCCACAGTGAAGTCAGACCTGCTCCTCAGTCATGACTGTTGTTGTGGCCCTGATTCATGAATTCATAACCATTAATCAAAGTAATGTAGTCATCATAATATCATCATAATAACGTCACATCGGCCATTTGGTTTGGTCATTTTGGTGCATGAAGATATTTTAGACAGTTGAAAAATAAAGAAAGAAATATTTCACCAGGTGTCCCCGTTAGTGTCATATAAAGGATGAACAGCAGTTTTATTTGCAGAGGTCTGATATATATCAGCTGCTGTCATGACTGCAGTTCATTGTATTTTTCAGGTGACTCCTCTGAGTTTCACATCAACGGGGTGCGTGTCACTCTGGCCAAATACACAGAGGAGCTGAAGAAGATCGGCATTGTGACCAAAGCTCGAAACTGTCTGGTGTTCCAGGTAAACACTGTTAGAACAATTGGTGATGATACTCACGATACTCAGCAAATCCTTCAGAAAGCCACAACTATTTAAGCTTCTGCTGGACGTTGTGTTCTTGCAGGTGGATTTTCTTTGTTGCAGACAGGGTGTCATTACACTTTACCTGCTTGTAAAACTAACTGGTATTCACAATCTTTTATTACCCCGCTAATATAACCCGTCCTTTTTCGGCATCAGCAACACGGTACAGCGCATCACTGTATATATGTAGTCTCTAGAGACGACCTGAAATAACAATCACGTTCCATTTGGTTGAAGATATGTGTCTAATAAACACTTAATTTATACAGTGTATTTAGCTTCTAGGAGATTCACTGAGCTCAGGTGAACCCCTGAACTCAAGAAGCTCCTTAAAGTCTTAAAGATTTATTAATCAGCAGTGAAAGCAGTGTTGGGTGAGTTTAAATGTGAAAGTGAAAGAAAAAATATGTGGCCCTGAAACCAATGACCAATGGTGATCTCAATATCGATCAAAATAATTGTGATTATTATTTTGATCATAATTGTGCAGCCCTGATATACACCCAAAATATTTATGCTGTTTTGCTGAGACAGTTTTCATAGTGAGGACACCTACATCTCTATGAATGATAAGCTCTGTGACCCAGTTTATGAAACTAAAGAACAATCAGGTGTGATTGTGAGCATTTATAATGACTGGTTGTTATAATGCCTTACAAACAAGTGTGTTGGTCCTGATGTTTGTCACCAGGGGGCAGTGGAGTCCATCGCTCTCAAGGACCCAAAGGAGAGGACCAAGATGTTTGAGACCATCAGTCAGTCCAATGAGTATGCTGCAGAGTACAATAAGAAGAAAGAGGCCCTGCTGAAGGCCAAAGATGACACTCAGTTTCACTTCAACAAGAAGAAGTCTGCTACTGTCGAGAGGAAACAGGTGTCGCAGGAAAGAGCAGAGGTAAAGTCACAAAAATAGAAATAAGATCCGTCTGTACACCCAGCGAACGGCCTTGGCATGTGTCTTATGTCGATCACTACCACGTTATTTTAATATTTTGCATCACATGCAAAAGTGAGCATCTCCGGCTTGTCAGCGCAGACATGTTGCTCCTCCTCACTTCAAGTTGCTTCATTAACTTTTGACCTGCAAAGGCGGCAGTGCCGCAACATTGTAGAAATTTATGAAAGCCCTTGTAAACATTTCAATAGTTACACATTAAAACAATATTTATTTGCAATTACTCTATTGAACGACCCCGAAGCATGAGCAAACGGGCTGTGTCACTTAGGATCAAAGAGATGTGCTCTGTCACTAATTTCCCAAAAAACATCTCTTAATACACGGTAGACTGCTGTGTTTTTTTTTTTTTTTTTTTTTTTTTTTTCCAAAATCACCTTGATATCCAGAAAATCGCCTGGCAACCCTCCAATCACCAATACACAATTTGATCGCTGATCGTCCCAGGCCTACGTTGCAGCTCTGCAATTTAGCTGAATCAAATGAAATCATATCCATTTTAATCTCTTCTTGTGATGCACTGAACACTTCTTTTTCTGTTGTAATACAGATGACAATTCGGGGAACAGCAATTCCTGTGTAGGCGGGTGTAAGGCAAAGCTAATCAGCCGTTGGTCGAGGAAGTACGGAAGTACACGGATTTGGATCCAATCACATCATGCTGGTTCCATTACAACTTTTTTTATGGGAATGTCCACAGACGACAGAGTCAGCCAGAGTGCTGACGTCATCGGTGTCTTTGTAAGAGACTACTTGTAGGGGCTGCACCTAACGATTATTTTGTAATCGATTAGTATGACAATTTTTATTGCCCGATGGCCTCGCCCACAAGTGGTCTGCTCTGGCCTGCCTGTCTTTTTCTTTTTTTTTTTAAGGCGCGCTCTGCAGCACAGGCTGGCCGTGCTGGCTGGCAGAGAGCCCGCCTGCTGTCAGAAATGATAGACGCTTGTCAGCATTTGTCACAACGATTGGTAAAAAAGATTTTTTTAGATTCAAGACGTGATTAGTTTGTTTCGCTTTCCGCCCGCGCCCGCGGTAACTATGTTGTGTGTGACCATGGCAACAGTAACTACGGTGTGTGAGCATGACAACAGTAACTATGGTGTGTGACCATGGTAACAGTAACCATGGTGTGTGTGACCATGGCAACAGTAACTACGGTGTGTGAGCATGACAACAGTAACTATGGTGTGTGACCATGGTAACAGTAACCATGGTGTGTGTGACCATGGCAACAGTAACTATGTTGTGTGTGACCATGGCAACAGTAACCATGGTGTGTGACCATGGCAACAGTAACTACGGTGTGTGAGCATGGTAACAGTAACCATAGTGTGTGCGACCATGGCAACAGTAACTATGGTGTGTGACCATAGCAACAGTAACCATGGTGTGTGACCATGGCAACAGTAACCATGGTGTGTGACCATAGCAACAGTAACCATGGTGTGTGACCATGGCAACAGTAACCATGGTGTGTGTGACCATGGCAACAGTAACCATGCTGTGTGTGACCTTGGCAACAGTAACCATGGTGTGTGACCATGGCAACAGTAACCATGGTGTGTGTGACCATGGCAACAGTAACTATGTTGTGTGTGACCATGGCAACAGTAACCATGGTGTGTGTGACCATGGCAACAGTAACTATGTTGTGTGTGACCATGGCAACAGTAACCATGGTGTGTGACCATGGCAACAGTAACTATGGTGTGTGAGCATGGTAACAGTAACCATAGTGTGTGCGACCATGGCAACAGTAACCATGGTGTGTGACCATGGCAACAGTAACCATGGTGTGTGATCATAGCAACAGTAACCATGGTGTGTGACCATGGCAACAGTAACCATGGTGTGTGACCATGGCAACAGTAACCATGGTGTGTGACCATGGCAACAGTAACTATGGTGTGTGACCATGGTAACAGTAACCATGGTGTGTGCGACCATGGCAACAGTAACCATGGTGTGTGACCATGGCAACAGTAACTATGGTGTGTGACCATGGCAACAGTAACCATGGTGTGTGACCATGGCAACAGTAACCATGGTGTGTGACCATAGCAACAGTAACCATGGTGTGTGACCATGGCAACAGTAACCATGCTGTGTGTGACCATGGCAACAGTAACCATGGTGTGTGTGACCATGGCAACAGTAACTATGTTGTGTGTGACCATGGCAACAGTAACCATGGTGTGTGACCATGGCAACAGTAACTACGGTGTGTGAGCATGGTAACAGTAACCATGCTGTGTGTGACCATGGCAACAGTAACTATGTTGTGTGTGACCATGGCAACAGTAACCATGGTGTGTGTGACCATGGCAACAGTAACTATGTTGTGTGTGACCATGGCAACAGTAACCATGGTGTGTGACCATGGCAACAGTAACTACGGTGTGTGAGCATGGTAACAGTAACCATGGTGTGTGCGACCATGGCAACAGTAACTACGGTGTGTGAGCATGGTAACAGTAACCATGGTGTGTGCGACCATGGCAACAGTAACCATGGTGTGTGACCATGGCAACAGTAACCATGGTGTGTGATCATAGCAACAGTAACCATGGTGTGTGACCATGGCAACAGTAACCATGGTGTGTGACCATGGCAACAGTAACCATGGTGTGTGACCATGGCAACAGTAACTATGGTGTGTGACCATGGTAACAGTAACCATGGTGTGTGACCATAGCAACAGTAACCATGGTGTGTGACCATGGCAACAGTAACTATGTTGTGTGTGACCATGGCAACCAACCACCTTTTCAAAAGGACGCGCCCTCTCAGAATTGTGTACTCCCTCTTGTCTCGTCCACAAGGCAACAAACACACAGAGAGCTTGAAAATGGATGCCGAGAGATTTAACTCAAACGTGTGCTCAGTCCACAAACATAGTCCAACTAGAAACACGTGTAACGTTACAAAATGGCTCAAGTCGCTGTAAGTCCTTCATTTCCACAATCTTGTGGAACTTTGTTTTACATATACTGTTACTTTCATGTACATACTATCATACTTACATATAATATTATTCTCTGTTACACTAAGAGTATGACAGTAAAATAAAACATGGTGATAAATGTAAGAGGGTATAGTAGTGTTTGTGTGAGTATAGTGATGTATGTATGACAGTATGATGTTACTTGTGAAACCAAGTATGAATTATGTCTCAGGGGGCCTCTTATACTTTACTGTCTCCCTGAAAACATAAAAACAACAACAACAAAAGAAAGGCATCCAGAATGATCCAGACTTGTCATTGAATAACTTGGTAACATAACTTAGTTCAGCTTTCACTACAGGTTCACCTGAAATTAAAAAGTTAATTTGACCCTGCATGACGGCAGAAGTGTCTGTGTTCTGACACATTAAGGACAGGTAAGAAAACATACGGTCATATAGAGAGGAGACACCTGGTCGTCATTGGCGATATCAGGACACACTTTTGTACAATCTGTCCTGTGCGGCCTTCACAGTGTTGGACCTGCTTGTGTACACAAAAAGTGACAGAAGTGATTTTGTTGTAACTCCCCTGTGAGGTGGATGTGAGTGTCAGATTGACAGTTTTGGGTGGTTATGAGAATTGCTGGACTCAGCCCCTCCTGGAGGGGGTTTCAGACACCGTTGGACTATCAGACGAATATTTTGGTCTCTGGACACTTTAACTGTTCTCAGATTGGATTTTGAGCTCAATGAGCCAGGTCATGATGTAGCTGTGATTGCATTGTGATAAAATGCTGTGGATGTGTGGACTGCACCCGAGGCACAGGTGGTCACACTGTGATGCAGTGTGACTGTAAAGTAGCACATCATGATGGATATGAATTCTGTCCTGAACTGATGCCTGAATTTCTCAGGCTGGTATTCTGAAATACAGCTTCAGTGGGCAGAAGTAGGGGCGTCCCCAACAACTAATGTCCCTGACGTTTAAATGGAAGTTAACTCTTAGACTAGTTGAGTCTAGGGCTGTGCAATATGACGATATATATCGTGTGACAAGAGAAAAATGTCTATCGTTTCATATTTTTCTCTATCGTTGTTATCGTTGTGATGCAAATTACACTTTTTACGGCAACATTTTTCGTCATTTGGAGTCTGTCCATCTTTTGCACAGATCTCATTGATAAATTACTCTTCTTGGCTTTTTAATTTGCAAAGCTTTTACGGCACTTGCAGTAACATAACGAGTTTATATAACTCCACTGCTGTCTGTCTCTGCTGCGCTAGCTCAGCCCTGCAGCGCTGAGAAGGAGCAGACAAGCAGCGAGACGGCGACAATATTCAGACCAAATCAGGTGGTGCAGAGTGCCAACCTTTTATTCATTGAATTAAAATGTGCTATATTGTGATATGTATCATTATCGGGATATGACATTTTGGTCATATCACCCAGCCCTAGTTGAGTCGTTTGAAAATAAGAAAACAATCAGGAAACACAACTAATAACACAATTTAATCTGTGAGGTTAAACATTGTCCGTAAAAATCATGTGTATATTATAAAAGCCGTTTGAAATCGTTGATTGCATTTTTAAATAACCAAATCATATATAATATTAGATGTCACTGAATTGTGCAGCACTCTGCACCGTGCATTATGAACATCAGACGTTTTCCTACAAAGCATGACAACAACACAATGAATAACACTTTACAAATCACACTTATAATACTGAGTACTTAACGTCCAGATTTATCTCTGTTTAAAACACACACACTCAGATGGTAACTCTCATGCATGGGTGTGCACACAAACTTATACAAACACACATACATCCAGACTAGCAGGATCTCCTGTCCCCAAAAGCACCTCTCTGGTTTAGTCTTTCAAGAAGACATGCACCTGGCGCCAGTGTGTGAGGCTTGGAGTCAGACATACTTTATGTGTCGACTAACTGTGCCCATCCCTGGTCATAAGTAGAACATAATCGACTTCTTGAATTTGTAGAAAACATGTTCTTGATATGCAGATGTAGCATCATGTCATGACAGAAAGTGATTTTTTTTCAACTTCACTGTTTTGTTTATTTGGTTTATGGGGCTTTATCCTGGTCTCTGTTGATGGAGGAAGAGGAGAGCATCTTTAATTACTGATTTATGTGTCCTCACATGAACTGACTGTTGAACATCAGCTGTACTGTAGTTCAGTGGCCTTAAATTCTCTTGAGCGTTCCTATCCACCAAACGGCTGGTTCCATCAACCTCCATTTTGTTCCAGGCCCAGAGGTACCAGGGCCTGGTTGATGACCTTTACCAAACCCGCCTGCAGCTGAACCTCGCTGAGCTCTACCACAATGAGAAGGCCATCGACGCTCTCAGCGACACCCTGAGGGAGAAACAGCAGGCTGCAGCCGCTAAGAACAGTAAAGTGGTGAATGCAGAACAGACAGTCAGAACCCACAAGAAGGAACATGGACGCCTCAACAGAGAGCAGCAGCACGTCGAGAAGGAGATCAGGTGTGTGTATATTGGAAAACACCCTTAAATATAGCCAACAGACATATTTTGTTTATCCTCACCAGCTGCTTTGTTCCTCTGTGTAGGGATGTTTAAAGGCAGCCAGGCCTCTGATGATGGCGTCTGTTCGGTTCTGATGAAACAGGTATATCATATAAATACACTAGTGGTCTGTGTTAACCTAAGCCTCCTCTGACTCTGTCACTCAGCGCCCAGGAGCACATCCTGTCCCAGTCTCGATCCCAGTACATCAAAGCCAAGGTGAACACCTCCCATCACATGAAGAAGGCTGAGGAGGTCCGTGACGCCCTGAGGAAGAGTCAGAGGCTGATGGCTGTTAAAGAGCTGGCAGAGGGACGGCAGGAGATCTCTGACCTGGAGAGGGCCTGGAGGAACTACGAGAGGCAGGTACAGGAAAGGGGAGCCTCCCCGGGCAGAGACATTGAGCTGGATGAAGATCAGGTGAGTGTTTGTCAAACAATGGTGACGCCTCTCAAGTCCAGTCAAACCAAAAGTCAGTTAAAATGTCACTGCTGGGAGCTGGTCGGCCATCATGTTTTGGTTTTGTGCAGCAGAAATCATCGCTCAGTTCCTTGGCAGAGCTTTACTTCAGACTATCTGGTCCTAATGTATAGCAGAGATTTAAGTGGTTTTGTTGTGATCAATATATCTTGAATACAAACTTGAACATCCACTACATGTTTCTAATTTAATCTGATCTAACCACTGTTACGGCTCCGTCATCAGGGGCAGGAGCTCAATGTAAAAGTGTAAAAGGCTGTTCTTCCCCAGACCCCAAACCAGGTGCCTCACAGTAGGATTGCAGTTTAAGTAGTTATTTATTACTGTGACTAAATTAGTTCAGATTAACAATAAAGTGAAGCAAATGTAACTCAGTGTGAACCAGTCACCAAGAATAAACCTTCAGGTTTGACACAGAGAATAATAATAGTTTGGAGGCCGAGGACAGAACGCTGCTGCTGTCAGACTGTTGTCACACAGCCTGTTGAAAACCAGGGGATTTTTTAGTCAGCAGTTGACGCTCCCTCAGACTGAAGCCCCAACTCCAGCCAATCAGTGTGATACACCTGTAGTTTAGGAGACAGAGATTCTCACACATACAGAGCACTCACTCTCAATCAAAACTCAGTCAGAGGAAGGACACAGAAAACTAAGACACATATCAAAATACAGCCAGAGCTGTAACAACCACACACGCTTATCTTGCAAATAACTACATTATGAGCTGATGCAAAATTGAACATGTCCTTTGGTGGCAAATGTCCATTAATCAGACAGTTAAAGTCAGTCAACTTTGGTTGTTGATGGCTGTCAAGAGCCACATTACCAAACTGCAGATACCTTGATAAATGAAGGGGAAAAACACCCTGACATTGTTGTAACACCCTCAGTGGGTTTTTGACTGTTTTTCTGCCACAGATGGAGCGATACACAGAGCTGAAGGAGCTGGCCCGAAAGCAGGGGGCGGTCCTCAGTCAGCAGGCTGAGAAACTGCAGTGGGAGGTCAGAGCAGATTATGAGAAGATGGCTTTCGACCAGCGCAGAAAGAAGGAAGTGGAGGTACTGTCAGGAGCCACATTGGTGCTGCCACGTCACATCTTTGTCAACAATCGCAGCTGCTGAAATACACATGTCCAATATGTTTCACACTGAATCTGTGATTAATACTAAATCCTGAAACATGCAGTAATACATTTCTTTGGCCATTTCGGGACAACAGAAACAAGCTGCGAATACAACACTGATATGTCATCACCCAATGTGGAGAAAATGAAATATCACAAGGTCATTTCTTTTTTGATCAAATACCTTAATGTTGTAGGGCTGACTTCTGGTGCTTTTACAGATATTCAGACAATGAGATTTTTGATAAATAATCATCAGTAATGTGGATATAATGACCAAGAGTAGGCAGAAGGCAAATAAGAGAACAACTAGAATAATCTGGTAATATCAGAAAATTACGTGACTTTACTGTAAAGCAGCCTTTGAAACCAGGAAAAGACAACACCTGGGATATTACGCTTTCCAGTATCTAAGTCGTTATCTGCTGCACTACTTTGTTATTGTAAAAATATAAATTACAGCTGCTTTAATGACACCTCTCCTGAAACATCATCTGTTGAAGGTTGCAATCAGGAACAACCAGACTCAGCTGGATGATTTGACACGCAGAGCAGAGAAGCTGGAGGACTACACAAAGTCCTGCACGTACGTCATGGGCATACCTTCTACCGCATGGCTGTACAGCCAGTAAAAGCTGACTGTCAGGGAGGTGACGTATACTTCCTAAAATCAGGACTTAACATCAGTTCCTGCATGTTTCAGGTCGTCCCTTGAGGATTACCGTCAGCGTGAGAAGAGCCTGAGTGCAGAGCTGCAGCAGGGCCACCAGCGCAGCGAGGAGGTGAACCAGGAGCTGGGCCAAGTGTTGGAGGAGCTGGGGAACGCCTGTCTGGACAGTCAGGAGAGCAGTCGCCAGACGCAGCGCAAAGAGCTGCTGGAGAGGCTCCGCAGGCTCTACCCTGAAAGTGTGGTAAGAGACAGAAAGGCATAATGACCAGAGAGAAAATAAAGTAGGGACCAATGTGCAGTGAGAGGCAGGAGACTGAAGATGTGTTTAAGGGATTTACTGCCGTAGTAAAACAAAAAACACGACACACAACAAGGCTATCTGACTGATCTCACTCGGTGACCATCAGTCTATGGCGCTGAAATCAACAAATAGAACTTAGACAGTTCTTCTCTGGTATGTGCACACATAAAGGGCAGGAAACAGGTGAAGTCGATGATTATCGGTGATTGCAGAAGGTAAGCTGTAGGTTCCCAGCTGTAGTATTAGCACCTTGGAGAGCACTGAGGTGCACACAGTCCTGACAGTAACATCTCTTCTTGATATAACTCCTCTCAAGCTCAATTTGGTTCCCTGGAAGATTATAATGAATCCCTCCATATAATCCCTACAAATCAAAGACTTTTTTTTCCTTCAAGCATCATTAAAATATACTGTAGCTATAAACCACTTTACTACATGGTCGTTCATTATTTAGAATTTAATCATTTTTAAAGGTCTCTTGTCTGCTTTAATACTTACTGAGAGCTATTTTCATGTTGCCTTTAAACACCGTGTCCACCAAAGTGCTCTCCTCAGGCACCCCTCAGGAAACACCCAGCTCGGAGCGTTTGAGAGCGCTCTGGAGGCGCAGCGTTTTTTCAGCTGAGACACTTGGGTTGTGTCTAGTTGCTGTGGTACAGAATATCTGCAGAAGTAAACATGTTGGCTCTGGACAAGGGGAAGCTGAAGCATCAGGGAGAGAGGACGGGCTCGCCGGTCAGTGTGGGTTCATGAGAGGAAACAAAATATATATACAGATTTCTCCTCCATCGTTGTTGTTATTTGGCACATGTAAATAGTGATGGTTTGTCTTCACGGTATTTTTCCCTCCTCCACCGCGACTGAACGGCTGAAGTGACAGTGACGAGTGAAGCCAAAAAAAAAAAAACTGAACATTTTTCAACTCTTGGGGCTCAGAGAAAAAAAATATAGCACTCAGTGCAGAATTCACACCCAGTGCCAGTGCCGCCAGCTTTTGTAGGGCAGTGTAAATGCCCCCTGGCCTACACTGGCCTCACGAAAAAACACTTGGGTGGACACGGCCCCTTAATGTGCAGCTGCGTCTTTAAAGAGGAATCTTTCATTTTCAAATTATTATTTGTTAGTATCATGAAATTATTTCTGACACACCTGTTTTCTGAAAAACTTCTTTTCAATGCTTTATCCTTTCTGTCTCAGTTTGGTCGTCTGTCTGACTTGTGTAACCCGATCCATAAGAAGTTCCAGCTGGCTGTCACCAAAGTGTTTGGCCACAACATGAACGCCATTGTTGTTGCCTCAGAGAAAGTAGCTCGTGACTGTATCAATTTCATCAAGACGGAGCGAGCTGAGCGTGAAACTTTCCTGCCCATCGACTACTTGGATGTAAGTACTGTGTGAGTGAAAAATGCAAACTGGCAAAGACGTTAAAGTTATTAGTGTATTTCAGTGTGCAGAATCTCTAGTAGTCTCTAGTACATGAATATGTAGTGTCAGTGATGACCATCACCACTGTGTGCTCAGGTGAGTCCTCTGAATGAGCGACTGCGGGAGGTGCCAGGTGCCAAGATGGTGGTCGATGTTGTGCAGGTTAACACTGGCACAGCTGCCGCCCTGCTGAGGAAAGTGGTGCAGTTTGTCTGTGGCAACGCGCTGGTTTGTGAGACCATCAAAGATGCAAGGAGTTTGGCCTTTGATGGGCAGGTGCGCCTCAAGGTAAGCTCAGCCCTCGGCCACACTGGAGTCAGTTCAGTTCAGTTTAGATATATTTGTTTGGCACCAAATCATACAAAAGCAGTTCAGGGTGCTTTACAGGAAATGGGCAAATAAACAGAGACATCCCTGCATAGTGAAGCTATAATATCCCGTATATGACGCCTGCCATCTTGCTCTGGTGAGGAGCCAGAGTCTGTGCAGTAGCGATCTCTGCGACATAGAGTTTCCCACCTACACACTGTCCGACCAACTGTGACCAGCACCACTGACTGCGAGCCCACTGATTGGCTCACGCAGTTTTCAATCATGTTGTAAAATGTTGTTAGTCTGTTTACATGACATCAGAGAAAATCAAATTATTGTGTCAGTTCGACTAAAACAGGACTTTTAAAATCCCTGTAAACATGTTAGTGTGACTGAAATGGTCCTAAAGTGAATTTGTCACAGTGGGACTAACACACCCAGATCATGTGACTCCTGCATGTATACAGTCAATCAGACCCAAACTGGCCAAGGCGCTCTGAGCATGCTCATAAATACTGAATACTGTTTAACCTCACATGAAGGAGATTTCCACTTAAGTTAAATCTGTTAAATCTGCTTTGTTAGTCACACCTGACAACACACTGAAATTACAAAACTGATTACTTTATTTTCGGATTATAAAATGTAGGAGATGTTAAGATGGGAGAATGTTGCATACAGCTTCTTCAGGCAAAGTAAAACTCACAAACTGGAATCAATTTGCATATTAACATAAGGATGTGACCTTAAAGAGGCAGCACTATAAATCTCGTGGGCCATCTCTGAAGCTCTGACCTGGCTAACTGACTGGCTAACGTGTTGCCCTTCACTGCCAGTGCACATGTCATCAGATGTGTTTTCTGTAGACAGTGGCGCTGGATGGGACCATGTTTACAAAGTCTGGCATGATCTCTGGAGGCTCCAGTTACCTGCGGACCAAAGCTCGCTGCTGGGACGAGAAGGACATGACGAAGCTGAGGGAACGCAAGGACCAGCTGACAGCAGAGTTACGCGTCAGTCAACACACAAAATGTCAAAAAATCATTCAGTGTAAACTTCAGTCAGTTTACTTGTAGCTGAAAAACTGCTTCAGTTGTTTGTGTTTTTAACAAACATGTCCTGTCATATTCAGACAGTATATTTCTAACATGAAATTACTAGTTAAGAGTCAGTAACTTATTCCCAGTTGACCTCAACACTGTGTTTTGTTCTGACAGGATCTGATGAAGCTGAAGCGGAAGGACTCAGAGCTGAAACAGATCATTGCTCAGACTCAGGGTGCTCAGACTCGTCTCAAATACTCCAAAACTGAGCTGGAAAACCTTCGGAAGAAAATCATCCTGAAATGCCAAGCGGTAGGTCCGCAGGAGTTTGACTTTCTCACATGTGATATCATGATTGAGACTGTGTTCTCTGACATGGCTCAGCTCTATGTGTGCATGTAAATCTAGGCTCCTAGTGTATCACTGTCACCTGGAATCCTGAGGCACACTGGAAATACAAGGATATACTGTGTCATGGTGACACAGGAAGCAGAGATGAACTCACAGTGTCACAGTATTTACTCTGTCTTGTCATCTGCTGATTGTTTTCAGGAGATTTCTCGTATGGAGAGTGAATTAGCAAACCTGGAGTCTCAGATCCAGATGCAGAAAGAGAGTGTGGAGGCAAAGGATGAACAGATGAAGAGGATCAGAGGCCAGATCGATCAGGTATGACTGTCTCTGCAGAGATGTCACGACATCAGATTTTGATATCACAGTTTATGTTCAAGGAAACATCACAGTTTAACAGTTTCCACAATTATTGTTTAGGGGATTTATTATTTCACAGTATGTGAAGAAAACGATGCATCATGTCAATATCTCATATATATGAAGAGAGAGATTCGTACGCTGGTGAGACAATGTCCTCACAAGGTAACAAAAGTAAACAGACATCATTTAAACTGCTTAAGTCCGGCTTAGAACATGAGTTAGTCACGTTTCTTTACCTTGACTTGGGTGTACAGCGGTGGATGATTGTCTGGAAGACGCTGTAATGTATTTAAAGTGTTCGACCCCTTTACAGTCACTTTACAAAGGCACACTTTGCAAATTAGATACTCATCTTCAACAACCTTCTGGTCATTTAGCAGATGTCCACACTGTGATTTAAGGCTCTTGTTTGGCTGAGATGAGACTAGAATGTCAGTTCCCTCTTGACATTTTTACAGCTCCTTTTCTCAATGGATCAACAGAGTGTCACGATTCTCTCTCACACAAAACAAACTGGTGCATGCGCCACGTGACTCACAAGAGGAGAGTTCGCCTCACACACAACAGTGCGTGAGGCAAACAGTGCAGGATACCACAGATATCGGAGCTTCTACAATCCTTATGGTCATGAAACCGTGATGTTATGTAACCGCGGTCATGGCCAAACCAGTTAATCCTGACATCCCTGTCCCTCTGCACACTGTTTTGAACCTGTTTGACTGCAGTTCTGACCCCCATGCTGAAGTCACCAGGAACTTTAGGCCATTAATATTTCAATTCATTGCTTTTACTGAAGCCAATAATACCACGCTGGTGTATCTTCATCAGTCTCAGTGCCATGTTTCATGTCATGAGGTGGCTTCGCTAAATTTTCATGGGTCAGAACTTCAGGCATACAACAGTGTAGCTTCCACGGCTAACTTTTCTCTTAAGGGTTATATAAAGTATTTCACTGACAGCCTCAGGTAGACAAACTTAATCGCCCTTCCTGAGGTTTCTTCCATTTTCTCCCCGATTAAAATGTTAATATGGGGAGTTAGTCTTTCTCTGAGGCGAGGGTTTAAGGACAGAGGGTGTCGTATGCTGTACAGATTGTAAAGTCCTTTGAGTCAAATTTTGTGTTACTAGTCTATATAAATTAAACTGACCTGATTTGACTTAATGGTTTATATGTTATGTGTGTTTAGATGGAAGACTTGGTGTTTTCTGACTTCTGTGCTGAGATCGGTGTGGACAGCATCAGAGAGTACGAGCGGGAGCACCTGAAACAGCAAACAGAGCTCGACAAGAAGCGGCACGACAAACAACACACCACTGTCTTCAGTCATATATACTTGATATGCTGAACTTAAATCAAGTTCAAACCTGTGATATGATAAATGCTGAAGTGATGAATCACATTTATATTTTTTATATATAAGGGTTTTATCTGATTATTTATCTGTTTTTCTGAGTTAAGCATAAGATAGAATCACAGTATGACTGCAGTCACCAAATGTCTGTAACAGTTGCTCAAATAAAAGATTCACTGCTTAAGTGTCCAACACCAACATCATCTGAGATGTAGCACTTCCATTTTGCCAGTGCTGAAAAAATGACAGAAAGTAAATGTTCTTACTGCTTAGGTTTGCATATTTCAGATTCAGAATATTCTAGAGTCGTGTGTAATGACATGATTTGTGTTTGTGCTGCAGTGATGGTATTAGTATGTGCGACATGTTCTCAGGTGTTTTACAACATAAACACCTTGATATGATTCTCCTTTCAGGCTGGAGTTTGAGAGTCAGTGCACTCGCCTGAAAGCGCAGCTGGAGTACGGACAAGACCAGCTGGAGCAGCAGAAGAAGAAGCACTGCAAAATGGAGGAAACCATCGACAAGGAGGAGAAAACCATGGCCGAGCAGAGGAAGGTATCATCTCAGGTGTTAAACTGCCACCTGTATGAAAGGGTTAAAGGTGTCCAGGATATCAGGTTTAGTTACTAACAAACATGGTTAATATTTATTAACCACCTCCTCCTGGAATATTTCCCCCAAATAAGATTAAAGAATAAATCTGTGTGTAGGTTCTGTGTCTGGACACAGATCTCAGCAGACTTTGCAGACCTCTCTGACCTGATGTTTCCACTCCTCTCCTGAGGATGAGGAGAAGCTTCTGGCAGTGGTGGAGGAGGGTCAGAGCAAACTGCTGGAGCTGAAGAACCAGCTGCTGTCTAAGAAGAGTCAGGTGTCCACTGCCAAATCTGAGCTGGACCAGAAAACTAAGATCCTACAAGAAATCAACAAGTAACACAACTACTAACACAACTTCCTGTGCTGTTGGAGTATTATTACTGCTACTGCTATGACATGCTGCTGCTGTTACAGAGTGTTCCTCTGTGCAGACTGCTGGGAGAAGTTGCACAAACAGGGAACTCTAAACACCATAAATAAAACATTAAAATGTGGTATTACTTCCAAATTGTTTGACAGGGCTCTTAAGACAGAATAAGTCTTGGTAATAACTTAACTATGATCCATGGTTGTTTTTATCTGTAAAATTATTACTTAAACAGAACTCTGTTTTCAATCATGATCTGTAACGACATTTTTAAGACCTTGAGGTCACAAGGAAACGGTATTGTTAAGGGATCTTTTCTCTGCAATGTGATTATTTCTGGTTTATTTGATTTGGATTCCATGAACCAACCATCAAAATATTCAGTTATTAAAAACCATTTTTCCTAAATCCAAAACGTTACAATCCTTCAGGAAGATCAATTTTGGATGGTCACTTTCTTTCTCTCAGAGAGTTGGTGAAGCTTCAGCGGGAGGTGATGTCTGCAGAAACGGCCCTGGAGCAGAAACGCTTGGTCAGACACAACCTGCTGTTGGCCTGTAAGATCCAGAGTCTGCCCGTCATTCTGCTGTCAGGGAGCCTGGATGAAATCAGTGAGGTGGAGGTACGACAGACAGAACTGAATTTACCATTTCAACACCAGCCCTGCACAGTTGTGGAAATGTGCTGGATATTAATTTGAGCTTAAATGATCATATTTTGAGAAAAAATGAGAGCCTGTAATAACAGGAGCTGCAGAAACCTCCAGATTAGAGTCATAAAGACAAAGACGCCCTGCTGACTTCTGAGCAGATGAAGAAAATGAAAAGATTTGAAATATTTTTATCTGATGTCTGAATCTTTTCTTTGTGCAGCTGGACACAGAATCTGAGAGCACTTCAGCCACCATGAACATCTACGAGAGGGAAGCACTTCTGGTCATCGACTACTCTGGCCTGGATGCAGAAGTCAGGGTGAGACATTGAGCCTTGTGATCATCATAGGCTTTGGCTGTGTTCACGCTGCGAGTATTAGTGCTCAGTTTGGATTTATGGCTCAGATTTTAGAGCGGCGGTCAGTGTTGATACTGTGGTGACCAGATATAAATCAAGTGTGTGAGAAACACTGGGTTTCAGTTGTATGTTGATGTGCAGCTGAAGCCAGAGACTTTAATGACCAGATGATAATGAGGATAAGGAGGAAGAGAGACGCATTTTTATGTTTAGCTTATTCTGGAGCAGTGGCTGCTCCTTCTGTACGGAGGTGTGTAGGGACTACTTTAAACTACATCTGTCCGTACCTTTCAGTGAGGCTTTTGCAGTAAGACACTGAGCATGTATCTTAGTCAGTAAATCTTACAAGACTATTGGCTGCCTCCTGTCATCTTTAAATCATTATATCACAAATGCACAGTCAGAAGAGCAAAAAAAAATCTCTAAGATGTCTATGACATGAACTGAGTTTGTGTTTGTACAGAGTCTGCAGACAGACGAGGAGATTGAGGCCTGCTTAGAGCGGCTGAAGGAGTCGGTCTCCTCTATAGAAGCAGTGCTGCATCGCACCACAGCTCCAAACCTGAAATCTCTGGCCAAGATGAGGGAAGTGAAGGACAAGTTACACGAAGTGACAGATGGTATCTATGAAATCTAAGAAGATACTGTGATAACTAAAGTATCTGAACTGCTAATTGAACTTTGTTTCTTGTACCTCTGTCAGCGTTTGATGCCAGCACCAGAGCAGCCAGAAAATGCAGTCAGGAGTTCGAGCAGGTCAAAGCCCGTCGCTTACAACTCTTCAGCCAGTGCTTTGAACACGTGTCCATCGTCATTGATCAGATCTATAAGAGGATCTGCAGGAACAGCAGCGCCCAGGTAAACAACATAACCCTCAACGTTGCACTTCAGTTGATTTTCTTCCTCCACAGTCATGTCAGTAAAGAATGTGCTCCTCCAATATCAGCCTTACTTGACCGTACCTGACAGGCTTAAACAACCAACCAGGAGTGTGTGTGCTGTTCAGGGCTGATTTACTGAACATTAAACTTGGTAAAATAGGTGTCAGTGTACATCTGCACTAAAGGTTCCTACCCCAGTGTGTTTGTCTCGTGAAAGTCTCCTCAGCTCAGCCTAAGCAGTGTCAACAATACGTTGACTTCACACTGGGTGATACAGAAGATGTTTCAAACAAGGCCAGGTGCCTTAAATAATGAGATCCACTCAGTGAGATTAAACCAGACTGCTGTTTGTGCTTCAGGCCATTCTGAGTGCAGAGAATCCAGACGAGCCGTACCTCGGCGGCATTAACTACAACTGTGTGGCGCCGGGGAAACGCTTCATGTCCATGGACAATCTGTCTGGAGGAGAAAAGGCCATTGCTGCCCTCGCCCTGTTGTTCGCCATCCACAGGTAACACAGTCAAACCCTGAAACAGACCACAGGGTTCCTACGCTCATGGAAAACGTGGGGAAGTCATGGAATGTCACAGTCATGTTTTCCAGGTCTGGAAAAGTCATTGAAAAAAATCACTGAAAGTTTTGATAAAACTCCTGGAATTTTGTTTTGTGTGATGAAATTAATTGTTGCAGTCATCTTTGGGAATAACTTTCCACATTATGTAACATAACAGCAGTTTTTTTTTTTTCCTGTAAGTTAGCTGTTGACAAAACATAGCTTGAATATGCATCGACGTAGGGCTGCAGGATAAATCGTGTCAGCATCAACACCGCGATGCACATCGAAGGATGTGCAATGTCAAGTAAGGCAAATTAACTCAGACAACTTTTCATGCTTGATACAGATGGAAACCTTGCACGGTTCGCATTTACCATGATTTATACCAGTCAAGCTTTCAGCTTTTAGATGTTATATGCGTATGTGACGTAGCGCGGCGCGTTGGTTACAGAAGGCGAGACTCTCCGGTGTGTGTGTGTGTGGAAAAATACTGTAACTGGGCCGGCAGGTGCAGCAGACACAGTGAGGCACGTGCATTTCCCAAATGAAAATTTTATTATGGGTCCTTGAAAAGTCACCGAAACATGAAAATGTGCGAACCCTGAGACCAGATGACATCAGATTCCAACACGTGGTTATAAAAGGGGAAACCAGAATATTTCTCCAGACAACAAGAAGAATAAACAGAAGAATACGTCTTTAATGACAGATTGACAAACCACCGTCCTGTTTCCTAAAATCATTGAAGATAATCTGTGTTTGCTGGATATTAAATCAGCCAGACAGCTGGATAATTACCCCCCACAGCTACGGAAACAAAACCAAAAAGTGAAACAGGAATCAGCACAGCTGTTGACAAACTGTGAAATATGTTTCAGAAACATCATTTCTTCTTTTTGGGGGAACAGTCGCCTGGAGGTGCTGAACGTGTGACGTTTTTAAACTGATGAATGGACTAATAAAGTAAAGGCTGTGTCGTTCAGAGAGTCTGATGATCTCCTCTTTCACATCGTTAACTTTACAGGAAGAACTCTGATAAAGAGACGCTTGACATGTCTCTGAATCCATCATGGCTGCTTTGTTCTTATCAGTCGTACTGAGACTATTGTTCCTCTATAAATCAAAGACTTGTTCACCTCTTCTTTCCTTCAGATGCACATTATCATATACTTGTTAACATCAGTTTTTAATGGCTGTGGCTCTGACATTTGACCTTCATCACTGGTGTCACGTCTCTCAGCTTCTGCCCTGCTCCCTTCTTCATCCTGGACGAGGTGGACGCAGCCCTGGACAATACTAACATTGGCAAGGTGAGACTCAGGAGCAGAACGTTTGCATATGTCACATCAAGTCATCTTGTTTGACTGTGTTGTCTTATTTGTATGGATTCTGTGAGCTTGCTCTGTTTGTAACCAGGTGACCAGCTTCATCAGAGACGAGTCCAGAGAGAACATGCAGATCATCGTCATCTCTCTGAAGGAGGAGTTCTTCTCCAAGGCCGACGCCTTGCTGGGCGTCTACTCAGATGTAACAGACTCTTATAACATGTAGGAGAGGAACTCTGATTTCTTCGTGTCATGATGATGCGTTAACTACGTTGTTCTGTCCTTCACAGTTTGATGAATGCATGTTCAGCCGTATTCTGACCCTGGACCTGCGACCCTACCCTCTGGTAGACGAAGACAACGGGAGCCAGGCGCGCGCAGAGAGGACGGGACTTGTGTAGGTCGAATCACCTGCAGGAAGTCTGTTGAATTTTCGTCCTTTGGTTGTATCAGTGTTTTGGTAAAGTAGTAACTCTTAAAAACCACATGGTGAGTTCTGTTTTAGGCGGTTTTACTAAACTGATTTTACTTACTTCTGTAGGTTCAGGGGTCCGCTCTGTTTTTATATCTATGTTTCTAAGATGTTTTTGCTGTTGTTGGTGTCTCCAGGATGTTTCATGATGTTCCACAGTGACAGATGTTGGTGTTTTACTTGTTTTTATACTCGTTCATTTTACTTGTTGTGTGTTTTTCACCCCAGTCGTGCTTTTCAGCCTGACTTTTGTCCTGTTCATTAAATCTACAGTTAAATCTGTTGGAGTATCTGCCTGTGTTATTATGTGGAGCACTGAATTGGCCGCTAGGGGGCGCAATGACACTACGAGACAGCTTTACCCATTTAAACAGTTTTGATAAATAATCGTATGTTTTACTATTAGATTATTACTATTATTATTATTGATGCTGCAACATGTCAGATGCATTTAATGATGTAACTGTTTGGTGTTTTAATGTTCTGTATAATAAAGCGTTTTATTTTATATGCTCATCACAAGTTTAAATCTCCATCTGCAAAGTGACTAAAGGGACCCAGTGAAAAAGGTGCAGTAAAAAACATAGTATTAAAAATGTGAAAAGTAGAGAAGCAGCAGGATAAAGTTAAAATACTCAAGTGAAGTAACAGAGTTGCCTCTTGTCTCTGATCCTGTTTGTGATGTTCATGGGCAGGATCTGGAGGCTCAGCTGGAGGGAGGAAGGGGTCCAGTTTGGGGACCTCAGAATTGCGCCTGCTGTTTGCAGATGATGTGGTTCTGTTGACCTCCAGCATGACCTCGAGCAGTTTGGGTGTGGAGTGGTCAGGATGATCTTTCATGAGTGAGAGTAAAATAGAGCGTGAGACAAACGGGAGGTTTGGTGCAGTGTATGAAGAAACAGCGTTACATCTCTAGGGGGACACGAAGGATTGTACGTAGACTTCTATTTTATTATTTTAGACTAACAGGAATAATAGAGGGAATGTTTGTTTTTTGTTTGTTTGTTTGTTGTTTTTTGCTGGTTTCTAAATCTCCTGCTTCACACTCCAGTCCACTAGGTGGCGGTAATGTGCCTGAGAGCTGTTCTGTAGCAGCCATTAAACATCAGTAGAAGAAGAATGAAGGCGCAGACCTCGTGATCAATATTTACGGAAGTGTCGCCTCGTCCTCACCTGAAGTCATCTCTCCGTCCCAGTCGTGTCGTTTAATGTCATTTTTTAATCATAACTCGGTGTCACTCGTCGCAGGGACAGATGTTGCTTTAACTCGCACTGAGCCTCACAGTAACGTGTGCTAACCTGTTAGCTAACAAACTGTGACAGGAACACCTGACGTTAGCTAACGTTAGCATGTTACCGCAGAGCCAGCGATAACTGCCCTTCAGTTACTCTGCTGCGGTTCGTGGTCTTGTCGTTGTCGGTCCGGGTGTGTGGCGGTCGTTTAGAGTCGTTTTGATTCATCCGGTATTTATTCTGCTCCCGTTTCTGTAACCGTTAACGGAAGCTAACCGTTAGCCTGTTAGCCAAACGTTAGCACGATGGGAGCCGAACAGAGCGGAGACTCGGAGCACAAACACTCGGACTACAGCTCATCAGGTAAAATCACCTCCCTGATTAATCTGATATAACATTAAAGAGTTTACTATTCAGTCATTGTATCGGTTACTGTTGAAGGTGGAGTTTGATATAAGCTAATATTAAACACTGCTCAGTCACTGACACTGATTTACAGTCAGTTTATTCATGTGAGTGTTTATTCCTATTTCATGCTTCACACTTCACTGCTCAGTTGTTTTTAGTACTATTTGTGCTCAGTGTGATCTTTCTTTATCTGTCTACATTATAAAACTACTTCTCTTACTGCAGCAGGGACATGAGTGTCAAAAAGGTGAGAGGTCATGTAAAATAACTGCTGCCTGCTGATATTAACATGAGCCTATTTCATTTCAGTGGTGCCCTCCCCGGCAAAGCAGAAAGCAAAGATGGATGATATCGTGGTCGTGGCTCAGGGGACACAGTCAATGAGAAATATCCACAACGACCCAGACGTCATCAAACTCCAGGAGATACCCACATTTCAGCCGCTGTTAAAAGGTAACTTCTGAAGTCTTCCAGCTGCTGACAGGGACATTAGCGTCGTTTATAAGGCAGACAGCTCAGCAGGTACACCTCCATACATCTAAAGCAGCCTAATACTAGTTACTGCTCAGCCACAGAAATATGTTTGCACAAATTAAAAAACACAGATACACTAAGTACCATTTCAGTTCTAGACAGAGCGCACACATCTAAAAACCTTTAACAGGATCTAGATTAAAAACAAACTGAAAGCAGTAATCTGACAACAGATCTGCACACCGCACTGATAGCTTTTAATCACTCTGTAAAATCAATTGATACGTTCCCCTAATAACATCCGGTGACACTCACACTAGTCATCATGAAGTGCTTTGACATCGTTACCAGCCTCCCGCCTGCATTTAGCTCGCTTTGTATCCTCAGTGGACGCCATAGTCACAGCTCTGGGCACTAACCCAGCTGGAACATCAGGGAGCTATGTGAGACTTCAGCTCTGCCTTTAACACCTTCATCCCAGGCAGACTGGTCACTGAACTACAGGACTGTCACATACTGTGACTGGATCAGAGACTGTCTGTCGAGCGCTCTCAGAGAGTGAGAGTCAGTTCCCTCAGTCTCAGCACCAGCTCCCCACAGCGATGAGAGCTGAGCCCCCGACTCTTCACTCTCTGCACCAATGACTGAGCCCCCATACACCTGAGATATGCCATCATCAAGTTCATGGATGATACAACTGTGGGGGATGAGACTGTAGACAGGGACGAGGTCCAGAGACTGTCAGTGTGGTGGCCCGAGCACCTCCAGAACTGAAGAGCTGATGATCGACTTCAGAAAGAAAAAAATCTGATCCACATCAACAGAGACTGTGTGGAGAGGCTCTCAGACGTCATGTTCCTGGGCGTACACAGGGATGACGACTCGTCATGGAATACAGATACCACCATGCTCACAAAGAAGGCACAGCAGCGTCTTCATATCCTGATGATCCTCAGAAAGAACAACCAGGAAACTGTGGGTTCCTTTTATTGCTGCACCATCGACAGTGTGCTGAGTCACTGTTTCTCTGCGTGGTTAGTCACTTGCTCCACAGCCCACAGAAAAACACTCAGGGGGGTTATTTCCAAAGTCCAGAAGATCATCAGCTGCCCTCTCTCCTCCTTTGAGGACATTTACAGAACTCACTGCGTCAGAAGAGCATGCAGCCTTCTGAAGGACTCATCCCACTTCAGCAGGGTTAGAAATCAGCAGCAGCCACCAGCTAAATGCTGCTGAAATATACAGGTGGCTGTTTTTGTCGTCACTCACCAGACAAAATAACAAGTCATCTTTGTTAGGGGTTGCGGGGAAGCTGGAGCCTATCCCAGCAGTCATTGGGCGAGAGGCGGGGTTCCCCCTGGACAGGTCACCAGACTATCACAGGGCTGACACATAGAGACAGACAACCATTCACACCTACAGACAATTTAGAGTCACCAATTAACCTGCATGTCTTTGGACTGTGGGAGGAAGCTGAAACACCTGGAGGAAACCCACTCTGACACGGGGAGAACATGTAAACTCCACACAGAAGGGCTCTTGCTTTGAGGTCACAAAGCCAACCACTGCACCACTGTGCCACCCCATCTATTTATTAAATATAATTTCAGTGATCTGATCTCTGTAACAAGTGAGATGAGTGAGATCTAAATGTTGCCACTTTGCATTTATTTATTGAGAGTTATCAGTGCAGATTTTTTATCTGACTTGAATCATTTCAGTTTTTATGTGAAGTTATTGAGTTTTATATAATTTTCATCACCTCCCCTTCAGTCCATTTTCAGATTCTGTGTGGTGAAGCTAATTGTCGCTGCAGCCCATTAGCGCTGTGTTAGAAGGTGTATAATGAGCCAAGTTTCCTGTGTAGGCGCCCTCCCGACATACCAGAGGGGTAATTCTGTCAGATCCTGAGCATCGCTAATTACAATAATTACCAAGTGTTACGCTGTTGTCGAGTGTTACTTTGTTCCAACATATCCGTTTGCTTTTCGCTCTCTGCAGGAGTGCTGAGTGGCCAGACGTCACCCAGCAGTGTGTGTCTAGAGAGGCTGGACGCCGCCCAGGTTCTGCAGCTCTGCATTCGCTACCAGGACCACCTCCACCAGTGTGCCGAGGCCGTGGCCTTCGACCAGAACGCACTGGTCAAGAGGATCAAAGAGGTAAAAAACTATAACATGAAATGTTTAACAACAACAGCCATTCTAACTGCTGTGTTTCCTGTTGAATGTAGAGGGTGTCTGAAAATATTTTAAGTTGTAGAGAAATTATTTCCTGATCAATAGAAAATCAACAGCCGTTTACTCCGCTCAGCCAGGTGAGCTAGTGGGTGCCCCGAAGTGCGCAGAGTTGACATACAGACAGCAGTTTGTCCAGTTTGTCCATGTTTTCCTGAGCAGATAGGGAGTCAGAAACCGAGTTGGAATTGCAGACTTTCGTCTTGCATTGGAAAGCAGCATCTGAGCCTTCTCTGCTCCCTTTAGCTCTGGCTAGTTGACGTAAAACAAACTACTTCCAGTCTGCCAGCGAGGGAGAGTCACCTCAGACACCACAGCTCCAGTTACTGTGACATGCAGAGAATTATCCTAGAAGAGGATCAACTTCATCAACATTGTACTAACTCTTTTGGCAGTGACTTGACTGTAACAGATGTTGGTTTATATAACAGTCCCGCCCTCCAGCCTCTTATTCTTTATATCTGAATTTGGGTGATGTCACTGAGAGACGCTCACACTGTATATTTCTGCATTATTTAAATCATATTCATGTCTGAGTTGTGTTAGGATGATTCATGGTGTCATCAGAAGTCAGAGACACTCTCTCTTCTCTCTCCCGACTTCTTCCTTCCAGATGGACTTGTCGGTGGAAACTTTGTTCAGCATCATGCAGGAGCGCCAGAAACGCTACGCCAAGTACGCCGAGCAGATCCAGAAGGTCAACGAGATGTCCATGATCCTGAGACGCATCCAGATGGGCATCGACCAGACGGTGCCGCTGATGGAGCGCCTCAACAACATGCTGCCTGAGAGCGAGCGCCTGGAGCCTTTCAGCATGAGGCCCGACGGCGACTCTGTCACCAAGTAGCCTCCTGAAAGCCGACGCAGCTGCTCCTGACCTGAGTCTCCACCCAGACCTGTGGCCAGGAGGAAGTGCAGGTCTGTCCAGCTGTAGGGATTACACATTAAGGTTTTTGTGTCACAGTAGAGCTGAGGTGTAAATGTATCAGGCTGATCTGTGGCAGCTCTCTACGTCAAGTCTTTCTATTCTCTCTGCTGAGCACATGTCAGCAACATCGTGTTTACTGTCACATCTTAAACTCGTACGTGAATTTAACCTTCTGCTCCTGGCTGCTCAGAGAAACTGCAGAGGGAATCAAACCAGCAACCCTCCATTCACACGCTTTCCTCACTAATCTAACGGCAGGGGAGGAACAAACACTTCAGTCAGAGTGAACTCAAAATGCTGCAGGTTTTAGAGACTCAGATGGGACTGAGTGGAAAAAAAATCTTGAACTTCCTGTGGGCTGATTCTGGATATGGAACTTCACTTTACAAATATTTGTTGCCTGTGATCCTGATGTTCATCTCGCTCCGACGCCACGTGCCTCGCCAACTGTGTGGAGCCCCCTTCATGAACTTCCTGCGTGCAGATTGACTGCTTTTAGTTTTCTGAACAATATAATGCATCATTGTGGAATATTATGAAGCAGAGACTCACAGAGAACCAAGACGGATTACTGCTGTTGGAAACGTTGGGAGTAACATTGGGAGTAAACTTGGAAACCTCTTCTTGGACAGAAGATATTTAATATTCTCATAAACTGATAGAAAACTTTAATTTATTTGGATATTATTTTCATGTGAAACCATGAAGAACATGACACAGTGGAGCGACCAGAGACCCTGACACTTTAGATTCAGATCAGCACAGAAGACGGACACAGAGGAGGACAAAATCATTTTAGCAAGTTTCCACACCTGTTCATGCTTCAGCATTATCTCTGTATGTTTTTAAGCTTTGTCATCACGCGCCAAAGATTCACACGTCCTCACAGCTGGTTAACAACATGTAGCACTTTAACAACAGTTGGTCGTGTCTTTGGTCTCTGAGGAGAGTGATCATGTTAACGTCTCTGCTTCGTGTGTTGAATATCTGTTTCTGTGTGTCATGTTGTGCGCGTCAGGTTTAAAGGGTCAGTTCACCCAAATTATTGGGAAATAATCTCTCTTACCTGTGAAGGTTTCAGTCTGTGCAGATGGTTTTAGTTTCATTTCTGCCATCACAGCTCAGTGAGAGGTGACTCAAGTTTATTACACAGCAATAAAGAATTACATGAATCAACAGCAGCATCGTTGGAGAAAAGGTTCGTCTGTTACTGAGGATCATCCACAAAACAAGTGGTCAATGGTTTTAATATAGTCAAAGGTCCAGTGTGGAGGATAAAGGAGCAGAAATTATATAAAATATTAATAACCAGTGGCGGCTGAAATGCAGACAAAACATCTGTAGCTAGCTCAGAACATCAGATTTCAGCGTGTCAGTATTATTTTAGAGCTTCATGTCTCCCAGAGAGGAAACGTTACAGCGATCTGTCTCAGTCTTCTGTTGTTTGCCAGCAGATGTAAACATCAGTAAGGGAACAGTCACTCAGTACAGAGTCAGTGGAGAGCAGGACTTAAATACGTTCTGTCTCTGTTCCCACCAATCAGCCAAAAAGCCACTGGAATATAAAGCATAGTAGAATCACCTCTTCTTCAGTAACGTATCCATCTTCCTACCAGTACACCACCACTTACACCACTGTTAATAATTCAGACTGCAGTTTACCTTTATAGTGTTTGGTGGCAGCAGAAATCTCAACACCTGCTGAAATAAAGTCAAACCTGTGGTACAAAAACATGGCTGAATACCTTGAACTGTAAGTGAGAATTTGTAGTTTTTCTAATTTGTGTGAACAGACACTTAACTCACCTGATCCTGGGTCAGTCTGCAGTGTGGCAATTAAAAACATAAGACGCTTGAAATAAGGAGATAAATGGTGGTGTTGTTATTGCAGCAGTGTGTCAGTGTGGGTCTGTGTTAATCCACAGGATGGTGCCAGAGTCTTCACACAGTGTGAGGGTGAAACTCTTTAACAGAGCTGTAGTGTCATGTTCTTCAACACAATACTGTTAAACAATTCAGCAGTGATGTTTATCCCTTTTTCATTAACTATCCTAAACCCGTCTGTGCAGCTGACAGTCAGTAGCTTTCAGTGAACAGTTTGATTGTTAATAGTTTGGAGCGGCTCAGATTCTGTCTCGTCAGACTTTTATATTTCGGTGTTTCTTCGAGCTCACAGAGACAGATATTATTTTAGAGCTGCAACAAACTAATTTGATAACTGAACATCTCCTGAGTCTGACCTCTGATATTTGATGATTTGCTGCTTTTCTTTGTCACATATGATAAAATATTATTAGTTTTAATCCTCCTACAGACGGTGGGCTTAATCAGTCTAAGTTTAGTGCAGCTACACTGTGCCACATGGATCTGATAAACCTGGTATGACACCAGATTTGATGTCTACAGACTGTATGATGACAGCGCCGACTGATTCACAGGCTACGACGTGCGATGTCACAGCTTCATATACTGAGTGATGCTGCAGGGTTATTACTGCTCCAACATGGACGCTTCACACAGTTTCAAGATGAGAGTCACCAATTCAGTATGTGACCAAATGTCTCCCCTTCTGTTCTTGAGCTATGATGTTAAAACATGATGATGTCACAGTCAAGCTGACCTTTGACCTTTAGACCTTCATTATTTTATCCTGTTAGACATTTGTGTCAAGCTTGTTAAGTTTAATTAACGTTAGAGACGGGCATTTAAAGTAACTTCCATATTCGAGTATTCACATTAAATAAATACAGAGCAGTGGTTCCCAACTGGTGGGTCGCGGTCCAAAAGTGCATCGCAGTGACTCACGATCATGTTAAGTTTGTAAAAATGCACTTTATTTTGAATTGCAGTAAATTTCCAGCACAGAGCTTTTATTGTGAAGTGCTGTTTGCTGCTGTAAAGTGAGTGAATAACAGAACAGAACTGAACAGAGAGGAGTTAAAAGCTAGATTATAAAATAAAATAAATAAATACCCTTTTCTTGGTACTCAAAGACACTTAACATTATTTAAAAAGATCATAAAATAAAACAGTAAAATACACACGTAAAGGCTGTTTTGAGAAGACGAGTTTTGATGAGTGGTTTGAATGAAGACAGGTCTCTAATTTCCTGTCACCCGTGCGTGTCTGTGTCTGTAACAGCGCGACAGAAGCCGTGACGCTGGGTGTGTTTCCTCGGGGATTACAACATGTATGTTTCAGGCTCAGAGACCAGATGACAATGAGGCGTTAAGGCCTCACAGCTGATGGCGAGCGGCTCGTTGTCTGTGGAGGCAGCGGTGGATGGTGTTTTCTTCCCATGAGCCACTGCAGCCTGATTAGGATGGCTGTGTACATTGTTGAATTTTTCATCGGTGTATAAACACGCTGAACTCAATTACACCTACAAAAGGAGCATCCTGCGGCCGCCTCGCTCTGAGGCACAGAATTAGCAGGTTGGCTGACATCAGGTACGCGAGACAGAAACAAGTTTCCTCTGAATTTAAAGCAGGACTCCTTTGATTCCTTATCACCTTTCATGTGTAAATTAAAAGTGCTGAAAAATGTCTTAAATGGCCTCGGGGGTATTGTTTGAACACGGGGACAGAAATGGAAATAGTCATTGCATTCAGTGGCGAGGAGGTGTAGAAGTTCCTGCGAGTCTTTGTAATGAAGAATGGCCTCGTGACGCTCAGAGCTGGATATTAACACCACCAGATGATACAATACGATCAGCCACCAGGAAATTCATTCTCTGAAATGAAAGAGAAATCCAATTTCCCCTGTATACGTCTCATTTGAATATAAATCAAAGGCTGCTTTGCTCTGTGTCTCCTTCCTGTTTGGCCCACTCAGAATTGGAGACATGAAAGTGAGTCTGGGCTCCTTATCGCCGCCATCTCTCAGGACGAGACACAAACCTCCGCCACATGTTTTTACTGCGGTCAGAGACGACATGTCACTGAATCTGAAACAAATACAAGATAATAATACGAGATAAATCAGATTCCGATCTGAGGTCGTCTGTAAGAGATGTTAATTCACCGTATGGATTTTGAGTTACTTCGATCTTTAGCTGAAACTATCGATTGGTTGCTGAACCAGCATCTGTTTGGATAATCAATTAATCATAAGTCATTCGTCGAAGCAACATTATTAAATATTCTGGTTCCAGCTTCTTGTCTGTGAGGATTTCTCTCGAGGTGCTGCGCTGTAGTGTGAGCAGGGATTGCCTCCACACGGCTCTCACCTCTGACATCACTAACAAACATGGAGGTCGCTGATTGACAACAGATAATAGTTTGCTGGGTTATTGATTAGGGTCTAAATCACTGCTTTCATTATGACAGAATATTATATTGATTCTTCAGACAAGGATGTGATAATTGCTGATCAACAAAATCTGCCGGTACGATTTGGATGTGATGTGATTCAGGGTCCTGCGATCGATATGAGGCGATATTATCTAATTATTTAACACAGTCTGTCACAGAAGAAGCTGCTGCAGCTTTATTTGTTACTTTGGGCCATGAAAGATAATCATAATCGTACACGGTTGAAACAGCAGCTGATGTTTCTGTAGAGAGAAGTTAGCAGAGTGAAACGCCGTTCAGGCAAGTACGACATGTTTTATCTCATTACAGCATTGTTTACGTATGACGTGTTCTGTCTGCTGACCAGCAAGTGTTCATATACAGAACATCACTGTCTTCCTGCTCAAAAGTAGATTCAAAAACTCAATTTTCAAACTTTTCTCTGTTAAACATTTCACTGTATTCTCTCTGAACATGAGTCCCTCTCCCTCCAGAGCGTCAGTCCCAGGGTGGCTGTGAATACTGTACCAGTGAGGAGCCCGAGGAGAGGCGGGAGGCGTCCCTCAGATGATTGCCTGTATCGACTGTATTGACTTTCATCCTGTAAAATTACCCGGCGCCGCTTTTTTATTTGACACCCAGTCACCTCGGGTGATAGATACCCTGTGGAGCCTCCCTCCTGAGCTGCAGCCAAACATCATCGCTCTTACTGCAGACATGAGTTCTACCTCAGACCTGATCTATCAGGGGACGTCTAATAAAGCACTTTGTTGCTTCGATGCACAGTCGTGTTCTCAAGGACAGCGAGTGGCTACAGCAGAGCAGGACTGACGTGTCCTTCCACTGAAATACCACAGCTCTCACGGCGTTAAGGAGGGCGACAGTATATCAGCCGCCTGCCTGTAGGAACATCTGGAATAAACACATTCAGCTGGATGCTGTTTGCTCTCTACATCACATATGCACGAGGTAATGAGAAATATTTCAGATACAGGCTCTCACCAGCTGCGGCCGCGCTCAGCTGTTTGAATCCAAGCAGTTCTTGCTTGAGGACACTTCAACACCTTTGCTGCTGAGGAGGTCGAAATAACTCCTATCATTTAGTTTCCATGGTCTGTTTTATAAATCCACCATGTGCAGAACAAAATGTGCTCTTTTCAAAACAGGGTCATTCAAAGAGAGTTTTTTTAAACTACTCTGCTGAAAAAAACTGAAGGGAGCTCTTAATGGTCACAGTGTAACAGGAAGCTTCAGGGATCAATCCAGTGATTGAGAATCAGTTTCAGCTGCTTTGGGTCAAATCAAAGAGACAACAGGAACGATGGAGAGACAAACAGGAAATGGTTTTACATGTGGTGTCCACAGACAGTTGCTCTCTCCTTATCCCTCCTGACTGATTCTTCTCTAGTTTGGTCTTCTGCTAGTGTCCTTGTGGCGGCACCTGCAGCCCAGTCAGGTTGCACAGGTAGTCCAGCTCCTCCAGGATCACACAAGAAGGTTTGCTTTGTCTCCCAGAGCATAGAGGAGATACCAGGAGACCAGCTGATACACCAGGAGTTCAATTTCCCTTAAGTTGCCCTTAAGTTTTTTAAGCAGTGTGTATTTGAAAGGAGGTGGTGGACAACAAACATCTTCAACGAGGCAGAGGATTATCAACTAGACTCCGTCAGCACTGCTTCAGACTCCTGCTCTCTCCACATCACTCCAGCCTCAGATTCAGGAGTCTGTGTCGGAACATCCCTGTAACTTTCTAAAACTATTGATCTTGACATGGACATTCACACCCACGTCACAACATGATTGGTCAGCTGAGCTGGAGCAGAAAGTTTACTCGACTGTTTCTGGTATTTTTTCATGTGAGCTCAGTGATTTAAATTCCTTCCAGGAGAGACAGTCTGACAAAGCAGGGCCTTGAATCAATTTCACCTGTCCCTACTACGACAGTGTCCTGTTCTTACCTCAGATTGTTGTCGCTGTCCTCTGGATTCTCTGAGCTGTTTACATGGCTGTAATTCATTGTGTCTTCGTCGTCCTCTCTGGTGCTTATCTCTTAAATCTGAGTCAGTGTCCTTAGTTTTTCTCTCTGTGGCTCCCTCTCGTCTCAGTGCTTTATTCTTTGCCTGCTGAGTGATGAATATCGGCTGGTGAAAAGGCACGGCAGCGTACAGTTTATAAATCAAGCAGCTTATTTCACTGTTAAGTTAAAACAACAGAAACTTCAGCTCAAATGAATGACATGGAGCCCACGTGGTTCGAGCCTTACGTCTGACTCCAGAGAGTGTCCCCGGTGTCCCCATACTGGCCAGTAGGGCATTAACGACTTTGATTTTTTTCACGTCGACTTATTTGTCAATAAAGTCGAAGTCGAGTCGACACGTCATTTGATGACGTCATCACATTGACACAGCGGAGGAAAGTGAAGTATCTCCACACATCTGATGTGTGTCTGTGAAGGCCCGAACATACTCGTCCACAAGCCCTGTGCACACAAAGCTCAAGGCCCAAACATACTCGGGCGTACTATAAGCGGAGCGGGCTCTGCGAGGAACGTCCGCAGTCATTCGGGCTTTGATAGTCGAGCGCACTTCCATGTCGTAGTTTCCTGTAAAAATGTCCATGAAAAATCCCCCGATGTGAAAAATACATACCGAGAGCGGTCGTAAAATCTGAGCTTTGCACACACAGGGCTTGCGGATGTCCGCTTTGAGTCTGCATGGACCTCCGCGGACTTCGCTCCGCGCACCAGTGACTGCTCGGCATGTATTTTTCACATCGGGGGATTTTTCACAGACATTTTTACAGGAAACGACAACGCGGAAGTGCGCTCGACTATGAAAGCCCGAAAGACTGCAGACATTCCTCGGGGAGTCTGCTCCGCTTATAGTACGCCCGAGTATGTTCACTTAGTCAAGGATAAAGTATCGGCGTAAGCACACAGAGAGAGAGAGAGGGAAAAAACACACGACTTGTCGACTCCTCCCGGGGGGCGTCGACTTGTGCCACTGACGTCGACGCGTCGACAAATCGACTTTTCTGCTAATGCCCTACCGGCCAGGTACTCTTTTCCTGAATATGCTGTTTCATCAAGGTCTTCTCAAACCAGTCTTTAGTCTGGCCTCCTCCCACTTAGTCTGATAGGAGGAGGAGTCGGAGCTCGGAGTAGAGCTGCTGCTCCTTCATGTTGAGGTGGTTCAACATCTGATCAGGATCCTCCTGGTCCAGCTGGTAGGAGGCCCTGGGGCAGACCCAGAACACCCTGGAGGGATTATAGATCTCATCTGGTCTGGGAAGGGCTTTGCTCAGCCTGCTGCCCCTGGGACCTGGCTTCAGATCAGCAGTTGAAAATCAATGGATGGATCTTAATATCTGTTCTAAAGTCAGTGGAAATAGGTTAAAACTGCAGTGATGTAATCACGTCTCCTGGTTCTTTTTTATCACATTCTGAATCCACTCAGTGACATTTCAAGTTTCTTGTTGATATTCTGACCTTCGATTTTTGCAGATTCACCAAATGAAGACTGTGAAATGGAGCTGAAAGAAAACTAGTGAATAGACTCATGAACACAGTCTCTCTGTATTCAGTGAAACAGGAAAAACGATGTTGTACTTTAGATATAAATATACTCAGTTACTCAGCATAAATACCAACCAGGTGCACTGGACCTGAAGCAAACAGCGGAGTGTAAGCTTCCCCTTCAGACTGACATGTTTAGCTGTGTACCACACAGGTGTTTATGTAATGACAGGTACGCTGAAGTGCCTCCACAGATTCACGACGCTGTCATCATGAATTAGGGCAGACCTGTGTGGGCGGCAGAGTGGAAATCTAAAATGTTAGTTGCCATAACAGTGAAGCTTTTTGCCAGAACGCTTCAATAATGACACAAATAAACTGTTTAATTATATCGACGCCATAAAAACATGTTTACATCTAAATAAAACCGGAGGTGGTTGGGTTACTTGTCACTAGTTGCCAGTTACAGGCCTGAGTGCGGCTCTTTTAACGACTGGTTTAGCACATGAAACTCTCAGGCCTGTGTACAGCTGCAGTCGGTCGGTCGAGTGTCAGAAAGTATAATTTATGTGCTCTTGAGCAGGGCACTTTGCCCCCACCTGCTCCGGCAAAGCTGCCAGCAGCACATAATCACTGTAGACGTGGGTACTGGCAAATGAATAATGTGTAACACGTCCTCCCCCACAGTTAACTTCCCCAGTCATTTGTGTAAATAAGAACATGTTCTGGATAAATAAAGATTTAACAGCAGTAATAAAAAGAAGAAATAAAGCCAGGATAAGGACGTTTTACACCACAGATAACGGTGAAATTGTTTGAGAACTTGCTTTTGATCAAACGAGGGACGGCGAGAGACTCAGATGGTGATTCAGTGCCACGGGGGCCGCTGCCATGAAATGTGAGTGACAGCATCATGTGTCATCTGAGACAGCCTGTAGCCAAACAAACAGCAGCTCATTACAGCATCAGTTTGGATCGCCTGCTCTGAACACAAGAGAGGTGACATTGGCTCATAATGTGTGTGCAGAGGGAACTGGGGGTGGGGGGGTTGGGTGCTGCCATAAAATGTCTAATGTGTCTTTGCATCTCGGCGATCACCACGTCAAAACAAAGGTGCTTGAACTTTGGATGCACCGGCGTCTGAGTATCAGAGCGAGCCGACCTCGGGAGGAGCCGCAGCCAAGCAATCTGTTTGTTCAGAGATGTGATCCAGACGCACAAATAATCTCCAAGAAGCCGGAATTTACCACAACAGGCGCCGGCCGTGATGCCAACAAGTGAGGGGTCCAAAGTGCCTGCTTGAAATCATCACAGAGGCAAAGCTGTGAGCTGTTTCTCCACTCGAGGACTGTAATCCATCAGTTTACCATCCGTCGTCCATTTTCAGACGTTTATCTGGGTCCAGGTCACAGAGGCAGCAGGCTGAGCCAAAACTGCTTATTTTAATGTGTAGGGATCAAGTTTTGGCCTCAGATTAGTTTTCAGATTCATGTAAACCGTCAGGATTTGTAAAAACCCTTGTATCCTGTAATCCTTCAAAACCAGCCAGGCCTAGCTGCTGCATAGGAACCCCTGAGCGTGCCTAACATGCCTCTTCATGACTGAGACACGCCATCTTTGACAACTCCGTCAGCAGTCTTCTAAACTAGTTTTATTCCTCAAACCCTCTAACCGCCACAGAAGCTGAGCCGTGTGCTGCTGTGGACGCCACGTTAGTTTGGTCCTGAAAGTCATACAGTAACACAGAGGAGCTGATTCACCAGCAGCTCCTCGTGTTCAGAGAGGTAAAATTAGTTTTTGCCAGAGTCTGGTGGTTTTGAGGAGAGCAATGTAACAGCTTCATCTTCCTGTCAGAAAGAGCTGTCGATGGACGAGTACGTCACACAACCTCACCTCAATATCATTAGCTGCGTTCACACTGCTGTGAGGTCGCCGCCCCGACAACCGCTGACCTGTGAGGGGGTTCCCCAAAAAGCAAAGTGTGTTTTTTTGTGATGACATGTGAAGCTGGCTTGCAGCTCCACCATCTTGTCTTCTTTCTGCTATCATGATGCTGCTATTTGATGAAGCCAACACAGTGAACTCAGCACAGCAGAACAAAATCTGTGTATGTCCACGGGGGCAGAAACACCTCACACCCTGACTGCCTTGTTGGAGACCTCTTCCCCTCTGCCGCCCTCCCCTCATTGAAATTACTGGAGGCAGTGAGTTACCACACGTCAGTGTGAAAGCAGCTCTAACCGGACTCTCTAACCCACGTCACTGCTTTTTACTAACAGCTGTTTCCTTTTGGAAAACATGAAAAGAACACAGACGACTCGCCCTTTAACTTAAATGTGTTTCACATGTGCTTTTCCTGCTGTGACAGGTCAAGATGTCCACCATAAAAAAGAGTTTATAATGTGTGAAGGATGACAAAACTCTGATCTCCAGACTCCGGGCTAATTGCTGTGTGAAGATGACGTGATGGTTCGATTGTATGTCGTCTCATGTCACTGTTGGAGAGTTGGCGTCAGACGTTGTGATACTATCAGACAATTTGTGTGTGCTCAAAGTTTTTCTCCCAGTGACCACTTTTTTTTGTTGTTGTTTTTGTTTTAAAGACAAAATATTTCTGGAGCGTCGGTAGCGTAGTGAGTAGTGCTGGCGCCCCATGACACAGAGGCATTGCCTCGCTGCAGCGGCTGCGGGTTTGAATTCAGCTCGCAGCCCTTTGCTGCATGTCAGTCCCCACTCTCTCTGTCTCCCCATTTCACCTTCTGTCCTGTCAATAAAGGCAAAAAAGCCAATAAAAATAATCTTAACAAGACAAAATATTTCACCCATAATTCATCGAGGAGCGAGAGGAGGAAACCCGGTGAGACCGGAGCCACGTCCATCACGGCTCTGTTATATTTTACTGACTCAGATGAGTGAGTCAGACGAGCCGCTGGGACTTCAGCTCGCTCTCAGTGTAAAACGCTCAGATACTTACTGTCGGACATTTTCACTCAGGTCCCCGAGCTCTCGTGTTTTGCTTCTCTGAGAACGACTGTCGCTTACAAATGTGGCTCTTTGTTTACAGCGTCTCTGTTTCTCATCTGATTTGTGCTTTAAATGAAAAATACATCAAATATTCATCATCATCATCATCATCATCATCAGTGTGATACAGGAGTAGGAGATGATCCTAATAAAACACAGTAGTTTTACAACAGCTGTTTCAGGCAGAGGTGAAATAATGGGCCATAGTGTTTTACAGTGGATTCACTCAGAAATACTAAAATATCTCTTTGATGCAGGACAATAATGAAGCGTCTGGAACAATGAGCAGTGAGCACGCTGTTCAGTTAAGAGCGAACACGTGTGCTGCTTCTCTTCAAACAATAACAAGTAGGAGGAATTCATTATTCACTCTTATTCATATGCAAATTTTAAGTTATCCTCTACAACGCCTTCCTCTTCAGTCTCCACTTCGCCCGCTGCTCCAGCCTCGTCCTTGTGTGTGTGCGCTCGAGTCGAGAAAAAACCCCATCATCACATCCTATATCAATTATGTTGAGTGCTCTCTTCACGTTGATTACCAGATAAGAGGTTGAGCCAAACGCTTTGTTCCAGAAACATACAGTCGGCAGATGAGTCGGCGTGTCGGTGTAAAGGCCGTGAAGGACCCTCGAGGTTTGATCACAGCACAACTCAGCAAACGCGTTGGCCTGAAGTGAAATGTTCTCTGTTTCTGGCTGTTTCCTAAACGGGGACAAATAACCCCAAATCATTTTAAAAAGTCATTATCATCTCCTCGCCAACACAGTGTTATGTGCAGCCGCTGGTTCTGTTTATGCCAAACATCAGATGAGTTCTGCTGCCACAGAGGGTGGATCTATTCAGGACTGTTTGTTTCTCATCGTAGCTTATTTGCTACACGTAGTTTACTGAAATTATTATTAAAACTGTGGAGCATGCTCAGAGCGCCTCGGCCAGTTTGGGTCTGATTGACTGTGTACATGCAGGAGTCACATGATCCAGGTGTGTTAGTCCCACTGTGACAAATTCACTTCAGGACCATTCAGTCACACTAACATGTTTACAGGGATTTTAATAAATCCATTTTCTCTGATGTCATGGAAACAGACTGACTGTTACACTGGATATTTTTTTTCTTTAATTACCATGAACACAGTTATTTTCAATTAATCCCACATTTATCGTCCTGCCTCCAGCGCTCACGAGAGCACCAAATGTGTTGCACAATAATGGCGACCGGCTGCGAATCACACCGACATGAAAGCACGGCTTTTTCATTGGTGTCTGACAGCGTAACTCACTGACCACGCGACTGGTATTTGAATTTGGAGTGAGACCGGGTCGAATCTGAAAACAGACGTGCCTCAGAAAATAGTGGGCGATAATGTAACACACTTGAAGCAGTATATAGACCAGCACAGAAACCTCATCCTGCATTAAAGCAGCCTGTGATGTGTCAGTGAAGACACAGTGAGCTGAAATTCATCAGCAGCCAGTTTCAGTTTGTCATTTTCAAATAAATGAGTCACTGGACGGGGACAAAGCTGCTGTGATAGTGAGAAAACATGATATGATGAAGGTTATTACACTGGAGTCAAGTACGACCGCAGTGTCACAGGCACCAAGCTCGATGCTCACTAGCATTTTGAGCCGTAAATGACCAGTAAAGGTGGCGGGGTCTCTGGGTGAGGCACTGCCTGATGTTTAAAATGGTTTGGGCTACACACCAGTTCAAAGGTTGTTAAGTTTGGGTTCAGTGTGATCAGGTCCAGAATAGGACGGACGGAGAGCCTCTGTGGGTCATGTGACTTTGATCATATTTGTCTCAGTAGAGGCAGAAGAAATATTCAGATCTTTAACTTGAGTAATATTAAAGGGAACTTCTGTATTTTTCAACCTGGACTCTATTTTCTCATGTTTTTGCGTCTAAGTGACGAATGGGGGTGACAAGTGTTGAGAGAGAGAGCGCTGCAGTATTGAGTAAATGTACTTAGTTACTGTGCAGCACACTCCTCTGTCACAGGTTGTTGGAGTCAATTCAAACCTTCATTAAACAGACTGGGTGCAACAAAGTGCCTCCAGAAATCAACAGGATTAATACAGCGTGGAGCCAAAGTACGGAGCGTTTGGCTGCTGTTCAGGTTCATGATAATGGGAGACTTTATTGATACGTGCTCGTCTCGTCCCTCTGGGGAGGTCGACGTGAAGGATGAGCAACCAAATGGTCCCTCCAGCTCCGGCAGCAGCTGAGCGACTTGCTCAAGGACACATCAGAAGGCTTCAGGCCAAATGTTCCCACACTGGAGTTTAACGCAGGTCGCAGTTCTCCAACAAGTCTGGACCTTCACGTCAGTTTGAGTTTTTAATAATAATCAAATCAATTCAAGTTTGTTTTTCATTATTGTTTTTGTGTTGTTTTTGTAATTCACTGCGTCCTCCTGACTTCTGAAATCAACACTACGCTCTCATGAAGAACTAAAATACTTTGTATTCTGTATTTTATTCGGCCTTTGTATCCTGTTTTATATTTGGTTGATTGGTTGTTTTTGTTCTTACACACTGAGGTCATTATGAGCACCACGAGGCAGCAGAGTTGGCAGAGGACTGTGATTATTTTTCACAGATTTTCTGTGTGAATATAGCGACAGTTTCCACAAGTATGAAGAAGTGTTTTTTATAAACCTTACCAACTACAGCGTTAATGGTCCGAATGAGGCTGGAAACCTTTATTGAAAGTCGTTCCTCATTTCTCTCCCTTATTTCCTGTTGATGTTCTGAAAGGCATTAAATGTCCTCTGAAAAACTTCAACAATGTCCAAACATTGTGAAAGTTCTCTTCACAGTTTCTCTGAGCCCGAAGTGACATCGCCATATTGATCAATCTGCTGTAACAACACCCCAAATCCCAGAGACGCCCAGTTTCCTTGCTGTAACACTGCATCTGTAATCTATAAATATCAAAGTGTTTCAGCATTATAATCAATAAATCTTAAATCTGTCTGCATAACGAATTCACACTGAGGTTTGTCTCATATAGAAACTGGTACGATACCAGCCATGACTATTTCCATCAATTAAAGATGTTTAAATTCATCACTGAATAATTGATCTCATTTCAGAAACCTGACCCTGAGAATCAGCGCAGAGGGAGTTGTGGCCGATCCTCCAGGTGAAGAGGAGCGGCTCACGTCTCGTCCACGATGCTGCCTTTCATCCCGTTCCAGTGGGTTAAAATGTGAGTTACAGTTCAGTGAATATTTAGTCACGCTGGGAGCTCTTGCAACCCTTCAAATGATCGCTTATGAAATATTCAGACCTCATCTCAGTAGGGACGGAGCAGGAACACAGCGGGCGCTTGGAAAGCTGATTGGACGACAGAGTTTCCTTTTAGCTCGAGTTATAACTCTGCATTCACCTTTTACTCTGACGAGGCTGACATTAATGGCTACCCTTCACGCCTCTCAAGCATGTAATTATGGTGCAGGCAGTTAGAAAATACAGCAATTGGCAGTATAGAGAGGGGAGAACAGTTATCCATTACCTGCGTTAAAAATAACACTGAAACAACCTGGAGCTGGATGTTACTGTACAGGACTCAGAGTCAGTCTGAGATCATCTCCTGCTATATATATATGTCTTTATAAGGAACAAGAACACTACAGTACACAGAGAAACATCAGCTGGTAAGAAAGTCTGAGACGTTCAGAACATCACCCTGTGAAGAAAAACCCTCTGAAATCAAAATCCATTAATAATCAGATGAAACAAACAGCTGTTTGATTTAAGACATATTCAGAAGAGTTGAGTCAGATGTTATCAAAGAAGACCTGTTTCCATCATTTGCGTCAGGGAAACATGATGATGGTGTCTGGTGTTGTTAATTTGTCCCAGATTTTGGATCAGATTCCCTCTGAAACACTTTAGATTATGTTTGAAAGCTTCTATTGGTGATTTTTCACGGTAGAAAGCGCCACTAATCTCGGCCAGTCATTCCCCAGCTGTAAGTACACTGCTGCTACATGTAGCTACATGCTAACATCAGGGAAACATGTAATCTTAGTCGCTGCTGTCATAAATTTCTTCCAGATTTTGGATCAGATTCTTGCTGGAACATGTGAGATTGTGTTTAGAAACTTTATTGGTGATTTTTAGTGTCAGTATTCTCTGCTTCATTAATTCCCTGGTTGCACATATACTGCTACATGTAGCTACATGCTAAAATCAGGGAAACATAATTTTGGTGTCTGATGATAATTTCTCCCTGATTTCACATCAGATTCCTGCTGGAAGAAGTGCAGCTGTGTGTAGAAGCTTTTACTGGTGACTTTTCACAACAGAAAGTGCTGCTATTCTCCGTTACAGTCATTCCCCAGCTGTAAGTACACTGCTACATGTAGCTACATGCTAACATCAGGGAAACATGTAATCTGAGTTGTTGATGTTGATTTTGGATCAGATTCCTGCTGGAACATGTCCTGTTCTGTTTAGAAGCTTCTATTGGTGATTCTTTACAATAAAAAGTGAAGATTCAGACATCGTGATGCAGGAGACTGATTGGAAACGCTGACCAATCAGAGCAGACCTTCTCAGGTTGAGGTCTTAAAGAGACAGGTGCTACGTTGAGAGTAGGACAATAGTCAAATATGACTTGTTAATATTATTTGGTACATTACGTCTTGTGAAAATGTCCTCTTTCAATGTTTATCCTGGATATTCACTGTCAGTATGGGGTTAATTCAAAGTGACCACAACCACCTGTGTCATTAACCCCTCCTGTGTTGATTGTGAAATTACCAGAACAGGCCTGAAGGCTAAATAAGGGAGTCTGCTCAAAAGGTCCGTGCGGCGTCCACGTAGCTCCAGATGTAGCTAAACAAACAGGCTAACAGGCAGCGATCAGTCATAAGCTTCTCACACTTAACGTTACATAAACGTATCGCACACTTCAGCAAGCTGATGTTAACTCTCCAGTCCAGCTCCAGACAACAGACTTGTTTTTAATGTTAAACAAATAAAACTTTATTCACTTTCAGTGCTCACACGTGTTTGTTGTCCTTCATCTGAAATCTTAAAATTGCGGTCCTTGGTCGTCCAATTCAGTGGGTGACGCTGTGGAAAAACAGCTGGGGTCCTACAATTGTAGCCTGCTGTGCTGCAGCTGTACCCTACTGGTTTTAGGCAGAGGATAAATACACCTGACAGCACAGAAAGTATGAGGAAAATTTATTAAATTTGTTAATTTAACAGCCTTGAAACTGGTGTCAGATTTTCACATTCAGTCAGATCCTCAGCAGAAACATCACATTATACATCTGAGAGTGAATTAACTGTCTGAAATAATCACTTTGGCCACCTAAACGTCCTCACCATGCATCGATTAAACCTCCAAAAACTCTTCTCTGTTCATCAGAATTACACATTTGGAAGTTTTTACCATGAAGAAAAAGTCGTGCCCTAAAACTCTTCACCTTTGCCTCATTTATGCACCTGTCTATGAATATGCAGTATGCCTCCATCGTCACCCACCCTCAGGTGATCCTTTAACTCTGCTCATCCCTCTGCACAGGACACATGATCAATAATCTGCGCCTTCAGCTTGACTGCGTTATCAAACAGCTGATAATACCTTGTTTTATTAGATGAAGCTTGTTCCTAACTGACGACTCTGCAGGGTTTTAAGAGTATTTTTTAAAAAGCATTGAATTTAATATTTTCAACAGAGAGCCTTATAAAGTTTTAAATTTCTTTGACAGAGTTTTAAATTTTGTTTACAAAGGTCTGAAATTGTTTGTTTCTTTTCGTAGGATGGAATAAATACTATAACTTCATAAATAACTGTGTGTTTGTGTGTAACGAACTTGTTCCATAAACTCAGATTATTTTTCTCTTCAGCAGAAACGTTTCCTGATGGTTTGTGTTATTGTTCACTGGCGCACGGTAACTATGTTCTGATTGTGTTGTTAATGTGCTAACTGGCTAACTAGCACCAAGACGCTCTTCCTGTTTCCCTTTTTGAATGATGAATACAGACAACTGCCGTCTGTGGTCACTTTGACTTGACCAGCGGACTTCACTACAAGCTGATTGGCTGTTGAAACAGGTGACATGCTTTAAAACCAGCCGCCGGCCATTTAACCCGCTGAGTGTCAGGTGACACCATCAGCCAGCTTGAGTCCAGCTCAGACCGGTCAGTTTACACTGCTGATACTTTTCTCCTCAATGTTCTGAAACAGTTTCGTCTCATCAGGAATCTTTGGTCTGAATTGGGCATAAAAACACCAAATGATGTTAACAAGGTTGAAATTTAATTTTCACTGGAGCTGAGTCTTTAAACAGTTTTTATTTGTAATCTTTAGAACATATTTCTCTCTGTTAATTATTCATCCATCCGTCCGTTCATGCATTCAGTCCGTCAGAGACTCTCAGTGAGTTTGTTGGGAGGCAGATAGGTTAGGGTACCTGCTGCGGCATTGTCTGCAGACATCATTCATGCAGGATCATTCACTCCTCCTCCTCCTCCTCCTCCTCCTCCTCCTCCTCCTCTGCGGTGCTGTTGAACTGCTTCACCTCCCTGACATTGTGTCCTTGTTTGCTTTTGTTCTCCTCTGTCAGATCACTCCACAGTTTCACAGCGTTAACATGAGATATTAAAGCTCATTGTTCTCCGTTTGCTGCCACTCACATCGCTCCCAGGTGACATCATCCACCCTAACAAACACATAACTGATGTTTTGGTTGAGTTGGACTTTGGTGAGTGTTTTCATAATCAGCGCTGCATTATATTCCCTGTCAATCACCTGTCACCTACATAAAGGAAGCAGAAGTCTCCTCCAGGAAATAATGCCTCAGAAACATGTCGACTTTTAAAACTCAGTTGTCACATCCTTGTCATTTTATTGGAGCTCTCTTTGTTCGCTGGAGCAGCCGCAACAATGACAAATGACTCTGAGTGTAATAACGCCCAACTCACTGTGGATCAGTCTGAGGACATGCAAACAATAAAGACTAAATCCCTGATGTAAATGTGTTTTAACCGGCTGACTCTTCCTCCAGCTGTTGCCCCAGACAGAGCTGTTGTTTCGGGGTCAGTCACACCTTTGTCTGAATTCTAATTTTGCACCCAAAAATCAAACCAAACACAAAAGCGCAGACTTCATCGTCACAACAATAAATAATCGAGACAGATGAATAATTACGGCAAAAGGGAATCAATTCCAATTCAAAGTTTCTGGCAGGCTAATGGATTGAGCTCGGGTCGGGCCGCGGTGCTGATGTAAAGTGCTGCCGGCCGCCGGAGATGAAGGCAAAATCTCAACTGCTGCTATGATCCACCACGTTCCCTCTGTGATTGGAAATCTCATGATGTATGGAGGAGATGAGGGAAAGTATTGACTTTTCTTTTTTTTCACCTCGCACAATCATCGTTCTCATTGCATACCTCAAGGTCTCGAATTAATCATTCATTGCATCAGGAATTAATGTTATTTCCAGAGGAGGGAGAAGAAGTCAGATCCTTTACTTAACCAACACCAAAAGGTACAAATTCTTCATCACAACTAAAGTCCTGCGTTCAGACCGAGTATCCACTAAATGTGCTTTAAATATTAACAGCGAAACTCCTCGTTCTGCAAACACATGTAACTGATATATTCATTTATTTTACAGATTGTTAACACTGATGCAATAATGTGTAAATTCACTGTAGCAGACGGCTCACTGCAGAGTTGCAGTTTAAAGTACAGTTATTTTTTTAAGTTAAGCGTGCTCAGAGCCAGTGTGACGCCAGGGATCAGCACGCCCAGGTCCCTGCCCCTGCCTGCCGCCCGGCACACAATGTGTCTGACCCTGACTCCTGTCCCTTTGGGTGGGGGACCTGCAGGGCAGCGACTCCATGTTAATTATTTGGGTGAGCCCGACCAGGCCCCACGGCCCAAGTCAAGCCCCCTCACCTTCCTGGTCTGGCTCCAGAGTGTAGCCCCAGTGTCCCCATACCAGTACTCGAAGTCCGAATGTGCTGTTTCATCTTGGTCCTCTTGAACCGCTCTTAGTCTGGCCCCTCCCCTGGGACCTCTTCACCTGCGTAGACCCGACCAGGGGCTGTTGGCTTCGGACAACACAACTGCCAGGATCACAGGGACACGCAAATTTGGCCCACGGTAGAGATTTGTGCTCTACCGTCCTATCGTCGATGACGTCGTCGCATCTGCCTCAGTGTGAAAATGACAGACAGCGGAGCAAGAGGAGCTCGGTTAAAAAAATGGTGCTACGTCCGTGATTTGGACTTGGTTCGGCTTTAAACGGTCGGATAGTGAGCAGAAAAACATAATTTGCAAGAAGTGTCGAGTGACAGTGACAGCAAACAAAGGTAACACAAGCAATTTATTTCACCATCTCAAGACAAAGCATATTCACGGTGACGGTAACTTACCGCAGTAAACAAGAGCCACTGCTTTTGTGATTAACGTTACCTTCATACCGCAGTACTTGGCGGCAGAACTGGGCCCGGCGGCCGGCCTGACTCACGCACCTTCCTCGCTACGTGATGGAGGTGGCCTGGCCGACAGCACCAAACCCAGGCCTGCGGGAGAAGGGGGCCCGGGAGCCCCCGGCCCTCCTCTTCCCTCTAACGTTTATACATACTATATAACGTTTTATACACAATATTAGATGGATTAGCAACTGTTTTACTTCTGACAGTAAATAGTTTCTATCCTAGACTTGTATGGCTTTTTAAATTGTTTCATTCAAGGTGTAAAAAAAAAGAGAGAAGACGATACCGCGATATCATACCATCACCGCATCTCCCCAAAATAATACCGTGATAATGATTTTAGGCCATACCGCCCAGCCCTACTTCCATTATAAGTTTTACACCGCAACATTTATACCACGATATATACCGTTACTGTGAAGGGATTCAGTTTATACCGTGATATGAATTTTGGGTCATACCACCCAGTCCTACCTCAAGTGAAGGAGTTCAAGTATCTCGGGGTCTTGTTCACGAGTGAAGGTAAGTGGATTGGTGTTTTGGTGTGATGTCCACAGTGATGCAGGCGCTGCGCCAGACCGTCGTGCTGAAGAGGTAGCTGAGCAGTAAGGGGAAGCTTCCGTTCCCTGGTCCATCTCCGTCCCAACCGTCACCTCTGGTCATGAGCTCTGGGTAGTGACTGAAAGACTGTGATCACAGATACAAGCGTCTGAAATGAGTTTCCTCTGTAGGGTGTCTGGGCTCAGCCTTAGAGATAGAGGGAGGAGTCAGACATCTGGAGGGAGCTCGGAGTAGAGCCTCTGCTCCTTCATGTTGAGGTGGTTCAACATCTGGTAGGAGGCCCCGGGGCAGACCCAGAACACACTGGAGGGATTATATATCTCATCTGGTCTGGGAACACCTCGGTGTTCTCCAGGAGGAGCTGGAGAGTGTTGCTGGTTAGAGGGACATCTGGGTGCTTTTCTCGGTCTGCTGGCCCCAGATTAGAGGATGAAGATGGATGGATAAAATAAAATAATATATTTTGTGATGCAGAGGGTGACAGGAATTGCAAAATATAAATTTGCCTTTGCAATCGCACAGGAAGTGAACACCGTCCTCCTGCTTGACAGTCGGTGATTGTTGGACCCATGCAGCACCCCTCCCACCCTACTCAGACGTCTGCCACCTTAACTTTCGTTCTTGTCGCACTGTGCTGCTGGGCACCGTTAAACAATATCAGCAACCAGCTGTGTACCTATCATGCTGACATGAAAGGATGGCTTTTTTCATCAGTATTTAATGACTTTATTGTATCTTCACCTGAAAAGTAACTCAGCTGTAGTGGAGTAAAAGTGTAAAGTAAGAGTAGAATAAAATAGAAATACTCGAGTAAAGCAAAACTCCAACTTGAATAAATGCTCTCAGTTCCTCTCCGTCACTGGCTGTTTTTTTATATGTGAAAAACAGAAAACTGAACAAAAAACTTTTCAAAACTCATGGATGACATGAATCAGACAAAAACATCAGACTGAACTTTGTCTCTTTGAGGCTGTTACTCACTCCCGTCCACACAGTTAAGAGTCATAGTTGTAACTTTGTTTGGCAGCTAAATACGATCAGATCTTCTTTTTAATGCGTTCCAGATGGAGGAAACAGTCATTTGCATCGGTTATCAGCGTGATAAGATGAGACTGTGTCAAAGTGCTGAAGGAAATTCGATCTCTGTCTCCCTCCTCCCCCTGCTCTCCGTCTCCTGTATCTGAGATGGTCTGAAGTGTCATCCGTCGACCTCGAGATGCTCTCAGAGCAACTTGAACTTTTAAAACAGTTAATTAAGACTTGTTCTGACACATTCAGAGCTGATTTCTCAGGCAGGAAATCCATATTCATATTTCAGAGAGAAGAAGGTCACGCAGCGCAACGCCAAGAGACCAGTCACCCGTGGATGTCTTTGAGCAGGACTTTGCATCGCCTCATCAATTTTTAATTGATTTATTCATCTATTCATGAATTAGCTTAGCTTGTCTCCAAAGCACACATGAATATCTAAAGTACACAGCGGCCTCCCTCATGTATAATTGCATTCCCTTGTTGTATCAGTCGTCAGCTGACTGTCACTCATCATCACGGCTGCTAATGGTTCCAGGTTATTTGCCGCTCGGAGAAGCTGACGGGGAACTTTTGCCCTTAATGAGGTCGTTCCCAAGAGAAGATTGTTGCAATTAGAATCAACAGCTAAGTTCCCAAGACACAATACAGTAAATAATGTCTTTAATCAGGCGTGTGGAGAATATTGAGGCGTCGATGCGTCTGTTGTGAGCCTGTTTTCTGTTTGACTGGACTCAACATTGACAGTGGCTTCAGGCTGCTGATATAATTACTGTGTTAGCGCTCACTGCAGACATGTTAGTTCTTGGTACCACGCAGCGCTGCCTAAGTAATTATTTACTCCTTTATTCACCCGAAAATCCAATATGCTGCAATGCAAAGCTGCAAAACGCAAATTAATCAACATGAATGTGCTGCATGTTTTCTACCAGTGAACTGACGGTAAAGAAACACAAACATAGGACAGTAAGATGCTCAGATGAGATCTACAGGAACACTTTCATTCTGCTCATGATAGTGAACATGCAGAGGGACAGGAAGCTGCAAAACACTGATGTGATGATATGATAACAGCCACCGTTCAGTCGCAGTGTGAAGCATCAGAAGACAAACAGCTAAACATACCTCGGCTCTTTTTCAGGTTTCAGGTTTACAAGATTTAATGGTCAGGAAACACTTTATTTTCCTCGTCCTGTCACCTGTGTTTACCTTCTGTCTGAGACGCTGCATTTTCTGTCTCTTTAAGCCCCGCCCTCTCAAAAAGCCCAGTCTGCTCTGATTGGTCAGTGTTTCAGGGTCTCCTGTGTTTCAGCTTCTCTGCATCATAGACACATGTGTACATTGATGCAGCCAGGCCAGAGTCCTGCACGGTGTTACCTCTCTCGCTGACAGCTTGCCGGCTCCGAACCGTAGCTGAGAACACGTTGGCGTATTCACATTAAGTCAAGCTTATTAGCACATTATTAGCTGGTAACTAGCTTCTAGCGGTCAGGACCATTCTGCAGGAGGAAGAAGGGCGAGGCGTTCAGGTACTGTTCATAACAACGGCTTTATTGCAGTCTTCACCACAAAACAACAAACATGGCCTTCTCATACAGTCATACAGCCCTGAGCTCATGACCGACCCGTTACCAGTCATTATGTCTAAGTCAAAGTCACACCCGAGTGGCACCTGTTAATAAAAGTCCTGCAACCTGACCCGCACCTGTGATTAAACACACACAGGCTACGGTCAGTAATATTAATCTTAGTAAAATGTTAATAGAAATTATTTGAAAGTCAGTAAAATGGTAAAATCACAGCACAGAGTCGTAGGACACAGTTTTAAAGTTATAATAACCACATTGTTCATAAAAAACTTCTAAATACATCCATACAAATCCAAAGACGACCACCTGGAGTCAGGCGCAGGATACTGACGTTTCAGTTGGAGTCATTCACGTTATCGCACTTTAATATTTTTTTGTCAAAGCCACAGCAGAGCTTTAAGGTTTGTGTATGATCCTGTGTGACGTCCATGTTTTATTTAAGACGTGATAAAAACAAAAACATCATGAACAGCTGTGTCACTTCAAAGTTTATGACTGACATCAGATCACAGGTAGAAACCAGAGTTTAATCAGCTGTTAAAGGACCATTAAGTGTTTTTAAACATTAACGGCAAATTAAATTCACTGTACATTCCTGCAGACGTCTCTCCATACTGTACCTGTGCTCACTGATTTTTATCTCTGTCAGGTTTCAGCTCGTTTCACAGCAGCATGATGATCAACCGGCAGTGACCTAAATGTGCTTTACACACATAAACCGTCTCACTGAACATTGGATCAGATTTAGAGCTGCTCAGTAAATGTGCGGTGGCTGCAGAGCTGGATGTTTCTGATGTCTCAGATCTGAGTTCATATTTTTAACATAAGAAACAACTAAATTTACACTCTGCTTTTCACAGCATTAATGATTTGGTATTATTTCTCCTCAAGGTTTCCACCAGCCTAATGAATGCAGTGTGCGGCTGCAGGTGACTCAAATGTGAGCTGGCAGTGTGTCCTTGAATGCATCACCAAGGACAGTTTACAAATAGGTTTGAGCCAGCAGCAAGAAAACAATGAAACTAAATGTGAGTCATGAAACATCTATGTCAAGGTAATTTTCAGTGTTTCTAGAAACATCTCTGAGTGATGGGAGTTAATAGGAACAAGTGGCTGCTAACGAGGTCGGAGAGAAGTCTGAAAACACATTGGTGGAAAAACATTAGATAAACACGACAGTTAAAGCTCCACTCTTTAAGGAATTAATGTGAATCTAATCAGTGTGTTTTCTTTAATAAGATGAAAATCAGGATGGTTGTGGTCTCATTACCTCAGAATGAGCTGTTTATATCTACATAGGGAGCAGGTCCTCGTCTACGGAGATCACCATGTTGCACCGCCATGTTTCTACAGTAGCCCAGAATGGACAAACCAAACACTGACTCTTGATGGGGGAACCCGGTCTCACTCCGAAGTCGTTGAAATCCAGCACTTGGGCACTGACTTGTGGCGGCAGAAACCAACGAAAAACGGCGTCCTTTCACTGTAGCATGATACACTGCTGGTTGCTGTTATAGCTTAGCAGCGGCTGGCAGCGTCAGGGGGAAGCATGGCGGGACATCTAAAGGATGAAAATTAAGGCGGCAAATGGAAAAAATGGATACAATATAGTATTGCAATATTTTGTGTGGTTATATTAAATCATCACAAAAATGGAGATTGTGCCCCTGTCATGTCTGCATGTAACATGTAGACACGCACACACATCACGTTTCTGTCATGTCTGCATGTAACATGTAGACACACACATCATGTTTCTGTCATGTCTGCATGTAACATGTAGACACGCACACACATCACGTTTCTGTCGTGTCTGCATGTAACATGTAGACACACACATCATGTTTCTGTCATGTTTGCATGTAACATGTAGACACGCACATCATGTTTCTGTCATGTCTGCATGTAACATGTAGACACACATCACGTTTCTGTCATGTCTGCATGTAACATGTAGACACGCACACACATCATGTTTCTGTCATGTCTGCATGTAACATGTAGACACGCACACACATCACGTTTCTGTCATGTCTGCATGTAACATGTAGACACGCACACACATCACGTTTCTGTCATGTCTGCATGTAACATGTAGACACACACATCATGTTTCTGTCATGTCTGCATGTAACATGTAGACACACACACATCATGTTTCTGTCATGTCTGCATGTAACATGTAGACACGCACACACATCACGTTTCTGTCATGTCTGCATGTAACATGTAGACACGCACACACATCACGTTTCTGTCATGTCTGCATGTAACATGTAGACACACACATCATGTTTCTGTCATGTCTGCATGTAACATGTAGACACACACACACATCACGTTTCTGTCATGTCTGCATGTAACATGTAGACACACACATCATGTTTCTGTCATGTTTGCATGTAACATGTAGACACGCACACATCACGTTTCTGTCATGTCTGCATGTAACATGTAGACACGCACACACATCACGTTTCTGTCATGTCTGCATGTAACATGTAGACACACACATCATGTTTCTGTCATGTCTGCATGTAACATGTAGACACACACATCATGTTTCTGTCATGTTTGCATGTAACATGTAGACACGCACATCATGTTTCTGTCATGTCTGCATGTAACATGTAGACACGCACACACATCATGTTTCTGTCATGTCTGCATGTAACATGTAGACACACATCACGTTTCTGTCATGTCTGCATGTAACATGTAGACACGCACACACATCACGTTTCTGTCATGTCTGCATGTAACATGTAGACACACACATCATGTTTCTGTCATGTTTGCATGTAACATGTAGACACACACATCATGTTTCTGTCATGTCTGCGTGTAACATGTAGACACACACACACATCATGTTTCTGTCATGTCTGCATGTAACATGTAGACACACACATCATGTTTCTGTCATGTCTGCATGTAACATGTAGACACGCACACACATCACGTGTCTGTCAGTTTGTGTTTGACAGCGGTTGCCATTGTAATAAAGTAGGACCTGGCAGAAGAGCAGAGAGAGACAGACAGAACACAGAGAAGAGACCTGCTTTAGTGGAGATTTAACTCCTTGAACAAATTCTTCTGATTTCCAAACCGTTGGTCCAATAATGAAAATAAAGTGATGGTGAGAGACAGCCGCTACTTGTGAACGCACGTGTCAAGATTTTTTTATTTTTTTTTTAACCTTTATTTAACCAGGCAAGTCATTAAGAACACATTCTTATTTACAATGGCGGCCTGGCAAAAGGCAAGAGCCTTTATGTCTCTAGAGTCAAAAATGTGGTCACAGGCGCGAGTTACAAATGTGTTGCACCTTAGCTGTTTTCCAGAAATTTCTCCTCTGAGTTTACATGGGAGTGAATGAGAAAAATATCGGCGCTCCCTCCGCTTTGGAGCCACTCAGCAAAAATGTGTACGTGTGAGAGATTCCATGTCAACACATCTGTGACCAGGACAAATTTTCCTACGTTTTGTGGTATAAATTGTGTCTACAGTGAAAATTGTGGCCGTATGAGCGAGTTGAAGAGAAAATTTCTTGATGAGTTTGCAGCTGCTCTTCACTCTAGTGATGACATCACTCACTCCAGCTCACGCAATACACACCCATTATAAAGTCTGAGAAGGGCTGAAAACTTCACGTATTTTTAACTGACTTTGTAGAAAAACTAACAGAGATATTGGAAATTTGAATTAGATCCTGAAAGTCGACAACAGCGTCACCATTTGAGAGTTGGAACAGAGTTTCTACGTCAATGTATGAATTCGTGACGTGTGGGTGAAGATGAGTGAGTTTGAAGGATTTTGTCATTGACTTCCATTATAACCAATTTTCAGAAAACGCAAACACAAGAAAACACAAGACTTTTCACTGCAGCCTTTAGATTCATACTCACATAAAAACAGACTCACATATATGACAGCAGAATTTTGTGTACAACAATTTTATTGATATACAAATGTTTAACATTATGAATACGAATGGTTAAAATTATGCACATATCTTTTTGAAAGTTGTCTTACACCATACAGTGGAGTCTAAATATTGTGTTTTTTCTTTGTTAACTTTTCTTATTGAACATGTTTGAAACATATCTTTTGGTTTGTGTTGTCAATAGTCACACTAAAGATTTGTTATACTAAATAGTCAATGTTAGATGTAACCTACAGTCTAAAGGAAATGTTGTGAGATCAGTATCAAACCTCATCTATTTTCTCACCAAGAGCTGTCTCCAGCAGTAGAAAGTAACACCAGTTTTTAACCCGACTCTTGTCTTGCTTCTTTTTATATAACTTAATTTCTCAGCCACTGAACGTGGTGTCCTGCAGGCAGCAGGTGGTTGGGAGGAGATGAAGGTCACTTGCTGAAAGCCTCAGCCATCTCTTGATTTATAAAAAATTATGTTTTTGAATATCAAAACGTTTTAGTTGGGATGCAGCCTTTGTGTTTCACATGCTACTAACAGAGGCTGCAGGTGCTTCTTTGCCCTCTCATGTTGGACTGAGTGCTGACTGGACGCTGTAGTGACTCACTATCACCTCTCAAGGTACAAGTGGTATTACATGACAGGACGGTGCTGTCAGCACCTTTGGCCATTTTGGCTCAGCCATCTCCATGTTTGCTTGTGACATCATAAGTGAAAGCCATGTGCAGGCAATCCTGGCAAACGCAGGCTCTGCACATGTGAGCTCCAGGTAGAGCTCCCCACACACCCCACTTCCACTGGACAAATCCTAGTTTTCCATCCTCGCTGCTCAGCTTCTGCTCCTAAGTCTGCATATCTAAGCTTTTTTCTTTCATAGGCTTCTTCCGCTGAAATTTCACCACCTGTTCCTCATCATTCAGCTCCACATTGTACCACCTACCTAAGCTCTTTACTGACTTTTCCCTAATTGTTGGGATTTCCTCATCACCTATGACAAACTTCCTATCACTTAACTTCCCTCTATGTAATAAAATGTTTACCTTGATGGACAGTCCACTGCACTGCTTGTTGCAGGAAGCAACTGCCGCTGGCTGGCAATTGACTAGCTGGCTTGTAGTGGTGGTGGAGTAGAAAGTGTTTGAGACACTGAGTGTGTCTAACTGTATTTTTTGGTCGGTCGGTCCACAAAGCTTTTCTTGAATAATTCAAAAAGCACTTGACCAAAAATGTTGGAAATTTTCATACTGCGGGTAGAGACCATGAGTAACTATGCCAGAAAGAATGACGAGGATTCAGAAGGTCACAGGGTATGAGACTCTGAAACAACCTGCCTCAAACCAGGGCAACCAGGTTTTGAGTCTGAAAGTTAAGAGCAAAGTCTCTTGGCCATCACTGCAAAGAAAGACGGAAGAAAGACCCTGCTACACACAAAGACCAGCGGAAACCTCTTGCGTCATCCAGAAGGACGAGGAACACCAAGAGATGTCCAACAGTGTCAAGCAGAAGGTCACAGGGTATGAGGCTCTAAAACAACCTGAAAGTTAAGAGCCAGGTACTGAGTGAGTATCAGGAGAAGGAAGCCCAGATGAGAGAACAGATCGATCAGATGAGCGCTGACCCCTGAAACTCCGCGACGAGAAACAGAGTCTCCTTCTGAAGCTGGCAGAGGCACAGCAGAGCGAGGAAGTCTGCCAGGCGAAATACGTGGCTCTGAGTCAGAAGTTTGCAGACATGGAGGCAAATAACCAGAGACGGGAGACGCAGGAGAAGGAATTGACCATCAAGGTTTCTCTGATGGAGGAGCAACTCCACCAGAGAGACCTTGAGATCATCCGACTCACAGACGACAACAGCAGCCTCATTCAGAAGCTCTCTGAAGCAGCAGAAGAGCTGAAAGATAGAGATGCTGAGCTCCACCAGAGCCAGATAGTCTTGCAGGATAAGTTCCAGACTCTGAGAGACAAATTCTGCAAGCTTGAAGAAAGTCAACAGAGCGTGAAGGCACAGCATACTGAATATATAGTCAAAGTGGAGGCAGAAAACAGCCAGAGATGCGCTGAGATCGTCTGCCTCAAAGAAAGCAACAACTGTCTTGTTAAAAAACTCGCCGAGACAACACAAGAGCTGACCTCTAGAGATGCTAAATTCACCGCTCTGGAGAAGGTTAGCAAGGACCTGGCTGAGAAACAACAGAGCCTGCAAACAGAGGTTACGCAGCTGGTCGCTAACAAGACGGAACTGGAGGACCTCTGTTTGTATATCAACAAGAAGAGGAAACGCTTCTTGTTGTTTCCAAGGAGGTCTTCCGATGACAGAGAGACCCAGCTGCAGAAGTTGAAGATCAAAATGCAGCAGAAGGCAGCACAAACAAGAGGAGACAAAAAGGAGTAGGAAGAAATGGAGGCTGGTGATTGCTCAGCTCAGGCTGGGCATCAGTAGCTCCCATAGCTTTCTCAATTTATGTGGGGTTTTCTCCTTGTGCTAAGGTTCACCCGTCAGTGTCAGTCACATTTAAAAAAAGGAGGTAGAGGAGGAGGCAACTGTTGCTCAGCTCAGGCTGGGCAACAATTGCCTCCCAGAGATGTCTGTGTCTCAGTCATCCAGGCCATGGTACTCATAAGTGCTGTATCGTAGGCAAAGGGACACAGGCAGATCCATTTGCCTACGATACAGCACTGACAGCGCTGCTGTAGATTATTATTACATCTACTTCGCGGGTTTTTACTCCTGGTACTAAGGTTTTCCCGCCAATGTCAATCACATTAGACTATTTTAAGTTTAAGTTTTAAGTTTATTTACTTTATTAATCCCCCTAAGGGAAAATATATCATTAATCATAAAAATGACATCAAATTGGAGTTCAATGTTTCTGTGTCTTTGAATGAAAACAAACAGCATAAATACAATGTTATGACATTATGGAAGGTAAAAAGTGTAAGAACTGGTATCTGTTAAAGTTATGGTTTAAACACCTCTGAAACTGATCAATGAAACTGATCAATGACAAAACGATCAATGAAATAAAAGATTTTCCAAAGGTATTTAAGGTGCTGGTTAACAACAGGAGCTGGTTCTGTAGGGAACAGGAATGTAGCCAGACCAAAAACTCACAATGAAAAGTTCATCATATATTTATCTGTCTGAATCACTTACGTTACCTTTTGACTGTAATCACATGACCCAGGTTTAGATGGACTTCAGGCAGATTGTCCTTCCTCTGTTGACAGATGTTGGGACTAAAGTCTTCAAATACATTTTCACTAAAGATGGCAGAGTATTTTTGCCACTAAGCTTCTGTCGTGCTTCTACCTTAATGAGATAACACTCATTTAGGATAAGTTTAAGGTGTATGGTATGATGTTTCAGCCCGTTCTCATTCCTAAGTGATCAGATATTGTCGTTTTGTCAGCGGTTTTGGCATTGGACACCGCCGCACAAGGGCACTTGTCAGGGCAGGATTATACACCGCAGAACAATACAGCGCCAGACAGTGTCAGTGTATGACATTGCTGGATGGCATTAGATAGAAACGCCTCCAATAACAATGTTGGTACAAAAGATGAGTGAGTTTGAAGGATTTTCTCATTGACTTCCATTATAACTAAGTTTCAGAAAACGCTGAATATTTTTGAAAGCATGAATGGGATTGAAAAGTTGAATCATATGTAAAAAGTCAGCAAAATGATGAATATTTTCCATTTTGAATGGAGTTCCTAGCTGAAAGTATGAGTCGGTAGTCACAGTTTGAAAAAAGGTGAAATTTTTAGATTTTTCAGGATTCCGTAATGCATTCCCAATGGGAGAAGGATTTGGGAAAAATGGGAAATATCTTGGAAAGTATGAACGTTAGGAAAAAAATGAATACATCCGTGAATCTCCTAATTCAGCTGAACGTTTTTATGTTTGAACGGTTGGAATCGGTTGAAGTTTGTGGAACTAGTAGCGGTCCAACCGTTTTGAATTTTAATGTTGAATTCCCGGGAAGATATGGAAAAATTGAAAGTTTCCGATAATGTCCTAATGAAGCTGAATCAGAAGAAGTTTGAATGGTTAGAATCGGTTGAACGGTATTGAAGATAATTGATGTTGAAAAACGCGGCAGAAGAATAATAATAAGAAAAATAAAGAATTTTGGTAGTAGAAGAACAATTACTATTATTACAAGCACTATTATTACAAACACAAATTCAACTTTAGGTCGCCCACCAGAATAATATAATCTGTTGTTTTTTCAGTCCACTACATACATTTTACTGCTAAAAAAAAAAATTCTGAAGTAAGATGAAAACTTATGATCTTATTCGATAAAAACAGATTCAAAAGTTTAAATCTAACTTTCCTTTAACTGTAGAAACCATGTTGAAGGCAGGTGAGATACGCCGGCCAGTTAATCAGACAGAGGACAGAAGTCTGGCACATAGAGTCCATCTTCTCATGCAGCCCGACAAACAAATACAAATTTAAAAACTCTCAGATTCTCCATTATTTAATTTTCTGGTCTTCTATCTAACTTTCCACAAATAGAAAAATAGCTGTAAAATCGAAATTATACATTGATCTGACAAATGAAAAATAAAATAAAAAAATGATCTATAGAGAATATCTTGACTCATGCTTACCAACATTTTAGAGATGGAAATTGGCGACACAGATGTTGAGGTGAAAGCTTGATTGTGGAAATTGTCAAATTTTCTTGGTTTTGTCCGTACAAACATTTTTAGTGTGGATCCTATGCATTTTGTTTTATAAATGAGGCCTCTGATCTGTGTGTTTCTGAGAGGAAGAGACCTCTGTGGATAATTCAGCTCCTCAACAATCAACACTGAAGGAATTTTAACCAGGAGAAGTTTCAGATGGTTGTAATCTGTAATATGTAATCTGTAATCTTCACTGATAGACAACACTGAATCTTCCTGAATCTGACACAACAGACCTTTAAAACCTGAAACACCACCACCATCTTTGTTCAGTTCCCACAGACCTGATTCATCAGTTATATTAACTGTGCTTTAAGACAATGAAAAAATATTAATCTTTAAATATCAGACAGCTGCTTGAAGTCCAAAAAATATTGTTCAATAATAGTTTTATTACAGCATCTACAAACAACCAGCTTCCTGTGAGAATAACTGTGTGTGTTTGATCTCTGTCCTCCATGTTTTATTTTCAGATATTAATAGTTCATATCTCCTGCACGCTGAAACCTTCCGTGCTCTGCATAAACACACCTCATGACTAAAATATAAAGACCATGTCATGCTACAAACTCTAGATCAAACTCTGGATCTCCAGCAGTAAAATCTGTGAACCAAATCTCAACCAACTTTAATTGTGTCTTCTCGAGGCCAATAAACGTCGCAGCAGACAGAGCGTCACATAAAAACTAACAGGAGGGACAAAGAGACGAGTCCTGATTACAACAGATACTCAGCTCCCAATAAGAGCAGGACAGATGTTCCTCTTTCATTTCCTACTCATATCAAAGCATCTGCTCTTGAATTAGGCGAACACTTACAGGAGGACTGTAACAGCAGGGACTCTGTGTCGGCGTGCGGCCTTACAAGGTGTGATCTGAATGATTTAGGACCACTTACATTTTCAAACAGCTGCGGCACGTTTTCAGATACGCAAACACGACAACATGGAGAGCACTTCACGCCTCCAACTCGAGCACGTCGAATTAGAACGAATATCACACGAGGACATGGTGGCGTGGAGAATATATGTAATCTACATTTTAAGGGGCTGGAAGGCTAATTATAATTGCAAATTGGCAACTTGACTCCTGGCCCTCTTTCCACACAGACCCAGTTTGAGCTGATCATTAAAGGCTACATGCACTCAACATTTACAGCCCTCAGATCCTCTCAGTGAGCACAGTCTGCTGCTCTGCTTTTAAAGCATATATTTATTTTTTATTTCTGGTACAGCCGTGGCGTCCACATTGGAAACAATGAATTTGAGGGCGCAATAAAAACAGCATGTGCAAGGTAACAAAGTTTCCGAAGCAGCCCCCCAAAGCGGACATCAGATCTGACAAGCTCTTTGTTCGAAGCACATTAAGCTACATTTTCATGCTCAAAAACTAAAATGAAAATTGGAGAATGATCTTCAGAGTGCATAGATCTGAAAACAGCAGCCTCATGTTTTGGTGTGGATCAGGAGAACTGAACTTCAGGAAGAATGATGACATCAGCGTGGTCAGACACGGTGGTGGGGAAACACTAACGTGGGTACAGTTGATCTCTCGATGCAGGTGATTTTATCCCTGCGCTCATGTTTCTGTGTGATCATGATAAAACAGTGAATCTGTTACTTCCCTCTTGATTTTGTTTTATTTTGGGGCGTCACTGACAAAGGCTGCATCCTCGATCTTCTTCTATAAACCAGCAGCAGGTGATCGCAGTGTTCTTGGAGGAAAATAGTTAACAAGGGAGTTAGTGATGTAGATTGGTGCCAGCCCATGTAGGGCCTTGTATACAAGGAGGGGGAGCTTAGAATAAATTGTAAATGTAACAGGAAGTCAGCAGCTCAGACTGGCCTGATGTGCTCGCTCCTCTTGGTTCTGGTTCCTAGCCGAGCTGCAGAGTTTTCAATCACCTGAAGTCTATCAGCTTGAAATGAAGACATAAATCAATTTCTCTGCATCTTTTAGAAATGGTCGTACCTTTTGCTATGTTTTTGTTTTTGAGGGGGAAACATGTTGTTGTCGTCATCTTGTTAATGTGGGACTTAAAGGTTAGATCTTAATCGCCAAGACGAGGAGGCTCAGATTTAATCCAGGGAGTTAAATTCCTCAGATTATTAAGAAGAAATGATTGCTGATCCATTTATTTATCACCAAAAGACAGGTAGTGATGGAGTTCATGGCTGCAACATCAATTGGTTCAGCAGAGATATAGAGTTGCGTGTCATCTGCATAACTATGGAAGCAGACCTTGTGTTCTCTGATGATGTCACCAAGCGGCAGCAGGTACAGTGAGGACCAAGACAGCTCCATGTTTCTCAGACACATGACCTCCAAGACTGATGTAAAACTTCCTCCCTTAAATGTTTTGAACCAGTTTAACACACAGTCACAAAGATCGACCAGCTTTTCAACATGATTGATTAAGATGTCGTCGTCAATCATATCAAATGGTGCAGTCAGGTCTGAGAGGTCGAGAACTGAGACCTTATTTTGAGTCTGGTTTGAAGACTACAGACTACAACTGAAATGTTGTAGTCTAATAAATGTAATTTTTTTTTTGCAAGTGCAGACAGTGTGCAGGTGTTCTCCTTTTTGATTCACTGTTTGCCCCACTTACGCACCTGTCTAAGACTGTTTTGGTGTGCACAGGACTTTTTTGAAAAATGGATATTATTATACATTTTTAATATGATATGAAAAACGTATCCTGGTACTTGCAGTATTTCAAGTTGTCATACTGTTACCCACAGCGACAACAAGCATGTCTGAAAGTGAAATGTTGATGGACTCTGTGGTGGTCCTATTTGTCATGTCGTCAAGAATATATTTATCGCAAAAATACCCTGAAATATCCTGATATTATTTTAGGGCCAAATCGTGCACCCCTTACATCCTCCTGAGACGTGAACTTTTGATTGGTTTGTATTTTTAATTTCTCTGAGCTATTCGAGATCAGTAGGACCTGTATTTAAGTATAAAAAACTAAACATCATCAACAATAATAAAATCCCAGTGTCCACAGATGAGGTGATGATACATTTCCTGTGTCTTTAAACAAGTACTTTATAATTAGCAGCATCTTCACTTGTTACTGTTGCTAAAATTGGTAAAAAATCTGTCCTCATATCGAAACACAAACAGTTATTAGTCATAAATAAACAATAAATCTGATCAGGTTTTGGACTGTGTCCATGTTTATGTTGGGATCAGCTGCAGACTGACTTGGCAGAGATGGCTGCCATCTTGTTTTTACATGGATTGGTGTATTGTGCTCTTACTGCCACTAGATGGCATAAAAAAGTGTCCACGGACGAGGACAACAGGTCTGAGTTGAGCAGAATAAAATATAAGGTGCAGTTAACCCAAAATGTGATGTCCTCGTATGAGGACACAGGGTCTCATATGTCTATAAAAATATGTCGGCTCAGGTTGGAGGAGGAGGAGCAGATGTTCCTTTTGTTGAGGAGTTTGACATGTGGACTGTCCGTCCATGAACACGCCTGTCTCTGTGTTGGTGTGTTATTATGTGTGTGTCTCTCCGCTCTTGGAGCTGTGCAGCTGTGATGTGATGTGTTGGCTCTTTAAGGCAGACAATCCAAACAGAGAGGTGGTGGTGAGGGTGAGGATGGTGAGGGTGGGGGGGTTAGAGAGACGAAGAGAGGAGCCAATAAGAGGCGGCGGGTGCAGACACACTCTGTGTTTGTGACACCTTGTGGTGGAGAGTGAGGGGGTGGCAGAGATGGAGAGAGGGGGGGGCACCGCTGGATAGAGAGGGAGAGATCAAAGAGAGCCGAGGCAGAGGAGGAGGAAGAGGATGAGAGATAGCAGAGCTGCAGTGAGAGCTCAGTGAGCGCCCTGCCTGCCTTCTGCGACGACTGTTTACTCCACTTTCCCTGAGAGCCGCTTCTCTTCCCTCTGCGTGAGTCATGAAGTGATGTAGGTGAGTGGAGCGTCGGAACGGAGCAGCAGAGCCACAGATCTGTGTGTGTGTGTCTGCGCCGTGGGCAGGTAAGCTCGTCTCTCTGCATCTCTCTGCATCTCTCTGGGTCTGACTTTCACTGTTTTATCTGCTTCTGTCTCCGGTGAGGACGAGCAAACAACTTCTGCAGACTTTGGGTCTTGTTTCATTCCTCCTCTCCTCCCCTGTGCTCCCCTTTCATTCACTCCATCCTCCAGATTTGGGTAGTTGGTGCTTGTGCAGGCTGTACAGTGTGACTGTGTGAAGTGTGAAAGGCGTGCTGCAGCTTCTCTCTGACAGTCTGAGCAGCATTTAGTGTCTCAGTATTGACAGCCGGGCTCAGAGGGGCTGAGGGCTGGAAGAGGATGAGACGGGAGATGAGTCAAATCTCTGCTTGAGGGACCAGGAGGAGAGCAGCATCAGCTGATGATGATCCCGATCTGTACCAGAGCACAGGAGGAAAAAAAAACAGAGATAATCCTGCACAAATAAGCCACGGCTGCTTGTCAGATTTTACACTGCGTTTTTGTTTTTTGGTTTCGTAACGGCGTTGAGGTGAGATGTGTGCAGAGGAGCTGGATGTGTCCCTGGGCTTCTCCTCACGTCCTCGCTGACTGAGTGTGGAAGGTGTAGCGGGCAGGTGATGGGAGATTTGTGGCTCAGCCCTCCTGAGTGACAGTTGAGCTCTATCACAGCTTCCATCATGACTCAAGCTGGTAAACTGCAGCTCAGCCTGTGACACAAATCCCCGTCCCTTCAGCGGTGTGGGAATAACCTGCCTTCATCTCACGGCTGGATTACAGTGATTTACTGTTGCTCTCCATCAGCCCGGGTGTGTTTGTGCGGGCGTTGACCTATAATGGCACCTAATGGCATCGTATGTTATCTCCAAGAGGACACTGTCAAACGGGACGCAGTCGCCAGACACTTCCAGTTGTAATATGGCAGCTGTTATTAATGCTGGCTCTCCTCATGACCCCCATCACAACTACTGCTGGCAGAGGTGCTGGACAAGAATTAATGGACCCTTTAAAATTAGAAATTACATTTATTGTGGGCTGGATTTACTGTCAGCGAGCACCTCCATCACTCTCCCTCCATAAAGGACAACTCCAGAGGATATTTTTGTCTTTGTTGGCCCTCAACACAGGCTGTGATTGAGCGTGCCAGATATTAGGGTCGTCTCCCTCATATCCATCTTCAGCTCTACACAAATCCTCCTCATTGATTCGTCTGCTTCCGCTCACCTGCATCCGGAGAATCAATAACAGAAGGCTTTTACCTGGACTGACCTCAGACTCAGCGTCCCTGACATGTTTTTAGATTCCCTTTGCTGAAGGTTTTCTCGCTTTCTGTGAACTCAGAAAACCTTTAATCGCCTTCCTTTGAATTCCAGACATCATATTAGTTTCAGGACGGTGGCGGGGTGAAATCGCTCACACTCAGGGATCAATAAACAGGCAGAAACAATGTGAGGGGGAAACAAGAGAGCTGCTGAACACATTTAACAAGTTGTGCCGCAGCAGGTAGGCTCGGCAATCACACTCATTTTGTTAGTGTCACAACTGTCGAGCCAGCACAAAATAAAATAGAGAAATAAAGATTTCAGAGCAAGCAGGGATAAAAATCTGATTGTGAGCATAAAATCTAAAATCCAGCTCTCAGTGTTCAGTGTTTCCTCCACAAATTAACTTTGAAGAAAGTAAAGAAGCCAAATGACTCTAATCAGATCTGAGGACAGAGAAACTCCTGTGGTGCAACATCTAAACTGTGAAAGAGTCTCAACATTCACTTTGTGTCTCTAGATCTGTCCCTGAGTCTTTTAAATCTCCACATCCTCGAAAGATTTGTGCATCTGATATGATGGATTGATACTGGCACTAACACGAACCTCACGAAATGCAGATAAGATCAGGTGTCGTCCGTGATGCAACCGATTCTCGTTTAATAAAGTTTCTTTGTCAGAGTCTTTTTATAATTTAGTGTTTCTTCAGTCAGAGCGGAACAACAACTTGTTTCACCACAGAATCTGTCGTTGCTCTGAAGATCGATCTTGGTCTCCAGAATAGTTTCTGATGGTCTCGTCTCTCGACTGCATTTTTCCACGGTCTTGTCTCAGTCTCAGACGCCGACAGCTAAAGAGATATCACTAAATAGCCTGCACCAAAAAAGCGGTTGAATAAAGATGGTTGATTTCAGCTCTGACATATACTCTTTTAACTACGCGTTCGCGTGCACGTGATGGCTGTCTCAAATCACCTGCATCTGTTTGGAGTGTTGGTTGTGCACGTCCTCAGGAATTAACCAAACATGTCCTCAAGATGTAACACACACATGAACAGTCGGGGCAGTGTTGGCAGAACCAGAGAAGGAAACTCACCACTGTCGAGATGTGTTTTATACCCACCATCTGTGATGTCACTGTTTCTGTATGATCCACACTGATCTCAGAAGTAAAAACACAGGAACCTCCTCGAGCGTTGCTGTGTCTATCGTTTACGTCACGCAAATCACGACGTTCTGTACGGTCTGAGTTTTCTGTTGCGCCCTCTAGTGGAATCCTCCAGTAACACACATAGGACATCGGCAGGTATGTGAGTAATTCTGTTGTCGACACAAACACATGGTTAGAAAGCAGGTTTATCTCCGGCCTCGGTGTTTGTATCTGTTCACTCATAGAAAATAATATTGCAGTGATACATCGGTTTCAATACTCTGATACTGACGGTTATCATAGCGTCTTTTAGCGGCATTAATAATGGTTTTCGGCCTCTTGATCCATCAGCTGATGTAAAATATCCTGCTAAGGTAGCTAACAGCTAGCAAGCTAACCGTTCATTGATTTTGTCTGTTACTTATCGGCACATCAGCCTGTGTGTATCTGTTACAGCTGGGTTAACTATACTTTGGATTATATGGCTGTGTTTTCTGTATTATTCCAGGTTAACATCATCCTTATCTTCTGTCCAGTGTAGATTTTTTTCCATTTTGTGTTATCTGTTGTTCATTTTGGAGGAGTAAGCTAACACTAGCACCTTTTACGCAGAGATGGCGCTGTGGGGCCACAACCAAGATGCTTCTTTATGTTGATTTGTATTTTTTGACCACGAACCAAACAGTGTGATGTCAGGTAGGCATGATGACATCACAGAATTAAAAGAAGCGTGACATGTAACACTACAGTGTCAGCAGGTCTTTATAAACAATAACAATGACATCACATGTCAATAACAATCATTTATCGTCCCTGTTATATGGCGGCTGATCTCGTCCTCTGCGCGGAGGGTAAGGAGCTCCTTGACCTCATTGTTTGAGTTAGCTGCTAACTGCTAACAGCTGCTGTTCTTCTTCTTTGAGTTAACCGGCAACTGCTAGCAGCTGCTGTTCTTCTTCTTTGAGTTAGCCGCTAACTGCTACACTTTCGATCTCCCGGAGGTGGGTTGCACACATAACACATCGTCAAAACGTCACACACATCCCGCCATGATTCCATCCTGTTGGCTGTCCCTCTCAAGGCCCCAACGCACCAATCTGACGGGCAGCCATCAGTCAGGTTTGGGCCGTCGGTGAGCATCTGTTGCCCCGTCGGTGTGGTGCATTCAGCTGATTCAGCACGTTGAATCAGCGTCAGAGATGTCAGAGCCCAGTGGTGAATGACCTCCCTCTGACTGTCAGCTGAGCTCAGGTGAAGAGCAGAGAAGCGTCAGTGAGTAAAGGAGGAGCTAAACAAAACCAACTTGTTCCATAAGATCAGATTATTTTTCTCTTCAGCACAAACGTTTCCTGTTGGTTTGTGTTATTGCTCACTGGCGCACGGTAACCATGCTCAGATTGTGTTGTTAATGTGCTAACTGGCTGACTAGCATCAAGACGCTCTTCCTGTTTCCCTTTTTCAGTGGTGAGTACAGACGACCAACCGTCTGCTGCTGTGGAGACTTATTTCCTCTCAGCAGGAGCAGAACGGATGTGTTGATTGGCTGTTGGCTGGAGTCTTTGTGGTGTGTTCATGTGCAACTTTTTGGCCGAGACAAAGGGATGAAAGTCAGCTGTCACTGCAGCTGGTTTTCTGAAGGCAGTTTGGTGTCTGGGCCTTGAGAATGCATTCGTTTTAGTTAGGTGTACCTGATAAACTGGCAACTGAATGTACTCATAAATACAGCATTGAAAATGTTCTCTTAACACTTTACTTCGCTGCATTCGACCACTGATACTGAATCAACGCAAGAGTGCACCAAGGACATCATATGTGAGACGCTAGTGTTGATGGTTGGCCATCAGCTGGAGTCTCTGTGGTGTGTTTATGTAAAAGTTTTTGGCCCAGACATAATGATGTCAGGTGACGCAGCAATGGGCCTTCGTTGCTGCTAGTTCTCTGAAGTGAGGTTGGTGTGTCTGGGTCTCTGCACAAATGTTTTGGTGCTGTTACTACCTCCGCTCTCAGCTCAGAGGCGAGACAACTCTGGCCTTGAAGAGGCAGTGTAAAAGGGGCGACTGACTATACTGCTGTCAGGTGGTGATGTTAAAGGATGATGATGTGAGTATAGTGTAACCACAGTATTTCATTGTCCTCATGTGCTGTGTTATGAAAGGAACTACTATTAAAGCCTGAATCTGAACACCTGAGTCAGGAGACGACCTGAGAGCCTTCATCTCCTTAATGCACTCAAGCTCAGAGAAATATTTTATATAAGAGACAAACTTCAGTTTGAAGTGAAGACAGTTTCTGTCGCCGAGTGCTGAACCTCTGCGGTAGGTGTGTGCTGATTTGCATCCACCTCGACCGGCTCCCCGCGAATTCTGTTCTCTGAAATAGTTGCACAAACACTGCCAGTAAACGATTCTCAGGCAACAATTATGTTCCTTTTGCAAAAACAAATTAGGAGCGTATATATTGTTATTTTCAAGGAGACAGAGTTGCACGTCGAGCGCTGATCAAATTTGTTAGGAAACCTCCAGACAAATTATGTTGTTTGAGTTATAAGCTGCCGCTCTGAGTCATTTCAGTATCAACAAATTTCCATCTGGCAAAAAAAGTGATGTTTCTCATCAGTGACAAACACAAACAACACGTCTGAAGCGACGCTCAGAGGTCAGATCCATTTCAAAAAACAACAACAACAGAAACCACCTCAGAACTCTGAGATCTCCGTCCACACTGGAACAATGACGAGTATGTGTTTTCTCAGTTTTTGGCCTTCAGGAGTCTGTCTCCCTTTCAGCTTTCCCTCGACGTGATAAAGTGTGAAAAATTTGGAAGGTGGGTGGACTGCCTACTTTTAAACAAGCAAGCAAAGTCTACACGGCCATCTGCTCGCACCACAGCTTTTTTTTTTTTTTTAATCAAGGCTGCAGCCTCGCAAGAACCAGACTCCCTCTCACTCCTGCAATTTAGCATCTTGAGCTGAGAGCGAACAGCACACACAGCAGAACATGTTCGTTACTTCTAATCCAAGTTGAGAGCCCAGCGTGGTGTCGGTGCCGTTAACAGATGTCGTATTTGATAAACGAGTTCAACTGCAGGTTGCTCGGTGTCAACACTTCCTGAATGACTTCTTATTTTGTCCTTTTAATTTAAGGATTTCTCAGACTTTGTTCCAAACAGAAGAATCAGACACACTTTAGTCGTCGTGATTGTTCTGATGCATAAAGGAGAGATTTCTTAAACATAATCCCAAAATGTTATTTAAAGTTTTCCTCTCAGATGTTATATGCATACTTTATTAAAGGGACAGTTCACCCCAAAATCAGAAATAAATATTTTTCCTCTCACCTGTAGAGCTGTTTATCAGTCCAGATAGTTTTGGCGTGAGCAGTTGGAGATATCGGCTGTAGAGATGTCTGCCTTCTCTCTAATATAATGGAACCAGATTACACAAAAAATACATCTGAAAACCTCAACATCAACGTCTCTTTCCAAATCATGACCTGGTTACTAAACATAATCCACAAACCTTGTTGTGAGCAGTTTCATATTGGAGCTATTTTCTTTTTACCAAACTACGCCTGCCTTCCATATCACTGCACAGACGGAAGCGAGTATTTCCTGTTAGCTCACGTAGCACCACTGAGCTAGTGTTACAGCTCAGCCGAGGAGGACGCCATTAATGTTTACATCCCATCGCAGAGCGCCCTCAGAGCAAAGATGAAGCAGCAGAACATCAGGCGCATTGAAATTGAAACCTAATGGTTCACTCAGCTGGGTTAACAGTTTGCTTGCACTTGCAGCAGCTGCTCCTCTCTGATCGGATCAGCTCTACAGGTGAGAGGGGAAATATGTATCTTTGATTTTGGGATGACTGACAGCGCCAAACTGAATCAAATAAAGATTCTAAATTTTTTATTAATCAAATGCTGGTACAATATGAGCAGTATTTGTATCTAGTGTGCAATAAAGATTATTAATTAGAGTCAGAACAAAATATAAATGATTAAAATTTAAAGATAAAAACTTCAGGTGTTCGTATGGACCTGGTGTTGCTGTGGAGGTGCAGTTTCTCCGTATATTAAAATGTATTTATTCAATAGTTTTTAAGAAACAGCGTACTGGAACATTTTGTTCAAACTTGAGTGCAAATATACGACTGTGTGGTGTGTGTGTGTGTGTGTGTGTGTATGTGTGTATGTGTGTTGCAGTGATAGAAGGAAGCTCAGATTTGGACGGAACAAGAAAACAGGTTTTAGGAGATGGTCGATAATGAGGCTGTTTTTTCCTCTCAACACAGATGTAGTGTTTTTGGAAACAGCAGAGCGCTGTGTTTGTGAGACGAAGTCTGAGTGAACACGTCGTCCTCTGTCTCAAGTGGACACACAGTTCATTAGAGGATGTGTGGGTGAAAATGCACGACAGGGTACTGAGTTATAAAACAAAAAATGCGTCACACTATATTGTTTTTCTCTTTGTACTCTTCTTGTTTTCAGGCCGACTCATTCCATGATTAAGGATCAATGCCAGGCCTCGGAGCGAACAGAAGAAACCCTGAGAACAACCTGAGCACATCAGCAGGCAGGTAAGGAGACGTCGAGACTTTCAAGGTTGGTTTTCCAGGACTGTTGTTAAAGTGACTGTGAGGCCTTTTCTCTCCTCGTTGTTCATTCATTGTGATCGCACGTGTTAATGTTTGGCACAAACGTGACTCCAGAACATCAGCAGCAAAAAATGTCCTACAAAAATATGCAAAATCTATGAAGCACACTTTGTGTCAAAACGTTGATTTTATGCAGCAGAGCAGCAGAGATTCAGTTCTTGATTCAACTGATTGATTGAACTTCTGCTGGACTTTCTTCTGCTTTACGTCTGATTCTGACCAAACTGAGGTCAAAGGGGAAAAATGCTTTTAAATAAAAACACTTTGCTTATTTATCACTTCCAGAAGGAGAGTTACAGAAACTGTGAGCAGTTTAAACACAACATCTTAGAGTTTCTTGGAAAATAAGGCGCTGAGCTCAAAACATTAATTATTCATAAGAACTTGCTTTAAAAAAAACAAAATTCCAGCAACTTGTACAATTAAAAAGTTTCCCATGGTTCGGTCACTGCTGCTCTGTGGAGAGACCCCGACGTACATGTGCATTAAAGATTCATCTGAACAGCTGGTCCTGGATCAGGACGGCATGTGTTCTCCTTCCAAACTTGTTTCTGAGCAGAAACTAATCACAGAGAGAAACATCTGCTGTCGTCACTGACGATGACGTGTGTGTGTGATGTGAGAGTAAAGATTGTGATGTCTGGCGTCACTTCACGGTCTGATTTTGACCTCTGACCTCCCCTGAAGGAGGAAAGACACTTGATCTGCATTCATATAAAGATAAGTATTCCTGTGAATCCAGAGGTTGATATATATATCACTCCTCTGTGTCACAGAGCTCCGCTGCTCTGATTAAAAACACATCATAGAGACATTGTTGCACTGAGTGACATCTCCCTTCATTACCACGAACACTCACTGTAGGTTATTTTAAATCAATCTCACTCTCACCGTCCTGCACCGTCCCCAAAAACTCACTGGTGCACTAAATGTAGATTAATCCGCTGCTGAAAATAGTCCCCAACAAAAACACTATATTTGATTGCCACTACAGGAAGGAGACGTTTCAAAGAGTTCGGATAAACTAACATGTTGTTTTTTATTTTCATGGCATTTGTTTAACCTGATTGTCCAAGAGAACATAATTCAGTCTCTAATGCTAGCCGCTGTGGCTAACCCTGTTTCATGACTAATACATGACGTTAGCAACTGCATCTTAGCAACGTATCGCCACAAAACAGTTTGTATGACATCCTACGAATAAGCGCCCCACAAATGACATTGCATCCTTAATATAAAGTTACTGAGGTTTGATTTAGGAAAGCAACGTGGCGATGACGTACCTTAAAATGATTCAGAGTTCACCCAGTTCCTAACAAGTGTCTCCTAGAGAAAGTCCTATGTTTTGTGACCATCCACCACCTCAGCTGCCTCCTAACTGGACCGCTCACGACCGCTTTCTCCTTTACTCATGACAGCACATTGGTCACATGATCGCAGGTTATATGTTTTGTATTTTTTCATCCGCTCCTGGTTGAAGCAGAAACCAAACTGATTTTAGCATCAAGTGAACTATGACCTGGAGATATGAGGTCAGTGGGAACAAAGAATTTCATTGCTCAAATGAATATTTCAGCCAACATTGAGATCAGTCTATTTTTTCCTCTGTACAGATGTGCTGCAGCGAACATTCATTAGAACCCACAAAATCACGTTTGGTGGGACACAGCTTTAAATCCCTGCAAAAAAATCAGAAATCTTTTTCTGATCAAGATCAGTCATTTTACAAACATATATTGTTGTCTGTTGAATTTTTGGATTCCAGCTTGTTCTAGTTTCAATCTGACGCTATCAATCCCAACTCTGACTTATTGGACAACTATAATTTAGAGATACTGAGTTAAGACGCCCTGCTGACTATTTTTCTGTTACTGAAATGACTTCTGAACTGTTTAGTCCCTCAAACCTCAAACTGTTAAATTTACAGATATAAAACTGAGAAAAGCAGCAAATCTTCACATTTGAGAAACATTTTAAACGAACTCAGTGATGAATCAATTATCAAAATTGTTCTTGATTAACAGGCTGTGACTGAGTACCACATTAATCAGCTCATAACTACATTTTTAAACATATTTTAACATCAAACTGCTGCGTCATCCTGTTGGATGTAAAATTGTGCAGAAGGCGGTGGTTCAAACTGTGCCTGCAGTCTGAGTGAACTTTTATGTTGAAGTGCAGAGATGAGAGTCAAAGAGAAACATCTCCAACAACGTCTGTTGTCTCTGGTAGATTAGCTTTTTATTTTCTCTGCCTTTTAGAAGCGTTTGATCTGCCTCCTTCTAACTTTTGACAACTTAGAGGAGGAAAGCCTACAGCAGTCCCACAAGGCTTAATTATCCCTCAGACTGATAACAACCTGGTACGAGCGGAGGCCTGGAAGAGAAGGGGAACTAAGAGGAGATAGAGATGGTAGGATTAATGGAGATTGTCTGATATTACCTGGCCTCTGATCAAAAGACTGTGTTGGCAGGCGGAGCACATAATCCTCTCCATTTCTCTCCTTCATGCCAAAAACTGCTGGTGCTGTGTAGCTCCATGGGCAGAGCAAGACATCGCTGACCGGCCTGTTCCCGACGGAAACGCCCGTACGTCTGTAAATGCACATCTGAAGGCATGAATCGCATTAAAGCTTTCATCACGTAACCTCGCAGGTCTGCAGCACAGCGAGTCTCTGCTGCAGTCTTACACACTTTTTAATAGGCGAGTCCATTCTTACATTTGACTCATTTTGAGTCATACTCTCTGGATGTTTGAGTCCACTGAGACACTTTTTATTCTTTCATCATCATCTTTTTCTTCTGCTGCATCTCGGCTCCAATAAGCCTCGTCAGAGTTCGCAGAATTGTTATCGGGATTTTAGCTCAAGGACATTTTAACAATTTGTGTCAAAGGGAAAGACAAGAGCGACGGTCTGAAAAGAGAAGTGCTCGAAAGATAAAACTTTGATTATCATTTGGAGGAGAAACTATAATATGTGGCCTTAATAAAATCCTGGTTCATTCTCTGGTGAAACTTTAACAGACAAAATGACTTCTGGTCAGAAATCAGCAGTTCTGTATTAAAATCTATTTAAAATATGAATTCAGTCACTTCTCAGTATTTTATCATTTGTAGTATGCTGTATAGAAAAAATAAGATTTAACTTATAACAAAATACTTTTACAGCTTTTTATGTGTGTATGAAAGATGGAGGGTTGTTGTTATTCATGCGTGTGTGTGTGTGTGTGTGTGTGTGTGTGTGTGGTGTGTGTGTACGCCGCAGAGCAGGAGTTGTTGAAGCAGCCGCTAATGCAGAGAGAGAACGCCTTGTATAGCAGACAGGTTGTTGTTGAGGTGTTGGCTACGGCTCACATTAGCCTGTTAAAGTTAAATAATGAAAAGACAACAATACGAGTTCACGCCTCATTGTTATTGGACGCTACAATATCTACACAATATCTACAGTAGCCCAGAATGGACAAACCGAACACTGACTCTAGATAGAGAGTTTTTAGATTTCAATGTCAACAGAACACATGGATAGAAAAGAATGTTAAAAGTGTTTGAATCTGCAGAGAGGAACAGAAACATGTCGGTCAGTGTTTCTGTCTCTCACTTTTGTATTTAGAGGTCACCTAAACCTTGTTAAAGCGTAAAACTAAAATCACTGTGCTGCAGCTTGTCAGTCTGATAAAAACAGTCGAACGGGGACAATCATACGGCCTTCAGAGCCCACAGTAAATCCTGCTCTCAAAACAGGAACCTCACTGTGCAATCAGTCGTGTCTTTATGTCCTCTATCAGGAAGAAAAGATCACAAACTGCTCGCTGTCTTCACTTATTGAGTGTTTTTCTTTCTGCAGAATTGTCTGCCGCTGCCACAGATGTAGCCCAGAATAGTAAAGTCAATAAAAACTGATCGAAACTGGTTTGCAGCCTTTTTTTATGGGTAGAAGGAGCTTTACATTTTGGAGTGTGCCTCCAGCTTCCTGTAAAACAGCATTCATCCTGTTTTTTTTTTAAAGGCGTAAAACACATTTGAGTGTTTAAAGGCAGCGAGGAGCTGCAGCAGAGCGCTTTAAAATCTGTGTTCTGTGCAGATTTATAAATCAGGAGAAACATAATTTCTACAAAACAGCAACTTTATCCCTTAACAGAGATGTCATAACGCTAAGCTGCTTAACAGACAGAAAAAGCTCTTTGGGTTTTGCACTTGACGGCACTAATCTGCTCCCAAAAAGAAATCTACTTATAATTTTGGGATATTTTCCAAAGGAAACTGTAATCTGCAGTTATTTTAGTGTCATAATTGATATTCCTGATGTTTGGATGGGTGCTGAGTGGGTTCATTTTCGTGCTGCGATCCTCCTCCAACACTGAAGGTTAAACTTTTGGGGACGATATCAAACGATGATATATGATAATATGAGATATGAGAAGAGGTGAGTGTCCGTGTCTAATGATTCAAATATCCGCTCTCACCTCTGTTGGCTAAAGTAATTATGACAAAGTCATGTTCAGCTGAAAGAGGACGAGTACCAACATGAGAGAAACTCACCGTCCAGCTGACTGAGGAGAAAATCAGACGTTCAGCAATCAAACTTTTCAAACACGTCTGAATTAGTGACGTTTAAAGTCAAGTTACGCGGTGTTTCAGAGCGTCCTGCTCCTGTTCAATAGTCTGCAGTGGTTTATTGATTTATTTTTTTTTTTTTTTTAAAACAAAGAGGAAAAAAAACTGACTGAGCTTCTGATATTGACCCAAACATCAGAATGAATGTTGGCATTAAATGTTTCTGCAAAACACAGATACAGAACATTTGTGCATTATTATGTAGCAGATATGTTGAACTTTATGTTTCAACAATGGTTACTGTGTGCTCATGTTTAGGTCAAGTCTTGGTTATAGTTTAGAAATGTTTTGTAATAAAATACCAGTTTTTGTGGCACAGTTGCAGCTGGAAATGCAGCAGATGTCACATATTAAAACAACTGATTTTCAGGGTCATGAAATTCCTGGAGGAGTTATGGAACTTGCTATAGAGGTGGACCCACAAATGTGTCACATGACCCGTGTCTGACAGAAACTTTATGTCTGTTTACTACAACATTTTTTTGTTGTTGTGGTCGTTTGAGCGTTTAATTCTGTCACATGAAGATAAAAACACTGAGTTTACATTTTACAGCAATTTATTTTTTGCATTGAACTATAAAAATATATTGAGGCAGCTGATGTTTCTCAGACAAAGAGATGAACTCTGAACCAGGAAGTGGTGGTGGTTTTTTACCTCAGCACAGCTTCCTGTCAGCCACTCTGAGGTCACTACTGTGAATACGACTGAACTCACTTTTACCACAACATTAACTGTGACACGCCAACATGCAACGATATGTAAAGTGGACAGTGATAGTGTTGTTTATCGGCCTTAAACTAATGAAGTGAAATCTGCTTAATTCATTTGAGTCAAATTAACTCAAAACCTGATTTGACATAAAAAAAAAAAATGATGCCGAGCTCACAGTCATGAGTTTTGTGTCAAGTGAACATAAAGATTTTATGTCAGTTCAACAATCTGGGTCATCTGTCTACAGTGCACCACTGAACCTCTCACTGTCTTTTTACTTTATACATCCACTTATCTGCTGGCAAAATGTAGCTGAACCTAACTCACACTGAAACATATTCCAACATCACGCCTGCATCTGCACAGGATCACATATACACCACTGACATTTCTACCTGTGATGCTTGAAAAAGGAAAAGATGATTTGCCTCGTCTTATGTTTGGTTGAATTATCTTGAAAAGGTCATAAAAAGCATTTAAGTGGAATGTCTAATACCTGTGGAAACTATTTACTACAGCTATAATAACACTAATAATAATGATCATCATCATTGTGATCTTAGTTAAAGACAAACGCAGCTGCCAGAGAAAGAAAATCCCCTTAAATCAACAGTTCATCTAAAGCAGTGATGTCAGCGTATAATGAGCAGGAACCAAATCAGACACGCAACACTTGGGTGATCACTAAGTGCGTCATCAGTTTGGAGGCAGAAGGACAATCAGATGGGAGCTTATCAATCCTCCATTTATATCAGAAACCTGCTGAACTGTGAAGAGCACACCAGTTAAATTCCCAACACATGCTCCACGCTGCGCGTACCACGCCGATTCATATCAGGGATTATTGCACTAATTAGCGGGGATATGCTCCTCTTCTTTGACACAAACTGAAGCCCGTCACTGATTGGATCAGATAAGCGTTTGACATTCAGCGCTCGTTTTTACCTTGTTTTGCAAATCCCACAGAGGATTTCATCACAGACTCCCGCCGCCCGCCGCCGAGCTCTCACATTCACTTTGGATTCTTTTCCATTTCTACCCTGCAGTCGTTCTGTGCTGCAGCAGCAGCGCTGGTCCTACTATGGTTTTGGTACAGTGTCATCATCCTTTTGTTTTCCACTGGAATACTGAGCAGTATCATCACGGCTGTGATTTCAGCTCCTCACTTATCATCAAACTGCAGTGAAGCTGCAGCATCATAAGGCCCTGATCACACAGAGAGCGTTTCAGCAGCTGGAGGCAGATTTTTGTTTTTAATGAGAATTAAACTTTTTGTAACAGTTTTTAAAAGAATGAAGTTTTTTGCTCGCTGTTGTTGTGTTGCTAGGCGCCTTGGGTTTCTGTGCTGTAGGCCCCTGGCGTTTTTGCCGGAGCACTCTGAACTTCTGTTGAAAAAACATCAACTCAAAGTGGAAAAACGCCCCGTGTCATCTCTGCTGTTTTCCCACTGTCCAATGGGATGATTTGAGAGGCGGGGCTTCTGTGGTGGTCATGACAACACATTTACAGTTGGTAAACAATGGAGGAGAAACTGGTGGTAGCGGTTGCTGGATACCCAGAGTTATACAACTTCACAAACCACAGTTAGCACCATCTCAATAGAAAACAACAGGCGTGGAAGCAGATAAGTGCAGTACTTGAAACGTCCATGATGGAGGAGAAGCTCCTGGACCAACTGGTGGTTCTCCACATGATCCAGCCTCTTTTTTATTTATTTGTTTATCTGCTGACAGCCTCTCACCCTCAACCACAGCTGTTATTTATTATTCCCTCTGTATTTTTATATTTTTACTTTTTTTTCCCGCTCCCATTTGCCTCGATAAGCTTAATGCATCGTGTCGTCATTTGAAACTGAACACTTCCTTTATCTGTTTCAAATTAAAAGCCCCGTATAACTTCAGCTGAGAGAATCCTTTCATTTTCTAAAAGGTGAAACATTGTGAAACATTTGCAAAAACTTCCAGTGGAGCATTCAGTGACTGTCATAGTTTTCATGCAGTACTTCAAATGTAGCTCCGCCCATCTGATGACAGTTTTTACATCATCGCTACAATAAAAGTTTTCGATGCTCCCAACAAGTCTGAATATTTAAAAAAGTATGAACGGGATATGAATTATTAATATAAGTAAGAGCGTAGAGAAGTGAGGAACACTTTACAGCTGGAATGGTGTTTCTACGTGAAAGTACGAATAAGGAAAACTTGACGTTGTGTCAAGTTTGATGATTCCGCCATCTGTTTGAATCGGGAAAAAATTCCAGAAAAATGTTGTGTATTTCGGAAAATATGAATGTTATGAATGAGAAAAATACAAGCAAGCAGTTCTGAATGGAGCTGAATATTTGGGCATTGGAATAGTTTTAAAATGTTGTTAGTATATTGAAGTAGTTTGACGAAAAATGCGGCAGAACAATAATGATAATAATAATAATAATAAAGAATTTGTGTGTAAAAACACAGCGTTTCACATTCACACCAAATAATAATATAAAATAGGACGAGAATAATACGACGACCAGGGTGGAAATCCCGGGGGGACATGACCCCTCTCAAGTAAAGCTGTCCCCCCTAGAATAATTTGAGACACAATGAATAATTTTTGAACAGTGCAGTAGTATTTATTAAAAGCACAATGTAAGCAGTGCTCATTATAATCGCACAATAATGTGCTATTTAAATCTTAAAAGATTTAGTCCTCCCCTCCCATTCCTAGTAGTGGTATATCCCACACTTTCCAACGGGCAGGGCTAGGCCGGGCCCGGCTGCCGCATCGCGGGGTAAGATGTACACTCACACAGACACAGTTTAACTTACACAAGTTACAACACATCCCATTTACTGTTACAACAAGCCCCAGGCTCAAGCTGATAATATAAACTGTCTGCAACATTTCTAATGCATTGTTCAAAAGCCAGAGTTTAGTGATAGTCACAGAGGACAGGAGAGATAGAAGAGGGAGAGGACAGGACAGAGCAGTCAGTGGCGGAGCGGCTCGTAGCTAATGGCTACCTGTCTGTGGGCTCTCCACCTGTCATGTGGCTGCTGCTGGCTTGAGTCTTGACTCTCTCGTTACCAATAACTTGCAATGCTGAGATAAATTTTTAAGTCCAAAAAAAGTAATTTGTTATGAACAGGTCAATAAAACAGGTTTCAAAATTCAAAATACCCTGTAAACAAACCAAATATTCAGTATTACACATTTTCTTTGGTTACTTTTCTTTCGAACATTTGATCTCACTGCCGGTAAAAAAACGAAGAACAAAAAACGATTTGCTCCTGCAGCCGCCAGAGACGAAGGATCCATTCCACACACCTGAGCCAGAGGAAGAAGAGGGAGAGAAGGAGAGAGATCGAGTTTCTGTCTTTGATGAATGAAGCCTTATTGTTTTGCTGCTATTAAACAATGAGAGACATGTTTTCTCCGTTTACTTCATAGCATAATATTCACATTGTTGCGCACGAGGAGACAGAGACCTGCTCTGCTCCAGACACACTCAGCACCTTGGACAGCACTTGGAGAGATAGAGAGAAGATCAAAGCGTCAAATTGCGGTAAAAGATGCTGTATAAAAGACAGGCTACAACTTTTTATCCTTGAGGCGTGGCCCTGTTTATTCCTATGAAAGTTTCTCAGTGACAATTGAGGGCAAAAAAGCTTAATTTCTAAGTTATGAAATTACACAGATCCTCCACCGGCTGAGCAGCTAACTTCCTGTTTAGTGCTCCGCTAACTTGAATGGAAGTAAAATTATTTAATCTTGCAGCTCTTCTCGACTCAGTCAGTTTTATGATGTTTGGTCGGGTGTACACACAAAAAAACGACTTGGTTAGGTTCAGAGAAACATCATGGTTTGGATTAAAATTAGTGTTGTTGTTGTTGTTGTTGTTGTTTTTGTCATGGTTAAGGGAGCTTTGTTGTCATGGTTACAGTCATCAACATGTGGTTACAGTTTGGAGGTAACCCAACAGCAGTCTGCCGTCTCAGGATACTCCAGCCAACAACAGACAGAAACATGTTGTGTTGTGACACTTGTTGAAACAATGACTCGGAGGATTTGGGGCTCATGAGGTCAAGAAGGTCACCTTTATTCACAAGGTTGTGTATGTGTGTGAGTGTCCGGTGAGGTTGGACTGCGCTACATAAACTTAGACACTCCCTTCAGTTGCCGACGTTAAACAGCTGTCCGTCATGTGTTAGACTGAACCATCACAGACTCTCCAGGTATCATCAGACGGCTTCTGGCTGATAGATTTGTAAACGTTTGACGTTACACTTCTGAGAGGAGTGCCTGAATGCAAACTTTAGTTTTGCTGTCTTTGAAGCCGTTTCATTTGGCCTTTAGGTTTCCACCAAGAAAACCGCTTTCCAGAGCTGCGTCCTTCTGAGGATTCAGTCTGTGAATTTGTTCACAGCTGTAGCTGTCAGTGAGCCGCACACAGCATCAGTCATGTTTAGCTTCCCAGCAGCCAGTTTGTTTTATAGCAGAGAGCAGAGGGAGGAGACGGGTCACAGGTGAAGCTTTCCCAGGATTGAGTGCTCACTTTTTGGAGATAATTTGTTTTTCACTCTGCGGTTTCAAACAGATTTAAGAGACAATTTCCTGTCGCTGACTTTACCTGACACCGTAATTCCATTTGGGCAAACTGTTGTGAGTGGGCGGAACAATCTGCATTATTTCACATCCACTTTGTGATTCAGGCCAAACACACTCTGTCTATGTGGTGAATTTCTTCCCAGCAGCCTCTGAAAGTGGACTAAATATGCTGAGATGTCCAACCACTCTGTTGCATAACTGAACTCAACAAAACAGTTCAGTTTTAAACAGACGTGTCGCAGCAGTAGTTTTTTTCTGTTAGTGTATAATATAAAACAGATAATATGCTTATGATTGAGTGATTCTGGGTGTCATCCTGGACAGCACGTTGTCCTTTGAGGCCCAGATCTATAGTGTTGTCCGTCTGCAGCACTGCTGTCCCCGTTCACTCTTTGGTTAGCGTCCCCATGTTTGGTCCCCCTCTGTTGGGGTACCTAGCACACAGATGTGGTACTAAAAGGTGGAGCTAGAAACCCTGCAGTCTGATTGGTCAGTAGAGGGCGGTCACTCTGGTTTTATGTAACCTCTGTTCATTCATCAGTAAACTACAACTATAAATGAAAGAGAAAAAAATAACTTCATTCACTGGGCTGGCAACTTTTAAGGTGGAACATTTACTTCACGTGCTAATTTGAAATTTTGGAAGCGTGGGTTTCCTCCAGGTGCTCCAGCTTCCTCCCACAGTCCAAAGACATGCAGGTTAACTGGTGACTCTAAATTGTCCGTAGGTGTGAATGTGAGTGTGAATGGTTGTCTGTCTCTATGTGTCAGTCCTGTGATAGTCTGGTGACCTGTCCAGGGTGAACCTAACCCCTAACAGGATAAGCGGTTATGGAAAATGACAGAATGAATGACTTATTACTGTATAGACTTAATTGTTTGACTCTATGGATTCATGGCTGCTTGTTTTTTTTAACCGTGTCTTGTGAGGTGTGCTTTAGTGCTTTAGAAGGTGTCCATAAATAAAATGCATTATTGTTATTAGTATTAAATTGACAGGGGCTGTTTGTGTGGTAATGGCTCAGGTTTGGTTTCTTTGTGATCTTTGTTCGGCATCTCTTTGAGTTACTGTGTGTGAGCTGACGTTCAGCGTGCTGTGTTTAAAGTGTCCCAGCAGGCAGCTGTGTTCAGAGCGCAGCTCCTCCAGTCTTAATAAGCCGAGGCCGTCTCCTCTAAAGGCGGCGGGCCCGCCACATGTCTCCACCTTTGGAGGACCCGTTTCATAGTTTCCTGACAGAAACCTTTTTGATCATCGCAGATGGCAGCAACATGAGACAGAAAAGCATCTGAGCATTATTTTCTCCCAGCTCACGGTCTCTGCCTCGCTCTTGGAACAACATGAATGTGGGAAAAATGAAACTCCCAGGAGAGTTTAAAGATTTTAAGATGGGAATTGTGCTTAAAAATTCTTGTATCTGGTGGTGGGGATCCAGCTGTCTCTAAGCCGACGTCCCCGAAGAACAGAGCATAGAAAATATTTTCGTGTGACCATCTCAGCAGTATTTTAGCAGCAGAAACAGATGATAGTTGGAAATATGTGAATATAAATATACTTCATATCCTAGACACCAAACAGAACAGTTTATATTCCTGAATTGTGTTTGTGAAATGTGTTCAATATGTAATACAATCGGATATCACTGCAGAATATACTGTGATAATATCCTGTTATACTCCAACAGTAATCTGATTCCTCAGTATAATTACAGGTATCACAGGAATAAAAACATGAGTTGTTGGAGCGTCGTGTCGCTGCCAGTGTTGGTGTTCTCACTCGTTTTGGACGGCACCATTTTGAATCCCATCTGATGATTCTCAGGTCTGTGATGGACTGATTCTGACTTCTCTCTTCTCTTTCATATCAAGACTCTTCTGCTGAAAATTAATTCCTGGACGTTGGTCTCTGACTGCTTTTAAATATTTACGCCTGTGAAGACACCGCCTGTTTAAGGTGGGAATATCACACTGTTGTTTCAACTCAGTGTTCTGTATAAAAAATACGATCACAGAATGGGGGAGAGTTGTCTCGCCTTTAATCCTCTACGAGAGATAGTAACAATGATGTCTGTATAAACAGGACAGCTGGCAGGACCAACCTGGTTTCACTCTGATGTCATCGAATACCAGCGCTTAGTCAGTGACATCGGTTGTCAGACACCTATGAAAAAGAACGTCCTTTCACGTCAGCATGATACACAGCTGGTCGCCGTTATTGTTGAACAGTGCCTGGCAGCATCAGGGGGAAACGTGGCGGAGCAACAATGAAAGTTAAGGGGGCAAAAAGTCTGAGCAGGGCAGGTGGGAGGGGTGATGGATGCGTCCAACAGCCACCGACTTTCACCCAGGAGGCCTGTGTTCACTTCCTGTAAGATTGTAAAGCCAAACCCTTTTCTTTTTTACTAAACCTAACCACGTGTGTGTGTCAGATAAACAGAAACATGTGTGTGTTTCACCTAAACGTAACCACATGTGTGTCGGCTAAACGCAACCGCGCATGTGCGTTGGCTAAACGTAACCACGTGTGTCGGCTAAATGTAACCACGTGTGTGACGGCTTAATGCAACCACGTGTGTGACGGCTAAACGTAACCACGTGTGTGTGACGGCTAAACACAACCACGTGTGTGACGGCTAAACATAACCACGTGTGTGTGTCGGCTAAACGTAACCACGTGTGTGTGACGGCTAGACATAACCGTGTGTGTGACGGCTAAACATAACCGTGTGTGTCAGCTAAACGTAACCATGTGTGTGTGACGGCTAAACGTAACCACGTGTGTGTGTCGGCTAAACGTAACCACGTGTGTGTCGGCTAAACGTAACCACGTGTGTGTGACGGCTAAACGCAACCACGTGTGTGTCGGCTAAACGTAACCACGTGTGTGTGTCAGCTAAACGTATCCACGTGTGTCAGCTAAACGTAACCAGGTGTGTGTGACAGCTAAACGTAACCACATGTGTGTCAGCTAAACGTCACCACGTGTGTGTGTCAGCTAAATGTAACCATGTGTGTGTGACGGCTAAACGTAACCACATGTGTGTCAGCTAAAAGTAACCATGTGTGTGTCACCCAAATGTAACCACGTGTGTGTGTTGGCTAAACGCAACCACGTCTGTGCGTCAGCTGTGCGTTTGCAAAAATCCAAACTATCCCTTTAAATGAGCAGCAGTCAAACCTCAAATGGTGGACAACCATGTAGAAAACATGATGGACATTTGGTGTGTGTGTTTGTTTAGGTTACAGTCTCCTTGTTGCTCCAAAGATCTGATGTTTTTGTCCACTTCAATCTTTCTTCTTTTCTCTGGATGTTTATGTCGCAGGTTTCCTGTACGTCAGGATTTATATACTCAGTCGTTTTTTACAACTTTTAACAATATTTTCAGGATTTATTCTCTTTTTTGGGGGCATTTCCACTCAGGCTTTTCTAGATGCACTAATTGAAACTGAGTGAGATGAGTGGGCTGTGAGAGTGTAGTGTGAGACTTAAGGTTTCTCTGTTCAGTCGTCATCAGTCTTTGTTGACATGTGTTCCTGAAAACAGACAAATCAAAGTGTGTTAACGTCTCATACAAGCTGAGAAGCATCACCAGTGTGTCTTTGAACAAGAAAGGAAATCAGAAATCAGATCCCATCCCATAATCGAAGTGAAAAACCAGCTTGTATGAAACAATGTACATCCTGCATTATGGTCTCATTCAGAAAATAAGATTTGATTTAAACTTCTACATGCATGAAAAGGTCAAATAAATATGGTGACTGAAGGAAAAAGGGATATGAGCAGCATATTGACTGCAGGAACAAAATTAGAATTGATCTGGTGAGCAGAGGGAAGGCTGTTTACACTTCCTGCGGTGAATTGTGATGCCACAAGTCGGAGGAAACCTCTGGCAGAGTCAGCCTCTAATTATTCTTCCAGGCAGCCATGCGCTTCTCAGATTAGAAATGAGAATGACTTCAGATGTCTTAAAAATCTTAATTGAGGAAGCTGAGGTTGGTGTGAAGGTCCCTCCACATTCTCTCCTCATCAATACAGCTTTTCACTGCAGAGAAACAGTCACAGAGAGATCTGCTGCTGCTGCTGCTGCTGCCACTGTCAGCCAAGAGAAAACTCAACAAACAAAATCAAAACTGTTTTCTTCCAGCACATCCACATCTCTACTTTAAAGGCTGAAACTGCTAGACTGAGCTCTGTCCTCAGCTGAGCCTCTGGAAACAAGAAAAACCAAAACACAGTTTGAAGATAAAAATTTTTAATGACATCACTTACACTTTGTTTTCTGGAGCAGGACGTGTCACAGCAGCTGGTAATCTGTCAGCTCAGAGATAATAAAATGAATATTATCTATCAACTCACAGATAATGGAATAAATATTATCTATTAACTCACAGATAATGAAATAAATACAATCTATTAATTCACAGATAATGAAATAAATATCTGTTAACTCACAGATAATGGAATAAATATAATCTATTAACTCACAGATAATGAAATGAATATTATCTATTAACTCATAGATAATGGAATAAATATTCTCTATTAACTCACAGATAATGAAATAAATATCTGTTAACTCACAGATAATGAGGTAAATATAATCTATTAACTCACAGATAATAAAATAAATATCTATTAACTCACAGATAATGAAATGAATATTATCTATTAACTCATAGATAATGGAATAAATATTCTCTATTAACTCACAGATAATGAAATAAAGATTATTAACTCACAGACAATGAAATAAATATCTGTTAACTCACAGATAATGGAATAAATATAATCTATTAACTCACAGATAATGAAATACAGTGTACATATTAAATGTTCCTCTGAACAGGTCGGTGCAGAGTTAATGCAGTACAGATAATTAAGCACCACCTCAAAGATGATGATTAATTAATTGCAGACATGTGACAAAAGGCAGAGTGTGATACTACTGTAAATATAAAGTAAAGTGAAACAGCTCCGTGTGACATTTTCACGAATGTAAAACTTCCTTTTGTCACAGATCTGTTAGACGGAGCATTAAACTCTTGACCTCAGGAAACATTGATCAAGGTCCTCGTACTTGTTTTTTTTTTTTTCAGGGCTTCATCTGACTGACTGAGAAAACCCCATCTGCTGAGGAGGACAGCGAGATGTGTTTGAAAGCTCCAGACAAAGCCAGTAAGTGAAAAGTAACTTCAGATTATCTGCAGTCAAGAATTAACTTTCATACACAAAAGAGAATGTGAAGTCGATGTCACGACAGAGCGGTGTTCACTTCCTGTAAGATTGTAAAGCCAAACCCTTTCTTTTTTCCTAAACCCAACCACGTGTGTGTGTTGGCTTAACATAAACAGTTGGCACTCTCACCTGTTTACATTTTATGAAGTTACACATCATTAAGGGGGCGGGGCCTCTTTGAGAGACAGGCTGTCTGCTGATAGTGTCCTTGGCTTTTCAGTGAGCTCCGCCCCTTGTTCCTCCACAGCTCCACCCCCTCGCCAAAATATGGTCACTTTTGGTTCCAAAACACCAAGATGCTGAACTTGACGATAAGTTTTCAGTCTTTGCAATAAACATAAATTGGAGTTGTAATAAGTTACACAGATGTCTTTTTGGGTGAGGGCGAGCTGCAGCGGATCACCCACATCCTTAGGGTTCATCCTCTAGGGCAAATGAATGTCTGTACAAAGTTTCATGTCGATACCTGTAACAGCTGATTTCAGTCTGAAAGTGATGGACTGATCGATCACACTGAAAGTGTGATGCAGAACCACGGAGCTGTTCTGGCTCCAAACTGCATCAAACTGAATTAGAGCTGAACAGCAGCAAACACACAAACCTGAACCTCTGAGGCACAACGAAACAAAACAGGACACGACAGGAGCAAACAGACAGCGATGAGTCGGAGGAGAGAAGCGCTGCCAGTTTGAGTAACAGTGAAGCCGGTAAAAGATTGTCATCAGCTGACGGTTATTTACATCAAACTGAGATATTAGAGGAAAAACAGGAGTGTGGGTTGTACACGAGACGAAGAGACGCTGAGCTGAAACAGAACGCCTTCCAAGAGCGAGTCAGCCTGATTGATGAGCATTCTGGGAAACATCATTTTGAACTGGCGGTGATCTCCAGAGGATTTATTAGCATCCTATTATGTTCATCTTATAGTAGCAGCTTCTCTGCTGCTCTCTTGGCAGGCACCTGAGTAATGAGGATTTTGTTGCTCTGCTCTCTCGGGGCTACATTCACAACACGAGCTTTCGGGCTCGGCTCCAAATTTCCTGACTCCTATCTGATTTTTTGGATCACTGTTCACGTCTCTGCTTGGATGTAATAAATATCTGATATCAATATGAGCCGACAGCGATGTCAGGACGCGTTCAGAGGGTAAGAAAAGCCTCCACGCTTCCACTGCTGCCAAATTTACACCCAAGTTGGAGATAACCAAAATTATGACTGCATGTCAAGTGGAAGATGGATGAATAATGAGCGAGTGAGACAAACATGCTCTCTGAAGAGCACGATATGTGAGTTTAAAGCACCACGAGAGGCTGAAACATTCATTCACAGCTTTATGTTTTATTATACTCCAAAATACTGAACAGTGCTTTATGAATACTGAGGACCCGATGTGTCAGAGTCAGGAGGGTCAGAGTCAGGAGAGTCAGAGTCAGGAGAGTCAGAGTTAGGAGAGTCAGGAGAGTCAGAGTCAGGAGGGTCAGAGTCAGAGTCAAGAGAGTCAAGAGAGTCAGGGGAGTCAGAGTTAAGAGTCAGGAGAGTCAGAGTCAGGAGAGTCAGAGTCAGGAGAGTCAAGAGAGTCAGAGTCAGGAGGGTCAGAGTCAGAGTCAGGAGAGTCAGAGTTAGGAAAGTCAGGAGAGTCAGAGTCAGGAGGGTCAGAGTCAGAGTCAAGAGAGTCAGGGGAGTCAGAGTTAAGAGTCAGGAGAGTCAGAGTCAGGAGAGTCAGAGTCAGGAGAGTCAGGAGGGTCAGAGTCAGGAGAGTCAGAGTCAGGAGAGTCAGAGTCAAGAGAGTCAGAGTCAGGGAGTCAGAGTCAGGAGAGTCAGAGTCAAGAGAGTCAGAGTCAGGGAGTCAGAGTCAGGAGAGTCAGAGTCAGGAGAGTCGGAGTCAGGAGAGTCAGAGTCAGGGAGTCAGAGTCAGGAGAGTCAGAGTCAGGAGAGTCAGAGTCAGGGAGTCAGAGTCAGGAGAGTCAGTCAGGAGAGTCAGAGTCAGGGAGTCAGAGTCAGGAGAGTCGCCACAGCCGCAGTCAGTTTATCCTTTTGCTGGAGTTATGGAAGGAAACAGTCGACTCTGTGAGACAGAAGACAGCAGAGTCCTGCACAGGTCCAGACCCAACCCGCCGAAGTCAAAGCTGCACCCGTTAATAAAAGTCCTGCGACCTGACCTGCACCTGTGATTAACCGTGAAGTGAAAGATACTGGTTGGTGGCAATTGAACAAAAATTGTGGGAGGAGATAGGTTTAAGAAGTTTTACAGTTAGGAACTGAAGCCGTTAATGTCTTCTCTGTCAGAGCAGGCTCTGGTTAAGCACAGATACTCACAATATCGCATACACTTTATTGATATTGACGGTGGGACGGATTGTATACACACAGGACTGTTTCTTCCTGTAGAGATTTAATTTCTCTGCATATTAAACACATACATCAATAGAAGATTTCGTTTTGACCAGACTTGTAAAATGTTCTTCATCCGAACATGTAACTGTCGTCTGTGTCGTCATGCTGTTCACATGTCGTCTCAAATCTTCCTCTGACACCCTCAGAAGTGGAGAGAGAGTCTGAATTGGGACACGTCGTCAGCTGTGGTGTGAATCCACTCTGCGTCCGTAATTATCACGTCTCTGGATCATCGTCTCATGGAAGGAAAAAAAAAAAGCATTGGGAGAATTTTAGCAACTGAGTGAGCTTCAGAGCTTTGTGACACCTCTCCTTCCTCCTCCTCCTCCTCCTCCTCCTCTTCCTCTCTGCAGAGCTGAGCTGTGGGATGATTTTACAGCGAGCGGTATCGTTACAGAGTGTCAGAGATTCTGGGCGTCTCAATGCCACGCTGCCACTGATGTTTCCATTACACACTTGTCGCCATGGAGACCAACATCCCCTCATCCCTCCCCTCATGCTCCATCTCATCTCTACAGTTAAGGCGCTCAGTTTCCCACACAGGCACCTTCCAAACTCACAGCACTGAGACTGCACCCTTTCTCACTGCTGTGTGCTGGCTGTGGATTCCCTCCACTCCCCTGCTCCCGCAGAGCTCACAGGAAGTGATGGGCTTTGAGAATACTTAATGACTTGTGTATTTCCCTCTCAGCCAGTTTCATTTCAGATGTGAAATCTCAGCCCTCCCCTCCCTGCGGGCGCAGAGCGCATATTTTGCATTTATCCAAGGCACATTGTCGTGTGTCCAGAGTGACAAATAGCACGCGTCTCACCTTGGGGCATTGTTGACTTCTCACAGGAGGCTGTTTGTTATTGAAAATGTGGTTCAGGCCGAGCTGACACTTCCCACTAACCCCCCTGGTGCTTTCTCGCTGATAGAATTTTATTATTGGCAACTCCTATGTGATATCATATCCCTCCGCCCTCTTGCCCCACAGCAAGTGAAAGGCAATAAGAGGAGAATTGATTATATGTGGACCACAGAGCAGCACTCAGAAAATGTGTTTACTGTAGTCTCCCTGCCGTCTAAATGCCAAGAAGCAGCTCTCAGCAGACGCTCCTCTGCCCGATGAATGATTAATGAGTCAGAGTGCTTCCATAACTGGCCTCACAAACACATTTCCACCCAGGTAGATCAGCAGCGTGTCAGTCCTTTGGCAGAGGGAGGGAAATGCAGGGACTTGTGTTCACAGAATTAGGTCGTGAATATAGAAGGTTGTTGGTGTAAATCTCAGATACAGTGTGACAGCACAGGTAGGTGCTGCTGAGGTGGGAGTGATTGGGATAGTTAATATCTGCTGAGCCTCATGAATGTACCAGCTCATAGCAGACTGTATCTATCAGACTGAAGGATGCAGGACTTACTGGAAACTAGACGAGCTCAGTCTGCTGCACTGATCCAGATCACCCAAGGTAACACACACAAACTAAACCAGAATACTGTAGGGCTCATTCGCTGTCTGTCATGGTCTCAACACGCCTCTCTCATGCGTCCACATATCTCTACTCTCCCTCTCCTGGCCTCCTGGATTTCTCATTTAAAAACTCAGTTTCCTTTATAGTCAACATTTTCAACCCAGACTTCAAAAAACACGTGAAAGTATTTTTTGGATATGTCTCTCCTCTTGCTCTGTGAGTCGCTACTTTGAATAACGCCACACGACCACCATTAGGTGTTGATATCGCAAACCCGGTCTCACTCTGAAGTCGTTGAATAGTGGCGTTATTTTACGTTGGCTCGATACGCGGCTGGTTGCCGTTGTTTAAAGGCAAACAGCAGCGTCATGGTTGCCATGCATTGCAAGATGTCTATAAAGATAAAAAGTGTCACTACAGTGGCGTTGCAGTTTTTCCTCCGGCTGCAGTGACGGTGCAGAGAAGCCGAGAGCGCAGAGGGTGAATACAGGTACATTCAGTAGGGATGCAGCGATATATTGGTTTCAAGGTGTGCTGTGATATAAAAGTTGAAAGGTGAAAACTAGAGTAATGTGCGATTAACACGTTGTTCAAACCAACACTAACTCTTCTGTTTTCTTGACTTTAAAGTTCTGTCTGATTGACAATAGAATAAATTCTGTAATACTGTGATACCGTAAAGCTGCAATATTTTCTGAGATGATTATTGTACCGTGAAGATCTCGTACCAATGCAACCCTAAATGTACGATAAAATCAACACGTCATCTGTATCGGCTGATAACGGCTTTAAAAGGAACTGTTAGAATCAGCCAACATGCTTTTTCTTATTAGCACGATGACTGAATATTACATACGTACACAACATACAGACACTGAACTGTGTTTCATGTCTCCATCTGCTGGTGGGCCGTCACCATAAGAGTCTGTATGTATAATATGATGTTAATTCATCTATCAGATATCGGCAAAAAAACCAATATCGTGCATCCCTACTTGGACAAGTGAAACAATCAGAGGAGCTAAAAAACTACCTGTGGAATCAAAAAGTAAGACTGAAAGTGTCCTTTCAATCTGAAGTTTGACCTTGTGCTTCTCAAGGCATCGTCCTCCTTGTTTCCTCAGACGTAGGACTCTTCACGCAGCACCGGATCCAAACTGATAAACCCTGCGGCCCCTTCTTCAGTGCCGTTTAAAGGATCGGTTTTGACATTTACTCCTCGACCTTTATGTGATAGCTGTAGCTGATAGTGCCTTGAGATTGAGCAGAAAATTCCTGAAAAATATTTGTTATAAATCTGTTCTGTTCTTCCCTCTTTTCTGTCCTGACTTGTTTCCTTCTTATTTTATTTACTCCCTTCTGTCCTTATTCATTTCCTTTTTATCTTTGTTGCTTTCAGAAAGAATTAAAATCTCCACAACTGTACATACAACATGTTTCACCCTCATGCCTCCAATATTGTAGATTTTATTTCCCCATTCATTCCAGTTTGGGATATTTTCAGTATTTCTTTGCCCATGTTCATGTCAGTGATCTAACTCCTGCCAGTGTGAGTGCTTTTATTTCTGACATTGGAAAACAGAACCAGGACTTCCTTCCTTTAAGTAAAGGCTCTAAGTGCTTCTTCTACTCACATGCGGCGTGTCTCCAACATATAAACAACCTTTTAGTGTCTGTCAGCGCTCGCCAAGAGAAGCCAGCGCCACTAAAACTTAATGGAGCTGAAACCTGTGTGAGAAACAGCCGAGAGGAACAGCTCTGTTTCTGTCTCTGTTCTCACCTGCCTGTGAGGAAAACACCTCTGAAGCTGCTCCCACAATAAATCAACACGGGGAGAAAACATTATTAAAGCTATCAAAGGCTGTTACGGTTACCAAGGTGACCACGTTGCTCTAAATGACCCCCTTTACCAAACACAACACCTCCTCCTGTGCACCACCTCTCATCCCAAATCTGTCAGTTTCCCAGCGTTCAGGCAGACTGACGCCACACCAACCTGGAGAAAGAAAGGCTGAGTGAGTTAGTCATCGCTGCTGACCGCCCGTCCTGAACAGCCCATAATAATCAGACAGGCTGTTTCCCTCCAACACACACAGAGTGACACATGAAGTCCAATTCTGTGAACGTCAAACTAGTGTTTCTAACACCAAGTTCAGATTCAACAACTCAGCTGTTTCACTTTGTGTGTGTGTGTGTTTATCTGTAAAATAAATGTGACAGCTCACCACATATTTTCAGAAGGATTTAGTTGAGTTCAGCTGACTGATTCTCAGTGTCAGGTGAGCTACCTGGAAACTGTTGCGCGCTCAGCCGCCAGCTGCTCTGCTTCAAAATAAAGTTTTAAATTTCTAGTTAAAAGAGTGACAAAAATAAATGAATAAATGAACAAATGCCTCCGTTCCTCTCACGTTCTACACAATTGTACATACACTTCAAACGCTCATTACCAACACATGGAGTTAAAATGGGATTAAAAAAAGTTCCCATGCACATTATTACACATTAAATAATTAATTGCTTTTAAGAGAAAGACCCATGCTGTGTTTTAATGAGTTGGCTTCAGGTTTTTGGAGGGAAACAGATGAGCTGGAGGTTTTGTGATGATATTTGGAGCAGGTCACTGTCAGTGTTTGATGGTCGGTGCAGTTTAGCAGTTTCACTACATTGAGCTGGGCGGCACGGTGGTGCAGTGGGGTGAACCCTGCCTCTCACCCAGTGACAGCTGGGATAGGCTCCACCCCCAACAGGAACGGTGGTCACAGAAAACGTATGTATGTATTTCTCAGAAGAACTGTCAGCCAGACAGACGGATAGGCAAGAAAATGTTCAGTTTGACTTTTTATTATAAAATAACAGACTGAAAATAAAACATTTCTCGTCTTCTTTCAGTCAGCTCTCAGGCTCTGTCACTAATCCATAAACAGAACTGCTAGATATTTTTTTAATTCAATAACACCATCATAAATAAAAGACAGTGCTATATCCATAAAAATAACAGAGCTAAATAAAAACAAAAGACGTGTTGTTGTGATAAATGATTTGTCTTGTTGAGAAATCAGCCTTTGGTTTCCTCAAACATTTACATAAATTATCACATTATTATCACAAGAAAACAAACTTTGTTATCTGGAGAAAATGAAATCATTTACTCCTGATCTCAAAATAGCAGCATCAAGAAAACAACTGCGAGCACGGCTGTTCTTGACTTACGGTACAGTAACACACTGAAGCTTTACTGCAGTAAGAACTTTTATTTTTGATTCTTTAAGGTCATGATGTTGATCATATTTATTTACTGCAGTCAGGTTTTAATGCAGGATTTTTACCTGCAGTGAAGTATTTTCACAGTCTGGTATCAGGACTCCCCCCATAGAGCTGCTGCTCCTTTGTATTGAGAGGGGTCAGTTGAGGATGGATGGATGATGATGATGATGATGATGATGATGATGATGATGGATGGATGGATGATGATGATGATGATGATGATGATGATGATGATGGATGGATGGATGGATGATGGATGGATGGATGGATGATGATGATGATGATGGATGGATGGATCAATGGATGATGGATGGATGAGGAATGGATGGATGGATGGGTGGATGATGATGGATGGATGGATGAATGGATGATGATGATGGATGGATGGCTGGATGATGATGGATGGATGGATGGATGGATGGATGGATGATGATGGATGGATGGATGGATGATGATGATGATGGATGGATGGATGGATGGATGATGATGGATGGATGAATGGATGATGATGATGGATGGATGGATGGATGGATGGATGGATGGATGGATGGATGATGATGGATGGATGGATGGATGATGCTGATGATGGATGGATGGATGGATGATGATGGATGGATGATGATGATGATGATGATGGATGGATGGATCAATGGATGGATGGATCAATGGATGGATGGATGGATGGATGGATGGATGGATGGATGGGTGGATGATGGATGTATGGATGATGATGGATGGATGGATGAATGGATGATGATGATGGATGATGATGATGATGGATGGATGGATAGATGATGATGGATGGAGGGATGGATGGATAGATGATGATGGATGGAGGGATGGATGGATGGATGGATGGAGGGAGGGATGGATGGATGGATGGAGGGAGGGAGGGATGGATGGATGGATGATATCAGGACTTTCTTAGTAAAGGATGTGAAAACGTGTTAAAACCCAAACTCTATTGTCTCACACTGTGACAGACAGATTTCTGCTCTGACTGAAACCAGGACGGAGTTTCTTCTCTGCCTCATTTAGATTTAATAAATTCTCAGCAGTGTTGTTCTGACTGATAAATGATCAGAGTAAATATATCACAAAGCGTTTTTAATAGCGATCAGCGGCGTGTTGTTCAGGAGATTAATTGATTTGTTTTAAAACTTTCTGTCCTGTCGAGACTCGACTCGTCTCCAAAGTTTTGAAGCAGATTTCTGGATGTTGTTTCAGTTTGTTAGTGATTTATAAAACAAGTCAAAGTTGCATCAAATGATTTCTTTGAATATGATTATGTAAAAATAATGAGTTATAGCCTGTGGCAGTGCAAACAAACACTGACAACCTCTGCTGCCACTAACTTCACATCTCTGGTGTAAAGACTTTGCAGACCAGCCGTGAATATTTCATCTCTATGATGATTTGATCAATAATGTTACTGACAAGACGCTGAATGAATGACACTAGCAGGAGACCAAACTAGAGAGCAGCTGTCTGTGGACACCACATGTAAAACCATTTCCTGTTTGTCTCTCCATTGTTCCTGTTGTCTCTTTGATTTGCTCCAAAGCAGCTGAAACTGATTCTCAATCACTGGATTGACTGAGTTTAATTGACTTCCTGTTACGCTGTGACCATTTACAGTTTTTTGAGCAGACATCTGTTTACAAACTCTCACATGACTCGTACAGTATAATCCAAGTGTGATCCAGCTGTCTGATCAGTTCCTCACAAACACATGACTTTTCACTAAAATAACAACCTTGTAAATAACCGGGTTCATTTTTAGCCTGAAAACTAACATTAGTCAGAATTAGTGAGGCTCCATGTGAAGAACAGAACAGAAACCTCAGAGTGACTAAATCCTCCAAAAACAAAATAAATAGTGCTCCCACTCTTTCCGACCCATTACCTGCACCAGCAGACACATTTTGGTGTTTAGAGGAGCAAATGTAAAAAAAAAACATCTTCATTGAATCAGTGGTATGAATCACTGATGGAGCAGATTATGACTGTGAGCACTCATAAACCTGGAGGGGAAATAAACAAGCTGTTTGTACATTTTGTTCAGCTGCGTCTCACTGGATCAACCTTGAACCTGCGGAGCTTCGTTACCACAGGAAAAAATAACAACCTGACACTTGTCAATAAGAACATGTTGCAGTATCAGTCGTTCTCCACGTCTACACATCAGATCTGCAGCTGAACGCTGCTTCATGTCAGTCGTCATGTTTTGTTTTGATCAACTTGTTTTTCGCTCATATCAGACGTTAGAAGTCAAACTGGCGTCGCCCCCTGCTGTGATTCCTTGTCTTGCCTCGGCTAACAAAGAAATCACGTTTGTCTCAGAAAAAACTTCAATTAACTGTTTCCTTTGCCTCGTTAGTGAACGCCTGCTCTGTGTCACTGTGTGTTAACACAGTTAATGAGAGATAAAAAGTTTCTTTAAAGGATCAAACTGTTGGTTTTTAGCTGAAAGCTCCCTCACTGTCAGTCAGCTGTTCTCTCTGATTGATTGAACACTGAAGAGGTTTCTTGTTTCTTTGTGTTTTTCTTTCTCTTCCTGGAAACCATTGATTTCTATTCATTTCCAGTAAATAACAAAACTCGACCAACAGCTGTGAAGTCACAGCCAACATCACTGTGTTTAATTTTGTCCCATTGTTGTTGAGTGATCAGGTGATTTGCAGAACGGTCTGCACTTTATTTCCTCATGACAGAACGTGACTTATTTAATCTGATACTTTGCAGATTTTCAGCAGCTCTGTGTCAGAGCAGTGTGTGTGAATGAATGGTGATGACCAGCGCCCAGATCTTCTGCTCATCTCTGAGCTCAAAATGTGAAAGGCGTCATCTCAAATTTCCACTGTCTCTTCGTTTTCTTATGGCCTCCACCATGGACACGCAGAGTATAGAAGCACCTGTCAAATATTTTATCAACTTTTTTTTTAGACATTTTATTTAAGTTTTCCAGACAGTTAATAACATTTTTTGGTAAATTTTATTGCAGATTTTTGGAACATTTCAATAATATTTTTCAGACATGTAAATATAAGTTTTCCAGACATTTTAATAGTATTTTTTTTACTATTTCATCGATGTTTTTTTTTTTTTTTGCCATTTAATTTTTTTTTTTTTTTTACATTTTATTCACACTTTTTTCAGACATTTTGATATATATATATATAAAAAAAAAATTCGGACATTTTATCAAAAATCTTTCAGAGACTTTATTCCAAAAATTTTCGGACATTTTAATTTTTATTTATTTATTTATTTATTTTTTACATAAAAAAATTTGACTATTTGATAATATTTCATGGACATTTTTTTAATTTCATTAATAATAATGATATTAATGTTTCCCTCTATGATCTTCACAGTTGGAGCAGTAATAACCCTGCAGCATCACTCAGTGTATGAAGCTGTTGCATCGTAGCCTGTGATTAGTCGGCGCTGTCATCGTACAGTCTGCAGACATCAAACCTGATGTCATACCAGAGCTTATCAGATCCATGTAGTGTAGCTGCACTAAACTCAGAGTGATCACATGTCACAGTCTGCAGGAGGATTTAAATGTCTTCACAAACATATTTTAACTCTAACTGTATTATTAGATGGTTTGTTACCAGCCGGCGGCCATATTGTTTCCTGCGTCAAAACAGCAAAACTCACCAGCTGGAGCGTTTATTGGTCCAGCGCGGCGCAGTGCATTCTGGTAGTTGTAGGTTTTCTATCTCTTAAACAAAAACGAGTCCCACAGTCTGCTGTTTCCTCTCCTCATGTTGCACCAGTTTCTAAAGTATCTGTGTCCTCGTCCTGCGGAGACACAACAGATTCATTAAAAACACATCTGTCCTGCAGTGAAATATTCTTTAAGACTGATGATGTTTTGAGTTCGAAGAATGTGCCAACTGATTTTCATATTAATGGGAACAACAGATGCTTCAAACTGTCAGAATACAACTTTCACATTTAGGAGAAAGAGGAAATGATAATATCAGATCACTGATAGCAGACGACCTGCTGCTGGGTCTCATTTTACCTGAATTTAAGTTCCTCCTCTCTTTTTATGAGATGTACCTGAAGGCTTTTGTATTATATTACTTGGAATATTATTTTGGAGAGCTGGTGCCTTTTTAAAAACACCACATTACAGCCTGATAACGACACACTAACTGTATGACTCCGGGGACGACAGCATCGCTCAGTCCACCACTTTGATGCAGCCAGAAATATCTCAACTATTATGGGATAGATTTCACTTTAATCGTGCTTGATCCCCAGAGGATGAATCCCTCTGACTCTGGTGGTGACGTTTTGATGTGTAATTCGTAGTTAAAGGGCCAGTGTGTTGCATTTAGGAGGAGATATTGTCGAATCTAATCTGATCAGTGTGTTTTCTTTAATCATCTGAAAGTCTGAATGGTTGTGTTCTCGTTACCTCTGAATGAGCTGTTTATTTCTACACAGGAAGCAGGTCCTTGTCTACAGAGATCACTATGTTGCACCGCCATGTTTCTACAGTAGCCCAGAATGGACAAACCAGACACTGACTCTAGATAGTGACATTCAGGTTTTTGTGTTGTCACAGCTGGCTGTGGCCCAGAGGCAGAGCGGGTCGTCCACTTACCAGAAGATCTGCAGTTTGCCTCCCGTTTGCGTGTCGAAGTATCCTTGAGCAGATACTGAACCCCAAACTGCTCCTGATGGCTGTTCGTTGGTGTGTGAGTGTGTGTGAGTGGTTACTGAGCACGTCTCCAAAATGTTCATAAGCATGGGTCAGAGTTTCTCCCATCACGTCTGTTTTTATAGATCACAACTTTTACGTGTGAAGAAGTGACGTACGCCTCTTTCAGGCCTTGATTTGTGCATATGCTGCGTTAACAAATTTACAAATACTGAATTGTACATTTTTAGTATGGATCCTATGCACTGTTTTATAAATGATGCTGTGTTTCCAGCTGCGATTGTGCCACAGAAAACAGATGTTTTGAAGCGAGACACTGGCAACCTATCCAGACGTAATTTTGCCACCAACACTGCGTTTTCTTAAGCAAAATAGTGTTTAATTTTGTAGCCAAGAGTGGGCGAGTTTAAGCCAGAACATGATCTCTTCCTAACCATAATTACACATTGTCATCTGTTTGTTGTTGAGAGGAGGAGACTTCTGTGGATGATTCAGCTCCTAGTAAAAACCTCCTGAACACCTGGACCATAAGTTATCAGATAGAAAGGTGAGCACATTAAGTCGTCAGGTGAACAGGTGTAATGGATGACCATCAGAGTAGGAAGTTTCAGGGTTGTTTGTTCCTTCTGTAAAACTGCAGGGATTATTTTTACACTTTGATCTTCCATGTTTTATAAAGCTCGCCTTTGCTCCTCGTTCCTTTGGAAAAATGTTCAGGATCTTTTTCCTTTGTGTCGTTGGAGCTACCTGCGCACACCTGTTTAAATGAATGAAAACAAATATTCCTGATTTGTAGTAAATTGGTTAAAATATGCAAACCCACTTCCTTTTGAAGAAGCTGTGTAACAGAGAAGAAAGCCTGCATGGACTTGAATCCCGTCTCTGCTCAGAGCATTGCGTCAGCTCTGCATGCTGACAACCAAACATGCAGCGTGGGTGCATGAATATTTGGCACAGCTCTGGCAGCCGGGCCTGTTCCCATGCATTTTTAATGGGGTCTGCCCCTCTTGTCCAACAGCAGGAAGAGGGTAACTGCTGGAGCCTGGAGTCTGAGCGCTCGCCGGCCCCCCCTCCACCTTGATGAATAAGTAAACACACTGAACCAGGCAGAGATGCAGCTGGTAAAACTCCCGGCTCCAAGCAACAAGATTTGCTTTCTTCTGGAAGAAATGCTGTTTACTAGATGATGATTCCACCGCCTGCTCCCTCTGAACTCTATTAACATTTTCCTCTGAGTCTGGATCCGTGCATCAACTTTAATTCTGGCTGGGAGATTGCATTTCAGCGCCGCAATCAAACTCAAAGCAAATCTTATTAAAGCACATGGAGTCTCACCTCAGCCGATGTGGCTGTTTTAACGTGAAAGGTTTTTACATCAAATTATTTCTGATTAAAAACCTGAAAAGCTGTCGTCTGATTCAGCAACGGAGGAACATGATGTTACCTGCCAAAGGTAAAACAATACGTAAGATTTCACCTGAACGCCTCCACACTGACTCTGCAGTTCGGTCCAGCTCTAAGCAACTTTTTACAGCGTGAGCAGCTGTTTTTATTGCAAACACACTTTCTTCACGAAAACTATAAAGTCAGAACGTGTGCGCTGCCCCCATGTGGCTCAAAAATTCAGTTCATGCAGCTTCAGAGTTTGAAGAATGTTTAAGGTTTGAAACCGACAGAAAATCTGACTGTATTAACGTTTTGTTTCATGACTTTACTCAGTTTTAATTTAAATTTTAATGTCATATATTTTGTCTGACTGCTGTTCTACTCATATCTCTGAGAGCTTTAATAAAATCTCTAAAACAAGTTCGCCTGTTAAATCAAAAAGTAATTTAACTATTTTTTGATTCAGATCATTCAGACAGTGTGCTGTAACTCTCGTTTTGTCCTCTTCTCATTTATTGAGACATTAATTGAAGAGTGAAAACAGACTCCATAAATAAAGACTCAAGGTTAAAAGTGTTTATTACGTTCAGCTAAATTAGAATTAATTTTTAAAAGTTAATTCAAATAAAATCAGTGAAAACATCAAAGCAAACATCATCAACATGATCTCATCATGGACACTTCATCAGTAGTTCTCCTGCCACTCCAACACACACTCCAACACACACCTACACACACTCCTGCACACACACTCCAGCACACTTGCACACACTCCAACCCAAACACAAACAAACTCAGGTCGGTGTGTGTCCGTCCTCTCCTGGATGTCAACAGTCAGATGAACAGTTTGTTGTTCGACACACAGATTATTAAAACAGAATCTCATTAGAGACACTCTGCACCAGTTTATCACACATTCATTTATTTGGTTTGTTTTCAAAGCTTTTCCCTTCATTATAATTCAGTGTAGCATATGGATTCACTGTGACTGTTACAGCCGTATGTTTTAATATTAGTTATTACAGGAAGCTTAGATACAGTCAGGAGCTGTGTTTGTGTGTGGACAGACGAGTTTTTCAGCTGTGTGACGTGAAGACTGTTTCATATTAAAATGAATCAAACGTGCCTAATGTGAGACAACTAGGATTTGTCCCCAGGTTCATTGTAAACTCTGACTTATCCATGTGACTGTTAAGAAGCAGAAACTTCTTCCTTCATGTGCAACATGTTAGTCTGGAGGTTTAAACTGGTGTCCTCTCACAGAGTTGGTGATTCAAACCAAACTTTCATCTCTGTCAGAGAAAACTGATCTGAGTTCAGACTGTTTACTTACAGCACAGCTACACTCACAGATAACTGAGCCTCCGACCTGCCTGTCACCGCTGCAACTAACAAACTCCACAAATCCATTCAGCAGCTCCACCATCCACAGTCAGACACAAACTGCTCACTAGTCGCTGCTGAATTACAGCTCACAACTCGCGCCAACCCAAACATCCTGGTGCAGACTATTTACTGGAGTTTACCAGCCTGTCACTCATTTGAAGAGAATTACAAGCTGTCAGTGTCCGACAGTCCACCACCAACATTTCATCACGTCTCGTCAACAAAAATCAGATGTAAATTTTGTCTTAGTTTAATTACCAGGATCTACCTTTAGTTCGCCATCGTCTCGTTTTTGTCGTGGGAAAAAGGTTGTTGACAAAAATGTCGTCGTAGCTTTCATTAACAAAATCTTCACTGTGGAGGCAGTTTCCTTCATGAACTCAACATAACGTGAGGAGAGTAACTGACGTACAAATGATTATTTGAGTGTAACATTTTCCTTTAAAACTCAAACTCCCAGTCCCAGAATCCTCTTCAGATGATCATTAACCAGAATAATCTCATCTCTGCAGTCAGTGATGTCAGAGCGTCTGCAGACTGCAGCTGCACAGTGATTAAAGGAGTCTTTGAGCAGACACGACTCTGTGCCTGTGAAGTGTGGCGCTGGCGTGCAGCAGGCCTGCAGTACATGTAAATTATATCTGGAGTGTATTTACCTTTCAGGTCAAAGACGAACATGAAAGGCTTCTTCAGTCCCAGCGGTGGCGACTGTAATGAGGATGGGCTCTCCTCAGCAGTCAGTGCTTTGACCCACATTAGCTCTGTGCCCGAGGCGGGCCGAGGCAGGATGGAGATGGAGAATAATAGCTGGATATAGTGTTGAAGACGCACATTGTGTATTAAATTATATTCACAGAGTTCCACTCGGCTCTGTGAAGTTCATAAACTAGAGGGGATTTTAAAAAACCATTAACAGCCTTTGGCACAGATTCCCGAGCGCGTCTCGGCTCCAAAACATCTCACTGCAGACGCATTATCATTATTACTGCTCAGGTTGCAGTGGGCGCCCAACTTTCAAGAAATGTAAAGGGAAATAACTCACCGCTTTTGTTCATAGGAGGTCAGACACACACACACACACACACACACACACACACGGAGAGAAATGAGCTTCACTTAGAAATGAAAAGATAAATCAGCAGCTGAAAATGTAGAAACGTGTGAAATGTTCAGAAATACGAGGAATCAAAGTCTCACAAACTGAATCACATTAATAAAGTGAAACACTGATGTTCCCACAGACAGTGCTGCTGCTGCAGATCCTCACTGCAGCTCCACGTGTTTTAATACAGTGGTTCCCAACTGGTCCACATTTCTCCTCAGTCATCACTTCAAGGTCCACAAACTTTAATATATTCGGCGTCATACATGTGTTTGGCCACGTTGTCCAGCTGGTTAGCTGTGTCTGTTAAGCAGCTGTTGTTAGTCAGTCGTTCTACAGCAGGAAACAGCAGCTCTGTCCTCACGGTAATTCAAATTAGGTGTATTTTTAACCAGCAACACGTTTGTAAGTCACCTGCAGTCCATTCAGAATGAACCTGCGACCCACCAGTTGGGAACCACTGTATTAATACGTAGCTGAAAATAGTCCCAACAAATGCACCAGTCACTCGTATTTTGAGTATCAGTTTGATCAAAACTACAGCGACCGGCTGTTGTAGGAAATCACTGAGCCTTTAATAACAGATCTAACTTATATTTATGAGCTGATGAATAATGTTTTTGTCTTGACTAGAAACAAACAGGTTTGAGACTCAGAGACGCGCACTGAGGAAGTCTTAAAGTTTTAAAGGAACAAACGTCATTAGTGTTTATGAGATGTGTTGACGATAAGAAAAATACAGTTTTATCTTTAAAGTGATAAATTCTTACAAAAATGCAAACATTAGATTATAAGATCTTAAAGCGCTGTATATGTCGTATAGGTCTGCTTCTTGTTGTGGATCACTGTTATATATTGTGAATGGATCTGTTGTTTGGCTTCAGTCTTAACCTGCAGACGCTGTGTGTGATGTTTCAGGCTTATTAACAGAGTCTGTCCCATTCTTTCTTTATTGAATTGTTGAAGTTGAAGAAAAATCCTGAATTCAAATATTCTTTTGTCAACACTGTTTTGTCATCTTATTTTTTTCTGAAGTCTGTCACTCAGACAGATTAAACATACAAACACGACCACAGACTCAACCAGTTATCTGAAGTAAATGCTGATATCGTCCCAAAATGACCCTCACATTATAGCTTGTGTTACAATTTGACTTCCTGTGAAATGAATAAATGACACGAAAAAGCAAAGTACAAAACTGTTCATACTGGCAGCCACGAAAATTTGGTCCATCTTCATCGTGACGTATGATAATGTATATTTTAAATGGCTGATACATTGCGTTCGTGTATCAATACGATATCACCATGCAAAATAACGCAGTCCCATGCTGTAGTGATTTTTCTCAGGACTTCAGGACTGTGATGTGTCTGAATTCTGTTTCTGATGAACGTGTTACTGAGCTCACAGCAGAGGAAACATAGGAACAGTCTCCACCTGGTAAGCCTGATGTAAATGCATCAACTTGTGTATTGAGTCAGTAACATGAAGCAGCCGTCGTATCGATGCATCACTGCCGTCTCATGGCGCCGCAGCAACAAGTTTCCCATCCATCTCTTTCATTCCTTCATTTATTCAGAGGAGAGTTTTGCTGAGAGAGCACACAGTGTTTCAAAACAGTTACACACTCCCAGTGCAACCACAGCCTCTGACTGGTGCAGGCCTCACTGCTGCTGCTGACGCAGACTGGGATGAAGTGCCTTGCTGAAGGGCACCTTGATGCAAGTGGTTGAATTTAAAGCGTCACTCATTCGTTCTCCACAATCAGACTCCCACAGCTGGTTCTGGTTATTGACTCTGAAGCCCTGCAGCAGTGAACTCGTCTCCTCCAACTCTGGTTCAGCCTGCAGGCCGTCAATTTCCCAAATTACTGCTCAGATCAGACTCTTTTTTTTCTGGCTGTTAATCTTCATTTCAGGATCTGTTTCCGATACGACCTGACGGAGAAGTTGAAAAAATCTATAAATGTGCAGAATCACAGCAACACAAAGACATTTTCTGAAACAGCCGAGGTTGTTCTGATCACATTTCATCCATCTTTGTTGCTCCGTAACAACTTTCTCTGACGGGAGGTTTAAACCATAAAGAGCTGAAAACATTTATATCAAATCATCCTGCAGAAGACCCTGAATTATTTCTGATGTCGAAGCCTTTAAAGGAGCACTTCACTGATTCTACATGAAGATCAGGTAACTCATCGACAGTATAGCCTCTCAGCTTTGAAAACTGTTGTGTAATGTGTGTTGTGGCTCTGGAGTAGTTTTCTAAAGTCTCCCAAAAATAACTGCGATGATGTTGTTGAGGGTATCGCTGGATACTACGAGTTAATAACAGAAGGACTGCTGTACAAACTGAGGCCGTGGAGTTTGAAAGATACGAGTGTGTGCATGGCAGCAAAGGTCTGTGTACAGGTTCTGTGGATATACTCACTGATTTAAAGCATCAGGAAGTTAAACTGGAGTTACAGCAGCAGAGATGCATGTTTCATTCACACAGAGAGAAGTGTTAAACAGGTGAAGCTTACAGGCCTGTTCCTGCTGTGTATGTAATTTACATGTTTCTCACGTTGACACACGATGAAGTCGACGTGTCCCCTACTCACAGGAAGCTCTGTAAAGTTGTGCCAGAGAGCAGAGAAGTTGTTGACGGCAGTGATCGACTTTTCAGTTCAGGGAGGACTCGATGTCCAGCTCACCTCACCTCCCAGCCACATCAGCTGGTGGATCAGCTGGTAGATCACGATTATTTTCTATGCAATCAATCAGCAAATCTCACTCAGGGACCCTCATTTAAACTGCTCTGGCCTGCCTACTGTTGCTGCTTCCTCCGCCAGCCGCTTTGCAACCTGCCTCCATCCCAGCTCCTCCTTTTCATCTTGTGTCTGACTTATCAATTGTGTTTCTCTTATTATTATTATTATTCATGCTGCTCTTCCTGTCTTGGGCTTTCCTTGTATGCACATGGAAGGGCAGGGGTGATCAACTTTGGTGATCATCTGACTTCTAATCTAGCGCCATAATCAGGTCAAAATTTTAAGATGTCCAATACTTTGGATTATGACCAAATACCTGTAAAACTAATGACATTCCCATCAGCCTCAGCTGGACAGTGAAGTGGAGCTCCAGTTCCAGCTGGACGAGGACATTTAACTGGACTACTGTCCTTGTCCCAGTATACAAGCACGGGAGGGGAATCCATTTATTGAGCCAAGTATAGCAATAACACTATAGTTTAGTGTTGGACCTTTTTCCTGTTGACCTATTACGTCACTGGACAAACAAGTTAGCTACGGTTAGCTAGCTGCTAACTGGTACCATGGTGGACAACTTTACAGCTCTGTACATTTGGTCTGTCCAAAAAGTCACGGCTCTGGATGTAGATTTCTCCATGTTGTTACCAGCTTCTTCTTCTCTTACACATTTAATGCTATTGGACTACCGGGTCAAAGCCCGGGGCGGAAACTGTGGAGCATGCTCAGAGCGCCTCGGCCAGTTTGGGTCCGATTGACTGTATACATGCAGGAGTCACGTTATCTGGGTGTGTTAGTCCCACTGTGACAAATTCACTTTAGGACCATTTCCCTCACACTGACATGTTTACAGGGATTTTAAATAAATCAGTTTTCTCTGTCGTTATGGAAACGCACTGACTGTCTGTTGAGGAGTCTGTGTCCGCTGGGAGTCACAGGCCTCTAGGTGACACAAGAAGAAATATTGTATGAGATTTGGATTAATAGGATCTTAAATCACCACTTTAAATGAATCAGTTGATCCTTGTTTTAAACGGTATTTAAATGCTCTTGTTATAAAGACCTTTGTGATGCTGTTCATGTATGAAAGGTGCTGAACAAATAAAGTTTATTATTATTATTATTTCTGCCGTATATCCCAAAAAGCCTGCAGACTGGACCTTTAAAGTTTGGTAAAGTCGAACAATAGAAAACAAACTGTGGTATATTCATGTTGAGGGCTGGAGGGACTGTGTGTTAATTCCACTCTGAGCTGAAAGAAACGTGGCTGTGCAGCTTTCTGCTCTTTAGACTGATCAGAAAAACATCACATTTATGTCACATGGGAGGATAAAAAAAAAGCCTTTATGCTGCGGAATAAACAGAGCGTGTGACTGCTGGCAGCCTTAATGTGCAATTTAAGAGAGCAGTAGTCCCTAATTTAATCAAATGTGCTGCAGTGCTCCAACGTCTGAGGACAGTTGAGGCCTGAACCATAAACACAACGTGTCCACATCACGGAGTCGAAACTGAGGAGAGCTTTGAAATGTTTCGATCATCCAGCTCAGCTTCAGTTTCCTTCTGTGATACTGATCCTGTAAACCAGAAGTGTATTAATGTACTGCTGTAATTCCCCCTTTTTCATTTGTGGAACAAAAGATTAGTGGACAGGACGGAGCTCGTCTGGTTCTCTGCTCCTCACTCGTAAAGACAAAACCTCCCAAGGGACGTATAACAATCTTTAAAGCTGAGGCTCATTGGTATTCCTCCCTACCTGTTATTATTTTTCTGGCTCTAATCTAAAATGACTTCAGTCATAGAAATGAGCTCACGACTCGCACGCTCACACACACACACACACACACTGATAATTTGCAGAGGAATAAAAAACAACAGAACAATAAAATAACTTGGCAGAGAAGCACTTTAAACTAAAGCAAACAGTCCCAACAAATGGTGCTTATTTATTCATAGAGGTAGCCTCATTTCCATATAAATGTACGTGACCTATGGGAGGCTTGTTTGTTGTTTAGATTCGCTCTGAGAAAGCAAACAAAAATCTAATTTCTTAGCAGCATTTTCTGCGGCGGACAAAGCATGTGGCCATTATTCCTCCTTGTTAGATATTCTTTGGTTGTCTCAAAATCTGATTTCGCAGGCTGCTATCTCAAATAATGTCTGTGTGTGTGTGTGTGTGTGTGTGTGTGTGTGTGTGTGTGTGTGAGACTTTCATAATATTGACTCGCAGCTGTCATTGTGTTTCCACTTACTCCTGCCGCTGCATCTCTCAGGTGGAGCTTTTTGGTGGCAGAAACACAAAATGGCTCTCTCCTCCGGCAGATGGTGGAGGATTTTTTTCTCCTCCCTTCGTAAAATGGAACTCGAGCAACTAACAACACAATGAATAATAAGTTGTTTATTGAGTTATTGGGCCCGGCGGCAGGCGCTCAGGCCTGTGCCATAATTGTCCCTGTCACCGGGGAGCTCACGGTTTCTCACATCGAAGGCTTCGTTTGTGTGTTACGCAACATCAGAATTAGGGAGGGCATCGTGGGATGTGTAGTTTTTCAGATGAGGTGCCAAATGGGACAGATAGTGAGCAGGGTGATTCTTTTTTACTTAAAAGCCTGTCAACACTTGGAGTAAATATCACAGTGAACACGGCTGCAGGCGTTTGTTTTCTATCAGGAGACATCACTGCTGTTTATTAAGTTTTGAAACATGGAGCACAAACTGAACAGATGAGTGACGTTCCCCCTCGTGAGCGCTCAGATTAACGACCGAAATGATCCGTTATTAGCAATCACTCTGCTTAATCCAATGATGAACCCTGAAATCAGCCGTCTGTATCAGTGTGTCGGCGCTGATGGTGGCATCTGTCACGCTGAGCACCTCATCACAGCCCAATTAAAGATGAATATCTCCACAGCTGTGATTGATTCTGCAGGGCTGCGACTAATGATTCTTTTAATTAAAGCTACACTAATCAATAAACAACAGATCACACGACTCTGATGTGAGAGGAACAGTGAGGTATCATCTGACACTGCAGCTCCTCTCAGCGCTTTAGCTGCTTTTAGCTCGTTGTTTTGGTGAACAACCAGCAAATAATTAAATAAATAAACCATCACCAGACGTCAGACAAAGAAAGTCAGAGACAAACCGCTGAACACAGTGGAGCAGTTAGCAGCTGTAGAGACAGATATGCCCGTCAGGAGGTGGTGGAGACCAAAGCGGAGCTAAAAGAAGAGTGAGTGTTGGACTAGTGTTCATCAAGTGGACAGAAACACGACTCTATATCTTCTTAATGCAACAACATGGCTGCTAATACATTAGCAACTTTATAAGGTCAATGTTGTGTTTTCAGTTTGTTCTGCATCTCCAGCTTGAAGAAAAAAATTATTTATAATAAATTCTTCTTTTTCAATGCCTCAGCGCCAGAGACAGCTGCGGCTGGAGGCATTATGTTTTCAGGTTGTCTGTCCATCCATCTGTCCCATCTTTGTGAACACAATGTCTCAAGAACGCCACAGGGGAATTTCTTCAATTTGGCACAAACGTCCACTTGGACTGAAGAATAAACTGATTAGAATTTTTGGTCGAAGGTGAAAGGTCAGCTTGACTGTGACAGCATCATGTTTTAACGTCATATCTCAGGAACAGAGGGGAGACATTTGGTCAGATACTGAACTGAAACTGTGCTGATTGCATAGATCATACAACCACAGGGCGGCAATTCTAGTTTGTTTGTTTTCTTTGTTTGTTTGTTTTCGTCAATTCATCATTTAACCTACAAAATGCACGAAAATTTAGTTTAGATTCATCAGAACCAAGATGACATCTTAAAAGTGCTCATTTTTGTCCTTTAGTAATTAAAGGGATACTTAACCCACAAATAGACCATTTGTCTTTCAGTTAGTCACTGAGTGTCACGTTGAATTTGTGTCTTCTGCCTTCACATTGAACAGAGAATCCAAAAACCGAGAAACGTCTAGATAAATTGATAAATTGATCACTGGGGCTGAGATTTAACAAATATATATATGAAAACATCCAAGTCTCCTTTATCCAGTCGTTACTCTGCACCTGGGACATGGAACAACCTACAAAAAGATCCAAAACTAGAAACATTTATATCCACTAATGGATTTAAGGGCATCATAAAGAATGTGCTTGTTGAGAGGACACTGTGTTTGAATAGTTGTTGCTTTATTATGGATTTTTGTATCATATCTTGTTATATTTTAACATGTTCTGATTGGCTGCTGCCTCGACCAGGTCTCTGCTGTAAAATACATTTACAATCTCAGTGGGACTTCCCGAATAGATAGGGTTAAATTGATAAATTAAATACTCAGTACTTCACAAACACCTGACTTCTTACTAAAACCTTATTATTATAAACACCTGTGCTCAGTCAGCTGAGCAGCCTGTCTGAGTACGGAGGAAGTCTGCTGAACTCTGCTGTAGTGACAAGTCGTGTTAGTGAAGCACTGAGCATCCGACTGGATAAATGAGACTCAGATTGTACTGTGTGTCTGTGTGTAGCTGTCTCTGTGTGTACAGTCTGTCTTTATTCTAATGACCATATTTATGTGTTTTATCTCTGATCTGCTGCAGTGATCTTACGGCTCATGTGGAAGTCTGTGGACAAGATGAGGTGTTTCAGGAAACGATCCATGTTGCCCTTCCTCGGCTTCCTCATCATCTTCCTCCTCTTCTTCAACCTGTACATGGATGATGGATACGTGCTGGTGAGATCGATACCTGTGAACGTGTCTGTCCAGTTACTGGAACTTTGATTTTATTACTGGTGAAAAATAACTGAGTACATTTACTCAGGTACTGAACTTGAGAACAAGTCTGAGGAACTTCACGTCAATATTTTCTTGTCGTGTCACTTTATACTTTCACTCCACCACAGTTTAGAGGGAAATGTTGTACTTTTTACTGCAGGATATAAATCTGACAAATAAAGCCTCATTTCCATATTAATAATTAGTAGTCCATACCCGCTGAGTGCACAGTTGCCCACGTACAGTTTCACATGGTGTGTGTTTGGGCTACAGGTCATAGGAAATTGCAGGTTAAATAGTCAGCTGAACCCATTAAGAAGAGCAGTGTATTCAGACAGAGTTTTTGTGAATTTGATAGTACAATTGCTTTATTGAAAGTACAGTAGTACCATTGCCAATAGTGGGATAGTTAGTGGGCTAGAGTTTCATGCAGATCGGTCAAACTTCCTAAGAAGAGATCGATTTTAAGTGTTTTTCAAAAAATTCAAAATGGCAGAAAATCTATATAAGCGGAAGTTATGGGTTCTTGAGGCAAATGTGTTCCTCATGAGGAGAGGCATCTCTGTGCAAAGTTTCATGTCTCTACGACATACAGAGCATGAGATATGCCCATTCAAAGTTTGACATTTCAGTCGGTTGCTATAGCGCCCCCCTTTGGCCAATTGACGTAATATTGTTTCATTGGCATCCTCCCATGACCCTCTACCACTGTGCCAAATTTCACATGGATTGACCGAGTCAGTGAGGAGAAAAACGTGAAGAGGCAGACTGGAGGAGCCGGGGATGTGATCGCTGATCTTCCGATTGGTGGACGACCCGCTCTGCCTCTGAGCCACAGCCTCCCCACATGGACCCAACAATAAACTGACTGGATTCTAGTTTAAAGTTTAGATGTTTGTGCCGTAAGTTGGACGAAACAAACATTGTAAAGGTGCCACTTTGGACTCTGGGTAATGATGACGTCACCTCTCAGTACTGCTAAGTTTTTACAAACAGAAAATCTGTCAAAATCAATGAAATCGACTGTTTGGTCAAACATGGTGTTCGTGCTTTACTTAATCTGAATCCTTCTACGTCCGGTTTTTACTGAGTCTGTTCTTGTTTGTTTTTCAGGAGGCAGAGAAAAGGCAGCTGGGAGAGACACTGATGCATCCTGTGAACTCTGAGCGATACGTCCACACATTCAGAGATCTGTCCAACTTCTCTGGGACTATTAATGTGACGTATCGCTACCTCGCAGGAATTCCTCTGCCACGTAAAAGTAGGTACCTGTACGCAGGTGATAGTCGTCTGATGTTGGTCTGTTCCACAGTGACGTGACTGAAGTGATTTCTGTCCACAGAGTATCTCACCATCGGTCTGTCGTCTGTCAAGAGGAAAAAGGGGAACTACCTTCTGGAGACGATCAAATCCATCTTTGATCAGTCCAGTTACGAGGAGCTCAAAGAGATCGTGGTCGTGGTCCACCTGGCAGACTTTGACCTGGTCTGGTGTGAGAACCTGGTGCAGGAAATCACCAGGAAGTTTGCCCACCACATCATAGCCGGACGCCTCCTGGTGATCCAGGCCCCAGAGGAGTACTATCCATCTCTGGACGGCTTGAAAAGGAATTACAACGACCCGGAGGACCGGGTCCGTTTCCGCTCCAAGCAGAACGTGGACTACGCTTTCCTCCTCAACTTCTGCACCAACCTCTCCCACTTCTACATGATGTTGGAGGACGATGTGCGCTGCTCCAGGAACTTCCTGACGGCGCTGAAGAAGGTGATCACCTCCAGGGAAGGTTCCTACTGGGTGATGCTGGAGTTCTCCAAGCTGGGCTACATCGGGAAGCTGTACCACTCCAGAGACCTGCCACGACTGGCTCATTTCCTCCTCATGTTCTACCAGGAAATGCCCTGCGACTGGCTCCTCATCCACTTCAGGGGTCTGCTGGCCCAGAAGGACGTGATCCGCTTCAAGCCCTCGCTGTTCCAGCACATGGGCTACTACTCCTCCTACAAAGGAGCGGAGAACAAGCTGAAGGACGACGACTTTGAGGAAGACTCCATAGACATTCCTGACAACCCTCCTGCCAGCCTTTACACAAACATCAACGTCTTTGAGAACTATGACGCCACCAAGGCTTACAGCACTGTTGATGAATATTTCTGGGGGAAGCCTCCGTGCACCGGCGACTTCTTCGTCATCATCTTTAACAAATCAACTAAAATCAGCAGGATTAAGATTGTGACGGGAACAGAGGACAGACAGAACGACATCCTTCACCACGGAGCGCTGGAGGTCGGACAGAAGTCTGTGGACACTAAACAGGGACGCCAGTGCACGTCCTACATCACATTAGGAGAGTTTAAAGGCGGGAGCATCGAGGTCAACAACGTGGACCACAAGATCGGCTTCGACATCGAGTGCGTGCGAGTCGTCGTCACCGCCAGTCAGAAAGAATGGCTCATCATAAGGACAATCAGTTTATGGACCACACAGCCTGTGAGTCAGTTTATAAAGTAACATTTTTAAATAATCGTCTGTACGTACTGTTTCAGATTTCTGAAGTTCATTTTGGACAAATTCGGGGAAACTTTCTGGGATTCAAAGCAATCCATATTTTCTTGGGTTGTTCAGAGACCTGCTGTAACTTTCAGTGTGACGGATTAAAACCATAAATCTGTACAGTACGGAGCCTTTATACGTTTGTTCCTTTTCCTAAGTCTGTGTATAAAACTGTTCACACATGGCTGCTTTCTTGTTTTGTCTTTACCTTAAAGGAGCATTTCACAGAATCTAAACTCTTCTAAACGTGCTGTTTTCTCACATTTTTATAACTTGATTACAGACGTCTCCAATCGCAACTTTTCAAAACAGAATAATGACGTGAAACAAAACCGTCAGGACGTACAGGAAGTGATGCATCCAGACTTATTGATCAATAGCTGCTTTGTGCATCGTCTCTGAGTCTCAGAATGAACGAGGGGCGGCTTCAGTGCTGTTTCCTACATCTAGAATTCAACATCACACGAGAGGAAACCTGAGGAGGAAAAGTTTTAATGGCTCATTAGCGTGTCCTCCTGTGTGATTCTGTCACGTCCTGTGAGCAGCTGAGGAGGAACCATCAGAACGAGCCCGAGGACCTGGTAATGATATGAGAAGTCGTAATTACATCGCCCGTCTGAACCTGAGAGAACAGGCTTTTAAAAAATCATGAATTTCTTCAATCAAGTAAAAAAAATATTCACTGCTGAAGGAGAGTTTTGTCTCCTATGACTCACCAATCAGACAGTAATTGATTATAAAGGCTGTTGGTCATTTAACCTGTGTTGGAAACAGCTGCACAGTAGAATCTGGAGTTTGAAGCCGACACGTCACTGAACAGCTGATCCTGATGACATCATTAACAGCTTCATGTTATTTGTCATCACTTTTAAAATCAAATCGCAGAAGACTCTCTTTATTCATTAGGCCACGTCTGCAGTGTTTAATATGAGTCAGTCTGAGCTCTGACCGTCAGTGTTTTATAGGAATTAAGGCTCCTGATACACCTGCGGGTTATTTGGTGTCATCTGCTGCCATCTGCTGGTAAATTAACAGACCGACACAAAGAGCCTCTGCAACAGTCACCTGTTGAAATATAATAAAATGTCTCAGCTTGAAAGTGTAAAAACCAAAACTCATTATAAATCGTTTGTGTCAGTGTTTTACTGACTCACCCTGGTTAATATCCAACTCAGTGATTTATATTTTTATTTGTAGAAATAAGATTTATTATAACACTCAAACAGGTTAGTACATTTTGTTAGATTGCATGTAGATGCATTACTCAAATTAATTTAAATGAAATTAATATGAAGTTAATGACACTTCTGTTTCCTCAGCCTGAATTCTGTCTCTGTGTCTCTCTAAACTAGAAGAAAAGAAAACAGTGACATTTGCCTGAGAAGGCGTCCTGCTCTTTGTGGGTCACTTCTCTAAAGTCAAGTCAGTTTTGTATTTACACAAGAAACACGCATTAGCCTCATCGTGTGTTACAGTCTGCACAACATACAGCAGCCTCTGATTGAGGCCCTCAGTGAGCAGAAGGAAACATCAGCCCCCAAAAAACTCTTTAATCAGAAACAGAAGTAAAGTTGAGGAATGACAGAGGAGAGATTCTTCTTCGGACAAACAACAGGAGTGTGGACAGAGGACAGTGACTGTGAGCAGTGTGTGTCTGTCTTCTCCTCGGGTGTCAGAGTTACAGGTGTCATTTATGAAGTTTTTCTGTATGAGTCTCCTTCTGAAGACGGAGGCGATGATGGTGGATTTCCAGAGGATCTCCGCCCCCATCACCCTGTGAGGCTCTGTGGAGTCCTCCTGCTTCCTGTGGCTCCATCGTGACAGAGGATTTCAGGCGGCGGCTGAACATCAGCTCCTTCATCAACAGAAAGGCTCAGCAGAGGATGAACTTCCTGCGACAGCTGAAGAACAATGGTTCATTTCTACATCAGAGTCCATCCTCAGTTCCTGCGTCACCTCCTGTTCACTGTAAACCCTGATTCACTTATTCAACTTAAACCTTTTGGAAACAGCTTCACTCAAAACTTTTAGTTTAGTACAACACAGTAACATCAAAGCTTTGAGTTCATATGAGCCTCGTCTGACAGGAAGTTTATATCAGTTCAACAAAACTATTTGTTGTTGCTTGAGCATTTAATTCTTTCATATGAACATAAAAAGTCCTTTATTTTGTTGAACTATAACAATATATTATGGTGAGCAGAGGAAACATTAATCATTGTGTAACCTCAGTGATTTACAGCACATTTATACACAGTTTTCTTAAACACATTGTCTCAGGGCAGGCTGGGAAGCTCCGTCCATTTAGCCCCAACACGCCACAATGTGTTACATGCACAATGACAGTGTTGTTTATTAGGAGAGATCAGCTTTATACGTTTTAGTCAGATTAACTCAAGAGTTTTTGAGTTAACATAAAAAATGATGTCAGGCTCACAGTGATGAGTTTTTAAAATACAATAACAGAAACAATGCAAATACACAAAAACAAATAAAAAAGTAAAGTGCAGCGAAATACAGAGATGATACAATGGACAATTAATGGAACGCATGCCTAAACAGATGTGTTTTTAACTGCCTTTTAAAAATGTTCACGGAAGAAGCCGCTCTCAGCTCATGAGGTGGTGCATTCCACCATTTTGGTGCAACCGCCTTAAAGGCTCTATGACCTTTGGTCTTTAATCTTGTGTGAGGGACAGTAAGTAGATGGCCTGGTTTCTCAACTTGGGGCGCACTCACAGAGCTTCACAACACAGACACCATTCATCTCATTCACACACAGGTGTTCAAGGCTACAAGGTGCCACCTGCTCATCAGGTAATCACTCACAAACACTCTGACAGGTAGACTGAAGAGGTCCGGGATCGGACCATCGACTGGTATACGACCTCTTGTTTCATCTCCTGAACCTCAAAGATTTACTGTCTGTTCTCTTTATTCGTCTTACTGTGAACTTCTGCACGTCCTCTTCAGTATGTTTCTGCACATTCCTGCCTCTTTTATTTGAATCAGCGACATTGAACATATTTTAAACTGCTTTTTTAACATTTGACTTTTCACTTACTGACTTTTACTTTACTTTTTTATTTCTGTTTCTTGTATGTGCACCAAAACACCAAAGCTGCAAGTGAAAACCTGCCTGTTAATAAACTGATTCAGATTCTCTGACTGTGTCACAGGGACAGTTCACTGAGACGCAGCTGAAGTTTCTTCCTCTTGAATCTTTTATCATCCTCTTTATATCTGTCCCTCCCTGGGTCGTCTGCTCTGCTCCCGTCATCCAATTCAAATGCATTTACCTCATTTTATTCCTCTGCTCTTTGTATTCTCTACGACACAGTGTGAATCAGCCTCCCTTCATCCTCCACCTGCAGGTAAACAATAAATACTGATGGTTTAGTATTTGCTCTGTGATCAGAAAGAGTCGTGACACGCAGAGTAACAGCCATTATTTTTTATAAAGCATTCACTGGTGCTCTTATTCTTATGATGTGTGAAAATATTTGACACCATTTAGTCTGACAGCAGAGATCAGACTGTGGACTGAAACAAACGAACAAACAAGCAAAATATGTTCTTGTTTTTTTTATTTTATTTTAATTGATGATAGATTGGTTGTTCCCTGAGTCCCACTGAGATCGAGATCAAACTTTCAACAGAGACCTGAGAACAAAGTCTCTGGCTCTGGACTGATCACAGTTTTTAACTATTGTTCTGATGAACTCAGGCTTTTGATTAGTTTGGCAAAAATGGCATCTGATTATGGAGACATTTTGATAAAGACGAGCATTCAGCATTCATTATTAATGTGGTCATGTAAGTCACATCAATCGTACACTGTCGTCATGACAATAAATGTGTCTACAAAGTTCACTGGATAAACTGGAAAATATTGGCACATGCAATAAAAAAGTTATTTAAGCTTATTGATGCATTGTTTACATCCAGTCCACTTATTTATGCTTAATATGTATTTGTGATTCATTTTGTGAGGAAAATGAATGTAGCCCTGAACAATCAGGGACCTTAAACATGCAATTACATATCAGAATATAAAACATACAGAAAGCCACAAAATAATAATAATAAAAAAATAATAAGATTAGTCTTGTGCATGTTCAGATCCTGAGACAACATTTTAGCTTCCAAGAGGAAGGTGCATAATTACAAGTTTCGTAGCATTTAAATTAGTTAATCTGAACAGAAAAGTTTCAGTCAGCGTATTTATAATTATCTTGTACACTGTACAAAAAACAACTAAGAAATGTTTTAAATAAAAAGAAAGTATAAAGAAAACCTTTGACCCAGTATTTATTTTTATAAACACCGTATTTTTATTTAATTTTTTTCTGTAAAATCAGTATTTACCTTTTATTTATTTATTTATTTGTGGGTTTGTAAACACAGTATTTATTTATTTACGTGTTTATCCCACCAATAGTAAAGTGAAAGTGTACGACGCGCTGCTACGTCATCAAACTGCGCCCGTGTTGTGTCAACACAAACAGCCAGCGGTGAAGTTTGGACTCGTCGCTCTGATGCTGTGCAGTGTTTGGTGAGAAAATAAGCTTCTGTTTCATTTCACATCAGGACACAGCGTCATATTAATATTCCTCAGCTTCACTTACAGAGACTCTGACTTTATTAAATCGGTATTTACGGAGCAAAGTGATGCTAAAGCTCGTTAGCAACCTGCTGTGAGAAGCTAATGTTAGCATGTCGTGTTTGGACCGAGGTTCAGCGGATGGTTATAAAGTTTGACAGGTGATTTGAACAGAAGAATAATTTTGATATTCTCCACTGTGACGGTTGAATATTAAACAGTCTGTCCGTTTGCTCACTGATCGGTCAGGCTTTAATATGAGATGCTAATGTAGCTGAAACTGTTTGTCTGAGTTTCCGTTGGAGATGAAATCTTTAATCGCAGTTTGTTTTTTAAAGAGCTTTTATATCTGACGGCTTCAGACTGGGTTTAATAATGTACAGTCACGTTGTCAGCGCCTACAGGAAGTCTCCACGTGACTTACCGGATGTGTTTGTTTGTCAAGTTAACGGCTGTAAATTAACAGGCGGTTCTCTTTCACTTCCGGTAGCTCTGAGTCTCAGTTCAGCCCGAAGTCACTGAAACCGTCACTTCTGCATCATACACTGTTAGTCAGCATTAAAACTGTCAGGAGCAGCTGAGCTGAGTCTACATCAGGATGAACCTGCTGAAGCAGTCTGCTCATTAACATGTGGACACACACACACACACACACACACACACACTCACAGAGGCCTGAAATAGACACATGGACAAACGTAGTGGGGGGCTGCCGGTGGACAGGCGCCTCGAGCAGTTGAGGGTTCAGTGCCCTGCTCAGGGGCACCTCAGTGCCCAGGAGGTGAAGTGGCACCTCTCCAGGTACCAGTTCACACTCCATACTTGGTCTGTTGTATGAGGACGAACAATCCTACGGTTCCCAAACCAGGTACCTGTGGACTGAACTACTGCTGCTCCCTTAATGGTCTGAGCAGCACACAGCACCTGTCTGTCTGTCTGTCTGTCTGTCATCAGACCCTCAGTTTGGATGAGGACAAATCTTTCTCTACCAGTACACAGTGTCTGTCTGAGAGAGTTTTCTACCTCAGTTTTTGGTAGCCGCCTCTCTGTGCCTCATGTAGTCCCTCCACTTTGCCCGTATCTGTCTGGCTGCTGATGCGGGAAAGGCTCGACCTGATCTGGGAAGCTGCCTGGTAAAGATCAGTCTAATGGCCTGATGGGTCTGTACCAGGGTTTCATTGTGTTCGTGCAGGGCATCGTCATCTACTCAGTTCTTCAGCTTGTTCCTGTTGTTTCTCCTCGTACCTGGGAGAGGTCAGTGCTGAGTGGATCGTTCACTCACAGATGGATCCTGTCATTCAGTTAAATAATTAAAATAGTTTGAACAGTTTGTTGTAGAAGAGTTTTACTGTCCTGCACACTCACCTGATCTCAACCCTCCAGCTACCTGAAGTTTCTGGGTGAACTGGAATCTGATCCAGATGTTTATCTCACTGATGCTGATGTGTCTGAATAAGAGTGAATTTCTGCAGACAGGATCCAAACTGTCAAAGAAAAACCTTTTCATGAGAGCAAGAACTGTTACAGCAGCATGTTAATGTCCAGTAGTCACATGTCTGTGTGTCTGTTGGTCATGTGTTGTGTTATAAAGTTATAAGGCAACAAACTGTGACTGGTCTGTGTGATGTGAGGTCACTTTATTTACAGTTTACAAACCAAGAAATTCATTTTTTTCAGTTCAGTGTTTTCTTCTTTTAGCTTGGGTTTTAAATTTGTTCATCTTACCCAGTTCTAGTGACCGCATGTTTATTTCCTGTAGTTTAATTGTTACTCTGCAGGGACTCTGAGAGGTTGTAGCTCAGTCTCAAAACCTGTGGTAAACAAGGATTTGATCAAAGAAATGCAGCCGTGAACCTGGCAGGTTTTTCCTCTGAAAGTTCGTGGGCACACGGCTGCTGAAGATCATAACCAGAGCCTTCTGTCATGTTAAGATCAGCAGCTCTATCCAAAACCTGTCTTTGTATTTTTCCTCGTGGAGATGAGGAGGGCATATGAAGTTTATTGCAGGCAGAAATATGACATATTTCCCTCAGTGTTCCTCATGTACTTGTTGTGGTTGAGTCATTCTGCAGTTTAATTTGAATGCTGAGTTTGTGGAGCACTCGAGGGATAACTTCAGAAAATGGTGAAATAAAAAATTAGTTTTGGTCCATTAAATTTGTTTTCCAGTTTACCATGGTAATAAAATATGAATTAAAGTAGGCGAACTTGGCAATAATGCGACGACATGGTAAAAATTCAAATCTCAAACACCATCAGAAAATATTGACTCTTCATTTATTTTAATATAATTTTGTATCTCATGCTCACTGATCATCAGCCTCCTCTGTCAGAGGATTAGTAACCATCTGTCACAGTCTTAAAATTTAATTAAAGCAAATGTAATACATGAGAAATTAGGTTTATTATTTATTATTATAAATAATAAGATTATAAAGAGCAGACGTGTAGTTGAACTGAAAACAACCCTTAGGCACTGCGCCTGAGTTTTATAATGGTCAGAAAATCCTGCGGTTAATTGTGATGTCATGCCGTCCAAAATGTTGTTGACATTCTTATGTAAACACAACGGGCAGTAACGTATATATGGATTTGATCATGTTTGCTGACCTGAAAAGTTGATCATCGTAACAGGTTGAAGAGTCTGAGACATGACGTTCCTGGTGTCAGACCTCTCAGAAACATCTCAGATGATTTCTGTGACCGATGTAGAGTAACATCTGAGTAAAGGTCAGAGGATCCTGTTTAGAGACACACACACTGTCCCGCATTAATAAAACCTGTGTGTGTTAACTCTTTGTGTCCCAGCAGGCTCTGCAGAGCTGAATGAGGTGCAGCTTCCTGTCAGTGCTGTTTTCTAAGTGCTGCTGCAGCCACGATGGGCCAGCAGCTCTCAGGCCAGGCGGTGATGACCCGTCTGCCTGAGAAGCTGGTCAAACACGTCGGACTGGTGCGTGACAGCGGCTACCTGACCTACGAGGAGTTTCTGGCGAGAGTGGCTGAACTCAATGACGTGTAAGTCACACTTTGTTCTGGACAAACAGGAAGTAGTATTGGCTGTGATGTAGCAGAGGGATGCAGGAACACAGAGGTGGAGGCAAACAGCTGTGAGGAAAGTTGACTGAAGTTATCTCCACCTGAATGCTTCGGATGTTTAATTGATTTTACTTTGACTTCTCTGACTGAGAGCTAAACTCACTGCACAGCACGCTGCAGTGTTTTGAAAGATTTGGATTTGGCCCATCTTTATTCCCCGGACACCGGCCGGCTTCTGCCAATTTAATTTGAGCTCAGCAGCTCTCAGAGACAGAAACTGAGAGGCAGGATCACACGTTTAAATCATGTTGTTCTCACTCAGAATGAAGAAGTCATTTGGATAAACTGAATAATATTTATGCAGCATAATGTAAGTGGTTACGCAGCAGTATATCACTGAGTGTAGGAACATGCAGTGTGGACCTGAACAGATCTGTGTTTGGATGGATCTGTGTTGACTGTAGAAAGTTGAGTTCACAGACGAGTGTAGTGAGTAATGGAACAGTGTGCACACAGTTAACCCTGCACAAACAGCAACTGTGGACAGAAACACACATTGAATTTAGGAGAAAACCTCTCAGCTGATGTAGCTGTGTTTGAGTTGGACATTACTTTGTGTTCAAAACAGCAGTAAAAACGATGCAGAGCGGTTTACTGAGTTGAATGTGTCCTCTCTTTCTGGATCTCTGTCAGGACGGCCAAACTGGCGACCGGGCAGCAGAAGCACCTGCTGTTTGAGGTGCAGCCAGGATCTGATGCCACGGCCTTGTGGAAGGTGGCTGTCAGGGTCCTCTGTACCAAGGTGAGCCTACAGAGCGCTCCTCATTCACATCACACGCCGACAACAGCGTCTGCCCACACCTTTGATTCTGTGTCAGAGAGATGAGCAGACACAGGTGGAGAAACTGAAGCCGTACACTGAGATCATGTTCTAGATGAACTGAGGTCAGGGATGTTTCTGAGTTTATGTGTGTCTCTAGTCAGATTATTGAACATGTTAAAATAATACAAACACAAAATAAAACAGGATCCTCAGCAACATTTAAATAATATAAATAGTATTGTTCATGTTCAGACGGGGTTAGAAGATCGAATAAACTTTCCTGGTCCCACTCCCTCATATTTTTATATACTAATCATAAACTGCAAGTGATTTCCAGAAAGTTACAATATGTACCTGTAATATTTCACAATAAATTAAAATTTTAGCACCTTAAAGGCTACAACTGTGATATTTGACTGTATTCATGCAGGTAAATACAATAACTCTACAGAAGAGCTCTGCTAAATCACAGTAATATATTGAGTTTAACTGTAAGATTACAGTTAAATACTGTAATTCTTTGGGAGCACAAAACAGAATTACAAAGTTCTTCACGTCAACAATTAAAACAGACCAGCCATGAAAACACCACCTTTTAAAAGAACTGATAAATAAAGATAAAAACTAAGGAAATATAAGGCATTTTAAATGAACTGAAAACTCTGGAAAAACTCACTAATAACAAGATGTTTCAAGAACAGACTTAAAAGACGGCTTCTGCTGTCCGAGGACCTCAAAGAACGTCCTGGTGTGTACATCACTTAGAGGTCTGAGATACAGCTGGGAGAGAGACCATGAAGTGCCTTAAAGTGATCAGTAAAATCTTTAAATCACAGTAATAGACAGACTGACAGAGCTGCTGTGAGATCACAGTAATTTACTGTAAAAATGTCACAGTAACTTACAGTGACAGCAATGCAACTAGTAGTCAGTAATTTACTGTAAATGTACAGTCACGTATTTAACAGTGTAGAAAATAAAAGTTCAGTTTACAGCCATCAGTGTTTGTGATATTTATCTAAAAAAATCAACTCTTTCAGACGGAACAAGACCAAAATAAACAGAACAGACGAATCAAAACCATCAAACAGTCACAAACCAGAAAGAACCAGATAGAAACTCGCTGATCAGACTCGTAACCATTCAGCGTTTTGTTCCTGAGGAATTCATCAGTGATTCCACAGATCAACAGCCTGAGTTAAAACACTGTGAAGTTTAGCATTTTGTTCTTATTGGTGTTTTTGAATATACAGTTTTCTCTCAGCTGAATCAGCCCCTGGATACTGTGAGGCAACTGTTGATCAGCTGCTCTGATCATAGTTTGGATAGTTTAATAATTAATCAAATCTTTATAACGGTTACAGCAGTGTAGAGGTCGACCTGTAACATGCAGACGTCTGCCTTTTTACAATCAAACAGGAAATACAAACTGGGTTTGAATCAAAAATGCTCTTTTTTAAATACAGACTTTGATATTGATTTAGTTGATCTCACCCAGATCAACTGACACATTTTTCTTGTAGGCTGAATTTTATATTTCAGGGATCATCTCTTGTCTCTTGGTTATTATCTGAGACGCTGCAGCACATTCTCAAAACCTATTTTAAATGAGGAATCTATAACAGAGATGATGTGTTCGGGGGAATGCAGCAATAAACCTGTGAAAATGTGAGTGCACATGGCTGCTGAAGAATAAAACCAGAGCCTTCAGGGTCTCATGTTTCCAAAGATCTAATACTTTCTCTCCGTACATGGAGCTTCTGGGTCAGGATTTCTCCTCCTGGAGAAGAGGAGGGAGTATGAAGTTATTGCAGGAAGAAATATTACATATTTCCCTCAGTATTCTGCAGGTACTTATCATGGTTGAGTCATTGTGCAATTTGATTTTTGTGAGAACACACTGGGAGTTTGTGCAGCACTGACAGGCCAGCTGCATTGAAATATAACCTGTAAACTGTATCACACAAACAACTAAATCTCAGCTAATTAACTGATGATCTGAATCATGTTTTACTTTCTCAGGACGATCACGTGTTTCAGACGCTCTTATCGAAACAATTTTTATACATTGAAATCTTAAAATTTAAGATTCAGCAGCTTGAATGAACTCACAACCAGTATCACTGGTTAAACCCAGCGGCATCACAGCGGTGACGGACTGTGACTGCATATGTTCATACACACCAGTGTGTCATGTGTGACTCATGTGATTCTGTCTCCCTGCTCTCAGATCAATAAGGAGAACGGTATGGTGGAGGCATCACGCATCATGAACCTGTACCAGTTCATCCAGCTGTACCGTGACATCACCAGCCAGGCTGCGGAGGTGCTGTCAGCAGAGGGCGCCACCGAGGGCCCGTCTGCTCAGCTCCCCTCCACAGACTCCTGCCAGGCCAGCATGTGGATGGGCAGGTGGGTGCACATGAACAGGTCTCTGTATGAATCTGTTTCACATTAAACAAGAGTCTTCAACAGAAATTAACACTTTTATTGACATTCAGAAGGCTGAGTGCTTTATGTGTTAGATTTATTTGGTACTAAATGTTCTTTACACCTCTCCTGCTGTTTGTGTTCACACTGTTAATGCAGGTCTCTGTAGGAGCATCCTGTTTAACCATCACATGATGACCTCAGACAGACTGATCAGTATTTTTATTGGATAACATGGTTTTTAAGCATAGTAGTTAAACTCTGAAAGGAGGCAGGAAGCAGATGGACTCCTTCCTGCTCGCCGTAGGGTGACTGTTATAAGAGCAGTGCACATCAGTATGGCTAATGTTAGTGTTTGAGGAAACATTGGAGAGATTCAGCCTGTCACACACACACACTGTGTCTCATATCACATCCCTCTGTTAGTACACTTCAGTGTAGTGCACTATGTACTTATTGATTAGGGCGCTAATTTTAGCGAGGAGTGTTTTCTCAAATCGCACACTGCTGTTTTGCACCTATCAGAAGTGACAACAGCTTTTTTCCTTTTAAAACAGTGAATCACAAACACACAGTGCAGCATTATCACCAACATGTGAGCCCTATCTCCGCCCAAACATAAACCAAACTTACGCCACAACGTCAGTGCTGATTGAAATGTGCCAAGTTCGCTAGCTAGCAAATGCTAACGTTGGCACTCGCATCATTGTTGGTTCCAAATCATCACAGAGCCAACAAGCATCTCTGACGGCTTCTGTTCGACAACAGTTTTGGTACTTAGTGCAGAAACATGTAGAACTATCAGGCTTCTCCAGCTGCCATGTCAAAAGTTAAGAGGTTTGTTGTGTCAGATGGCGATCGTTGAGGGTGAGAAGTGTCCGTCATTCCACACTCAACTTTTGGACCGCTTTGAGTGCGTCAGTAGCTCACTGCATTTTGCTAAGAATGCTAAGTGTTGTTAGCATCTTTCATTAATATTGTTTGTTAGCTTGTAGGCTAACTGGCAGTGGATGACACAGTGTTAGTGTTTGTGAAACACACAGTATCTGCTGTGATGGACAGACAGTGTGAGGGAAGCTCCAGGGTTGGTTTACATCCATAAACTGCACATCATACCGTGTTAACTGTCAGAACTTTGACTATGTTAATGCTAACTGTTCTTTGTACTGACAGTCCGCTCTGTGCTGCAGGTGTCAGGGGATCATTAGTCAGCGTTGTGTTTTCAGCTTCAGCTTCCTGGAGGCCAAAAAGTCACTGAATGTTGGTTTGTGTAAAATGTGAAGTTTTTCTGACTCACAGCGCGGCAGATGTCTGTGCTGCTGGACAACAGGAAAAGGTTGTTAAATGTCCCACATGCTGCTGAAATGATGGATTTTATAAATTGTCTTGCAGCAGAGTGACAGTTTATCCCTCTGGATAGATTCCCATCTATAGGAGGAGCTGAGGAGGCTGACGGCATCTTTTTTTACATTCTCATGCATTTTATAACACTGAGGGAGATTTTTCTTTGATTGAAAGCCATCGAGACTCATCCAGCATCAGGCCTGTCACACCAAAATAACATTGCGGGGGCAGCGACACCTTCCTCCTTAGAGGACAGTTTGAACTTGATGTCTTTCTGTTGGTGTCTGTGCAGAGTGAAGCAGCTGACCGATGAAGAGGAGTGCTGCATCTGCATGGACGGGAAGGCCGACCTCATTCTGCCCTGTGCTCACAGCTTCTGTCAGAAGTGCATTGATAAATGGTGAGGTGATGGATTAAACCTCGAACCAGTTAAAAATAATTCTTCTTGTGCTTTGTAAATCATTCAAAGTTTTCACGGAGACGTTTCTTTTCGTATATGAACACACACACTGACAGTAATGATTCACTCTCTGGTGTTCCTGCAGGAGCGGGCAGAGCCGGAACTGTCCGATATGTCGCCTGCAAGTGACCGCTGCCAACGAGTCGTGGGTAATGTCTGATTTCCCCACAGAGGACGACATAGCTGGCTACATCCTCAACTTGGCTGATGAGGCGGGCCACCCACACAGGCCTTAACACAGACGGCACGCTGAGCATATTAGACGAGGAGAGAAATCGACCCACACCAAGTAGACTCTACACACTGCAACACAAAATGTCACTTTCACTGAGGAGGAGATTTGTCCTAAAAAGCTAATGATGCAGAAGAAACCAGCAAAGTTTCCTGCTCGTTGTGTTCTTAGCCACAGGTTCAGAAAATGAAACCTTGTCTCTTTTAAGTCCCAAAAAAAACTCCCAGGATGCTCTGTGTAACCCCAGTAACTGTAGATGTGAAGCTTCATGGGATCTGTGTGTCTGAAGAGAAAATTCAGCACCTGCAATATAATAAAATAAATAATAAAATATTAATTTAACACACAGAGTAACAGAAAGTACACTGAAGGGTTTTGCAGTAATATTAGGGGTTAATTTAACTTGAAGTCAGACACGTGTGTGTGTGTTGGGACTAATCAGGCACTTTATGACAGGGATCCAGATCAGAGTTCTGCACAGGTCTGATTTTTAAGACCTGCTCCTGAACTGGCACCACGACGTGCAATACTGCATCTGCCACCTGTTGATATGACCCATAAGGTCCTCAACACAACCTGACCCGTCAACACGAGAGCTGCGGCCCGACCCAAAAAACACAAATCTTATAATAACCATGTACTGTTTGGTCAGGCAGCACATTTAAGACATCGTTCTGGGATCCTCGACTCAGATAATATTCTTTATATGAAGGTAATCAAATAAATACAGTTTAAAGAATATTTTTTCTTATTCTGATAATATTGAGCAGCATATCTGCACAGTTATTAACACACCTGATTGAACTGAGTCTCATTTTCCAGGTGGTGCAGCAGACGAGTCGACACACAGAGTCAGCAGTCAGACGAATAAAACATTAAACATTACATGACATTATTTAATTTTAATATATTTATCGTCCAACACCTGCAATCCAACAGCTATGTTTGTTTTTTTATCCGCAACTGAACCTGGAAATAAAACAACGCTAAAATACCACCTGCACATCACCTGTCTTTGCGGGTCACTTCCTGGCAGGTCCCGACCTGACGCAGGACTCTGATCCTGATCCTGTCATGTTGATATAAATGGGACATAAGCTGAGACAGAGGAGCTGAACTAAGGTCAGCCCTCGTTTTCAGAGAGGGTTTAATAAGTTTGACTCATATATTCAAAGTTTTAAAGAATTTAAATGAAGAGTTTGACAGTTTGATGAAATTACCCTGATTCACTTTCTTGTTTGTACAGTAAATATTAAGCTGCAGTTAGCTTAGCTTAGCATGAAGGCTGGAGATGGGGGGGAGCTGACTTGGCGTCGTCCAATCATGACAAAACTCACACATTATATGTTTGTTCGTGTACTTTGTCTTTGGAGTGGCTATAGAGGCAGATGTAAAGTGTAAATTAGTGATCCTGTCTTGCTTTGACAGAGCTGGACTAAGAGTTTCCTCCTGTTTGCAGTCTTTGTGCTAAGCTAAGCTAAGCTAACTGACTGACTGACTGACTGCTGGACTCATATTTACCAGACAGAAGCGAGAGTGGAGTCGATCTTCTCGTCTACGCCTGGAAACAAATACATTTTCCCAAAATGTTGAACTTAAAGTGCAAATCTAAGACACAGCGTTGTGTAAAACTGAACTTGTTCCCACCTGTAAAGCTGTTCTGTCGTCTGTGCAATGTAACCCTGCATGTTTATATCCCACACGACACGCCGTCTGATCCGTGTCATGTGACCCTGTGATGAGCTGACGTTCTGATCCAGGTCAGACGCGACACAGTGACTGGTGATGGTCTGTGAGTGAACAGAACCAAATAGTTTTATATGATTTTAAATGACTCGGCTTGCTGTTGTGTCTCTATTGTTGGAAATAACCACTATTAGTCGTCTCTGCTTTTCTCATCTTGTTTTACTTTGTACATATATATTTTTTAATTTACCATAATTTTGTTATGGTTATTTTAATCTGATTGCTGTATAAGTGTAGTTAGTGTAGTTTAGACTCCCAGAACGACCAGTCGCGTCTTTGCTCTGCTCTGTCGTCATGCCGACAGTTAAACACAGCTGACTGAGTTAGGCAGCTTTTCAGTTACAAATCTACTTTTGTATAATTAAAGTAATGTAGAATTTAAAACCACACATAGTTTTATTTTAAGTAAGTATTTCTTGGTGAGTTTCCAGGTCACATAAATCACAGGCAGGACTTTGAGAGAAACGATGGTTGTGATTAATGAGGTCTGGATTCACACTGAAGTATTTAAAAAAAATGTGAAAATATTCACCTTAATTTTCATTAGAGTGATAAATCTCTATTTACTGAAATCTAATGCATTAATTAAAGATGTAAAGATATGGAACGATAACTTAGTGTTTTGTTGTGACATTCAGCGAGTTCATCAGTTTTGCATCAGATCACATTTAGATAATTTTACATTTTCTTCCAAATATGAGACGATATGAAACACAATGATTTACATGATATATGATTATTCATTTTACAGAGCAGTCATAGACATTTGATTTCTGTTTATTTAACAGACCATAAACATGAATTTTAATTTGATGAAAAATGTCATTTCTGGCTGTGATGCTGACAAATTGCACTTTGAAACCTTACCGTAGCTTTTTTGGTGTTCGAGCATTTAAGCTACAGATGATTTCATCTCTGTGGTGAAAATTATTATCATAAACTGTAAAACTTTAACAGCAGCACTGCAAAGAAATGAGCAGCATAAGAGACCTTTCTTTCTTCTTCATTACTACCTGGTCCAGTTAAAAATGTATGAAACAAAGTTGTAATATTAAAGAATAAGAATATGTTCAATAGATTACTGTAAAGCTTCTGATTCACAAAGTCGCTGTGTAAATTTGCTGAATGGAAGGAGGTGTATTAAAGCTGAATGGATTCGTACTGTATTCTCCTTAATAAAGAGATACTCACTTTTTGCACTTTATCATTTTGTGTTATGTCGGATTAAAAGATGAATGGATCTTTAATCTCTTCAGTTAATTTGGGAACGTTCTTAGTGATCTGTTATCGCTTTACTGATCATTAAATGCTTTTAATCCATCTCCATTGAAAACACACAAAGGATCATGTGAGCTACCGTGTTACTGCATTTTACACTATGTCAGGGAACAATCAAAAATCAGGATGTGCCCATGTGTCCAGTGTAGTAATTCTAATAATTTATTGTAATAATATAATATTAGAAAAGGTACTGAAACCCAAATTAAAGAAAGAGGTATGTCCTGTTTGTGCAGTGCAGTTATACTGTTTGGTAGGTATTTATAGAGCTGCAGGGATGACGGGTTTTTTTGTACCCTGGCTCCCTCGTCAAAAGATTTTGGGATTATTCGATTGGATTTTGGATTATTACAGAAAATAAACTCTGTGGCAAACAACAATCTTTACATGTTGACACCACTTTTTGAAGCCTAAATGCATTCACCAGAGGTAAAAAGCAAAAGTTAGGCTGTGAACGAACGACACAACGGTCACATGACTAAACATCACCACAGCAGTATTCTGTCGTCTCAATAAGCCACTTGTTAGCATTCACCTTTAATGAGACACGAGGAAGCTTCACAATGTACGAGTTGTGTATTTACTGATATATTTTATGTCACAGAACAAAACTTGAAAGTCTCCTCAGCTTGTGTGAAGCACAGACCTATTTCAGACATCGAACCAAAAGCACATTCAAAAACCAACTGAGTAGGAGATGAATGAACTGAAGTGCTTAAACAATGGAAAAACAATACATACAAAATAATATTCTTATTAAAGAATCACTAAAATCCAGTAAAATGATTTTTTATATTAATTGCATTTTATTTACTTATTTATTTTTTAAATAAATAATTACAATAGTATAATTTCTACCGTTGTGTACAGGGTTGGAAATTGACTTTTTTTTTTTCACCTGTCACTGTAGCTGCTGGATTCCAAAACCTACCATCCACTCGGTAAAATATAATTTTAAAAATTTATTTATTTATTTTTTTGGCCACTGAGTGAAGCTATTCCAGCTGCTACTTGCACATTTTACCAGTATTTTGCTGGTGCTGATCTCTGGCTCTGAATGTGGGAAATTCAGCATAAATATATCCTGCAAGAAAACAAAACAAACAATTAAAAAAACTAAATGTTCTTCTGAATAAAATGCTAAAATGAACTGGAATAAATAGTTACGTTAGAATTAGTCTGAACTTATTGATGGTGCCTCAGTGAACCGTCACTAACCGGAAGGCCTGGAGTTGAGCTCAGCTGACCGACCTCCTGCCGCCAACACCGGGGTGTAACTGAGTCATAGAGCCAGCTGGAGATTTTAGTTTTAAACCCACTTAGGTGCATTTAAAAAAACATTAAACAGTTAAATGTTAGACTGTTGTCAAAACATTTATGGCCAACAGTAGCAGCTGACCGCGGGGAACATGGCGGCGGAGGGAGGGAGAAGCTCTCCGCCATCTTTGATTCACGTGTCCGACTAAAACGAAAACACCGGCCGCTCAGGACTTTACACGGAACTGTGACTAGAGACCGTCTAACAGCTCTGGATGTACCGCAGAGCACTTCACATCATCTCCGGTGAGTTTGTATGTTTTATTTCATCCTGTGTGGCAGCATGAGGCCGAGCTGTCAAGGCCTGATCAGAGCTAAAGCTAAGCTAACTGCTAACAGACGCTGGTCAGGTAAAGGTAAAACACCTGAGGACGAGGAGTGATGACATCATGACGGCGGGGCGGATGTTTTCTTTGCTAATTGACCTGTAGCTTGTTCACAATGAGGAATATATCGAACAGCATCGCACAGGTTTCCTATGATAACTTAGCATTAAGTTCCCACCATTTACATTACATTAGCATTACCATGTTGGCTTTGGATCAGCCCACATTAAACTCCAGTAACTTTAGACCATAATGAAACTGAAGCTAACGTTACAGCCAGTGACTATCAGAGCTGGTTATATGGACTGAAGGAATTAATGTTATTTATAATATGTTAGTTGTTTTAGAAGAATTACATTTCAATGGAATAGATGCTATAATGATAGAAGTCATAGATTACTATTTACCCTGTTAAAAATGTAGTTATGTAACTTTTAATTACCTCATCAGAGTAATGTAACTAATTACACCTGAACGGTAACCCTTCCCAACACTTTTTATCTAACAAATGTTTTAATCTGGGCAACAACGCTGACAAATGTCTGTACACCATGCTGAGAAGATGGAAAACAACAAAATGAAAGTTATACTTTTTACTAAAAAGAATATACTCAGATGTAACTCCTTTGTAATCCCCAACATTTTGATTAGTAACTAAATACATATGTATTCTTTTTCCAGTAACATTATCACAACATTGATTACATTTATTTAGTAATCTAGTTACAAGTAGCCAAACTAGTGACTCCGTAACATCGACTATGAGCTAATAGCAAAGTCTTCCCTTTACATACACCAACTTATTATTTACCTCCTGTTACAACCTGTGTAATTATTATTTTATTATTAAATATGATTTTGGACTCACGAGAGGGTCCATAGCAAAAAAGAAAAAGGACACACACAACATTTAATATAAACACCAGCTCAATTCATCATTTGATTTTTTAAAAAACAAAGCCATTCACATGTTGGTTATCTGTTTTCTGAGCCTGAATGAGTTAAAGCCTCTGTTAAGAAAGATTCCTACGATACACCATGTTGAATTAAGATCGCAAAGAAGAATTAATATCCATTTTGTCCTTCTAGAAAGGTGGCCATAAAGTGTATTTATTATGTGATGCATTCATGTACAAAAAAGTCTGACAGCAGATAACTCACTAACATTAAAGCAGGTGTCTCCAGTGATGAGGGCATGTTTTTAGGTTTTGAGAAGTTCTGCTCACTTTCAACAAATTTTAAATGAAAAATACTCAAGTTGAAAAAGACAACTTTGCAAAATCATCATCGACTGTTCTGCAGCCTTTATTTACATATGAAAAATGACAAACATAAAAAATAATTATAATCAGTTAGTCTTTTCACAGTTGGTAGTACAAGGTATTTGTCTCTCACAGCACTTGTTATAGTGCTCATCAACACTTCCGTCTGTCTTTTAATATAGCGTCTAATTTACTTCTGACAAAATCATGCAGTCGAATCAGTTCAATTCAAAAAGGATTATTTCCTCTTTTTTTCTACGTTTCATCTCAGACCTATAGTTCTGATAAAGGCCTGTGTAACATGCATAAATATACGTGACAGAAAACGTCCACCAAGCAGTGACAACTTTGCAAATCTAAGAACCCCTTTTCAGTAGAAAACAAAACAAAAAATAAACAAACTAACAAAAAACATCTATGTGTCCATTCTAAATATAGTTTTGTGGCTCATGCTCTTCTATATATCCAAATGTGCAAGTGCACTTTTCTTCCGTCAGAGGAAAATAAACCTCTTTGACATTAACAGTGATCACCAGAGTTCATAGAAACAGCATCAGATAAGGTCTAAAAATCAAGTAGGTCAACATAAAAAAACTCAGAAATCCTTTTTTTAAAAAAAACTATCACAATGTTTTATAAGAACACGTTAAAAAAAACAACAGTATGTGCCATGTAACCTGTTTATCCCTGAGGACGTATTCAGGCACAGTCTGTGCTGCTGTGGCAAATCACTCAGGTGGGTTAATGCCAACATCCGTCTTCATGGCGTCCACCAGGAAACTGAGCTCATTGCACAGCGTCTCGTAGCGGTAGGCCATGCGGATCTGTGCCACGTTTGTTCGCCGGATTTCGTTGCCCTCCGGTCCGTCCTGTAGGTAGTTGGAGCCAATGAAGTGTTTCTTCTCCTGAAGGGTGAAAGATGGAGAGCGGATATTTTATACATGTGGAAATCTCGTCAGTATTTGGCAGATTGTTTTCTTGTCCAGAGGAGCAGAGTGACCTCAGCATGGTGTTCTGATCATGTGGTTGGATCGTTGACCTTTCTCTGTGTGGACATGCTGGTCCGTTTACAGCCTGACTGTATGAGTTTAATCTGTTTGAGGAGTCAGTAGCAATATGAGCTGCAGGAAAAGGTTTCGTTGGACCGTTCCATAAACGGTTGGATTTATGACAGTGATGTGACAAGACTTTTATGGACCGTGAGATACCTGAGGCTGCGATTGTACAAAAGAGGAAGTGCTTATCATTAAAATACAGGTGGGGCTAATAATATGTACGCAGTATAGTTTGAAAAATTCAAATGGGTTGTTACCCGCTTTAATATATCTGCAGTGGCAAGAGAGGAAACTGTCGTGTGCCAAAAGATATTTGGGGCCATTTATAAACAGTGTCATCAGTAAACAGTTCGTCCAGCAGAGAGCACTGACAGGTTTATTATCAGCTGTCAAATGTCTGTCAGCCTGTTGGTATCAGCTTTAACTCACTCACACAGTTGAGGAGAGCAGAGAAGGGTCTGTCTGCAGACCTCCAGCCACAGACCCCACCTCCAGTGTTTGGACCCATCTCCATAAACTCCATGTTGTGCCCACCCGTGCATGGCGATGGAGAGTTGAGATTTATGGTGTGAAAATGCCCTAAATCTGAAATAAATAACCAAGAAGCCCATACATATTTACCGCATAAATGCAGAGTGGATTTCAGGCTTCAAAATATTTTTTGTTTGAAATAAATTGGTCCAGCAGACACCAAGATATGTTAGTAAAAACCTGAGCAAGCAAACAGGCAGCACCACACGGAGGTGGGACACAGTGAGGCTTGTAAAGTTTACATACCTCTGAAATGACTATGGTCTTCTCTTTAAGGCATAAAATTCGGTGGTCCTGCACCCACCCAATGTTTGCTTGCCCATGAGCCCTTAAAGATTTGGCATTCCTAAATTCATCGCCGGTATAATAACTTATACCGTTGACGAGATAGAGGACAAGCTCAGCTTCATAGCTTAACCAGTAATAATTTCAGCCAGTCATGTTGCAGTATTGATGGGAGCACTTGGTGGTACTCTGAAACTAAGTTGGTGTTTTGAGAGCATCATTTTAAACCTTTCGTTGGGGCTAAGTCTTCACCTTTTGGTTCATCACAGTCCTAAAACAGCGTCATGTGACACAGTGAGATAAAAGCAGAAGGTGGGACTGTACCTGATGAGAGAGTCCGCTCTGTAACACACTGTTTCTGGCGATCTCACACAGATCACAGGTGCTCAGCTTCCACAGCTGGGCTGCGATGGCATACTCCTCCATCAAGGCCTCCTGAAGGGTTAAAGGAACATTTGATTTAGGGTTAATGTACATTTTATGATCTGGTGTAAAATATGTTTCACTTTGAAAGCAGACATCTTTGACTGACTTATGAGAGTCATGTGTTTCTGTGTGCCCTGCTGTTGGAGCTGAAACATTAGTCCATCCGTTTATTCACTCTTTGACATTTCATAGACGAGAATAAAACAATAAACTGAAAGAATAATCAGCAGATTAATGGATTAACTGATGAAGAGTCAACGTTAGCTGCAGCCCTGCCTACTGTGTGCTGGATCATGTTTCAGTAAGTGAGGGCCTGTCCTGCACCACATGTTGTGAATAATACTGATGACATGTTTAGTTGCCCAAACATCTGTGGACTCTTACGTATCTGCTGTAGTCAGTGATTATAGTGATTGAGATATTAAAGGAGAATAAATGGTGATATGATGGATTCTGGTTCTGGTGGTTCTGACCTTGGTGTAGTGGAACTGCATGGGGTCGTCAGTGGACAGAGACACTCGCAGGCCTTTCTGGAGGAACTCTCTGAGCGGGTTCTTGGAGTACTGCAGGAACAGGCTGTTGTTGCTCAGGGGGGACATGGCGATGGGGACCTGGGCCAGGTAGTACAGGTACTGCAACACAGGACTCTGGGGACGAGGAGGAGGAGGAGGAGGAGAAGGAGGAAGGGGGGGTGCAGACACCAAAGTAATGTGAGTAATGCTGATGGAGTTACTGCAGAAAATGTACTATTTGAGGACAAAGGAATCATATGCAGATTTCCCACAGATATAAAAGTCTTAGAGGGTTCAGCTCAGTGATTTAATAACATCATGATTCAGCCTTTATTCAGTTCGGGATGTTCAGCTGGACAAAACATGATGTTCAGTTGTTCTTCCTACAAAAACAAACGGGTTCGACCCAATTGAGTGTCTGTTTCTGCGTACTAGGAAGGAAAGGAGTTTTATCCAGCTCTGTGTTGTTGCTCTGTGTGCTGCCAGCACCTGGTGCTGCCGGCCTATCACCAGCAAAGCATGTTTCATGTCACCTGATGGACCTCTGCCGACAACAATTATATGTCTACACACCACAAAATAATCAAAAAATAATGACCTGTACTGTAAAACTTCACGTAGACCGCAGACCTTTCTCTGTTCATCTCCCTGTGGGCCGTGTCAGGTATCAGAGTGAGGACTGAGCTCGCACTATTGGATCAAGTTTACGTTAGATCAAATATAAGATTTGTAATTGATAAGCTATTCAACAGCCTAATTTTTTATAAAGGTTACACCTTACGTAATATTTGTATTCAGTGTGGCAGCCCAGGACCACTTGAGAACTCGCCAGGCAAACAGCTGTAGTGCTGCTCAAATATTAACTTTCACAATACAATATCTTTTTTTTTTTCAGTTCAAATGTAGACATTTAGTAATTTGCTTTTAGCATTCAGAAGTCGTGCAGGACTTCACCTTCTTGAGGTTGAGTCCATGAGAGATGTTGTCAGCTGTGAGGAAGGCAGTGACCAGGTGTGTGATGGAGCCAGCCTCGCCACAGTGGGGACGAAACTGGAAGGTGTTCAGACCTCTCTCCCTGAGGAGAGACAAATAATGATGTCATTAACTACCAGCAGTAAATATGGAGCATTTCCTGAGCTCCACTGAGTCCTGTCCTTCATGTGCACCTGGGATTGTTTTGTGTGCAGCAACTTCTGTTGTTGTTATTTATGGGCGGGGGGCAGTGACACCCTGACGCTGACCTTGCCTTCATGGCTTCATATTTTTACTGATGAACCTCTTTTTTCACTGATTCAAAACTTTAAAGCAATGCATAGCAGTTATTTTAAATTTCTGACATGCAGCTCACCCCAGAAAGTTTCCCACAGTTATCATTAAACATGTTTTTCAGGCGTGTGATGGACGTGCAGCCTGTCCAGGTCCCCCACCACCCACTGGTGATGGGATTCTGGCCTCTAAAATCATCTTCAATGTAATATATTTGTGTCAGATGTCCTAAAATCTACATGCAGGACTTACTTGCGAAGGTTGTTGAGCACCATGATGTTGGCGTACATGTAGAACAGGTAGTAGGTGTAGGGAGGGTTGTTGTCTGTGGTCCACGCCTCAGGCTTTGGGCTTTTGTAGGAGAACATGTGGTCGCTGTGTTTGGACTCGTCATCCACGCTGTCAAATCCGGTCACCTGCAGGACAACAAATATCACACAACCATGCATCTTCTTCATCAGTGCAGAAAACATGTAGTTTCACCTCGTCTTCATCTCCTCAGTCATTTCCACAGCAAGTGTCACTGAATATCGCACAGACATGGCCGGCTGCTGTTTGACTTTAAGAAGTTCCTGCATGGTACAGATCCCACCCTCTGATAAAAGTACTCACGTATTTCAGGAACACATGTGTGGCTTTGTGCTTCTGTGGGTTGACTGTAGCCTCAAAGAGGGGGAGGAAAATGTTCTCCAACATCTTGGCGTAGTGTGGTACTAATTTCTTTGACCTAAAAATGTCACTGAAAGACAAAGAGAATCAAATCAACAAACAGATTTCCATAGAAACAACACAAACATTTCATCATCTGTTTACTTGTTAGGGCAGCCTGTTGAGTGATGTCATCACTCCTGACTTATCCCGAGTTTACAAGTTTGAAGCCAAATTTTTGGCTGTTTATCTGTTTAAATTATGACTCAGAAAAATGCAGATATTTAGGTTTTAATTAGAAAATGTTGGTCCCAAACAAACCACCTGAAGTTTATCACTCTTTATTAAAAAGAGTTGAGATGAGTCATTGGTTTATTATCAACACTGTCGTTTAGCATATTAAAATAAACTCAGATCATTTGTGTTATTAAATGAGGCGTGTTTGTTTTATTGAAAGAGACGTGCCTGCTGTCTCACTCAACACTTACTAGATCCTGGGGACTTGGATCATCCATCTCATGTTGGGTGAGTGGACCTTATGCTGGATGAACCAGTTTGCTAAGCTCTCCCACTCGCTGGCAGAGCGGCCGTAAATGGACAGACGGGGCTCAGCATGCTGATACTTGCTCTCCTCCAGCTCTTTGGCAACTTCCTGAAACAGACGCCAAACCACAGGAAGTCGGTGATGTTTCTCGATAAAGCAGAAGTAAACATTTGTAAATTGTCACTGCACAGATAACAAGATAATTCTGTCACATCCGCGTGACACAGCAAGTGGACTTAAACTTCAAAACTTAAACTTCATGTCCTCCAGTAACACACTAAGCGAGACATCTACAGCTACACCCAAACCAAGGATGAGAGATAAAACAAGCGTGTCTGCACAAAATACACAAGGATAAATTACATTTACACAGAGAAACAAATATTTTGAGCAGAGAGAGAAATTCTACTTTACATAAAATGCTAAAAGCTAAATAAAGTGAGAGACCCCACACAGCGGCTGTCAGAGATTGTTCAGTGCAGTCTGTTCACTGTCGATTTTTTAAATATCTTGATAAGTTTTTTTGTGTTCTGGTCCTATGAAAAATAAAACCGTTGAATTAAACTCAATGTACCCAGAGAGGTACTTTTTAGAGCTTTAACTAACTGTTATTTTGCCTGTTCTTTTCTTGACCAATCATTTTATCATTAAAATGTCAGACTAGTGAAACTTGTTGGTGTAATGTCCCAGAGGCCGAGATAATGTCTTCAAATTGTTTATTTTATTTCACCAACAGTCCAAAAATCCGAAGCTGTAGTTTCATGTTCAAATATGAGAAAGATTAGCATCACATATAAAAAACATTTACAACAAATGTTTGTCTTTTTGGCTTAAAAAAGTCTAAAACAATTATTCATTTAGCAGAATAGTTTCCTACATTTCTAATAATTTCCTACATACTAATAATGATTAGAGAAAAGTCAAATCAAACGCTGACTGAAGAAATTACTGCAGGGTATTAAATCATCAGGTTAAATGACAAGTGAGCAAACAGGCCTATATATTTTCTTCATTTATTGATTCAATCTTGAGGCTATTTTAATCAGGGTTAGGGTTAGACCCAGTGACGGCGGGCCTGACCTGGAACATTGCATACGGTGCTGTTGAACCAGCCTTAACCACTGCAGGGAGATTTCAGTTTGACAGCTCTGCCCCCTTTATTGGTCTCATTTGTTTCCTGGAGTTTGTTTACTTCCTGTAATTTCAGTGCAGCTTCACCCAACCTCAACCTGAGCAGGAATCTAGTTCAACCAGATACCTAGAAACATGACCATGCACAGCCCCTCAGGGCATCTCAGGTATTTTATTACACTGTACCTTGATGAGACGTGCAAAGTATTCTCCTTTGATGTCGTTGTCTGTTTTCAAGTAGATCTCTCGCAGCTCGCTGGCGCCCACAGGGTTGTATTTGGAGTTGAACTTGTCAAAGCGGTGAAATGTTTGTCTTCCCTGTGAGAGTCATTCGTGAGAGAGGGTGAATCTTACGTACAGATGATCTCATTCTGCGTCCAACAAAGTGACTGTATTGATTATTTTCATATTAGACATTAGAGGACTTTGCATGGAACATAAAAACGATTGCATAACACCATATGAAATGCATGAAAAGCCATAATTACATCCTTGTGTCAGTGAGCACAGGTTAGTGAATTGTGCTGTGGTTATTTAAAAACTTCATTCTTGGCAGGCACATCAGAGTTATGTAATTACCTGATCTATATGCCTCTAGGACATCATGTTAATACAAGGTAAACCTGATGTGTGACAACATGGCCGACATGTCACTGGAATCTTTTTATTTTTTTAAGACCTCTGACAGTCATGACTTTGTTCTTACAGCGTGCACGTCCAGAGAGTCCACGGTGAGGTCGTAGGGGTCCATGTTGAGTTTGTTGAAGACCTCCTTGAGTGTGAGCTTCTGGCCACCCTTCTCCAGGACCACGCGATCTGCCTCCGTCTGGTAGGTGGTCTTTATAAACTTCAGCAGATGCTTTTGGTTCATGCAAGCAGCAGCGTGTATGTGTGTGTCCACCTGAGGTTGACACAAAGCAGACAGTGAGGACGTGCATGACTTCATTGGATGAGGTACAAGAAGTCCATAAAGTCAAGTTTATTTAGATTGAAGGAACTAAAGTTAGAAATAACTCCTGCTGCAGTGAGACGACCCTTCAGATGAAAAGCTCAGGCTGAAGCAGCGTCCGCCAGATGAACTGTTTTACATCATTGTAATACAGAGTCCCTGTCAGTAGGGCTGCAGTCAGCAGAAAGTGTCCGGGTACATTCAGGTTCCAGTGTAATGACTGTTTGTTCACTGCACAGAAGGAATAAAGCATCTGTATGATGCACTGTTATCACACTGTCTTCTGACCGTTTTCACTGCTGAGTTGATGGACTGTAAAAGCTAGTGACCATCTATGAGTCAGGCTAAAGCTAATTGTGTTAGCACAAAGAAACCAGAGGTCCCCTAAATATGATACGAAGCCGCGAGGCTGGAAAGGTAATGTTAACGTTAATTTAAAGAGGCAACAGATAGCATCTTTTCCTCAATATATCATTATGAAAATAATGTGGGTAGCACAGGGTAGTGGCCACAGTAAAATCAGACTAACAGCATTTACTTAGTGGCTGTGCAATTTTTGTAATAAGCTTCTGCCACTAGGGGCGAAATTGCACAGAAAAAATCTGCTTTACGGCAGGAAACACATCATGTATCGCGAAACTGGTCCCCCACGGTCAGTTTGGTTATTGCGACAGTGCGATGCAACACCACTGACGCTAGGTGGCGCCAAGCTGAAAAAAACAAATCCTATCTGTTGCCTCTTCTTTTTTAAATTAATTATTTATTTCCTGTGTAGATGCTCTCCTCTACAAAATCACACCAATAACTCTAGAATGATCCAGTGCTTCCAAATTAAGATATTCAAGTCATCTGGTGAAAATTCCTGTGTTGTTTAATATATGTCTCAGAAAACAAACACACTGCACTGTCAGTGTTTTCCAGTGTGGTTTGTATATTGAACCTGATGGAAGAATACAAACCGACCTTTCTGACGTTGTAGAAGTCTCTGTGAGGAACACATTTCAGCTCTTTGAGCTCAGCCATTTCATTCAGCATTTCATGGAGGTAGAATTTAGAGGCCAAGAAGTTGAGCCGTCTGTGACAGTAGGTTTTCCTGTGAGGCAACACAACATAAGATCATGTGAACATGTTGTTTGATAGACTGCTGACTAACCTTCTGCTCCAGGAAGAAAAGACTGTTCACGCTGTTCTGTCATTTGAGCTGTTGTTGTGGGCAGTGGCCACGTTGACGTGTACTCACGTTGGGCCGTCAGCGATCATTGCGAGAACATGGCTCAGGTCGATGGCGAAGGTCTCAATGTCGGGGTAAGGGAGGCTGTGAGGCCGCTGTTGTTTCAGGGCCTCTGCGTCGTCGTAAACATGAATGATGCCGTCCTTCATCTGCAGCTCGTAGTTCAGGTCCTCGGGGATGCCCTCCATGGAGTACGGGTCCTCCCCTTCGTGAGGGAAAGGCCAGATGTCTGCGGATGACAGGAGGAAATAAATCACACAGCAAATAAGGGATAATCACAGTGGAATGAGATGTATATGAAGCATATGACAATTGCTCTGTATTCAGCACCTGAAATGCCTTGGGAGATGTAGTCAGTGTCTTACTAAACGTTTTTACAGTCTTGTATCTTTTGACGTTTTTATGAGTGAAGATTTAAATGATCCGTCAGTCAGATCGGTCAGTTAACACTGTCTGTGGGAACAGTGACTGGGACAGCACGTCCCACGGCACGACTCTACTGGGTATGTAAGAATAAATGCTGGAAAGAAGGAGGAATTTTAACCTGTAAAGCTTTTCTGAAGAGGAAGTTGTCTAAATGGCCCTACCTGGCATGACCTCATCTTCCTCCCGCCACTCCTCATTTCTGGCGTTGCAGAGGAATTGGGCAGTGGTCCTGGGGAAGTGATGGTAGGCCAGCCTGGAGTATTTCTCTCTGATGACGAGCGCCCCGAGGAGGCTTTGGGCTGCCTGCTCATAATCCTCAACTGTGATCTGAAAAAGAAAAGTTTTATATACATATATGTTTTTCCACCAATCTGTCCTTAATTGCCCTTTTTTAGAATTAAACTGTGGTTCACAGATAAATGTGTGCTGTCTCTGGTGTTGCTGTACATCAGTTTAAAGGGCAGTGATACTGGAGGTCCTCAGATCTCGAGTGTTTCAACACCCACAAAATAATAAGCAGTCCCAGCAATATTGAGTTGACATTTATTTCTGTCCTTTTCTGGGGTGTAAAGTCTTTTACTCTGACAGTGAAATCGTTTTTCTGTTGTACAGAGAACAAACCCTTTACATTTGGGTGAAACATGGCCTCTCCTCTCAGGCCACATATTCTTGTGTCTCTGTGCCGGCATGGCTAGAGTCCTAAGTCCTAACTGGATGCAAACAAGCATCTGCGAGTTAACCAGTTTGATTGGACTCAGTTGGACTGTCCTAACTGCCCGCGAGTGACGGGGTGCAGCACGATGGGGTGCACCATTTTGAGCTGAACTTTTGTCGGGCGCCCGTTATCTCTTTTTATTCTGTCACTTGCGTTGGAAGTGCTTCAGTGGACGAGGAACAGCTGATTGATGAGTTTTAATGAGGAATAACCAGCAGGATACCTCCGGACAGGCTGTCACGGGCTGGAGGGAGACCGACAGGAAGATGAATGTTTCTGGTAAGAACTGTGAGGGATGCTCAGCAGAGCTGACTTGTTTTACAAAGTGGAGATGGTGGTATGATGCAGTCTGGGAGCTACAACAATGGTATCTGTAAGTTTCCTGTGATATTGTTATTGTGAATATGGATATAAAGGAAGTTCGTGTTCACTGATCTTTTCAGTGGTCACTCTGAAACCACAGCTGATAGTGTGGTTTGTTAACATGTAATGGACTTAATATTTAACAAATTCAGTGCGGACAGCGAGTGTCTGATGTCACACAATGTGGCGCTATAGTCTGGTGCTTGCATCCAGTCGGGACATGGTGTCACCGAGTCCCTCCTGTAGCCATAGACTTTAGGTCTCGCTCTCTCTTGTCTGTTTGATGTTTTGTGTGCAGACACTTCTGTTAATGATGATGCTCATGTTTGAGCGCAGGGAGAAGCTGCTGTGTGCTGTGTGCAGTCTGCAGTCGTGCATGTATGTGCTGGATTGTTCTTTTTCTTTACCCCGGCACAGTAATCTCCACTGATGGTTACTCTCTGGAAGTCTGGGAAGTCCCCTGGCAGACATGGCTCTGGTGTGGACGGGGCGAGCAACGGGGAAGGCAAGGCCCACTCACTACCGCCAGGTATCTGCAGAGACACCGAATGTGAACGCTTCAACATAAAACTCTTCTTCCTGGAGACACACAAGAGAAGACGTTAGTCTCCTGACAAACTAAAGGTGTCCCTCAGGACCACTGCAGAACACTGGGAGTATGTTCTGTTGTTTCCTGCTCAGAGATGTAAGATGTGAAGACAGAAGGAGACACATGTTCAATCAAACATTTCCTACTTCTTAGCAGACTCCATAGACTGCTCCTCAGCCAGCTCCTTCTGCAGCTCCCGCTCTCTGTCCTCATGCAGGCCGATGGGACAGTCCTCGGGCACGGTGAACAGTGCCAGAGTATCCTTATTGTCTTCCTCTTTCAGGGCAGAGGCGAACACTTTCTCTGCTAGCAGTCGCACCTTCTCATCCACCTCGCTCATAGAAATCCTCGGGAACAGCCGAGGTAAATCTGAGGGAGTGGAGAACGATAGAGTTTTAGTCAGCTCTGTCTCTGTCTTGGCAGGAATGGTTGTGGTTAAAGAGGTATCTGAGAGGAAAGGCCAACCTGCTAACATGTAATATTTCATCTCACTAATGTGATGAAATATGGCAGCACGTAAAGGAGAGATAAGATTGTGTTAGTGGTGGCAGTAAATATAAATACCAGCAGGATAAACATGAGATCTGTGAAATATGAGTGTGAGGTCGGGGGGTTTGGTGGGGGGGGTTAAGGGAAGAACTTTTGCGATGCCTCATTATAATTCAGCAGTCAACATGTCTTGAGTGGCGCCATGTTCTGCCAACGTGTTGGGCAGGTTACAGTAAACATAGTTGTTTACACAGTGTGACCTCTCAACCCCTCAGGGCCGAAGGGCCCCCGGCTCTAGGATTACACCGCTGTAAACATGAAAACATGCTGCTTCCTCAGTCTGTGGTTAGTTTGTCTGGTGTGACAGTTTATTTTAGTTGTTCTCACTTTTAAAGTCACTCAGGTTCAGTCCAACAGCATGACATCATCGTCCTGCAGATCAGGATCAGAGAAGGTGGAGGTGTGACTCTCACTCAGCACCTCAGTGGTCAGCTTCAGTTCAGAGGGATTATTAATGCATATTGAGGCATCTGACCCTGAGACATCCTCAAACTCAAGACGTAGTTTAGTTTTCACAGGACGAAAAAATTTAGGTACCCTGGGTGTGTTGGTTGTTGATGTTCTGGGACGCCGTGTCAACTTCAGCCTGTTACATGCATTGTCTGTTTTCAAAATACACTTCTGTTTTCACAGGAAATGTACAGTTTGCATACAGTGTCTTTCAAAATTAAAGCTCTGACAAATGCCATCAGGCACCATTAAACAATAACAGTGACTGGCTGTGTGTCATGCCAATACGAAAGGACAGCTTTTTTTGTTGGTGTGTGACGCAGGAAGTCATTGACCAAGCGCCGTTTTTTGACGACTTTGGAGTGAGACCGGTTGGTTTTCTCCCTGCGTTCTGTCTCTCCCTCCATGTTTGCCTCTGAGCTGAAGTTATGTCTGAGTAGAATTTGAGTCTGATGAGTTTGAAAAACGCCAGCAAGTAGGGCAAAAAAAAAAGTCATTCGAGGTCCTTGAAAAGTCCTGGAAAGGTTTTGAAGTTTAGTCTATGAAAATGTGTGGGAACCTTCTTTACATCTTAATTTCTGAGGCAGTGTTGCAGAAACTGTAAATCAGACCAACTCTACATAAACATTCCCAAAGACTCTTTAGATGAGGACTGTCGTACTTCAGATTTGACTGTAAATGGTAAAGAGCGTCTGACCCTCTGCTGTTCAACTGCACTTATCAGCATTCCCACAGTTTGGTTCTCTTGACCCTCTGGGTGGGAAACAGAAATGTTTATTTGTATTGACCTGATTCTCGTACATACCGACGGCAGAGACTCGGTTCTATTTTTAAACCTGAGACCCTGTGAATTCATATTTTCATCCAGACAGCAGAGTTGTTTTTTAAATAAATGTTCCAGCTTGCTTAATCCCCTCGGTGTGAAGAACTACTGTTGCTATCCAACAACCCATCTGTAGTGAAGATATTTGGCTGTTCTGATCACCATTTCATCACTGTTACTATTAATATGAAAGCTGCAGCCAGTGTAGTCACTGAGCCGGCTCCAGCATCAGTACCCCCACGTGGAGGAATCCAGATCAACAAGTACAAGACAGGATTTGCAGTACTGTTGGATCAGATTGCAGACTGGTCCGCTGCATCCAAAGTGGGTTAGATGGAACTCTATCCGTCTGAAAACTCTGAACCACCTTGGCAGGTTTCCAGATGACACCATTAACATCTGACCACACATCGGCACAATTTTTTCAGTCTGTTCCTTGGCCAGCACATTTTGGAGGCCGGCATTGCTGACGTGCCTCTCGGCATGTGTACGCTCTCCCCGCTGGAACAGCTGAGCAGCCTCTAGGATGACCTTGACCTATATCCACCGACACAGTAACCTGACCCACAAAAAGCAGCCTGGGTATGACGGGAGGGTCTTTTTAAAGGTGTACATGCAGGAACAATGTACAGACTCATACAGCACTAATCCCTGCAGTCATCACTCTGACCCTCTGTCAGTGTGTGTGTGGCGGATTTATCTGCAGAGACTCTGCTCTCTGACACTGTGTCTTAGTTTCATCTCATTTGCTGTGTTTGGGATGTTCCTACACCCAGCACGCAGGTTAAGTCAGGACTTTATAAAAAGGAAGTGACCAGGCGCCAGCCCGAAGCAACAGGCATTTAAGAGGAAGCGACGAAAATCACGCACACAGCACAGAAAAAAGCACAATTGTAGTGAGACGAGACGCCAAGCAGACAAAGGTTTTTTCACAAAGAAGTGAATCAGGCGTCACTTTTGGTAGCGATAGTGTTTATGAACAGCAGCTGACATTTCCTGCGGAGTAATCTGACAGCCACTGACCAATAACTAAGGGACTGTTTTTGACTGTTGTTGTCTGTTGCGAGCAGCCCCGCTCATTCAGAGATTACTGCTGGTAAAACCGTCTATGTAGCGAGACGGCATTGCTGTGACGACATGGTGGCCGCCCTCCTCCCTCCGATTAGTGAGTCTTGTGATAGTGATGAAATTATCCGGCTTGTTCTCCCTATGATTGGCTAGTATTCTTTGCCTTTGTTGGCTGGATTGGTTAAGTTTAGGCAAGAGGAGTGGGGTTGGTTAGGGTAAGAATGTCAGGGTAAGCCAGTCAGAGTCAGAGTAAGTCGGGCCATTTACAAATTCACGATCTTGTTGGTGCGCAGTGCAGGAAACTGAAGAGCAGCAAAAACAATTTAACACCAACACGTGCAACCGCTCAAAAATATTCTCGACTGTGAAGTGATGAAATGGTTAACTGTTGACATCTTTACATTTGACATTTAAAAAATGTGTTTTGTTTTAACCTGTTGCACTCCACCTCCATTTTGTAGCAAAAACACCTAAAATGACATACCCAAATTAAATTGACCGTAGCCTCTGAACCACTCTGACTACATGCATGTATGAGGTCTTGCCAGAAAGAAAACTCTCTGGAGTTTCTTGTGAAAGTGTCAGAAACACTCTAGGTGATACAGAGACAGAGTAATGGGCCTTTGAAGTCAGTAAAAAGTTGAAGATTTTGCCTAAAATCAAATAAAAAATTATTTTCAGGATGAATAACTGTCTGTTGCTTCATCTGAGCAGGTAAATGACACTGTGGGGCTGTAGGCACACTGTCAATGAACATTTGTGTCAGATTTGAGGAAGACTGCTCAAAGTATGACCATTCTACAGGGTTTTTACCATGAAAACATCCAGGCGGAGCTCCAAATGACAAGTCGGTCACTCCGCTTTAAAACAGCACTATCAGTGATCAAACAACACTCAGCCAGCTTCAAACATTGTACCTTATTGAAATCAGGTGTGTTTATGATAGCTGATGTTGTTTATGACACAGAGACACCATAAAATGTCACCAACTAAAGCCATATGAAACGTGAAAGTTATGATCCCACTTTCTAGGCGGTATATCTCAGCCAAAAATAGTGGTACGAGTGAGACTCTTACCTTTTATAAAAGATCTAAGTCTCCACTCGCAGCTCCGCTTAAGATTGTGAGTAATCCTTTTATTTTTCCCCTTGAAAAAAGGCATGACATGAGTTGTCACCGCTCATCACGATTTTGGACTTTGTGTGTTTAGGCTGCTCTGGAGCGAAATCCATTAGAAATAAAAGAAAAACGATGTCATTTTTGCCATTTAACAGAGGAGGGAGGGAGCACGGACGCGGGCATCCGAGTGGAGTTAGAGAGGTTTTAATCAACCTGTCATGAAGCCTTAAACGTCTGTAAAATGTCTACATGAATAAAATCCTCCAGTAATTCACAACACTCATGTTTGTAGCGTATGAACTTTGTTTCAGTCGTGACTTTTGTCTTAAAACTGTTGTGCTCGTATTCAGAAAGTGAGTCGTCCATCAGATCTCAGAGCGCACACATTGAATGAACCTGTTGACACCTGGTCACTGTCATCACACTTAGTGTCAGTGCACAGCTCCAAATTCTGTCTCTTACCTTCTGCTGTGAGTTTGGCCATGTTTGGCTCTGCTTCAGTGTCTGCCTGTTGAGTCAAGTGTCTCAGCTGTCATGTGTCTGCTTCTTCTATCTCTTATCTTTGTCTCCACTGTCTGTCATATGTCTGCCACTCGTAGTCGTGTCTCAGAGCACACTGTACAGTGACTCTGTCAGCTCTCAGCTCTGGTGTCTGTGTCTGTCTGAGATCTACGATGCTTCTCCTCTGGCTTTTCTCTGCGACTGCCTCGGCCAGGCTTCGCTCTGCTGTTTATGAGCTCGGTGCTTGTATGTATAATGCAGCTGCTGGTTGTTGCTGTCTTGAGTGTCCCTCTCTATCTCTATTTTAGGGTGTTGAGAGCGTCATGGCAACAGGGCTGCTAATCCAAGCTGGTATGTCACAACTGGCTGCTAACATGTGAGCACTGGCTGTCTGTGAGACGGGGGGTGAGATACTGTGGCTCAAAGGTAAAGTTGAAACTCTGGTAAAGTACATTAGAAAAAGTCTTTTCCCAGGTGACAAGTACAGTTGTCAATTCTTGATCTGAACTGACAGTGACACATCATCTTGTTTTTAATATATTGATTAAAAACTCGTCGTAGCTCTATTCAACATGTTGCTGTTTGGCGACACTTGAGATGTTTCCTGCTCAGTTTAGTCAGTGGAACCAGAAGGATCAGCAGGTTTGTTCAGTTAAATCCTTTTTTAATCAATGGGATTAGGAGGTGCTTGACTCCTCTGAGACCACAGTTAGTTTGTTATTCTTTATGTGTGTGTGTGTGTGTCTAATGTTTCTACTCCACTGGTGTGTTTCATGACTCACCGCTCCCAAAGCAGGGCACAGACTGCTGCTTACAGAGGGGCGTGTCCCGTCTCTTCATTTTGATCTGTGATGAGAGAAACAGAGCTTTAGTGGACCGTGGATTAATCCTCAGTTTAATGGTGGAAGAACAAGTCAGAGCTGCATCCTCTGTGGACCTGACAACTACCAGCTCAAAGTAACGTGGTAAAGAAGAAGCACCAAGGTGGTTCAGTGTGTTGACATACAGTCACTTCCAGGTGGACAACTGGCGATTAATTTGAATTGCAGAGATGTGAAATCAGCACTCGTTTATTTCTGTTGTGTTTTTCAGCTGTGACTGTAATATTTACAGATATATAGTTAAACATGATGGTCTGACCAATCTGACATTTGTGCTGTGTTTATTTGTACTTATTAGTATTATTATTATTATTTTTACTTTGCTATCATCTTTGATAAACCAAATTTACCGGCACAGAAGCTAAACCATGTACTGCTGTAGACAGGTCGAAAGAGGAAGCAGCAAACCAGCAACTCCAGTGTTCTGTGAAGTCAAATTATTGTTTTTGTCAGTGGAGGCTGGCCCATGGTGGGCTTTTTGTTTTAGGTGGCTAAAAACAAAACAGTTGAAGCAGCGTTTGCTCAGAGCCATTTTATTTTTGTCCTGCACAAGGATCAACTACTATACTGGCTTTTGTTTGTTGGTGTATTTTGCCACAGGATTAAAATCTGAGAACCTCATTATCAAGACAAATATTTTTTAACATTCAACAGCTGCTCTGCTGAGGTGTTGACGGTGTGCCGATGGCCTTGAGTGCTAATAAAAGAAACCCCAGGGTCACATTTTGGCTTCACAGGAAGTTCAAACCCTCAGTGGAACGAAACGTCTCTCAGACCTGAGATCAGTTTCAGAGAGGTGTTGAATCATCTGCACCTGATGTAGGTCAGGTCTGAGAAACAAACTAAAGGGAGGAGGAGGAGGAGGAGGCGGCAGCGGCGGTGGCGGCAGCCGGGTGTTGTAAGAATAACAGATTTATTTTGTGCAAGTGTGAAATGAGACTTGTTCAGTGTTAAGGTGGCATAAATCTGAGGCTTCACACAGCAACTGATGACCGACCTGCTGAGAGAGGTCAGTGGAGTTAAAGGAGATTAAATGTACAGTTCAGGTCTCATCTCTCACACACACACACACACACACACACACACACACACACACACACACACTGTTCTCAGTGAGTCAAAATCAGAAGTAACAACCAATCGATCTGCATCAAAATACCAATTATCTATTATTATTTTTTATTGTTGATTGATTAATTAATGGAAGAGTTGCTTTGTCTCTGATGTCAGTAAGTTTTTCCTAAAACCAGGATGACATCTTCAGATGTTTTGTCTACAACCCAAAGATATTCATTTTACTGTCAGAGAAGAGACACCAGAAAATATTCACATATATGAAGCTGAAGACACATAAGCCCTTTTTAGATAGGAGTTGTGTAAATTTGCAGGAAAGCCCAATCAGTCTTCTTTCAGCATTGGCAGTATAAAAATGAAATCGGGGAGTGCAGCAAAATGCCGCCTGCCTACTTTTGTTTTTCAGAATGCACCTTTTTTGGGGCAATGGGGGGCGTGAGCAAGTAAAAAAACGTGTAGCTCAGCATGTGACGTAAACAGTGACATGGGAGGGAAGTCGCGGCTGGTCAGGCGGCGATTCTCTCGTAAGTCGGCCTGTTCTTCACCGTCCCCGTCATCTGACGGTTAATGGCCTCTTTGTTTGCGAGGACAAGGAGGCTGCGCAATTCCTTGTCTCCCCAGTTGCTCATCTTTACAGTGTCTGCTCGCTAATTCCTGCTGTTTCCTGTTTATCCACCGCCAGTGGCTCGCACGTGCGGCGTCATCAACAGCTCCTCCTACAAGTCATCAACAGCTCCTCCTGTGGCAGAAGGCCTCCTCGGTCTTTTAAAACCAAAAAGATTCTGCCAAAATGTCTACCCTACGAGGCGGAAAATTGGGCGCCTCGGATCAACTCGCCATTCCGCCTCTGTGTGTCTCAACACTCGCAGCTTGCCGGCAAAACGGCCCAACATTCGCAAAAAATCTGGCAGTGTAAAAGGGGCTAGAGAATTTCTCTTTTTTTATCTTCCCAGAAAAAAACTGATTAATCAGAACAAATTATTGGGCAATAAATCTAATATTTCAGTACTAATCAATACTGTGTTAACAATGATTAATAATAATGTTTGCAGCTCTGATCAAGAGCACTTGAAACAGGAAATCATCATGATGACTAAATCCATTCACGTGACGTGAAAAAAAGAATTTTGTTTTGTGATAGAACTCGAGGAGGAAACATTTATATTTAAACAAACAGATAAGATATGAATTGATTGAAGTCTGCTACACTTTCAAAGACTTAAAAAAAAGGTGGTTTCTCTTGTTGTGTGTTGTGTGACTTGTTTGGCCTTTTTCAAAAGAAACTCCAGCGTTTGACCCTCGCAGAATCCACTCATAAAGACTCAAAACAGTTTTGGAAGCCCATTCCAACAACTCTCTCTGCTTCTGATCTGTAACGCTGACAGGAAGTGACCACCATGAGACGGTGTATCATCTCTAGTCAACAACTCTCTGTACTTCTGATCTGTAACGTTGACAGGAAGTGACCACGATGAGACGGAGTATCATCTCTAGTCAACAACTCTCTGTACTTCCGTTCTGATTTGCAGCTTTTCAGATTTATTTTATGGCTGAATATAATTTGTAGCTTCTTAAAATTGGATAGTGATAGTGAGATACTGGCTACAGATGCATTTGTTGTTGTAATGAAGGTGATGAGCTTTACATTATAAAACCAACCACCAGCAAGTGTCAGGTGACACCATCAGTCGACTTGAGTCTGGCTCAGACCGGCCAGTTTCAACTCAGTGTGAACCTTTGGTCTGAACTGGACTGTAGAAGTGTCACAGTAGAACAGTTATTTTTTCTGTTGTGGCCGGCATCTGAAATATAGACATTGCATTTAACACTTTTACTTTTGGCCCACTGCTGTGACTATTTTCTGACTAATCAGTTGATAACAGTTTTCTGATCAGGTCTAAAACTCTTGTGAGAGTAAGAGAAGAAGAGAAAACGCTCCAGGCCGGCAGTCAATGAGAAAGTTTCACATTAGAAGCTCTGTTGGTTTGGAATTTCCTGTTTTCTTTTCTGTCAGAGGGCCAAAGTACACACAACCAAACACACAACCAACCACACACACACACACACAACCAAACACGGAGCCCACAACACAGTTACACTTCAGCATGTCTGAAGGCCCTGCAGTGACACACACAGTATGTAGTGCCTGTGTATATTTAGATATTCAAACACATGTAAACCTGTCAGCGTTGCAGCAGCAGCAGCAGCAGCAGCAGGTGAGGTGGTGTGAGGGCTCAGAGGGCCCAGCAGGTTCAGAGGTTTGACTTGTGGGCTTCACCTTTATCTCAGATCTGTGCACCTTCTGTACATGTCGGCCTCGTAATGACTCGTTTCAGACCACAGTATGATACAGACGAGAAATGTAAACATGAAGATATGACTTGACGTAGTGTGGCAGACTTGTAGCTGCAGGCCGCTCTGCTCATGTTTACAGCTGGGCTCTTATTTCAGAGGCACTCTGAGGCCTGTTGCGTTTTGGGGGAATACCTGCACAGCCTGATAACAGAACGCACTGCTGACAATATAAAGTCTGATAAATGTCCGAATGTTAAACGGCAGCCTACATACTGTCTCGATGTTGTTGTTGTTCTGTAAGTTATGATGTGTATAATATATTCAGCTGTGCCGCTCGCTGTTGTTCTCTCAGATAAGTGACTCAGAAGTCTTTATCTGCTTCCTTGTTTAGTTGTGCAAGTTTTGCACTGAGGATGACTCTGCATTTTAAGAGATACTGTAGAGTTTTGGTTAAACATAATTAGCTTTATTAACATACAAAGGAATTTATTTAAGTAATTAATAAGAGATCTAAACTGTGGTCATTTAATTAGCAGTGATAACAAAGTTTAATATGAATTCAAATGTTGGTCAGTGTGAATGTTACCGACTCCTGATGCACATCAACACATTGTAGTCGTGTTGCAGAAGGAAATGTTGGTCAACAACTGTTGCATGATTCACCCTGAGATGTTGTGGTGTCTGTAGAATGACTCCTCCTGACTGTGTGATCCTCCAACTTTACTTTATGTTATTCATAAGGCCGACACACATTAATCAACGTTTCTGTAAATGTGCCAGTTGTTAGCCAGCTGACTAATTTTCAACTGATGTCCTTTGTTAAGATGATTTGAACCAGTTAAAGGATAAAACTCAAAAAACAAAGATACAGGACGCCAGAAAGACAGTGTTCACTACAGCAATTAGATATCATCATCACAGAACAGAAGCCATGCAAAGCCTTTTCCGATTTGCAGTCTTTGGACGTCCGATTCCGATTTTGTCCAATTCCGATTTCATTTTTTTCAAACCACTTTACAGCATACAAGATATTGCAATATTTTCTATCTTTCCTTTTATTAGAACATTTTAGCAAGAAAAAAACGTCCCTCCTCACATCGCTCAAGCCGTGAGCTGCACTTGTGCGTGTGTGCGCTGCATATATTACGGCATGTCAATCATACGGCATGGTGGGAATTTGACCGACGTTTTAAATCAGCATATTTTAGACTGACCGGCCGGTCGCAGGTCATGGCTGATCACGTGAAAACCGGCCCAATTCCGAGCACTGCCGATAAATCGGTGCAAGTCTAATGTTAGCCTCCTAATGCGCCAACACACTGATTAGACTTTTCCAGCATGATGACATTTTTGTTTTTTAGTAAAATATTTTGTGTTGGATGGATTGCAGGGATATTGTACAGCACAGATGATATAATTCAAACGTGGGCTGGGTGTCATTGCTCGATACCTTGAAGGTAACATTTACTATTATAGCATACAAGCTGTTTGAACTGCACAGAGTGTTCAACCATGTGAGGACTGCCATGTCAGGACAGGTTTGTCTGAGTCGCTCTTGTTACCTCAGGGAGATTTTCAGGTCACGACACAAAGAGTTTCTGACCCAGGCCGCACTTTTCAGAAAGATGACCATGACCTTCCCACGTTAAAAAAAGAAACACTGGCATGTTAGGACAAAAAAAAAAAAAAAAAAACCTCAGGAGAGGTTATTTGAGGGGAGACTGTACCATCACTGATTGGCTGGGTGTGAAATAAGAGTCATGCATGGGAAAGGAATGTAATGAAAGATGAATACAAAATGCCAGGAAACATAAATATAATATTCTTGTACAAGTTAAACACTAATGACCTTTTCCTATTTGAAACAGAGAGTCTGTCATTATGTGTTTTCTTTGAAAATACAAATTTGTGTCCGTCAAACTCAAAAAGACCAAAAGTTTTTATTTCAACAAAGCAGCTGTTCAGTAAAAACTGTCGTCTATTATAGTGATAAAACAAAGTGAGCGTTTCAGTCAGAGAGTAGATGTGTTGATGGATGGTTCTCCTCTTGGTGAAGAGACGATAAATACTGCTGCTTCTGTTTGTGTATTGGTACCAAAGCACAGCGGTCTGGGAGTCACGGCTCAGTGCTAGCAGCCACCTACAGATACACAGTGATGCAGCAGGAGTCTTTCATCAAGCTAATTCTGTGAAGTCAGTTTGGTGTGTCTGGGCCTTACGACAAGGAAGACGTGTTGGCATTACTCCTCCGTTGAAGTTTAACATGATGTGAATGGCAGTGTGCAGTTTTTCTGCTCAGTTGAAATTTTTCAGAGTGAGAAACTTGGTTCAGAGTGACAGCAATTCATCAGGAATCTCCACTTTTCTAAAACCTTGAGTTTTTCTACCTTGTTCTCCGTTCCTACATTGGCATCCTTCACCAGATCTCCTCCTTTACTGCCCCTTAATGGAGATACTACATTAGATCATCAGTTAGCACGAGGCTAGTCTCTTTATACAGACTCTACATTCAGTGAATGTAGAGTGTAGAGTGATCACCTTTGTAATGATAAACAAGTGCTCAGTGACCGAACCTCCTTTCCTAAAAGTTCACCCAGGAGTTCATACCCCCCAGCAGCCCTGGTCGTGAATCGATGTTTTTGCTGAGCGTTGCTAACCATCTATTTTGATTCAGGTACTTCCCATTTTCTCCAGCCGTCTGTAATGTACTCGACATCCTTTCATTTCCCTATTTATCCATTACACAGTGTCATTAGGTCGTGTTATATTCACTCATCATCTCTTTAACCTCTCTGTATACAATCATTAGAAGTTCAATAGTTATCAAACTTAACTTGATTAAACACGTTGATTTCATTATCACAAAACAATCATATAGATCACACAGATTTCTACTTGGAGAAACTGATGAACAGATGAACTATGATACACATCACACATCATATATCATTTCTTCTTTTTACCAAACGTATACACAAAGCATTTTAAATCTCTTTTCCCGATCTAACCTCCATCTCCTCTTCCTGCTGATCTCCTGTGGTGGTTCCTCTTCTCCACTGGGTCCTGACTCTGCCTGTGATGGTGAAAGGTCACTTATGGGTGACATGCAGGTCATGTAGTCGATAATCAGCTCTTGTTCTTTCTCCTCCTCTTCGTCTTCTGGCCCGTCAGTGGACGAATGGGCTTGTTGGGGTTCCTCCTTTGTGTGAGGTTCTTCTGCTGCTTCTGTGTTTTGCTTGTTTTGTGTTTATGATTCAACAGGGCTGTTATCAGGCCTCTTTCTCTCAGGGGGCTCTGAGGTCTCCTGTGACGCCTCTTGTATTTCTCAGCAACAACCGTTTTATTCACGCTGCTTAGACAGTCTTCATGGCTATTTGACATCATCACTTAGATGTAGAGGTGTTCACGTTAATACTGGTGTAATTTTTAATATGATACGAAAAATTCATACCATGATACTCACGGCAACAACATAGGTAACAAAGGTTGGCAAACATTATGCTGAATGATTCAGTGTAAATACTGTAGCACCAAACAGAGAGACACTCTTGGTAAAGATGGTAAAAAGGCTGTTATCCTTTTCTCATATTCTGAGCCAAAAACCTTAACTTCAGTGGCACTTTAACTTGTTGTCTTTGATGGCGACGGCAACCAGATGCGGTTCACAAGCGTAACACTGTGACCTGTAAATTTTGGCTTGTAATTTAAGCTTTTCATCGACCTTCTCAACAATAAAATGATGAATATATCCCTCCAATGCGTAGTTTAGGCCCTTTTGGTTACTTCTCAATGACATCTGATCATTATGTCTCCAAAAATCATCAACTGCGTCCTGTGAAATGTCGTGTACTGTGACACCTGCCATAGCGCCGCTCACTGAATGCTGATAGTTTGTTCGAGGGAGTGGAGGGGGCGGGGCTTAGCAATAGGCCGATTCTATCTTCATTAATTAATAATATATATTTTTTATCTTATTTGTCATATCGTTAAGAATATTGTTATCCCAGTAATACCCTGTAATATCCTGATATGATGATAGGGGCATATTGCTCAGCCCAAGGAGTCGCATTAACCAATAGTGCTGTTTTCTGGATCCTCTGTAACAATCATCAGCTCAGATAAGTTCAGGTCACGTCTTTAAAATGACTCCAGGAAGAATACAAACGTGAATATGTGATAGTCAGGTTAGATGTGTGTTAATAAGACAAAGTACAGCTGAGGTGTTTCATTCAGCAGATACCAGCGTACAGAGAAGGGAAGGGCTGCAGAAGAATGCAGGAGTGATGGAAGAAGTGTGACCTCAGATTAAAGATTTAAAGACGTGAGAAGAATAAAGACTCAGGTGTGAAAAATCGTGGCTGTGACAGCGAGCGGTGAACTTACTTTTTGCAGGGTTGTGTCCATTGTTGGCACGTCTGGGGACTGTGGAGCTGTGGAGACTCTTATCGGGCTTCACGGGACAGAAGACAAATCTGGTCACAGCAGCCTCTTGAAGCATGCACACACACAGCTGGTTAACTCTTTCACTGCCAGTGTGAACTCGTGTAACGGCTGCACAGTTTAAACGCATCAAGTCCCAGGGCTAAAAATAAGTTTCAGGAAGTGATTTGCATCAGTGTTGCTTGCTGTAGTAGAGAAAGAGGAAGCGCGTCTTTGCAGCCGCTCTACCACTTTATCAAGAGCAAGGTAACTATTTATTGACCACACCTCTGTGTGTGTGTTCAGGGTGTATGTGCACAAAGGACCTGTGTCACATTACAGGTGCAGACAATGCTTTTATTAGAGATTAATGCTGAGAGTGTTTTTAATTGTCAGAGTTTTCGCTACACATAAAAACAGAAGGAAGTTAAATTCAGGGCAATTTGTCTTGACCGCTGAGCGCTGCGGTGACACGGGTCAGGGTCTGACTCACCCTGAGGGGGTCACCTGGGTCAGAGTGTCTGATAATGAAAGACCCGAAACACCCAGTGATGCCTCGTAGAGGAGAGTGATTTGTCACTTATTATTATTTACATGTCATATGGCAGGTGACATGTCACCTATTTAGATTTTTGGGGGGCATTTTAGAAACCTGTATGCATTAACAGCAGGCTGTTTTTACCTGCAGGGGACTCGTCACCCTCCAACACATCCTCACTGCGACCTCACCACATGTCCATGTTTGGTTATGGACTGTGAGGCCCGGCTACTCTGTAGTTGAGTTATGTGTAGGTGAGGTGGGGGCATTGGTTTCCCTGGCAGCAGGGGGTGAAATATTATTAATAAGCCAAACCTCCCAGCTCTAATCCCCACTTACATCGCTGGTGATCAACAACTGGTGATTAATTGCCCTCAGACTTCTGGGAGGTAGTCGTGTAAGTGTAGTGATGTATTGCTGTAGACGTATTTTATTGTGCCTTCCGTGTTTATAGTGTGTTTTAGTTTTATGGTGTTTAAAACTGTACATTTTTAATAACACTGTACGTCTACATGTAAAAGTCCAACTACTGACAAGATTGAAAATTAGAAATAACTATAAACTCTGTGTGACACACATCAGCTTCTGTACTCGAAATATATTGAACTGCATCGTCTCTATTAAATAAAAAAACTGTAGTGTTGAGAAGGAATGTTTCACCTCCGTCTCCTTTAACTTCTCCTCCAGTCACAGTACAGATGATACTGGTTATACTGGTGTGTCTCATGTAGAGAGGCACAGGAGGGAAAATAGATCAATGGGGGAAGAAAGATCCTTAGAATAGATTTCCGGAAATATGTTTTAATAGTTTCTCTCAGTGTCATGAATGTTAAAACGCATCAGTGGTTCACATCAGTCTGTGGAGGGTCATCAGCCAGGTACAGGGAAAGCAGGATCATCAGCCAGGTACAGGAAAAGCAGGATCATCAGCCAGGTACAGGGAAAGCAGGATCATCAGCCAGGTACAGGGAAAGCAGGATCATCAGCTGGGTACAGGGAAAGCAGGATCATCAGCTGGGTACAGGGACGGCAGGGTCGTCAGGGTCGTCTCACCCTGCAGCTAGTCCACGTACTAGGTGTCACCCCAGCACTTGTCTCCCCTCACTGAGCCAGAAGCTGCTCTTATCTGCTTCTTCTGCCAGCTCTTCAGGGCCATCTGCTGGCTGGCTCCTTTTACCCCCATCTCCTTCATGATGTGAGCAGCTGATGTACCGGCAACACCTCGACAATTACCTTCAACCAGGTATGACCGTTCCCCAGCCAGCCTCCTTACGCACTGCCGTGAGTATCTCAGCCTCTTCCTCTCTGAGGTATAACTCCATTTCCTCCCCACGAGCGACAGTCAGCTTAAGGAGGAGCACAGTCTTGGCACTGCTGGACCACAACACTATGTCTGGTTGGAGGCTCGTACGTCTCAGTAACTCTAAGGGATCCATGTCAGGATTGTTTATTTGCGTTGAGGTTTTTTTTTTTTTTTTTTTAAGTCAGTGTAACTTGTGTGATTGAATGCTCTGTCTGGTGAACAGACATTATAATGTAGACAGTTTCTAAACCACCTCGTCTGGTGTTTCTGTTCTGCAGTTTCTTGTTTATCTGCTGAGAGATACACTGATACTGATATATCTGCAGTAAGATGATACCTTACCACCTTTATACCTCGTGTTAAAATGCATTTTGGATGATCATGTAAATGCACCTGCACAGGAGGTCAGGGACACATTGTGACCACAGTGAACACACGTGCACATGTAATTGTGTTTTCAATCCCCATACAACATGTATGTTGGCACAATGTGTAATTTCTCTTGTTCCAAACCAGTGAGGTCGCTACCATTAGCCACAGAGAGCTCAGCTACAAACAACAAAGGATATTCTAGACACTCACAGATGGAGTCAAGATGAGACGAAGTGTCAGCTTTTGACTAAAGCGTTAAAGTGAAACTTGTTTAATTTATGTCCCAACCGAGCTGTTAATGAAGCAACAGCTGAGCAAAAGGTGAACGGATATTTCACCGAGATTTTAGCCTGAGATTTATGAAATGTTCTCAACTAGGAATGATTGGGCATTGATTAAATCTACTGCAAGGATGTTTGAACACTTTCACCGCCAGAGTATTATTTTTAAGTTTTCAGCCACCGCCAGCATTTCTGATCATATTCACTGATCTTTACAGACCCACAGAATAATTTCTTCTATGAATATGTAAACAGTTTAAACATCAAACTGAAGAAGAAACCTTCTGTTTTTTATTTTGTTCTTCTTTTATTACATTTATTTTTTTTATCAGCACTTGAATTTGTGTATTTTCATTAAAAAAACATTTCAGACAAAAAGTTAAGAAAAATATTTTTGTCAAAGGGTCATTTTCAAGAGTAAAAATCAATTTCACATTCACATGTTTATTTTTTTCTCATTCCTTTACATCAGTCTGAATTGTAGAAATAATAATAATAATATTATAATATTATAATATAATAATGTATAATATAATAATATTCTCTGTGAGGTGCAGCAGCTGAACACATTGATCGTTGGGTGATCGTTCAGTGTTCTGTTGTCTCAGTCTCCTCTGTGGTCGTCTCGTCCGCACGTCACTGTCACTGTCATGGACATCATGTTTCATCCCACTAAACTCGTTTGCTCTTTTGGTCCAATCAGATTCAGAATGTAGAACAAAACTGGAAGTGACAGAGTCTGAGTCCATCAACATCTCCACGGCTTGCGCATCGGTAAACTTTTCCGTCGGCGCCGACATTTTTGTGCCATTTACAAGCTGCTACACTTCTGTAAACATCATCTACCTCCAGTTTCCAGCAGACCTTCATCTTTGTGTTTGGACACAGCAGTGTTGTTCTGTTTCACAAGATGTGTAACAGTGCCCCCTATCTTATAACTTTGAAAACACAAATTGCTGGAAAATCTCGTCAATGGAGGGTAAAGAGTAAGCCCCACAGAGTCAGGACACCCACGCATGTGATGATTATACACACAAACATCTAAGTCCGAACATGTTCAGATAACGATTCGACAGCTCAGTCAGATTTACGACTGCACCTGAAGTTAGACACACGAGATGAAACTGAACATGAGATCTGATCGTAGCCTCCGCTCATGTTCATGTTTATAAATGCTGAGCTTTGTATGGAAACGTCCGCACCCAGTTCTCTGTCGTTTGCTCGTTTCATAAATGAGGGTCCCAGTATGCGGGATCGATGACGTCCAGAGAAGGCCCGGCTCCCTGTGACCATATAAACAGCTCAGTATAAAGTTACATAAACACAACAGATCTAATTTTCAGGTGATTAAACACTAAAGAAAACACAGTTATAAATATTACAGATATATCCTTCTAAACTCAACACACGGGACCTTTAAACTGTTAATTATGTATAATAATCTGCTGACTCCACTGAGGGATGTTTGGATGAAAATAAGCAGAGTTATGGTGAAATAGTTTGTAATTTTAGGACAGTGTGACCACGCTGCTGCATGCCGTTGGAGGAGGTTACATTCCTCCGTGATTAATAGTTCTCATTTGAGTGTTCCTGATCTGAAGAGGAGCACTCTGTTCCTCTTTCTTCATCAACACTTAAATTCTTCACTGAAAGCTAATTAATTTCTCTGAAATGCTTTGATTACACAATTTTAGAAACACGTTGACCCGAGATAAATTTAGTCTGAGTGCGTGTGTTTCTGTGAGAGAGTGCAGCTGATAAATATTATTTTTAGAAAGGAATGTACCCCAGCGTGGACTTCTTAAATGTAATCATGTTTTACTACACATGCCATCATAAAACCACAGCACACATGTGCACAGGCAGAATATTTGATACCAGGCCACCAAATAACATCAAAGATGCTTCTTTTCATTGTTGCATTAGTTCATTTATTTCAGAGACGAGGACATCGCAGCCAGATGAAAACTATTACAGTTTCACCACAACAAGGCATCAATCACGTTACCTAACACCACATCAGCTCACTGCAGCTGAATCAGGACTAAATTAGGATTTATTACATTCAAATAAAGAAGCAGATACATTTCAAACTAAAAGTTTTTAAAGATGAAACTTGAAGCAGACCCACAGTCAGTGCTGAGTTGTATCAGAAGGTGAAGCTAGATGGCAGCACAGCACTTCAGTCGGCTCGTCGGTCTGTTCTCCTTCAGGCTCTCCGTCTCTCTGTGGCATCCAGAGTCCACAAACTACATGATGACACTGTTTTTAAGACTTTCACCATCAAACTAACATCTTTAAAACATCTCGATTAAGTTCCAATAACATAGAATCATCACAGTAATGGTACAAAAATATAACTCAGTGATATCATGACGAGTACACGATTATTTACACAGTTAAGATACAGACTTCACTGAAGTTAACAAATATAAAAAGTGACATGTTTAATATGAGTTTTGGCGGTATAAAAAATATAGTTACATGTATGTTGAACCCTCTGAGACCCACACAGACCCAGCTTTATCTTTTTCAGGGGGGACGGGGATCTTTAGGGGGAGTTATCACAGAAGTGGTAGCTCAGCACTGTGAGCTGTCGTAAATCTGTAATAAACGTTGTGTTTCTGTTTGACGCCTGTTCAGATTTTAAAGGTGTAGAGTGTAGAAGGGCTCAGATCATTGTGATGGAAATATATGACGAACATTCTCTCGTTTATGTCTCATAAGTTGATGCAGCAATTTGTTCCACAGTTTGGGTGCTAAATGTAAACATGTTTAATCTCTCGAGAATTGACAGAAATGGTCAAAAATCCCCCCAGAATCCCACATTAAGACACCAAAACTGTAACGAACAACACAGAAAAATCAGTGCTGTGATTTGGATTCAAAAAATTTTGACATTTGGAGTTTTCTGTAAGAATTGGCTTTTGTCAGCAATTGGATGGCGAACACAGAAACCCCCTCTTATTGTCAGTAAACCTATGAAAGCCAAACATCTGAATGTTCGAGGTCTCTAGTTTGTGTCTGTGAAGTTTCATGAGGCTGTGATTATCCCAGAGGTCACTATAGGTCATTTTAAACAGTGAGGTTCAATTTAAAGAAATGAGATGAATGAAATAGCTGCTGTGGGGACTAACACCATCACACATGAATAAAACTATGTTCATTAAATCCACCAGTCTCAGCTTTACAGTCAGACCCAATTCATGTAATTCTGAGACTGTTTAAGGACCTCAGCGTGCAGAAATACGCCAATATAAAAGGCAAAAATAGCACATTTATACTGCACGATAAGAAGTGCACAGTTTGTGCTCCACGCTGCAGAGCATAAAAAGTTCATGTCTGTAACAGGGAGACTCATGGTGACCTACAGGACCCATGTCGTTTGTCCCTCGCCAAAATTTAGTCTAATTTGGAGCATTATTTAGCCCCGTCTGTGAGAAGATAGCAGAGCATGGTTGGTACCACTGGATTCATTTGGTCCTCTAGTTTCACTCAGCCCTCTATAGAAAGACAGGAGTGTCGGCCCAGTGGGTCTCAGAGGGTTAAATATAAGGTAGCTTTATAAGTCCTTATATACAAGCTGATAATTATATATTTTAATATCATAGTACATTTAGTTTAAATTGCACTTCACACACAGTCCAACACGTCCAGTTCTTCTCTAGTAAAGGGTTCCTGCGAGTGGGTCTCAGTAAAGTCAGAAAACTCCTCCGGGCCACGGCCTCACTTCCTCTTCAGCTCGTGGGTAATTCAGAGAAGATCTTCAGGCATTGTGTCTCAGCTGCAGAGATCTCTTTGGAAGCTGAAGAAGAGACGGACATTCTTGTCAAGTCGCGCAGGTTTGACTTGAATTCATCCATAAATCACAATCTGAAGCTGCAGCTAAAGCATGCACACAAATCTATTAGTGGGATGTGGTTTTGGTCCAGAGTGACCTGAGCAGATCTTCCTCTGATGGATCTTAAATCTGTGGAATCAAACCTCTGAGGAAACTTATCTTGATCTGCTGAGAGCAAATAACCCCAACAAGGCTTTGCCTCCCTATGCCTGTCTTTAGGCCACTGTGCGTGTGCTTTTGTGTCTGCGGGCTCGCTGACCGGCTTCAGTGCTCCGTCTTTGTCTTCCTGTCTGGAGGGCGAGCTGTGCGACATCCAGGAGTGAGCGACGGCGGCGACCGTAGCCTGACGAGCCCATCTTCTTCTCTGGAGCATTGGGCTCTCTGTCCTTGTTGGTGATCTGGTGCAGTCGGTGGAGCAGGTCGTGGTATGCACATGTGACGAGGAAGCAGCCGGATGATTTGGCTGATGTCGACCTCCTCCGTCTGATGTTCAGCTCAGAGCTGGGATAGGACAGGAAATATTCAGGTTCTGTTTTCAGACAGTTTTCAGCATGTTGACAGTTTAAATCAAACTAGAAATCAGAGTTTATCTGAATTCATGTTAGTTTATCAGAGCGATACGGGACAGATCGTCCACAGGTCTCAGTTACTGTGTCTGTCTTTTCTCACATGGTGGACATTTCGTTTGGATTTCTGACTCCTGTAATATCAGACAGCATCTAAAACACTTAAAGTCCTCCACTCTGAATATCTCTGTGTAATCAGTGCAGTCTGCCATCTTGTGACTGCTGCTGTGCATCGCCCTGTGTCGATGACATGCACAGCAGTCACAGGTATTTATCAGCTCTGACTGACTCTGATCAGCAGTGATGGAAATACAACTAGCGGGTGAATGCGCTAATTTCAGCCCCTTTACCAGCGGGATGCAGAGACGCACTGCCACAAAATACCGTCTGTCTCTCTTTATTGGGATAAAATATATTGTGATTTTTTACCTTTTTACAGCTGTAAATTATGTCCCCGAAGAAAAACTTTGTCAACATCTGTTTTATCTGATAAGAAATTTTCTGTCTGTTCGTCACTTCAGACATTTTGTTTTGCACCAAACTGAAAAAGCAACTGATCATACTACTCAAGTCGGCTACCTAAAGTTATATTTGTCATATTAATAATTGATATAATAAAAAGATCAATACTCGGTGCTGTGTGATGATACGATATTAGCACACAAAAATATCATGATAGTGTATTGAGCTTTGTCCCTGACCAAGCAGCACCCAGACATCAAAATAACCATGGTAACATCTTGACTGGCCTCTGTGCTGCTCTGTGCTGTTTACTGACCTGTTTTCAGTCTGTCTGTGACGTCTAATGTAACGCACCAGAACAAAGAATCGAGTTTTCCTGTGTTTACAAAACCCACATACTCGTGGTTAGTGCTTGTTTTGGTGGAAAAGGTTGTTTGCGTATTTTTAAATAAAGTCTGGAGAAGGACATTAATAATTGCAGAGCCTTGGGGGTCTTTATGGAGCCTAATGATGTTATCACGATGCCTTTGGTTTGATCCCTCCCCACGTTTCCTCTCCGTCTCCACACTGTCACCTGTCAGATGAAGGTAGAGCACCTCACAGTGCAGCTCACCTGGACAGAGATGGGTCAGTTTTCACATTCTCGTCCTGTTGTTGTCCAGCGTGGAGGTGGAGGTGCTGCTCGCCAGCGATCTCTGAGCTGTCTAAGCACAGCTCTCGCTTCATACGACTGTGCAGCCAAACTCTGATCCTGCCGCAGAGAACAGAGGAGGAGGTGACAGACGAAGGTGACACTGATGTACACAGGCAGATAGATAAAGTGATCATATCTAGTGATGCACCATACTGGATCTTTTGCCAATATCCGATACACCGATATATAACAACTCGCATGGCTGATAACAGATACTGATATCAATATATCCATATATCATGGAAAATTATACAACTCTTTTCCCTAGATCCTCTGACTGAATACACCTCGTTTTTCTGTTTGCTTGAACCTCGTTTATCTTTATTTTTATATGTATTTTCATTATATAGGCCTGCATATGTAACACCTGGGTTTAGGATCAAGTAGTAGTGTACCCGCTACTATAAAGGCTTTTTAATGCTTTCTTCTAGTTGTCTATATATTTGAAGCGCCTGGATCGCCTTCCTTTGTATCTTGTGGCTTCCTGTTCTCCATGAGCACCTGACACAAAGTTTTAATGTACATTTATTTATACAGAGCAATCACTTATCTCTGTTTAACAAAAAAAAAAAAAATATTTATATATATCTGTGTGTGTGTGTGTGTGTGTGTGTGTATATACAATGACGTGCAGATATTATCGTGCATCCCTAATATAATATCACAGCTTCATCACACATCTGAAATATAAGATGTTAGTAGAGCTCAAGAGGCAAACATGGACCGACAAATCTGCCAAAATGAAAAATCATATCACAGATGATCATTATCAGAATACCTGTCTAATGAGGAACAAGACATGTGGTGAAGAGGACATGTTGAGATCATCAGAGACACTGTCTCTGTCACACAGTTTGCCCACTGGAGAACAGTTTATTTTGCAGTTGTAAAAAACCTTTGACAACGTATTTGAATCTCTATTCTGTCACATAAAGATCCACATTAAACATTCGTTCTGACTCAGTGTCCGCTTCAAAAGGTCCAGTATCTGTGGAGCTGTAACCAAACTGAAACCTTCACCGTTATATTTTATTGACTTGTTGTCGTTTACTAACTTGATGAAAACATCTGTGGTGTCATGAAGGACCAGCTCCTGATTTAAATGTTAGAGGGCAGAAAGACAAGGCTTTCTCTGGTGAATGAACACAATGTTCTCGTCGTGCTCGTTGATCAGGCAGCTCACCTTTTTTTCAGGCTGGTGTTGAGCTCCCCTGTGGCACCTTTCACCAGTGGCAGGACGGTGGTGAAAACGCAGCAGCAGATGACGGTGTGCACGGCTAATCTCATTCTGACTGCGAGCTGCCAGAGGGTCAGATACAGAAAATGAAACAGCAGGAGGTTAACTCTCAGCTGGTGATGGATCAGTTTAAGACAACACTGAGAACAGTTTGTTAATTGCAGATCAATATGAGGCAGGTTACTAAAGACACATCCAGCTGTTAGTGCTCCCAAAATCACTGAATACAAAAATTACAATCTTTTCTCAGCTCTGAGTCCTTTAAACTCAAATCACAAATTTCACATGATATCAGTTAACATCCTGAAATACCTGAAGACTTCTGCATGGTCTCCTAAAAACTAATCTTTATTTATAAATGTAGAAAAAGTCACTTACCTCAGGCTGTAGTTAATGTGGAGAAGTTGTGATGCACATCCGAATGTGTTGTGTACTGTGAGTGTTGTAAAGAGTTTACCATGAGTGGAAGTCTGACGTTTACACTGCTAACATGAGAGGCTTTATAGAAGGAGGGAGGGAGCTGTACCTGAATGCCAGACCCAGTGGGAGGGACTGTGGGACAGTTCATGTCAACCCCGTCCACCCCACATGTAGACAGGCAAACCACAAACATGCAGAGATTAGAATTGAGTCAGCAGTCCCTAAAACAGCCTGACTGATGGTTATCACTTTGCATGAATCATAATTCTATTTTAAATCAACTCTTCTCTTTGAGTAAAGTTTTCAGTCTTTGGTTTTGTGCATTTCTGTTTTTTTGTAAGTTGACCTAAAATGTTTTCTTCTCTTAAAGACTCATGTTGTGCTCTGTCTGCTTCTTCTTTTGTCTCTTCTTTAAATATTTGTCTTGAATAATGGTTGTGTTGGGAGTCCTGAGGGTGCGTTCACTGGCCCTGCGTGCTGTAAGGCAGTTAAGCTGGGTGTGCTTGTTGTTAATCGCGGAATTAATTCTAAAGGAGATGTGTTTTTGGACGGCTGAGGTTCAGTGTGACTCAGCCATCTGTGATTTTCAATCGTTACAAAAGGTTAAGTACATTTAAATTAGCACTGTGTTGTTGTGGTAACCTCATGCACTGTGAAACTTTAAGGATGGAACATGTGCTTTTTACTGAACTCGTGCACTTCCAGATGACCACTTCAATCATCCTGAGTGCTACTTAAGGGCACCGGTAGTTGTGTCCAAGCATTATAAACAAGAACAGCGTGTCCTGCATGTGTAAAAGATTAACAGCATTAATTAGGTCGTCCTTGTTTTTCACAGAGATATGAGAAATTGAGAGGCATCAAAAGAACAAAACATTTTGTAGTTTAGAAATGTTTTCAATGAAGATTAAATTTCATGTAGAGTTTCAGTATCAACCCTGAAAACTGACCGATCATGATTTATAAAATATATTTTATTTTCAAAATCTATTTATCAGTTGGCCTCAAAGTTCATCTCAAGACTCAGAGTTTACCTCGACTCAGGCGAGGTGGTAGAGGTACTGAGGCATGTCCACAAACCACAGAGTCAGATCTGCTGCTACTGGAGGTTTGCTCTGATTTTGACCCCTTCATCGTATTTTCTCAGTGAAATGTCATGTTGTAAGTGTTAGATTCTTCCAGAAGTCAAATGTTTCCTTCAGACTGAGCAGAACAAAGATTTTAAAGGCCATTTGCTCGCTGTTTTTGAGTTGCTACACCCCTCGTGTTTCTGCGCTCTACATGTCTGCCGTTTTTGCCGGAGCGCTCTGAACTCAGAAAAAGGCGGGCCTTCTGTGGTGTTCATGACAACAAGTTTACAGTTGGAGGAGAAACTGGTGGTAGTGGTTGCTGGATACCCAAAACTATACGACTAATAATCAACCTGAGATCAGCCCAGAACATCTGGTGAAATATTTGAGGAAATGTCTGATGTCATACCCAAAACCCTGCGACGACACTTTTCATCTATCTGTGATTATAATGAGTTTTAATAACTGATTAAAATCTTGATTCTGTATAAACAGGAAATGGAGCGATCTGACAGAAGCACCTGCTGTGACATCGCTCCTCTGATTGACCTCATTCATAACATGTCAGCAGTCTGATAAGATCGATAATGCTTGTGACACCAGAGAACTGTCAGACCACTGTCAGATCTGATTTCATTGTAGAGCTGCGCTGAGTCTCTGCCTGTGTTTATCATGAGGCTGCTGCAGGACCGCAGCTCTGAGGCTGGGACAGAGTCACACAGTGACGGAGCTAACTGTTAGCATCACACGGCTAACGTTACCCAACAGTTATTAACAGGTTTAACGACAGAATTGAGCCGTTGTGAGATTAACGGCTCACTGTTGGCACTATGTTGAGCGGCAGCAACAGATCAGCTGTGACGGCGCCCTGAGATGAAGTATGACCTTCCTACAGTTGTTGTCTTTCGATGAACTGAAGTGACAGTTGACAGATTCAAAGTACTGGAAGTCCTTCCCAGTTAGTAATAAATCTTTTGCCTCCAACTTGTGTTGACCTGCACAGAGCTGATGCAATCCCAGCCCACATGACATCCACGACCAGCCCCTGCAATCATCATCATCCTCACCATGTCCTCAGGCTGCGTTTCTGTAAGCATTGTGCCAACGTCAGGTGTGTTTTGATTGGACTCTACAGAGCACAGTGGCACAGAGAGGTTTGATGGCTCTATAGAAACCTGTGAGTAATGCATCTGGATGCTTTGATTAGATAAACACAGTGGTGTCATGGCAACGACACAGCACACTGCCCGGGCCAAAAAGATGATTCAGTGATCTGTGTTTTAACACGAACCTTCCCGTTCTTAAATTTGAGCCCTCGCACTGCAGAATTTCCTAATTCCAAAACACAATGAACTCATGAATGTGTCCGTCCGTCCAGCCGCAGGTGGTCACTGTGATCTTTGATCAGTGCGTCTGTGTGTCTATATTTATAGGCCGATGTATGTTTTCCATCCTGAATTGTTGCTGTAAGAAGAAAAGCTTTAACGTTACATGAAATGAAGACAGTGTGGTGTTTGGTTGGAGGACAGATGAGGTTGATTTCCACAGTCGGGGGTCAGTGGAGCACGATGTGAGCTCAACGTTGGCAGCTTCCCATCATGTGATATTATTAGATATTCAGGGTCTATTTATAGCTGCAGGCTTGATTCAGGGTTTTAATAGTACAGAGATCGAGTCAGGACTGAACTCTGCTGCTCTGGTATGTAACGGCGCTCTGAAAAAGAATCCTCCCTGGAAATCCACTGAGCGATATGCACTTGTCTGAATGTGAGGCCCAAACATTCCTTTAACTTCCTCTCCAAACAACGGAAAATCACAGTTGGTGTTGTTTTGTGTGGAAAAATCCAGGATCAGATATTTACCACTCACAGGTGGAAAACATCAATTTACCCAAGGGGACGACAACGTTCCACGAATTCATGACTGGACAGGAACAACAGAACAGCCCAAACTGTAGCTGTTTATTTATAGATTCATACACACACACACACACACACACACACACTGATGTAAAGTTCTCCGAGCTGTGTTCAGTGTGTGAAGGGTGCGATACAAATATAGTTTATTATTATTTACACATGTATGACAGGCCTGCAAATGACTGCAGCTTTAATGGGATTAAATTTCAGCCTCTAATAAGAAAATAAAACATCACCATCTCACAGAGTGAGGAGGAGGAGCAACAAGATGGTTTGGGTCGTATCGAGGTTTTACAGTATGTTGGGGCATTTAGAAATCCAGAGGGTTGATTTTTAAATCCTTAAAAAATACAGACGCTCCTCTTTCAACCTGGTCTCTAGTCAGTGACTTACGGCTCACACACCAACCAAAAAAGCCGTCTTCTCACGTTGGCATGATGCGATAGCCAGTCGCTGTCGTTGTTTAACAGCGTGCTGCAGCGTCAGGGGGAAACACAGCAGGACAACAACTAAAGTTAAGGTGGCTAAAATCTCACTAGGGTGAGCTGCAGGGGTGGATGGGTCCAATAACTAATAACTGTCACCCAGGATTCCAATGTTTGCTTCCCATAAGATTGTAAAGCCAAACCCTGTTCTTTCTTCTGCAGAGCATCATGTGATGGACTCAGCACATGGACCCAGCCCCTCCTCACCCGGCTCTGTCTCTGATTACCTGACGACAAATGAGACCAGAAATACCTGCAGCCACCCCGCGCTCCCTTCGCCTCGCTCCAGCTGCTGTTGACTTCCTCTGCAGGAGGAGAGCAGGCAGCAGCTCTGGAGATGGACCTTCAGTTGGCAGCTGTAGCTGCTTGAATTTGGCCACTACAGACCCTTCAGTGGTGAGTGTCATAGTGGGCGGGTGGTCAGCGGCAGTGCCAGGTCTAAACTGTGTAACAGCAGCAACAGAAAGTTTTCATCGGCGGGCAGTTGGGGCTGTCCCAAGCCCCTGTTAGCCCCTGTTAGCTCCTGTAACCCCCCGTTAGCTCCTGTTAGCTCCTGTTAGCAGTCCACTTCATTTACAGTGATCAGAGTTTATTATGGGATGTTTGCCCAGTGACACCAAAGTAAAACCTCCTGCTTTAATTCAAACTAAAATTAATGAGGAAGCAGAGCGGCGTGTGTTGATTAACATTACATAGTCCTTTTAAGTCTAGTTTGTCTCCTCCCTCTCAGAGCAGTCAGTAACATCAGCGACTCATTGTGGCTGAGTGACAGCTGCTGCTGGAGGATGTTCAGCATAAAGACAGTTCACTGGAGGAAGCAAAGTTTAAAATGTTTCTTGTTCTCTTTTAGTTGTAAATGTAAAACACATATTTTGGTTTAACACAACAGCTACGATTCATAAATGCATGTTTCCCTGTCGTCCATTGAACAAATAAATAATGTTAAAATCTACAGACATCAGCAATGACTCATATTGTTAATTGTTTATAATGGATACAGTGGCCCATTGGCACAAATCAAGTGCTGTATCAATCTGAAGTTTCTCTGCTCTCAGACACTTTTCTTTGAGGACAGAATATTCAGACGATGTAAAGACATAATGCAGAAGGAAAAATATCTCGAACACTAATGAAGTGAACTGGAGTACGAGCTGACATATGCTGCCTCCTCTCTAGTTTTTGATGGACAATCGATTCTGAATTGAATCGCAAAGATTTACGGTCCCGACAGCTGATCCTCACGTGTTCTCAACATCTCCTCTAAACATGGCTCTTCCTGCCCGCTGAGGGCTCAGCTGAGGACTTAGACGCTCAGATTTACACCTTGTGGGAGCCGAGATTCCAGAGAAGTTTGCCGTGGGAATACCAGCACATAAAGTCCTCCAGCAGCGTCCGTGCTGCCCTGAGAGAGTAGTTGGGTCGAGGCAGATCAGAAGCTTCAGTCAGAGGATAAACTCAGTGATGGATGGGAGGATGAGAAACCAGTTCAGGGAAAGACTTCACTTTGGCACAGACATCAAACTCTGGATCATTCCATCCATGACCCCGCCCCCCAATGACAGGAAATACCCATGTTTCCTTGTGTTCATATTATTATTTATTAAATGTGTGTATAGCGTGACCCTCGGCCTCTGCCTTCATCGGCCGTTGACAGTAGGTGTTTGTTTCAACTCGTCTCCGATCTTTGGTCTGAACTGGACTTTAGTGTCGTCTACAATATCTGTCATTGTGTATGCTCCACACTTTATGTCTTCACCAGTGTAGGTTGTTACTTCTGTTTCTGAACTGTCCTAGTGAAGATGTTTGAATTTTGAAAATGGTTGTTGTTCCCCTTTAACCCTCGAAATCCAAACTGACAGCTGAACAACAGAGTGCCGACTCTTTGCAGAGGAAGCTGGACTCAAATATTAACGTCTCTGCCCCTCTCGACTCTTTGCTGTACTGAAGACATCGTTTTTAACAGTTTCTGATCTGTCAACTCTTGGCGTCTCTGCCTCTGGCCTCTTCCTGCTGAGTGTCTTCATCCTGTGGTACCATCTGGTGTTCCTCTGGCAGCCTCTCATCGTGGGTGAATCTTCTCTGGATGACACACAGTGTGCACGTTGTGATTCTGCGTGAGAGCTGACAGTGTTGGATGTTTGAGCAGTAACATCAGTCAAGGCTAAAATGATTTAGTAGCAGCTCCATCGTAGCTCGGTTTTCCATTATCAGGCAGTTAAAAATGTGAGTAGCGTGTCAGAACATCAGCGGGGGTGGGGGCGACATTTTTGTTCCAAAACAAACCAGATAGTAACTTTTTAAGGCCAGAAATCTGAAGAGAGTGTGGAGCCACAGATGTGAGCTGATCTGATACTCTGACCAGTTTGTAACAACATGTCTGTCTTTAAAGAGCCATCAGCGTTTCCTCAGAAAGTGGCGTCTTTCATGACTTACGCAGATGACCGATGGTCATGATTCAGTGGTCTCTACTGTACCCACACTGTCATACCATTTGACTTTATCATGCTCCAGATGTTCAGATCACATTTTACAAATCAGTGAAACATTTCTCTGAGTGTTGAATGTTTCCAGTTATTTTTAAGAAATTTTGCAGGAACAAACTCGAAGGGAAACTTGGCTGATTTTCAGTCAGATCTGTGTCACAGTGTGAATAACTACGACAAACTACCCCTGCCAACAGTTTCCACACCCAGAAGAGAGCGTACATCTACCGCTAGCTCACCTAGCACCGCTGAGCTAACATTACAGCTCAGCTGAGGAAGACGCTGTTGATGTTTATATCTCACGCTGTCACCAGCACGAGGCTCTCGTCCACGAGTAGATGCTTGCTTCCTTCTGCACAGTGTGGCTGAACAATTCTAGCCAAAATGATCAATATTGAGAACAGGATTATTTTACAGGATTAATCATTGAGTTTAGAGACAAAATGTTTTTATTACATGTATTACATTTATGTTGTACTACATCCCTGCTAATGTGCTAATCTTTGAAGGCCTTTGCACACTGAGTCTGTTCCTTTTGTCCAAGATTGTTGTGTCACGTTCGTCATGTTTGCACACTGAATCCAAACCTTCGTCCGTCATTAAAATTTTAAGAACAGGTTTCGATTTACTGCATTTCAGGGCCTTTAGAGACGTTTGACCGAGAATCAGTGAAAAATGTGTGGCAGCGAGTAAAGCAAAGACCGTGACAACAGGTCAGATAGTAGCATTCAGAGGAGGAGGAGGATGGTGACCACACACAGCTCCGCCCCTTCATGCAGCTGTGGTGCCAAATGAAAGACAGAAAAACAAAGGAGGAAATGTGTCTTTTTATTTTGTCTCGTCCTGCAAATTTTCGCATCAAATAGAACAATAAAACTGATCAGATGTGTTGCTTTGTGGCACAGACACACGTCACAGACACTCTCTGTATATGATTGGTTCTCTCCTGTGTCTGAAGAGCAGATGACGATGATGATGATGATGATGGTAGATGAACGGATGATTTTTGTTTTTCACAGGCTGCTGCTGCAGAGTGCACGCTCTGCGGCATGACATCTCTTCAGCAGTGGAGTCTGGATGTTAGTTTAGGAAGCACTTGTTTTCAGTGTCCAGCAGAGTTTTCCGTGAGCTGAGCCTTTTATACGTCACTGTCACAGTTGTGATACAGACGGTTGTAACAGAACTTCTCAAACATTTAATTGTGGGAAGCCAAAATTGTGATTGTGATTAATATTCAATTGTGCGGCCCTGCTGCGCAGTGATACGGTTGGTGGGTGTTCTTTGGTCGAAAGAAAGTAGTTCCTGCATGAAACAGCCAAGTCTTTGGATTATCTTGAGTCACAGGGTCGTGATTTCTGTAAAGAGACAGTGATGCTGATTTTTTTTAAATGGATCTAGTTCCATTATATCAGAGAGAAGACACACGCCTCTGCAGCTGATATCTCCAACACTCTGCAACCCACACTGAAACTATCTGGACTGATAAACAGAACTACAGGCAGGACGAGGAGGAACATGTATTTTTGATTTCGGGGTGAACTGTTCCTTTAAAGTCGCTGCTGAAAGAGCGCAGACAGTGGAGTTATATGTTCTGTGTAATGTCTCTGACTGATGATGTCGTGCTGTTTCCTGTCAGGTTGGATCAGGGTATCAGACAGTCTTCAGATGCAGCTCTCACAGCCTGATGACACAGTCACACGTTCATAAGAGAGCGAAGCGACCTCGACAATGACTTGAGCAGAACAAGAGGAGGGTCATACATATTAAATATGAACAGGCCAAATGTGCTGTTTGACCTGCGGCTGACACATATTTGGGTTTATAGCTGTCGTGTCGGCCGATATTGGTTTCTCACTTGTCTTTCATTGTTGTGGTGAAAGTGCAAATACGTCAGGGATCGATTTGGAGCGTCCCGAAATTCCAGTGGGTGCGGTGCAGGATGGAAAATGGACTTTGGGAGCCAGAAATCTCAGCACCTGGCAAAGGAGTCATCGATATTGATCAACAACACTGTCAAGGGTCCACAGATATATTGTTCATTTTCTTGTGTTGGCCAGTGAATATCTTACCTCTTACTCCTTTAAATATTTATAGAAGTCTCCTGCTGCCGTCCGTGCTCAGTGTGGGCGTAGGGCTTCAACTGGGTTTCAAAACACCTCTGTGTGAATCACGCTAACAAACTGTGACGGGCTAAAAGATGCCAACGTGACACATCAGCTTCAAATTCCTAATTACATGAAATCATCTGACATCTGATTCAGGAGAAGTCAAGTGTATTTCCTGTTCTCCAGCCACAACCTGCTTCACATCCTCCCAGTTTGATAGGGTCTCACCTGTCAGCTGCCCAGTACTACCAGTGACCTGATGGTGCTCACTGAGCAGCTTCACATGTTCGGATGCACATTAACAGTAGGTGGTGTTTAATCACTCCACTTTATTCCTACTGGTGTGGAGATTTTAACTGGAAACCTTTTTACCATTGATGTTAATCTAACCTTTGTCTCACTGTGTTTACGCACATCTAACAGCCTGTTTACAGCTGCTGTTCCCATGTGGTCATGATATGAATACATTCCTCGACCATATTGATCATACATGTGCTCTACACACATGTACGCACATGTACTGTACACACACGTACACACATGTCCACTCGGGAGAGGATGTGTTGGTGTCTCCAGCTGTTTATCCTCAGTATTTTTGTGCTAAGGCAACAACAGGCAGAGTGAATGTAGAGACATTATTTATTCCACGTTGTCTCCTCCAGTTCAGCAGATGGATGTCCCTCCAGTGGCCCATAAACGTGTTTCGAAAATAGCATGTTTACTATAGTTATCCCCGTGAAGTTAACAGTGTAATTGCGAGCGATGTTTCCTGCTCCATCACATTCTGCTGCGGTGAGTCATCCGCTGTCACGGAGGCATCGCATGCTGAAAGGACGCAGCCCTCGCCCAGCGCTGCGCTGATAGTGGATCAGAAAAGTAAATCTGGCGAGCGTTGCTGGCCATCAGTCACCGCAGTGTTCCTGCTGAGTGAATCAGAGGCTTTGAAATGAGGCTCTGCTGTGAGCTAAACAATTGTATAACACTTCATTAGAAATGGGGAGTTGATGTGCACGTTGCTGTGAGCCAGAGGATTACTGTCACATTGTCCTCATTAGGACCTTTCATTACTGTCAAACAAACTGCAGGGATGGGTCGGATAACCTGAGGAATTTATTCACTTTCTGTAGACATGCTCTCTTCAGACATGCAGGACGTAACGCTGCTGGACTCATCAGTTAAAGTTTGTCACTCAGACGTATTTATCAGTGATGTAAATATTTGTCAGGGTTTATGCAGATGTGACGTGATGTGAACAGAACGAGCGTCAGTGTTTGAGGGAGAGTGGGCACTCTGAGGTTGTGACTTACAGAGCTCAGGGTCATTTCAAGAATCTGTGATACTGGCACCAACAAAGTATTTCATTTATTTCATTTTATACCCATCATGAAACATGGAAACACTCAGTTTTGTTTGTGTTACAGTTTTGTTTGTGTTACACGTCACATCAAATCAAAGAACGCTTGCTGTGATTGGCTGAGAGCAGAAAAATACGTATAGTCATTTTTTTCTGGATCTGGAAACAAACAGGATCAAAGTCAGTTCTGATGCGACTTCATGCTGAGTTACTTCAGTCAGAATGTTAAAGGTATCAGGTGCTGATTAACTGCTTCAGCTCCACTCCTGAACACAAACATTCAGTGATAAGATGAGTTGGGACTCTGGTTCGATCGCTCACATGCTGAGTGTGTCCTGCTGAACATTCATTCATTCATCCATCCAAGAAGAATCTAAACAACTTAAACTGGCGTATTCAGTACGTTTGCTGGTTGATTTAAACTGATTTGTTTCGTACATATAAGACGACAATACAGTGAAAAATGTATCACAGTGATTTTAATGAGGCTCAAAAAGAAATGTGTTTAATTTCTCTTGGTTTATATTTGACATCGTGCTGCAGCTGTCGTCTTTGAATTGTTACAGGCTCAACCTGCGGGGTGTATCGACATTTAACAACATTGAACAATGTTTATAATACCGGTATAATTTTTAATATGATATAAAAAATTAATATGGTGATACTGACGATATTTCGACTTGTTGACATATTGACGCCATACTGTTACCCATGTTCCAAAAAGAGGAGGAGCTTCAGTAGTGTGGAATAAAGTGTGGCGTTGTTATGTTGTGTTCACACCGTGGAGTACATGTTATGTCAGTGTACACATGTGATTAGATGTGACGCCAAACACGGGAATTAAGTGGTGGGATTTTGCGTCATACTCTTATTCGAGAAAGATGCAATAGTCAGTCAGCTTTGAGATCTTCCAGGGACGTAACAGCGGAAGTTCATTCATCAATTCAGCTTTTACACACGAGTACAACATGAGTCAACACAAAATATCCTTGAGTTCAAACTTGCGCAAGTAAGGCGACGCAAAAATTTGCATTGTGTTTGGTATGAACACGTTAGGCCTGGGCGTCCTGAATGTTTTACTTCTCTTGGCGCTCAGAGGAAACTCATTCAGCGGCTCCTCTGGCAGCAGCACAGTGATTCTGTCTCCTAGCAGCCTGCCACAGGTTACAGCCTGAGGATCAGAGACGATTTATATTTATATAGATCTCAGGGGACATTTGTTTAAATGTGATTTAGTTGAATTATTAATATTGTGACAGAATCTGAATCTTACTTTGAGTTACTGTTGTTGTTCACAAACTAAAGAAATGACATCATCATTATTTCTTTTTACTGAATATTTGAAGCAAACTGTAAAAATACATCACTGATTTTGTTCTTAAATTAAAAGTGAAGTATATTTTATTGATTTGTCATATTGTTTTTGCAAAAATACCCTAAAATATCCTGATGATATTTCAGGACCGTCTCACCCACCCCTACTGAAGCCTCTTAAGTTACTGCCTTGAGTTTTATGTGAAGGGATTTGTGTGTTTATCCAGACGGGGTTTTACATCGTCAGTGGGTGGATCTCATTATCAAAATGTACCTTCTTAAATATTATAAATTATCTTGACACAGTTTGTAGAGAGATCCCATTAACCCAGAGTGGTGTTGAAGATAAATTGTGGTGTTTTGACGGAGCCAATGAGGGAGGTGTTGTGGAGGTGGAGGAGTGGCGAGGCTCCAGGCCGGTGTCTTCACTACAGGACGATCATGACAGTTAAGATTAGGTGTCGTTCCCTCCTCTGAGTCGTACGTCTTTGTGTCTGACAGCAGAACAAAGCCGCTTGTGTTGCTCTGTGGTTGTAAATAGCAGCTGCAGTTTTACCTTGATGACACAGTCGTCCCAGAGGAAGAAAGCGGCGTGTATTTAGGGCAGGATGATGATACAGGAGCGAGCAGGTAATTCTACCCTCGCCATCGCCTCATCAAACACTTGGCCTTTCACCCGGTTAAAGAAGAGCTCTGCCGACTCCTCTGCTCGCTTCCTTTAAGCCTGCTGCACTCTCGGTATTTTTAGCATGATTTCATATACTGTGTGTAATTAAATAGGATGCTGGTAAACAATGCGCTGGTCGTACGCCAGCTCCAGACTTGGCTCGCTCCTCATACGTCAGACGGTTTCAAAAAGGAATAAGTTAATGTGCTGGCAGCAGCGCAGCGCGGTCCATGGGGGTTGCACAGAAACACTTGTGTTTTATATTTGCGCCTTGCCACACATTCTTGTGTGTTCATGGGGGAGGAAGAGGATGAGACATGACTTTTGAAGTCTTTCTATCTTGTCACGTAAAGCATTCCTCACTGATGGAGTCCGACCGTCGTCTCACTGCTGCCTCATTACAGCTCATATTCGTACACTTCATGCACTTTATATCAGGCTGAGTTAAAGAATCAATCGTGTGTGTGTGTGTGTGTGTGTGTGTGTGTGTGTGTGTGTGTGTGTGTGTGCAGCACATTTAGGTATTTAGTGTGTGTTGCTGTATTTGTGTGCTGCAGTAATGTGTGCATGCAGCATGTGAACATTAATGTACCCAGGTGTGGACATGCATGTGTGTGTTTGCGTGTGAATTCATTTGCATACGATTAACAACCGCTAAGTGCGTACGTGTTCGCACTTTCACACGTATCCACAGTAACCTCTGACCTGTGAGGGTAAAAATACAGGAGGGAGGTCAGAGTGGCACACGGCTCACCTTTAGCACGGCTCTTTGCATTGTCAGAAGATATTTATATCTGGAATGAACAATTGAGAAAGATGGGTTTGATTTCCCCGCTGTGGCCTCGGGCCCGGCCTTCCTGTGGGTGCAGAGTCAACCTCAGTCAGATGCACTGATTGGAGCCAGATCCTTTGTCCCAAATTCCGTCTCCTTGCACCCTTGAACCTCACGAAATCTCTAAACTAAAACCTTCAGTCATTGGTGTAAGTCCCACATTACACAAATCCAGCTCTAATGTGATGTTGTGAAATGTCAGGAGGGCGATGTGGAGAAACATGTGCTGCTGGACGAGAGGGAAGACACGCAGGTGAAATAAGGTTGAGGCCGAGCAGCTCTGTACAGTAACGGCATGAAGACGAGTGCTGCTGCTAATTTCTCACTCTCTGGACCCACTTGGTGTTTTTCATTTTTATGAGGAGGAGGAGGACATCTGTTTGCGTCGTTGACCCTCACAGGGATCCTCCGGGGACCTTTTAATCATCCGTAGAGATCTATAATGTGAAGATGCAGTGATATGCTATTTTTGTCTCCTCTCTGTCCAGATGCTTCTCTGAACTCTTAATACGACCCGATCACACCCCTGGGCTCCATGAATTGTCATATGCGATACTGTGAAGGAAGGTAAATGTTCTGCAGGCGTTTTATTTTACTGTCCCAGGAGTCCCCCTCTGCTCCGTAAACCTCCACAGGCCCCGCGGCTCCCGAGAACCCCATTCGCTGTAAATACCCAGAATTCCTCAAACTTTCGAAGCCTATATATTCTGGATTCCTCCGACGTCTTCAGACTCTTTGTATCTCAGATGCTCTGGTACTCCAGGGGGCAGTGAGACCCCTTAACCCCGCCTTATCCTTATTTTCCAACCGAACCCCCCCACTGCCCCTCACACACACACACACACACACACACACACACACACACACACACACACACACACACACACACACCCCTGCGATGGATTCCAGATCGGGAATTTAATGCATTTCTGTTTCGCATCACCTCCCAGGAATGCAGCACGCGTGCCACAAGCCTCATAACCTCGGGCTGATGAGTGCGAGGATGTTTAAAAGAGAGAGGGATGATGGGATACAGACGCTGCTGGGGGTTATGGGGGGCTGTGGAGGGAAGGGGGGGGCGTTTGACAGAGCGCATCCGGCGCAGCACTTGGCGTTAATGACAGGCCATCTTGTTGCATAAAGCAATGTTAGTGCAGCTGTGGTATGTGCCGAGCGCATCTGGACTGCAGATTTTTGGGAATGTATTGTGTGTGTGTGTGTGTGTGTGTGTGTGTGTGTGTGTGTGTGTGTGTGTGTTTGTTTGGTCTGTCCCGTCTCACTCAAATTAACGACTGTTGCACGATACGGAGGAGGATGGAGTGAATTAACTTAGTTGGGGATCTTTGGAGGGGGGTTATCGAGAAGTGCAGATTTTACAAGGCTTGTTTTTCTCTCCTGGCAGTGTCGCATGTTTACGCATATCGAATCTTGTCAGGATTAGACGCTGGTTGTCAGGTCGCTCAGAGGGGGGAAAGTTCCTGACCTGCAGAGTGACCACAGTGACGCTCTGCGTGACCGTCAGGCCTCCTCGTCACTCCCAGGTTACCTGCAGGGAGCGCCTTCATTACAAGTTCATTTAAGACAGATTATTAGTTTCATCTGATTTACACACAGTCAACTTAAAAAACAGCTTCACTCCAAACTTTTAGGTTAATAAAAAACAGTAACATGAAAGACACAAAATAAATGTGTCACATGACCCTCGTCTGACAGGAACTTCATCAGTTTAACAGAACTTTTTGTTAAGCATTTAATTCTCTGTCATATGAACATAAAAACACCGAGTTCACATTTTACAACTATTTTCTTTAATTTCATTAAACTATAAAAATATATGAAGCGAGTTGAGGTTTCTCGTTAACTATAATAAGACAACTCTGAATCACTAATTTTCCTCGTATTGATCGATATCGATATTTATCACGATATATAATTTGATAATGCTGTGAGTTTGAAAAGTATCCTGATAATGTCCGACACCTGAAGAAACCAAATTATTTTCGTCACGCTCGTCGTGAAGCTGCGGCGTGTACAGTGACGCACATCCTCAACACTGCAGACTGACTGACAGCTTCGGCTGTTTGGATCAATCAAGTCTGTCCGTGTCCAGTAAAAGTCATTGTCACTGACGTACATTTAATCCCAATATCGTGTCGAGATCATCTTATCGCCCAGCCTTAACTCTGGACCAGGACGTCCTCTTTATTTCCCCTCAGCACAGTTTCCTGTCTGACACTCATATTAACATTAACTGTGACCCATCAGAACCACTGTGAATACAGGAACATTCATCACTGTGTCACCTCAGTGATTTACAGCACATTTAAACACAGTTTTCTCATTGAGCAGTCTAATGAGCAGAAATCAGCTTTATACATTTGAGTCAAAATAACTCAAAACCAAAAAATTGTTGATTCAACATAAAAAATGATGTCAGGCTCACAGTGATGAGTTTTTGTGTCAAGTGAACATGAAGTTTTTATGTCATATTGATAATTTGGGGCGTCTGTGTGGACTTTATTAACACTGGTTTGACCCCACTTTGCACGGCAGTGGATTCAAAAGACAGGTTGCTGCAGCTGTGACAATGATTTGGATGGAAAATAAAGAGTTATTAAAGTTTAGTGTCATGGATGGATCGGGGTTTACGTTGTTGTTAAAGTGAACCTGAATTTCTTCAGATTATGGTGAGGTAGGGCTCAACAATCTGGATGAAATCATATTACCAACTTTAATGTAAAGAAAAATCAATCTGGAAAACATTATAATATAAAACACAATGTGGTTATGTTTGTTTTTGATAATGTCTGAAATGTGTGTAGGATCAGGTGGTTAAAAAGCTTCACTGAATGTGTGGCTGGATTTGTGATCACATGAATACCTGCAGCTGACTGTTATTTTAATTATTTTAACAAAATGCTTTTTATCAAAAATGAAGTCTCCACAATCAAAATGGCCATCACCATATTTAGAGCGCATTCAGATCCTCACATGTAAGAAGCCAAAACCAGAGAATGACCTGTTTCTCTTGATGAATGATTTAAATAATTAATCAATTACAAAAACGGTCGCTGATCAGTCAATAATTGACTAATCACTTCACACTAATCAGTCCCTCCAGGATTTCTTTCACACCTCACTTTAATGCAGAACATCAGAGAGTCGGCAGGCCCCGTCTTTTCTCGTCAACGAGACGTTGGTGTCACATGTCTGCATCATCACAACCAAAAACATGGAGGTGAGTTTGGAGACGTTACGCACACACAGACCGTTTACAAAGATGGACGACGTTTATTCATCAGATCATCAGGTCGTTTCTGACTAGTTTCTTCAAGAGAAATTCATTTATGAAATCATTCAGCATTTGAGACTTTTATTCAAAAACAGGTGTTTCATTTGAAAAACTTCCCTTTTTAAGTGTAAAAAATCATAATTTTGTTATTGGTGCTGAACCGGTGGGGTCGTGTCAGCGCCAGTAATACAACATTTCAAACATGACCCAGCTGTAATCATCACAGTATGGTTAAACTTAAGTAGGTGTTTGATGATATTAAAAACAATGAAAAACATCTATACGTCCATTTTCATCCGCTTATCCGGGGCGGGGTCGCAGGGGGCCTCTGCCCAGCAACGCTTTCCAGCTCCTCCTGGAGGACCCCGAGGTTTTCCCAGGCCAGACGAGAGGCTCTCCGAGCTCCCTCTGGATGTCCGAGCTCCTCACCCTATCTCTAAAGCTGAGCCCAGACACCCCACGGAGGAAACTCATTTCCGCTGCTTGTATCCGCGATCTCATTCTTTTAGTCACTACCCAGAATTCATGACCATAGGTGAGGGTTGGGACATAGATGGATCAGCAAATCGAAAGCTTCGCCTTGTGGCTCAGCTCTCTCTTCATCACAACGGACAGACACAACGCCTGCATCACTGAACAAGACCCCGTGATACTTGAACTCCCTCGCTTGAGGCAGTAACTCTCCCCCAACCCGGAGAGGGCAATCCACCGGTTTCCGACAGAGAACCATGGCCTCAGACTTGGAGGTGCTGACTGATCTCAACTGCTTCACACTCAGCTGCAAAATGCCCCAGTGCATGCTGGAGGTCACGGTGAGATGGAGCCAACAGAACCACATCATCTGCGAAAAGCAGAGATGCAGTTCTGATGTCTTCAAACCGGACCCCTTCCTCCTGAATATCTCACATATTACATCTTGGCGTGTCAGCCAAGGTGTCCAACGGCGGGTTCTTTGGTTGCCGCCACGACAGGCACCGACAACCTTCTGACCACAGCTCCTAGCAGCCGCCTCCACATAGAAGCTTTTAACATGGACCATCACAGTGACATTAAATACTTTACAAATATCTCAACATTCTCAGTTTGATGATTAATAGTGTTCAGATTTGTCAAAATGTTAAATATTAACAGTGACAGTGTCGACTTGTGATCAGCAGGAATGTTTCCTCACAGTCTTTATTAAACTTCTCTGTGTGACCCAGATGTTAAATGACTTTATAAATCCCTTATTAAATCCCTTATTAAATCCCTTATCAAGCAGACGCTACAACAGGAAGATAGTGTAGTTATGCATAATTCTAATTATATGTAAATGATCCTGGTGATATTGTTTTGTTATTGTCAGTATGGTACAGACTCAGACTGAAGACAGTCATCAGTTTTATTTTGGAAAAATCAGGTTCAGACGATGATGTCATTGAGATGAAGTCACCGTTTGTCTCTAACTTTCTGTCCCCAGATGAGTTAAAACATTTATTTCAGTTTGACAGTAAATGTGGCTCCACATGGATCTGCGGTCACAAATACTCTACTTCTCTTGTGGTGACGAGGTGTTTGTGGCACTGTGGCGCCCTCTGCTGAACAGATGAGGTGAAGTTAAAGTGCAGCTGATTGTGCTGTAGTGTTTGTGTAGTTGTGTTCTCGTCATTATTAAGAGACAAACAGAGTGAGTGCAGCGAGCCAGTTATTACAGATGTGTTTTATTCAACAGTTCAGTCTTCAGCTTTTTACATATTTATATAAAAACATCAAATAGAAATCACAGCGTTGACGTGTGACCGTATCAAAGGCACTGATGGTTACGGTACAACTACACAGGACACGTTAGATTATCTATCGGGGTGAGACTTTGGCTCGATGCCCTACTTCTGATTTCTGACTGTGTTTACAGGAAATGTTCTCCATCACTGATGATGCAGATGTAGGTCAGACAGAGTGAGGACAAGAAGCACTTTGATATAATGAGGAAATGTTTAGTGAGTCGTACATGATATTTCATTAGAGACTGTTTTTAGGAGACATCTTTGTTAAACATGATTGACTTTACATTAAATATTTATCAGGTGCTACTGATGCTGCACAACTTTAGGAAGAACAACAAAAACACAAACTGCTGTTAAAATATGTACAAAAATCCCTTCAATTAAAAATGTTCCCAAAGAGGAAAAAGGCCACAGCAATGGGGGGTTTGTCTCAGTAGGTCATGTTATAACTTTATAGATTTGACTCAACATCTCTGAACTTTACAACAACGTGAACCTAAAACACACTCAGGTGATTTATGTTGGACAGATCAGACTCTGGGGTAAAGTAGTGCATTTCATAGATACAGATCAAGACACAGATGAAGGTGATGGTAGAGGTGATCAAACCCGAGACTTTGAACAAGCTGCACATCTTAAAGTCAACAGATTAATCAAGTATTTATTGTAGGTTTGTTTGGATCTTAGCTCGTGTTGTGCTGCTGTGTGACGTTAGGTCGGTAGACACCCGTTAATCAGGAACTAACTGGTTCGTTTTCAGAAAAAAAATCAAAGTAAAGTGAAATAATATCGGCCTTTCCTGTTGGGCCGGCGCTCCTTTGACTCAGTGAACTTTAGCGCCACATTTCAAAGCTCTGCCCATTTAAAATTGGTGACTTTTTAATGTTTTATGATGTAAATGTTTCACCTTTTTTGTTAGTTTCTGTCGGTTTGGCAGACAACATGTAGAAACATGGTGCCCACGGCCCGCCCTCCGGCCTACACTGATGAGCTAACGTTAACTAACCAGTGGTGTTGCATTTGTCGGGTTAAAGATCAGTTTATAAATGACCAAACTTCACTCAATCAGCTCTTCTACCTACGTAACAAATTTATGTCCTGTACACCATTTCACAAAGAACTCCTGACTCTTTAAACACACTACAGTCTACATTATTAGCTGCTTAATCAGCGACTGAGAGGTCTGTTAATACGTTTGATAAGAAGACTGTAATTAATATTCCTGCTGTTATCACGTCCTCATGTTTTTGTTTGATTCCTGCTGAAATCAATGAACTTTGACCTCATAATGTGAAAATGAGACTTTAGTTTCTGTTTATTGACTCTTAAAATGACAGAGACTCGTTTAATCAGCGGTGGTCTACACTTGTTTAATAAGTGGTGGTCTACGCTGACAGAGACTTGTTTAATCAGTGGTGGTCTACACTGACTTGTTTAAACCAGCTCTACAGGTGCTGGTTCCCACTACAGATTTACAGATGGTTATTTAATGCCCCCTCATGATAAATGCTTTATGTGGACACTGAATATCCAGAGAACTCTTCCCAGTCCCTCCTCAGACCTGTTGTATCCCAGCAGCCCTCTCTCCTCGTCTCCTCGTCTCCTCTGAGTGGCGGACATGTTTAAGGTTCAGGGTTGAGATGAGGATCTACTGGGCCTGGGTCGTCTGGTTCTTCATCTCCTGCCACTTCTTCTGCCTCAGACTGAGCTCTGCGTCAGAGAAGGCTGCTGGGCCCCAGTTGGTGATCAGCTGCTGTCCCTTTGACCCTGCAGGAGGAGGAGACAGTGTTCCATGATATAACCTTTAATATTTCACCCTGTGTGCAGTCATGTGTCGCTGACATCGACTGTAAACAGGAAGTAGTTCAGTCACATTTGAAATTTTGGTGGTTTAAAGGGACAGTTCAGACTTTTTGAAGTGCGGGGCCAGGAGGAGAAACGCCACTGTGCACATTCAGCTGGCTGTATCACGTGGAGGTCAAACCCAGAAGTTAGAAGCTTTTTTTGGTGTATGTGCTGACACATGTTCAGCTGCAGACACATTCTGTTCGTAGTGTAAATGACACGCCCCTCAAACCACACCCACCAACACAACGGTCATCTGAACGCTGCTACAGCGCCACTCTGAGGTGAATAAATATGAGGCCAAACGTAGCAGTGATCTACTTTATTATTCTTTCTACATGAAGACATGATTACACGACATAAGGGCACAAATTCAGAGGAAAAAGTGGCTCTTTTTAGCTCCTCTTCTAAAAACTTTTTTTTTTTCCCCCAACATCGCCTGATACTACATCACAAGAGGGACTCTGCGTCCTTGACCCTGCCTCTGTCCAATGCGCAGTAGAAGGTGGTAGTGAGTCTGAGCAGTGGTAAACTTGTGAGTTATTAGTATAACTCACACACTACACGAGTATTTTTTCAGTTGTTAACAGTGCATTTCACCATTTGTGATTATACCAAATTATTGTGTTTGTGCAGGTTGCACAAACTCGAGCCTGTCAGGACATCAAGTCCACCGTTTTCCGGACAGAAAAAGGAGTGGAGTTAGTTTTCGTGCCTGGGTGTGTTTTGTGCAGGTGAAGAGGCGCGATTTCACGGCTTCATCTGTGACTAAAAACGCGGCCATGTGCAGCCACAGCACTCATTTTGGACAGGAGGATTATGTTCCTTGCGGAGCCCACCCGCCCTCGTTTGTGGCTTGGGTCTCCGAGCCTCGTGGGTATGTGCGGGGCCGCGAGCCTCGGGTCTCCCCTACGGCCTCGGAGCTGTTTGTGGCTCGGGTCTCCGAGCCTTGGGGTATGTGCGGCGGTATGTATTGTTTTGGAGGATTTTCTCAGTGCTGATATAGATCAGTCAGTCTGTTTTAATCAGAGATCAGTTTGTGACTTGTTGAATCCAAATTCCTCCCATCTCTTTACACAGAGATCAGACTCTTCAACAGATATAAACATACAGATGCAGTTGAGCCATATTAAGTGTAATGTTCAGTCATTTATAGTTATTTTTATCTTTAATGTGACGTTAAACTGCACTTTAACCTCTTTACCTCAGTGTGATTTTACTGGTATCGGACGTATCAGAAGCCATTTTAAATTCTCTGACTGAAGGAATTTGGACTGATATGATTATTTTGTCTCTTCACGTCGTCCTCTCTCCTCTGTAGTAAACAACATTCTTGCTGTGAACGCTGAGGCCAAACGTATCAGCAGAATTTAGATATCTGATTGTAGTGTTGTGTCCCTGGAGCCTGTCTGTGTTGGCTGAGACAGATGACGAGAGAGTCTCAGGTTTAAAGGAGCCAAGTTGTTTCTCCTTCACTAATTTCACTAATGAACTCTGTGGGGAAATTATTAGGAACCAGGCGCCATCACATTTATTCATGGCAGCAGTTTGGAGCTGTGGAGAGGAAACAATCTGTGTGTGTGTGTGTGTGTGTGTGTGTGACCACAATAACACCTTTTAATATTAACACATTTAACACTGTATTTAACACACAGCTGCTCCGTGCTGCAGGAAACACTTCACTAATATACTTCACCCAATGACGTAGTAACAGCGGCACAGACTAACAGTCAGATATCAGTTTGTTAAATGTTACTTGAGGTCAAAGGTCACTGTGCTCTCAGTTAAAGGGAAATGCTGAAACACCCAGATATCTCCTCATACACACACACAGACAGAGGTCGGCGTGCTGTAGTTACCTGGTTGGATGAGTCGTAACATTCCCTCGTGTTCAGCCACTTTGTGTTTCCAGGTTTTTGTGTTGTTTGTTGCGTCTTCCAGTTTTTTCATCACCGTCTGGTTCACACACACACACACACACACACACACACACACACACACTGATGAACAGATGGTACAGGGAGAGGTTTTTCCTTTCTAACAACACTTGAGAAACTTTAATCAAGATTTAAGAACAGCATGTTTCAAAATCCTCTATTAACAGATAACGTGATTAAAGTTCTTTCATGACTGACCCTGATTTCTAAACAGCTGTTTCCCATCCAGCGGTCACACAGTGACACCTGGTGGTGAACAGAGGTACTGAAAGACTTCCGTATTGACATAAAGTCGTAATGTTAGGTATGAATAACTGCAGTGATGAGAGTTTCTGTTTTCACTGTCACAACAGATAAACAGTGTTAGAGGACATGCCTGTGCAGCACAGCTGTGCGTGATCCTTCAAATAACTATAACTGCTGAACAAGTACAAAACTTAAACTCACTCTCTGTGACTGTGCTGCATTTAATAAAAATAGTTAAGATAAATCTGTTTTATAAATATCCAACATTTCTTTTGTGTCCTCTGTTAAAGGTTTGCTCCACAGCTCACAGCTGAGTCTCCAAACATCAGCAGTGAGCTGATGATGCTGATAATAATCTGGGAGCGATCCTTTAACCAGTAATGTTTTTATACACTTAATAAGAACTGAGATTAATAAATAGTGAAACTGGTTAGATGCAGCTCCTCCACTGACTTTCACCTGCAAGTTCTGATGAGTAACGCTGTGATGTCGTTACTGTAACTGACTCATGTCCCGACAAGTTCAAGTTATTGTCATGTGTAAATAAAAAATAAATAACAACATCCACAACATACATGTAAGTGACAAAAACACCAAAACAAGGGCCGACCTCAACAGGTAGACTGAGCACCTCATGTAGAGAGTGAGCACCTCATGTACCCTAAAAGGGGTGAAGATTAGCGTGTCCTGCCTGACGTCATGTTTCCATCACTGCCGTAAATACCTGAGTCTGCTGCTGACTCATCTGACCCTGGGACGAATACCAACTGTAACCTTTCCCACTGAAGACAAAGCCAGATGTTAGTTGGTGAGTGTATGACCGCTGTCAGCTGACCTGGTACTGCTCCAGCGCCCCCTGCCTCTCCTGCTCCAGCTGCTCCAGCTGTTTCATGGCGGCCTGCAGGGCGCTCTCTTTGGCCAGACGCTCCTTCTCCAGCTCCTTCTTCTCAGCCTCCGTCTCTGAGATGGCGAGCTGCTGCCGCAGGTGGAACTCCTCCAGCTCCGCCCTCTTTGTAGCCTCCTCCTCCAGTAACCTGCTCAGCAGAGACATTAAACATGGGTTAGTTTAATAATCCTGTACACAGGCCTGTCGTCTGCAGCAGCTCTGAGTCTGAGTCCTGCGTCACAGTGTCACAGTGTCACAGTGTCACGGCTGAGGTCAGTCACAACATAGACATACAAGCGTTTCCTCCTTTTTCTCACTGACACAAACATTTTGGATTTTTTGTGCCTCCATACTGAGGACAGCTGTGGCCAGAACAGGACGAACAAGATATCATGAATTTCTTTAAATTTTGCACAAACGTTCACCTGGACTCAACTATGAACTGATTAGATTTTGGTGATCAGAGGTCAAAGGTCAATGTGACCTTGTAAGAGATTTTTTTTTTTTTCCGAATGATGTATTGACGAATTTTCTCCCATTCTCTCTTAAATTGCACCTATGCTCCTAAAGAAAAAAACAAATAACTAAAAACACCAAGAGTCTTATTTATAAACACTGCGTACACACAAAACAACCCTTCACACACAAAAGTTGTGATCTATTATAAGACTTTTGCTTTTGTCTTTACATACATTTGTTGTGTGTGTGTGCGTGTGCAAAGACATCTTAAATTTAGAGTAGAAATTAGAATTCTAATAATATTAATATAATTATTATAATTCTGTAATTCTGACAATCACGTAATATCTCTCGTCACCTGTGCACCCTCCTGCCTGTCGGTGCTGCTGCCTATTGATTAAACATATATATGCAGATAGCGAGTACAAATAAAGGAGAGTGAGTCTAATATGAGCGTGATCAGTAACCCTCATCTATCCGGGGTGACACTCAGCTGGTATAGTATGTTTTAACTGAGCTAACCCTAACGTCAGCTGACTATAACTCGACTCACATGGTTTGATATAAAGACTGAAAGCAGGGTTTCTCCCTCTTGTTTGTTTGCTGCACAGTGTAGTTCAGACACACGCTACACCCTCCCTGCTCTGCGCCTGCATGGAGCATGTCTCTGCTATGGTGGGAACAAAAGAAACACCAAGTGTGCACCTTAACCTCCCACTCATGGTGCGTTCAGGACAGCTTGGGAAAACAAGCTCTGACTTGTTGTGGGGGGACTTGTAGCCCTCGTACCCCGCGTCCCTGCATCCCTGCATAAAACCCACCAGGCAGTAATACTAGTTGTTAGAAGACTTTATGAGCCACCATGCAACCCCAACATTTTTGCAGTCCCGACCGTCAGTACATACTGTGAGTACATTTACCACAATGGTTAAAACATTTACAGCTTAGAGACGTTTAAAGTGAGGCATGTATTAAATAATGTCGACCCTAATATCTAAATCTAACGTGTGAAAGAGGATTTAACAAATGTTTACTCAGTTTAGAGATAAAATTAAGCAGCTGATGGTAAACAGTGGTGGTTGTAGTGTGTCAGTGTGTCAGCAGGTGGTGCTGTGGAGCAACCACGGACTGTGTTTTTAACATCATGGTTCAAGAACATGTAACTCTGGATTAATGATAAATATTCTGTATCGAACATGTTTCATATGAAGGCAGATACAGATCTGAATGAACCACAGGTGATGTCACGGCTGGTTGTTTGTTTGTTTGTATGAATTTAGTATCACACAGCTGAATGAAGAATTGTGTAAACACATTGTGTAAGCACACCGACACACAGGAACTGCAGCGGTGCTGATGACAACATATATAAAAAATATTATGACACTCAGTTTCTTAGTGGGGAAAAAACATGTTCCTATTTTCTACGTCTCCACACATGTAACCCGAACACCTCTGTGTGATGTATGTTGGGCTGTTAGCATGATGGCGTCCTGTACACGGCCTTCATTAATAAATACTGACGGACTGACGGCTGTCTTTTTAACACGGCGATTTAATAAAAGCTCTGTGGTCAGACCCACAGCGCTGACAGGCTCAGCAGCGGTTAGACAAATGTGAGGTGGAAAGTTAATGTCAGCACAGAGGAAGGAAGGACAGGAGAGGAAATGTGGCGGAGAGAGGGAAGTACATGTCCAACGTCTGGCTGCATGTGAAAAAATAAGAGGAGCAGTCACAACATGAGTCGGGTTACAGACAGGTAGTGTTCAGGGATTAATGAGACTGTAAATATGGCGTCAACATTTATATAAACTGTAATATCTGAGGTGGACGGCTTCGATCAGCTGATAGCAGACGGGGACCAGCAGCTACATGGGATGTTTATCTACCTCTGTGACTGCTTGTGTGTGTGTTGATCATGTATGTGTCCTAACAGACTTTAAAGATGGCCGCTGGTCCAAGTTTTCCAGACTCAGAATGAGGTGGAGGTCGCACCTTCCTGATGATCTGGAAATGCTGTTTACAACAAATTTATTTTAGAGTTCTAATGATTATGCTATGATTAAAAAATAGAATCGCTCAATCAGAGTTTTGGAGCACAACAAGTCGCGTTTAACAACAAACAAATAAATAATGTGGGTTTTTTTATCAGGTGTGAAGGAGAATCATGACGAGTCCAGCAGTTAATGGTTTGTACATTTGCACAGCGAGCTCTGCTGCTAGTTTTTATACATTCACATTAATATGATTCGCTTTCTTTTATTAACCTGCAGGTTTCTGACTGGCTAGCGACAGAAAACAACTTTTCAGGTTAACATGTTTGACTTCTCTCAAGCTCACACTCAGTGGTGTCAGCAGAGACTTTATTATCTGTAAAGTCACTAATCTGACCTGCGCTGACATCACTGTAATGTTTCTGTATTTATTCCTCAGTGTCTGAACACATCAGCACACACAGTTTCCTGTCCAGCAGACCTGTATGAAGACAAACACCACTGACCGTGCCTGCAGCTTCCTGACGGCCTCCTCGTCCTGTCTGGCACGCCGCTCGTCCTCCAGCGCATCCTCCAGTTGGCGGTACATGTCCTCCAACTCCCGAACTCGCTGCAGGTACTGCTCCAGCTCAGTGGACTTCTGGGCCACCTGCTCCTCCATCTGCTGCCGTACCTGTGGGGCCAGGTAAATAAATACTTTATCTGGAGGTCAGTAACAGCACCACCAATTGAGTTTATATTCAGCCTGTTTAACACTGTCGGAGTCAGACTGAGTTTATATTCAGCCTGTTTAACGCTGTCGGAGTCAGTCTGAGTTTATATTCAGCCTGTTTAACATGGTCGGAGTCAGACTGAATTTCTGAAGTGATGAAATTAAACTGTCTCATCTTGAGAACAACTTATAACGTTACTGATGGAAGATAATCATCTTCTGCTGGTGCACCACATCCACGCTGAACACTGAGCATGTGCAGACGTTATCACAGAGGCCCTGAGGTGCAGCGCTGATGCCTCGCGGTTACATCTACCAAACGGACTGTACAGTCACCAGTGTGTGTCTCTGTTCAAACAACAGAGCAAGTCAGTACATCGAGACATCACCACCACATGTAGTATTCTGAGGAGTCAGGAAGCCAACACAACTGAATATAACTTGTCTGCTTCTGTTTCAACTTCACTCTGAGCTGCAGCGCGTCTCCACTTTAGCTCTGTTTCATGTTGAGTATTCAGTCTCACACCTGTAGATAATGTTCAGTCAGAATATTAAAGTCACCTGCTGTAATAATAAAAACATCCTGCATTATATAAACGCAGTGGTTCAGTGGAAGGTGACGTACCATTTTCTCTCTTTCCAGGTCCGTCCTGTATCGGTCCTGGAGTTCAGTCTGGGTCTGAAGACGCCTTCGTTCTTCTTCTGCTGCGTTAGCCGCAGCCTCCTCCAGAGCCTGTACGGAAGAGGAGAAAAGCTCAGATTGATCCCAGTAAATAAAAACACCTCCTGTTTCCTGTGAACAGGTTTCATCTTTAAACTGAACAGTTTGTTTAACAGGAGCAGAGACGTCGGCCCTGTCACAGTTACACTCTGCTTATTATAGTTTAGAGGCCGAGACGCTCACTGTGGCTTCAGTCTATAAACAGAGGTGACTGTGTGACCTGTGTAGGTATTTGAAATGTAAAACCTTTATTTAACACAGACAGTAATATGTTATAAAGAGGGACTGACAGTGAACATACACAGTGTCCACTGCTAATACATCCTGCTTAGAAATGTAGATAACAAAACATGAAGTGAGCAGATTATAATCACATGTATTTAGATCAAAAAGAAATACAGTAAAACTTCAATTAAAAGCTGAGTCTCTTTTACTGGCCCGATGTGACTGCACATTGTGTCTAATAAAGAGACTCAAAAAAACAGCACACATCCAAAAACGATCAATACTGGGTGGTGGACAGAAGAACAAATACAAAATTGCAGAGACAAGTCCGCACACCAGAGACTGCTCCTTTTGGAAATGTTAATGGTATCACCACATGTGACGTTTCAGGCACCGGCTGTTTTTGTATTTCTGTCTCCATTAGAGGCCTGGTCTCGTTACCAAGTAGTTTATTTTATAGAAGTTCTTCAGATGTATATGGCTCCCTCAGATTATGTGTCTGTTCCTGGATTACCCTGTAAATTATTCACATTACTTCAGTCTGTCAGTGATTTAAGAAAATAATAGCCTGGTCTACTATTAGAAGTTCTACAGGTAAATAAATTCAAATATTATTACCTAATATTATTATTATTATTATCAGTGCGTCACTGCTTTGTGGATGTCGAGCTGTAAAGACTCTGTCAGGTCTTTAACACTCTGAACTGTCCATCTCCTAAAACTCTCCTGTTCTCGCACACTCTGTGTTTGAAATAGTAAAATGTGAACTTTCGTCTTTCTTTAGTTGTCGTCACTTTTTAAGCTTGATTAGTTTTTTCTTTCAGTCGACTTGTTAAACGTCAGAGAGGACTGATGGTTGAGTTTTTTCCTGTTAAATATTATTCAGACTTTCTCTCACGTTTATACAGAAGTTTATTTGGAGTCTCCTGAGTTTTGTGCGTCAGAGCAGACGTGACAGGAGAAACAAGAAGCTGACAGAAATGTGCGGCTGGTTTAACCTCATGTTGACGGGTGATGTCACCGCGCTGTGAACGCTCCTCAGTCAGTGAGAGTGTCTTAAATATAGCAGCGCAGTGTGAGAGCTTCTTGTGTATCTGTGAGTCCAGAGCCTCTCTGTCTCTCTGTGTGTCCATACATGTGTATCATTGTCCATTCATGCAGACGTCTCTATGAGACAGGACTTTCACCTCAATGGCAGATTGTTGTCCATTCATGGGGGAGCGTTCAGTGTCGTCCCACACAAAGACAAACTGTTGTTCTCTGTTTGTTACACAACGACCATGTGAACCAGTCTGACCGACTATTTCACCGTCTGTCACAACCCACTGATGGCTGCAACACGCCAGGCGCTGCACCAGACTGGAAACCTCTTTAACACCAGTACAGTCACTGTGGTTTTTATGGTCACTTAAAGAAGTTGTTCTCAATGTTTGACGCTGTGTTCCACATCAGAAAAGACCAACTCTGTAAGTAGCAGCACTGTGATCACAGGTAAGATACAGCAGCGCAGGACGAGTCGGTAGCATCTGATATCAAAACAAATATGTTACAGGAAAGAAAAAACTTTCCTATTTCAGTGATCTCAAAGTTTAAAAACCACCTCAAGCAGTCATTCAAACTTTGTTGTGCAGATTCTCAACAGTGTTCATTAAATATGTGTGTAACAGGGTCAGTTATGCAGCAGCGATATGTGTAAAGGAAAATGTACATTGGTTGTTGTGTTATAATTACACAAAATCTGTGTAACCTTAAGTTTATTTTATTTATTTTAGTTAATACCTGACATGTTAGGCCTCCGAGTCAGAACTTTAATTTGAGATTATAACCTTACGTTTACTATACAGTGTGACACTGCCCTCTGTAACTAGTGTCTCCGCGTCTTTTCCTCTTCCCTTTTGTTGTTGATCTCCGTGGGAGAGGTGAGCGGCCTCACAGTTGGGAGAAATTTCTGTGTTTTAGCCTGTTATTTGCATTTAAAAGTTTACTGGCTGGCTTAAACTTGTTGAGAAGTGCTTACGATACACTACAACATATGTCTGTGTCATTTAATTTGTGTAGGGGCACGTTTTACGGAAGACAACGTTACTGACCGGAGGAGACAAGATAATGATACAGAAATGATAACTAATGTGATCAGTGTCTGTTGGCACAGTCGTCATGAGCATCACTTCCTGTTTAGTGTTTTCAGTAAGATCAAAATCATTGATTATGTGTAGTGATGCTGATTAATGAGGATCATGTGATGAATGAATGAATAAGAGACAGTGTGAATCATCTGAGCTGTGAGTCAGTGAAGCTGCTCTGCTTCTGTTTCAGTCTTTTTTACCAGCGTGGAGAAATGGAGCTTCCTCTTAAATGGCTGCACAAGTACTGATATGTAAATGAGTCATTAAGAGTATCTGTGTTTGTTTCTGGTCGACTGTGGGAGAGGCGAGGCCTGAGAACCAAACGTGTCCAGCTCTCAAACAGCCTGACGTACTGTACATACACTCAGGGTCACTTTATTAGGGACACCTGTACAATCTGAGGCAACATATAATCACCCTTTACAAAGATATTAATGTTCAGACTGACGCTGTCAGAGAGGTGATCATTCACCTGCAGTAGAAACTTCCTCTAATTATCAACTCTGTCTGAGTCGTATCGATCACAATAACTGGATCCGTCTGAGTCGTATTGATCACTGTAACTGGATCCGTCTGAGTCGTATCGATCACTAACTGGATCCGTCTGAGTCGTATCGATCACTGTAACTGGATCCGTCTGAGTCGTATCGATCACTGTAACTGGATCCGTCTGAGTCGTATCGATCACTAACTGGATCCGTCTGAGTCGTATCGATCACTAACTGGATCCGTCTGAGTCGTATCGATCACTGTAACTGGATCCGTCTGAGTCGTATCGATCACTAACTGGATCCGTCTGAGTCATATCGATCACTATAACTTATTACACACATTTTCTTTATTTATTTCTCATACAGATTAACATCTAATTGGCATTTGTTCGCCCGTCCATCCGTCTCTGACAGTCAGCGTGAACAGACAGAGGTGTGAGTCAGGTTGAGGGAGATTTACTGGAAGAACATGTTGAATGGAGACAACCGTTGTCCCTCCCTGCCCCTCCCTGCCCCACCTGCTCCTCCTCCTTCCTCCCTCTTCCACATTCCTGTGTTTGTGCTCAGTCACAGATTATTCATCAGTCGGAGGCCTCAGGGGGCGGAGCTTAGCCCTGGTTGGTATTCATGAGCTGCTGCTGAGTTTCAGAGGAGACCCAGCAGAGTGTGAGGTGACCTACTTTAACTGTGTGTGTGTGTGTGTGTGTGTGTGTGTGTGTGTGTGTGTGTGTGTGTGTGTGTGTGTATTCAGCTCCTCCGATAATAGACTTCACTCTCACTCTGTGACGTCGTCTCAGAGGAATGTTGTTGAATCAGCTCTGAGTCTTTGTGTTGTGATGACATCAGCAGGACTGACTGTACCTGCAGTGAGGAGGATGATGATGATGATGATGATATAACTGAACTATAAATATCTGTTTACAGTACCTCCTTTGAGGAAAACAGAGTTCCTTCCTCTGATGTTCAGGTTTAATGAGCTCAGTAGAAGATTTAATTCATCACATCACACGGCAGTGGAACAGAAGTAGATTTACTCGGATACAGTTTGGAAGTACTTTAACTTTACTCATTTCTATTCAATGGTACTTTATATTTCTACTCTCAGATGTAAATATTCTACTTCATACTACATTTATTTGAGTTTTAGTTTCTAGTTATTTTTCAGATTATTCATACAAAATATAAGTAAACTAAAATGTGGTGATTATTATAGATGAATCTACTCAGCAGGATATCAAGGAGTTAAATCAGCTCCACCTTCATCAGCTACAACATCTAAGTGATGGACTCATTAATGCATCAATAATTATAATAAAATAACATCATCAGGGTTCCTTAAAACGTCTGAAATACAATGAATTCATTGATCTAAAAATAAGGGGTTTTTTTTACAAGGTGGAATCAAGCGAAGAGTGAAAAACACAAAATCACCAAGAAAACCCTCCATCACACGACGTACGTCCTCCGTCTGTTGGTGTTATTTTTCCTTCAGTTTTTGTTATCGTAAAATTGGTCTTAAATGTCTCGGTGACTGACATTAAACAAGTCCTAACAAGTCTTAACTCTGTGTTGCCTTCAGCTGGAGGAACCCTGATAAGAAATATCACTCTGCAACGAGTCAGTCTGTGTAAAGACGACTTTTAAGTTCAGTATGTTGAAGTCTTTGTGAAACAGAAGTCAGCGCGTCTTCAGCTTCTGTGCTGCGACAAATTTCCCAGTGAAACACAATATCTGAGCGATGTTCAGTAAGAGGAGGGACAGATCAGAGCTAAATCCACCCTCACCAAGTCACAACACACCCCAGCTCCACCCTCATCACTGACAGATTCCCTGTAACTTTCTCCTCCCAAGTCAAGAGCCTCAGCATCAGTCTGGACAGCAACTTTTAATTAACACCTCATATTCAAAACATCACCTTTAAGATGTGTGGTGACTTTACTGTCCAGCTGAGGAAACTTCCTGATAAGACCAAAACAGACACTTCGTACCCTAACAGCCGAGGCGAGACGAACACACAGTCTGGAACATAACGTCCTTCTCGCACTGCAACGTGTCTGAGCTGCTTCTGAACACACAGGAAGTGTCTCAGCAGCTGGAGGCGGCTTTTGTGATGGTTTTTATGAGAATGAAACTTCTTTCAACTCTTTTCTACTCACAGCAGAAAAATGAGGGGAAACTGGTGGTAGTGGTTGCTGGTTACCCAGAGCTATACGGCCTGATGACAGACAGCAGGTCGTCAAAATCTACCTGTAAACGCCCATCATGGAGGAGAAGCTCCTGGACCAACTGGTCATGATCCAGCCTCTTTTTTTGTCTTCTTCGTCCCGGTCACTTAATGTCTGATCTCAGACGGGGACTTCCTCTCCTGTTTAACTTTATTTCTTCAGGTGGAGAAATTTCCTTGTTGGGAAATCCCTTCGTTCACAGACAGATTCCAGTGAATTACTTCCTGGTTGGCTTGTACTTTTTCCTCTGGTGTTTCAGGTGCACAGCGGTCACACCTACAGTGATGTCTGCAGGTAATATTTGGCTTTATCACTTCCTGTTAACGTGTTGTTTTTATTTCTTCTTTTTTTTGTCTCTCAGCCAGAGCTCAGTCACATTTTTATTTATTTATTGTGATACCGTATATTGCTTTTCTTAAAATCAGATTTTGCTTGAAAACGTTGCTTCTCATGATATTCTCAAGTGTTTCCATATATATATATATATATATATATATTTACAACTCTATTTCTCATTGCCGTTCCAGCTGTCTGTCTGTCTGTCTGTCTGTGTGTGTGTCTGTCTGTGTGTCTGGGGTTGTTTTGGAGTTGGCTCTTTTATGAGCTTCTTCTCTTTCTGCATTCTTAGCAGAAATTTGAGTCTTGTGTTTTAGTCTTTTTCTTTTAGTGATTACTGTAAATTTATTATGTTGATCTGTTCACACATCTGTTGTCCGTCCGTCTGTCTGTCCTGAAGACAGAGCCCTCCTCAGTGTCTCTTCTGAGTTTTTTGGGAGGAGTTTTTCCTGATCAGCTGTGAGGGTCTGAAGGACAGAGGGAGGTCGTACGCTGTGAAGCCTCTGATGCAAACTGTGATTTGTGATATTGGGCTTCATTCATTAAATTTAATTTTTTCATCCAAAGTGTATTTCACAGTTTAATAATGAAAAGAAGTTCTACAACTGATTCACATCTTCTGTTTTTGAGCCCAAGTAAAAATCAGGTGCACGTTACATCATCGTGCTGAGGTTCAGATCTCTGAATGTCAGACTGGACGGAGGAGAATGTGTTTGACGTGCACACCTGGTTCACACTGCAGGTCCGGTCTTCATCATATCATTTCATTACGACTCCTCCTCATGTCACAGAAACACTTCCACACTGAGCTATTTTAAATTTCAGGATACTACAAAGAGGAAGTGATGAAGCAGCAGACGTTTCCTGATTCACAGTTTAATGTGTTTGTTTCTGTTCTCACCTTCCTCATGTTCTCCAGCTCCTGTTGTTTGGCCTCGTTAGCCGTCTGCAGCTCGCTCATCCTCAGCTCCAGCTCCTCCTGCTCAGCCTGCTGCTTCAGACGCAGCTCCCGGCGCTTCTGTCGAGCCTCGCGGTGCGGCGCCGGCCGACCCTGACGCAGCAGGCTCACACAGGTCTGAATGGCTGAGAAAGCAGTTAGAGAGATAATCAGTGAAGCTCTGAATTAATGATCATTAATGATGACAGGATGTAGGAAAACACAAAAAATTATTGATTGCTTATTGATAGATTAGTGATTAGTCAACCCACAGAATTGCCAAATATTTTAATAATCAACTTGTTTTCATGTAAAAATGCAAAATATTGTCAACGTTCAGCCTCTCACATGATTCTTTCTTTTCTGTCTTTGTCACGTGATTTTAAATTAAACATTTCAGAGTTTCAGTGTTGATCAGACAAAACAACATGAAGACATGTTCTGCATATGAAGTCTATTTTCTGACATTTGATAAAACACGATTAATTTAAAATAATCTGCATATTTGCTAATGATGAAAATAATTGTGAGTTAAAGCTCTGCTTTGTCTCTTCAGAGGAAGAAAAACCTGAACTTTAATTTCTAATGAACCTCTTTGTCAAACCTGCAGCTGACCTGAGAGCCTCAAAGCTTCGATTACACGACAACATTTATGTTTTTAGTTTCTCTCAGACATTTAAACTGAGAAATAGTTTTGTGACTCCGACTCGCTCTCGTCTAACGTCCACTGAAGCTGCAGACAGTTTGATCCCATGTGACATGTGACAGGCTGCATACACGCTAACAAGATGTCAAGAACTTTAAGTGTCTGAAACACTTTAAAAATTTGTGATATGACACCCAGAATTTGAGTTCCTCGACCAAAGCAGCAATTAATCGCAGATATTTCTCACTGAAGCTTCAATGCCCAAAAATAGGTGTTTGGGACAACCCTATGTTAAGTCTATAAGAATGATAACACATTTAATGTAGGACTATTTAAACACGATTTAATGTCCCACTGAGATAAAATGTATTTTGTCTCATCAGCAGATTTTACAGAGAAAACTAAACATTAACCATCAAATAATGCCCATGATGGAGGAGTATGGAGGAAATGAAGGAGACACATTATGAGTCACATGTTGAAGCAGCCACAGATTTATCACTGCGTATTATCACCACTCACCCTGGATCCACTCCTGCTTCTTCTTCTTGTCCGACGCGCTGATTTCAAAGCTTTTATGTGACGACTTGATGAGAAAGAGACACTTCTTTCCTTCTTTGTCCTGAAGCGGCTGCACAGGAAAACAACAGATAGAAAACATGAGCGAACGTGAAAAGTACACGACAGTATTCAGATGGTTAATCAACACGCCGTGTCACGTCATATCATCACGTCTCTGTACTGTGTGAACACGTACGATCTGAGCGACACGTCATGAACATCAAGCTCAGATCTGTGCGTCAGTTACAGGTGATACTGCTGATGTTTTCTACACTCTGATCTCAGATATCAGATCAGTCTGAGGATGTGGAGGGTGACAGACAGGAGGAAGGGTTTGATAAACAGCAGCAGGTTCTTACCTCCACGCTGCAGTTTCCATCCAATAAGATATCTCCTTTCTTCTCAGCCAGGTCCTCGCCCACGTAGTAAGATATGGAGTTTGGCTTCAGCAGGAACCAGCGCTCCGTCCAGTTCTTCCTCTTGTGACCTTTCTTCATCATGTAGCCCTGCAGGGAGGAGGAGGAGGAGGAGGAGGAGAAGAATCAGGAGAATCAGGGTGATCTAAATGAAACAGCTGCTCTGAACATTAACTCTCATTATAAAATGACCATTTTCAGACTCAAATTATATAAATGATATTAAATATTAACCCTCTGTGTTATTTGTTCTGCTCACTTTGACAGTAATATTTATGTCTGTGTTTATGCGGCCGCAGTCACACATTCACTCCACTCTTTCACATGAAAACATGCAGGCCTGCCGCACACACCACAAACTCCCACTTCCTTTTTTTATATATTGCATGTTTGCCGAGGGCTGTGTGTGCTCAACTGTTTATTAACACTTATTAAAACACTTTTACATTTTATTTCTCCCAAAATAATTTAATTTCTCAATAACTGACTCAACTAAATGAAACTTCCTGCTCGTCACAGTCAGACACAACACGGAGCTTTGACGTTTTAGCAGCATTTAAACACATCAGGCTGGTTTCATGTTCTGTTTTTTAAAGGTCAATAAATCATGAAAAGACCAAAATAAACAACATGTTGGTCCGTCAGTTAACTCCCTGCAGCTTCCTGTCTGTGACATTCAGCCCGTTGGTTCCCACTGAGGACAGATCTTTAAAAACAGCTCATGAACAGTTTCATTTTTTGTTTTAAGGAATAAATAATTTCTGTAGTTTTTAGCAGGCGTCAGTCAAACAGGAGGAAACAGTGAGTTTGTTGTGGACTATTTTCAGCTGCGGATTAATCTACATTTGGTGCTGTAGTGATTTGGTGTCAGCAGGACGGTGCGTGTGGGAACGAGTCATTATAATGTGTGAAGGAACATCAGGGATACATCGATCAGACTGTTTAGTCCTGATACAGATACCTGGGATTCATTCGTTCTGATCTGATACCAGTGTTTGATTAATAATCTGTGCGCCTCACTGTGTGGAAGTGACATCACTTCCTGTGTAAGGAAACATCAGGCTGGACTTCAAACACTAGTTAGTGGTTTTGTTAATTTCATAGATGTGCACAAGAATCAAGAGCCACACCAGATTCTCCTTTAACTGAAGTTTCAGACAGAAATGATTCAGTAACATCAGAACACTGAGGATCAGATGAAACAGGAACCTTCTCTTGTTATCATGTGATCCAAACTTCCACACCTGAACCAGATCCTTCCACTGATGAAGACCATGAGATGTGGTTGAAAGCTCTGGAAGACATCGATCAGTGAACCTTTGAGTAAAGTTTACAGAGAGCGCCAGTGTTTGCCGATTATTTTGTTTCCATCTATGTAAAATCAAAAGCAACATTTTTACTGAGATTATCATGCCGTGACTGGGTTCAGTCGTGTATCTGCTCTGGTACGAGCTGCGTGAGCTCTGCAGCTGTAGTTAATCAGCAGATGGAGCTCACAGATCGTTCCCTGACAGACGCCGTGTCATGATGACTCTGTGCAGGTGCCCACCTGTTTGAGCACGTCCATGATGAGCTCCTGGTAGACCTCGTTGATGCCCATGGAGAGCGTCTGGCGGTCCATGCCTTTACTGAAGTGACCCGAGCCCACCAGGCTGATGAGCTCCCAGGCGTTCAGACTCTGCTGCTTCGAATTCAGCTGCAGCTTGTAGTCCTCGAAACGCTCCTCCACCCAGCTGCCCCCCATCGCCTCCGTCAGCTTACGCAGGAAGTACTCAATCTGTGCTCAGATACACACAACAAAAACACACACACACACACACAGTCAGAGGAATAACAATGAGATTTGCATCAACTGTTTTTTGTTATAACTGTTCATTTAAACTGAAGATAAGTGTCTGTGTGTTTTATCTCCATGAGCTGATTAAACATAAATCTAAACGTCTTCCTGTGATTCAGTTCTGATGTTTGTTACACACAATAAATCCTCCAGTGTTTGTAAAAGAACAGGAAGCTGGAAACTTCCTGTTCTGCTGTTGAGCAACAAATGTTTTTTAACTGGTCAGTTGGTGAAGAACCCTGAACCCTGAACACTGAACATTGAACATTGAACACTGAACCCTGAACATTGAACACTGAACCCTGAACATTGAACACTGAACCCTGAACACTGAACGCTAAACCCTGAACACTGAACCCTTAACATTGAACCCTGAACCCTGAACATTGAACCCTGAATACTGAACATTGAACACTGAACGCTAAACCCTGAACATTGAACACTGAACACTAAACACTGAGGTACCTCCTTGTACCAACAGTACGACTCAAACCCAGCCCAGAGTTTGTCTGTTGATGTATATTCATCCCGAATGAACAAAAGACATTTGCATGAGTCAACAGTGAAGCAGGAAGTCACTTTGATTCTATTAAAAACATTTACATTCATAACTTCCCAAATTCTGATGAGTAACCAACCGATTCAGAGGAAATACCTTTTCAGTGTGAAGATCTTACAGACTGTTACTGCTGAAAATAAATGGCATGTTACGCTGCAAGTATACAAGTCAGTACCCAGTTAATAGTGGATCAATCAGGACCCTGAAATATGGAACAAAAATCTGTTTTCATCCTTAAAAAAACTGACTCCAGATCATACTTTCTGAATATAATCTGAATATTGAAATGTTTGGAGCCGTGAACGAACTTCAGTGGTCTCTCAGCAGCATTAAAAACAAAGTTTTATAGAAAACAATAATCGTCTTGTCTCAGTTTGGATCAAACTACTGAACGCTGACGTCAGATTCTGTGGCTCGTTTACTTTGTAATCACATACTGCTGAATCTAAAATCAAGAAGCTTTTATTAACCATAGTTTTACTCCTGTAAAGTTCCTCATTTAACATGTCAAGCTGCTGGAATTTAAATAAAACAGAGGAACAACATGTTGATACCTGTTACAGGTTTGGCCCCAGCTGGTCAAAATTTATTCATTGTGAGTTTGAGGAAAGGTATTCGCACATCCACCGACTGGACATGACGTTAAAGATGAAACATGGTATTTAATCAACATCAGTGTTTTATTTTTGTTTTTACAATTTTGTAGTCAAAAAAAAATATTTAAAATTGCACCGTCCAAAAGTTTGGACACTCCGAGACATCTGAGCTGTGAGACAACTTTTCCCAGCGTCTCAGACCTTAATGTGCTCGTTCACAGTCATCGTTAAGAAAGGACAGGTGATGCACATTTCAAAGCTTTATAAATCCTCGGGGTCTTTCTCAAAGTCAAGGAAGGATTCTTAAACGGCTGATTTTTAAGGACGTTACGTCATCAAATCCCACCTAAGGACTGCTCCAATGACAAAGACCCTTCAAATTCTACTGGAGAATCCTTCATTCAGAGGATTTTCAAGGATGCATGTGTGGATCCTCAGCAGGTATAAAATCCCCACAATTCTTTGCACACAATTTGCTGGGCCTTTTAAGTGAGACCTGCGCCGGCAGAGCTCGGCAGGATTTAGATGAATATGTCATATATTTAGATTAACAGCAGAGAAGACGAAGATGAAGATGAAGATGAAGACGGCCCAAGAAGAAATTGAGCTTCAGGCCCTTTTTATTTTTTTGTTATTTTGAGACTGTAAAAAATGAAATTAAACTTGATTAAAATATTGAAGAAATGTTTCATCATTGACTACATATATTTTGGAGTTCAGTTCATCTTCAACTCACTGAACTACTCGCAGTAAACAAACTTTGACCAGGAGGCCTGAAACTTTCACATGACGCTGTGTTCACAAACTGAAGAACAGTAAAGTATTTATATAAAACAATAATGAAGCACTAGTCTGGTGTTGTGTTGAGATGTAACAGAGTATAACTACAAAGTGGCATGAAAAGAAAATACTCCAAATGTGTACTTCAGTGCAGTACCTGAGTAAATGTACTTAGTTACATCCCAGCACTGCAGAAGAGTCTGATAGCAGCTTCTCCTGATGATACCGTCTCCTTGAACGTCTCCTTTGACACTCACCTCCTCAGTGACGATGGTCAGCGGGTATCTGTCCTCAGACAGGAAGTTGAAGATGCACCAGATCTTGAAGGCGTCGTCGTTGGAGATGAGCAGCTTGCTTGATCCAGGTTCTTCCTCGAGGACAGCGTCCAGCACATTTTGTTGAAGTCCTGACGGTCAAAGTTACCCGTCACCTGAGAAGAGGCAGAGCACAACATCATCATCATCATCAGCTCAGGTGAGTCTGTTGTTTTTCATTGAAGCTTCTCAGTTTGTAAAGAAACCGTCCAACAGGCAGAAGACACAGATAAAACAGTTTCCCTCAGTAACACATGTACGTCAGAGGGTCCAAACCTTTTTAAATCTTGTCCATTATACTAAAGCACTTTAATACTTCTATAAGTATTAACTTTCACTTTAATTTAACCTTTTGAAGAGTTTTCAGAGACCTGAGGAGGAAACACTGTTTGGTATTTAACCATAAAAAACTGAGAAAAGTCTGAAACAGTTTGTTGTTGTTGTCCTGATTCTCAGTTTGAGAGTCACCGCTCAAAGAGGAGGACGAAAAACAACACAAAACTTCACGCCGGCAAAGCTGCAGCTGGAGGAATCATGTTGTTCATCTGTCTCATTCTCGTGAACGTGTATCTCATTAACACCTTGAATTTCTTCAAATTTGACACAAACGTCCACGTGCGCTGATGGATAAACTCGCTAAAAAACTCATGAATTCATGCACTAATTCTGACCAAACTTCACACAAATGTCTGACAGGATAAAATAACGAAGGTCAAAGGGTTAAAGGTCAGCTTGACTGTGACATCATCATGTTTTAACGTCATATCTCAGGAGCAGAAGGGGAGACATTTGGTCAGACACTGAACTGATCTGTGAAGCATCCATGTTTCAGAGTTTGAAGCTTCTTTGCAGTAACGTCCATATTTAAAGAACTGTCCTCCATTATGGCTTCTTCATATGAGTCTGAACAGACGTGGATGTAAACTGTAACCTGAGTGGTTGGGGGGACGACCGCGAGGTGGTTACTCTAGTTTCTTTTTAAATTTCAACTTTCTAATGAGTCTCCTTTAGCAGAAGGTTTGTAAGTCACACTTTATCAATAACACTAAATCATCATCTCATTCTTTATCCATGAGATATGAGCTTATCAAAAGAACAACTTTTGGGCTGTAAACTAGAATTACTGCCCTGTGGTTGTACCTGTGTGCAGTTTGAGCAGTGTGAACACAGCAGGCAGCAAAGCTGTAAAAATCAAAGTGTCCGGTGATACTGACATTAGACTGTTATACACAGAATAAACAGCTGGAGGTGTGACATGAATACAGTCCACATGATATAGAGATATATTCATGCATGTGTAATATTACCAGATAGAAAGGATAAATAGCAGCATGATCAAAGTCGTGTGTATTAGAACGTGGTGTCAGATAATACTTTATTTATTTATTGTTGGTAAATATGTGAAACACACGAGAGAGAAGAAACAGGAGGAAAATAAATAAAGGTCTGAAGTCTTCAGCTCATCCTGAACACACAGTGTCTGACTTGAAACACCGAGCCAACAGTGAACACCACATACACACAGTTTTTATAAATCTATTGGTGTATTCTCCCCGTGTGTGACGACATGAATACTGTCAGAACAAATGTGAGAAGAAAAAAAACTTCTCTTTGAGGAAACTAAAAATCTGTCCAGGGTTCAGATTCCAGAGCAGGCCGAGAGGAGAGCTCTTGAAAAAGGTACAATGGGCGCGGTGGAGGGGAAATGTTCTCCTCGAGCCGCTGAACGGGAGCGTCTCCATGGAGACCGCTGGCAGGACGACTGTGCAGTGGCGTGGATGAGAAGCACATCTCGTCCTGCTGGCAGTCGTACCCTCGTACAAAAAACAAAAACAAAAACAAAACCAAAAACAGCTCCCAGCGCTCGACCACGTGAGCGTGACGTGCACGTGAAGTGAACATGAAGTGAAGCCTGAAAGCCAACTCAGTCTTTCTTTATTAGAAGAAACAGTGCGGTTAGTACAGGTGTGGTTTCAGTCAGCGGTGCAGAACCTGGTTTCATAGATACACACACACACACACACACACACACACACACACACACACACACACACACACACACTACAGTGCTATAATAACGTCTCATATAGTAACAACTGAAACTGACACACATTGGGTGACATTGAGTTGATCAGATAAACTCGTATCACAGTTTATTCCATGTGAGATATATAAAATGACTTTATCACAAACATCAAGTGTATACGGTCTTGTCATTTTTTTAAGTCACTGGTATGAAACTCTCTTCATTCTCTCCTCTGTGAGCAGCCAAGGTGTGTTTTTATATCACAGCTTCAAACCACCACTATTTTGTGACCATGGAGCACCAGTGTGCACATATACATATTAATATATAACCTGTAGAGCTGGTAGTTCGTTTGTTTCGAGATCACAGTGAATAAATCATCATGTTTAAAGGCGCAGCAGTAAAGCTTTAACTTTGTGCTGACTGCTAACAGCTAACTGTTGACAGGAAGCTTCAATTCAGAACAAAACATCAACAGTTCCTGTCCGAAGCGAGTCAGGTGACTTTATTATAACACTGCTTTATTATGAATGGGAGAAAATGACAATCTGAAAACCACCAGTCACGACTGTCGCTGGCGCGGACGCATAAAAAAATTTGTAGAGACCGTTTCAAATATGACAACATTAACATTTTAAATGGGTCCATGTTTCCTGTTGGACTGTTGGTTAACGCCGTCACTGACATAGAAACTGTAAAATCTGGGGTGTCGGTGGCTTGGTGGATGGAGCAGGCGCCCCACGTGCAGGACTGTTGCCGCAGCGGCCCGGGTTCGACTCCAGCCTGTGGCCCTTTGCTGCATGTCGTCCTCTCTCTCTCTCTCTCTCTCTCTTTCTGTAAAATCTTTTATCCTTTCCTTGGTATCTGACAGGAAGTAAACACGGACCAAAGCTGTTGCCATAGTGTCAGAATAGAAATAAAACAGTCTGTAGAGACGAATAAAAACTGACCTCAGGCGAGTAGACCTCCCAACTGGGTGAGTGAAATAAACCATGAATAATAATAATAATAATAATAATAATGATAATAATAATAATAATAATAACCCTGTAATAACATGATGATCACAGAGTCTGTTTATCAGAGTTTCCTGAGAGCTGACGCTGTGACATCACATCAACATAAAGCTCAGAGCTGTGACATCATGATGAAGCTGAACATCATGAATTCTCTCACAGCTGTTTTATTATTCTGTGTTTTCTGAGAGAGACGTTGAGCTCGGGTGAAACTTTTCTAAAAGCTCCACAGGATCTGATGTAACTCTCTATTGTGTTAGTTTAAGAGCCAGCGCCTGTGTGTGTGTGTGTGTGTGTGTGTGTGTGTGTGTGTGTGTGTGTGTGTTTCTCCATCCAAACATCCCTCAAACAGCTCCACTGTGAGCTGTGACAAGTTTTTCATTTCAATTTAATTTAATTTTATATACTTTCTGAATCCCTGAGGGGAAATTCAATTTTTTCACTCTTGTTGTCATTAACACACAGGTCTGAACATGCACATGCAGAAACTGGACCTATACACGCACTGAGTGGAGAGATGTCAGAGTGAGGGGGCTGCCCATCACAGGCGTCCTGAGAGGTTGGGGATTTCTGTGACTTGCATGTTTAACCCAAACAATGATCCAGATGATGATGATGATGATGGTGATGGTGATGGTGATGATGCTTGGTTGTGTTAAACGTGTGTTTTTGGATGAGTCAGTGCAGACGGGCTGCAGCGAGACAAACATGTCAGCAGCGATGTTTGTTCTTTGTGTCACGCTGCTCATGTTTGTCTTTGTCCTCGCGGCTCGCTGGGTCATGCTGTGGTGTTTCTCTCCCTCCATCTCTCCATCTCTCTCTGCACTGAAACAATGGAAGCCTTGTCGGTGCCCCCTCCCTCCCCCCCGCCACATGTTCATTAGGATTCAGGATCCGATCTCTGCGTCTCCGAACCTGCAGAAACGTTCACAACTCACAGAAGCTCCACAGAACAAAACTGAAATCAGGAGACAAATAGCGCCAATAAAAGCATGTTGGACTCCAGTTAGAGGACCGTCAGACAGACGAGTCTTCTGACATCATACAAAATGAAAGTCTGTTGAAAAAAATGAGGAAATGAGTAAAAAATGTAAACGCTCCAAAGCACAGAATCACCAACACAGTCTGCAGGTGTCGGTGAGAACGTTTATTCAACCTCTCTGTCAACGTGCTGTGAAACCACATATCTCCACATGTTGTGATTTTAGGTTAAACTGAAGGCTGAGAGCGTTTCTCCTCCTCCTCTCCTCGTGTGACACAAACATTTAAAACTCCTTGTCTGATAAATGGAACATAACAAACTCATGAAAAGTCGACTTCATGCAGATAACAGCAGTTAGTTTTGGTTTGATCTGTCCGTGTCTGACTTTAAGATTTTCTGCCTCCTCCTTAATAAACTTCAACATCATCTCTTCACAGAGTCAGTGTGAACATTACTGTTAAACCATCTGTATGGATATATATCCTGACAGTCAGCTGCCAGTTTATTAGGTACACCTGCCTGAAACTAAAGCAGTCAATAAATCCTCTCATCATGCACGCTGTATTTTCTAGGTTTTGTTGAAGCCGTGGTGGAGACGTGTTGGTTCAACTGTGTCTCGATGTGACGCTCAGCATTTCTACCATTTTGTGACGCTTACATTTGGTTTAAGTCTCATTTCAGTTCATGTCCTGCCGTGATCAGGAGGATAAATATTGATCCTGTGTCTGTGTTTCTAGCCGCCATGCTGGTGCGAGCACGGCTGTCGTTCTCAGTCCTGCTGCTTGATGCTCACTTGAAGAGTTTATACAAAAGAAGCAAAGAGTCATTTACAGACACGTTTGTAAGCAGTGTTCATTTTGACAACTGTTTTAGATTCAGTTTGAGTCGTGAAACAAAAATGCCTCGTGGTCATTTTTATCGTCCAGAGTTTTAGTTGATGAAAATTCAAAACATTTTAGTTTCTGACGTCTTGTCATCAAAAATAAAATACAGATCTCATCTTACTTTTTATTATCAGTATCTATTTTTAGCTCATCATCGTCTAATTTTCGTCAAGAAATAAAGGTCGCTGACAAATAATTTTCACACACCTGACCCTAAAGTGCAGCAGTGTTTCATCACTGACGATCCTCTCAGCGTGTGTTGGTGTGTTTATCTGCAGAGGCTCCGCCCTCTGACCGGAGCTTTTATTGTCTTCTTATTTTCTGCGTTCAGATGTTTATGGGCGTGTCCCCCCACAGCGCTCAGGTGAGGGCGGGGCTTTATAAAAAGGTGTGGACCAGGAGTCAGGCCGTCAGCAGCACCCAGGAGACATAGGGAAACACTGAACAAAAGAATCTGAGTCGGCTTTTACTTTCACTTCAGCTGGTGAGTGTTTATGAACAGTGACCGACAGTCCTGTGTCTGACACATTAACATTCCCCGTCTGGTGACGCTGCTGCTGCTCAACTATTGTGTGTCAGAAACATGAGAAGCATCTCAGTGTGAAACAACACAGTTCAACAGCACCACAAATCACAGCCTCCAGATTATCACCAAGTTCAGTCATCACCTCTTTAAAACTGTTTAAATACAAGATCGATCTCTGGAAACATCATTTACACAGACTGACAGTAAAAAGTTCAGGCGAGTGATTTATCCTGCAGCGACCTGAAGAAAAGCCGTGAACAATGAGAGCACAACGAGGTGCTGTGTGAGTAAAGCAGCTGACGGTCGCTCGCTGGTGTTTCAGGGTCACAGACGATCGCTTGTTTCAAATGAAACGTTCCAACAAACCACAAACTGCTGAGTCGTTAGGATTCAACGTGACGACGGCCAAATCAGCAGTCTGCACCGTGTCAGTGTGCCGAGTCACCGAGAAACACGATCGCACCACGCTGACACGGCTGTGACCTCACACAAGGTCAAATATCTGTGCTGTGTGTTTTTTTTTTTTCTGCTGCGAGCGAAGACAAGGATAACACACACACACACACACATTCCTCTACTTCTGTCTTTGTGAGGACACTCATTCACATAACGTATTCCCAGCCCCTGACCTGAACCATCACAACTAAATGCATAACCTCAACCGTTAACCCTAACCTTGACCTTTAACCCTAACCTTGACCTTTAACCCTTAACCCTGACCTTGACCTTTAACCCTGACACTGACCCCAACCCTGGCCCTAACCAGAAATTTCCGGATATCAATGACAGTAGTGGCGACTTAATTGGCCCTTATATTCTTGCATGTTTTCATTGTTATGGTGTTTTAGTTTGTGGTGCCATATTTTCCACTCATTGCTGCTAAATTATTACCCTTAAAGGTTTTTTCCCTTTATTGTTTGCTTCTACTATTTTGCCTAAACCTAAATAATGGTCACTCCTACTTTCTTACCTAAACCTAACCAGTGCCTAATCCTAAATGATTTTGTTTATGTACACCGAAACCTAAATTCTATTCCTGCTTTTTAACCTTTCCCCGACCTCTTACCCAGGATCCAATTTAAAATCTTACTTATATTCTTTCTTGGTCCTTAAACCTTGTAGGATGACCAAGGGAAGGAATTTAAAATTTATCCTTTAACCTATTGTGGGTTTGGATTATTACCGGTATATATTTCTGGAAGAAATATGTTGAGTGGAGAATGTCCATGTGGCCTTTTTATGACCTCTCCCTGAGCTGTCTGTTGGATTATTTTTCTTTTTATTCTGTTTTTTGATTTTTCTTAAATTTATTATTAGTAGTTCGGGTATGAATTTCTTTATTACCTAATGTAATATTTTTTTTTAGATATTTTTTTCTTTGTGAGGATCATACTCACCAAAACTAATATCAGTTTAAGGAGAATAATAATTTAACTTCAGCATTATCGTTTTAAAGTGAACAGCCTGTGCCAGTGCCAACTGTGTCCCTTCGGGGCTCCCATACAGTTGTTTGTCCCTAACCCGACCAGAAACTTACTGTAACCCTGACCCTCAAACAGGCCTCAGAAGAAGTCAAACTGTCCTCACTTTCCGAAAATGCCCTCACTCTGTTGCTAAAATACATATGAAGCATGTATGCACACACACACACACTCACACACACACACACACACACACTGAGGCTTCTGTTTTAGACTGAAGGATTTCAGGTTTTCCACATGAACAGCTCGATTCATGTTTGAAATAGGACTCCTGTTGTCCTGCTGTCCCCTTGCTGGTTTCAACACACACACACACACACACACACACACACACACACACACACACACACACACACACACACACAGTTTCCTCATGAGAGCGGGTGGAGTTTCCTCAGGAGTGAGAGCTTTCAATGTTCTGACCGACGCCCTCCTCGCTCCTGTCACCTCCACTTCAATGGGTGGGTGGGGTGCTGTGTGTGTGTGTGTGTGTGTGTGTGTGTGTGTGTGTGCTGGGGGTATGAATGCCTGCCCATGACGTCACGACTCTTTTCCTGAACCTAAATCCAGAGTTTCCTTAAAGAAAGATGTTTGTTACAGAGTTGACTCGTGTGAACAAAGAAACTCAGCCTGAGCTGCTGAATTTATCTCAAACCAACAAAACTTTGATTTAAATTCTAGATCAAATCTCAAAGTTTTCAAATCTCAAAATGATACCAAATCTGCTGAGCCTCATTTTTGGGGGAATGTTTATAAAATGATGCATAAAACATCTAGAAATCAGGAAATCCCTCGAAACACACATCTTAAAAACATCCTAAAAAAACTAAGTACTTCTTCCTCTCTGCTTTGTTTCCTCTCTGATGGATCATTTCTTTTTTTTTTTTGTTTTTTTTGTCTTTTGTTTTATTGTTGTTGTTCTCTGTAAAGTGTCTAAGTATCCAGACGAGTACATAAATCAAATGTATTATTAGTATCCAGAGTATTTCCACAGAAACGTGGAGGATGTTTCTTCCACAGTCATGTAACTGTAATGAATACACTCACAGTGTGTGCTGAGCTGACTGTGTGTGTGTGTTACTGTGTCTCACACACACACACACACACACACACACACACAGAACTGATGCAACAAGGCAGTTAAACACGTCGCACCACTTTCTTTGATAATGTCACCAGAGCCAGAACGAGGAAGTCGCGAGCTCACGTCAAACATAACAAAGAAACTCTGAAGCTGAGAGTTCATCAATATTTAAAAAAGGCAGATGAATAATTTCTGGGTAAACAGTTTCACCACTGACCACGACAACGAGACGCTGACTGCACGTTTGATTCACACAGCTCACTGTTCAGATCTGTGTGACTTTAACTTTAACTTGTCAGATTACTCCATTAAATAAAGACTGAATCCACCTGCAGCTTCAAACCACCACAAACCTCTGGATTAATAAAGTATCTCTCTAACAGGCAGACACACAGGTACACAGAACAACAACGGGTTCAGTTTTAAAACCTTTTACATTTTAAAATTCAACTATAATTCATCATTTAAAGAAAAAAAAAAAACACAGCTGATTCACATCACACCAATCACATGAGCCCCTCTCCTCGCCCTTAAATGCGCCGCGCGAAGGCGTAATGAGAGTTTACTCAATTCGCCATGGCAGAAGAGAGCAGCAGCATCAGACGGCCAGACTTCTCCCAGGAGAAACTGATGTTTTGGTCCGGGAGGTCCAAGCTCGCAGTGTCCGAATATATGGAACTGCGAGCAGACCTCCACGTGCTGATGATGCAAAGGTAGCCTGGGAGGAGGTCACCACAGCTGTAAATCAATGTTGCGTTTCTCTCATGTGCGCGCTCTCTCTTTCTCTCTCGCAGTCTCACTCTGTTTCTTTTCTTTTGACTTTTCTAAGATGACAGGTGCTGAATATATACTCCCTATCTGATGCTGTGGCTGTTTGTGGTTGGCTGAGAGGGATGTGAACTCATTAGTTTGCAGCTGTGTTAACCAAATCAGGTTGGGTTTCCATTACGCGTGCCAAACATGCCAAATGTGCCAATCCCCTTTGATCTGACATCACATGTGACGGGACAGTCGACGTAGAGATACATTTATGTGCTGACTGCAGATAGTTGCATTGAATAGTGGTGTTTGTGGGTATTTATTGCATCGTTAATGTGCCTGACATTCTCGAAACCTGCCTGTGAGGTTTTGATGACGTGTGCGCACTGTCCGCCGGTCAGCCAAACTTCGGCTTACACTGGCTGTGCTCCGCCTGCACTGACAGTAGACCTGGTTTCAGCTGGCGAGCTTTCAGCGCACCTTCAGCGAAGCCTTTTGGCACGAAACTGTCACTGTGCCAAACTGGATCTGTGGACACCTCCCCCTGCTGCGCCGCCACACCCATCTCAGCGCGCCTCGGTCTGCCAAACTACCAAACTGAGCGCGCCTCGGGTTGCGCTGCTCGAAACTAGCTCTGCGCGGGGTTCACGACCCTGCGCCACCCTGTGCCGCACTGGGAAACTAGAGCCCATCAATAGGACACACAGACGTATGGACAGACGGAGGGACAACCCAAAACATAATGTCTGGCCATGGCTATCACTGGCGCAACAGCTGACTAAACTGCTGGACTGAAGATTAAGATGAACAGTGTTGAGAGAGGACGACTCTGTCTACACGTCCATGACTCTTTTTACACTAGTGATGCGCGGGCCAACCGGGTCATCCGGGTCTCACGGGTTACCCATGTGTCGGGTTGGGTCGGGTCAAGAAATGTTCACTTTATAGGCTGGACAGCGGCACGCTGGAGACTGATTTGTTTGTCCATGGGCGGCTGCTGTGGCAGGGCCGCGTCGCCGCGTCCTTGATCTTCGGTTTTCCAGCGGACCGTTCAAGCAAGTCTGGCTTCTCTGCTGCTAACGCTGCTGCTGGGATACAGCTGAGGAGGAGCCGGCTGCGAATGCTATGCACCGGGACACTGCTAACGCTATTTTTTTTTTTTCAACACATATTTTCCTGCTCTGTTTAAATGAATGAAATAAAATGTCCACACAACCTTCGTTTTACAAAACATCTCTGTCCTCACAGGGTCAGTCTGAGGTCTTGTGTCAACAGTATGTCAAACACCAGAGAAGAAGAGTCTGAGCATGTGCAGTGAGTTTATTCTCCTTTGGCACGATTAATACATCAAACAACAGTAGCTCATTATTTCTTTATAGATCCTTGATGCCTTTTTATTGAACGGCCCGAGGTGCTGTGGTGAAACAGACGCTATGCTGACGAATGTGCGGACGAAGACGTACACAACAAATGTCACAAACCGACAGTTCGCCATCAAAGCTGTTATTTCTGACACATACTCATTTCAAAAAGAAAATAAGGGCATGTGCAAACTGAGGAGATGATGTCACTGTTTCCCAAACACTTGGTTTGACGTGCCCACATGGACGCAACGTAACCAGAGTTTAGAAAAATCTGCAACCTGGATTTTCAAAAATCTGTTTTAGGGACTAAAAAGTTCAGCTTGTGGAACAGAGGTCAAAAGTTGGATTTCAAAAACACACAGGGTCACGATCAGAGGTCAAAGGTTCTCCGACCTTCAGGAGAGTCACTGATGACACAAAAGAATCCCAAACTAGTTGTCTGGCAACAGCCATTCAGCAACTGCTAGTTGTCCATCGTCAGGACGTCAGGCAACAAGAACTCCAAACATCCAGCAGGAATTCTGTCAGAGGTCATCGCTGCTGATGACATCACAACAGCAAAGGGCCTTTTTTTCACCTGTCATGAAACAATCCGCTTATTCAACGACCAGCTATGACATCATCACCGAGGGACAGACAGGCAGCTGAATGAGCCGAGTCAGCGGGTAATAAGAGGTTCTGTGTTGCTGTCTGAGTTCAGCAGAGTCTAACTGACGCCCAGACGTCATTTTGGGAGATGGACCCACACGATCCATGATTACAGCTCAAACAGCTCCATCATCACTGAAACAGGCTGAAACACACGTGATAATAAAAAAGCAAAACATCAGTTTTAAGCCTGGTGAGAAGAAACAGCTCAGGATGTGGTGGTAAGTTTTCACAATCCCTAAATGACCAGACGAAAGATCACGGGCAAGACGAAGGACATGGGGACAAAAAGACGGGGACACAGCTGTGTGTCTCTGTCCCGTCTGTGTCTCTGTCCTCCTGATAATGTCTCATTGTCCTTATAGAGAGGTGTCACAGAGCGGTGACTCACTCTCAGAGACCATCATGTTTCCTTCATCACACTGAGAAACCTCACAGACAATAAACCGTCACTGAGGAGTGTGAACCATCTTCCTCATCTCCCTCCAGCTCCTTCAGTCCTCATCTATATGTTATTAATCACAACTCTGTCCACGTTACATCTGACCCGTCTCTGAGACTATAATGTCTCTGTCATCATCATCATCATCATCATCAGACCTCACGTCCTGCCTAAGCTCAGTCTGAAGGATCACCTGTGTTTCAGCAGCAGTGTTCAGTGTGTGTCTGTGGAGAGACTCAGTCTGACCTTATCCAGGATGAACTTGTTGAGGTACGGCATGTAGCCCTGGTTGGAGACCGGACCCTCGTCATCGTCTTTAAAGTGCTCCTCCAGCGCCACGGGGTCGTGTGGGATCTTCATCACTGTGCATAAGTTATGGGACAGAACCTGGAACGATGGAGGAGAAAAACATCTTCTATTTAATATCACATCAGTTAGTTCAATTAATACACTTACTATTTAGTCCATAAAAAAATAAAACAGAGAAAAATGCCCGTCACAAGTTGTCAGATCTCCATCAGTCCAACACTCAGACACACTGACAGATATGAAACTGAAACACCAGCACATGTTCACACCTGAGAAGGTGAACAAGAGGAACCGATAACTAATAACTCGTCAAAGTGTTATTATTCTAACCTCCTGAGACCGTCAACTTTTGTCTTTTGCATTTTAATTTCTCGGAGCTCGTTGGGATCAGAAGAGTCTGATGAGTCTAAAAAACTAAACATTGTCTTTGATTATATGGAGAGAGAGGGTTTATTTAACAGTCACAGTAGCCATGTTTCCATCAGCCTGTTTAGATGCGCATCTAGAAGTATCGCATCGTAAAATTATGATGGAAATGCCAAAATTATTTAGCCGGGGTTTGGTTGATTTGGAAAATGGGGGATGGAGACAGTTATGTTTGAATTAAGTCTGACGTAGCGCACCTCTCTCCATGGTGATATCCACACTCCGGGTCGGGAAGGCGGTAATTCATTTACAAGCTGGTTGCCAACCGCCAGAAAACGCAGAAGAAGAAGAATGTGAGACTTGTTTTGTTTCCGTCTCTGCGGAAAACTCGCACAAATTCATAGTTTTCACCAAAGTCTGTACATCTTATGGAAACACACAGGATTCATATTTCTTTTAATGCACATTTCCCAATGATTCGAATCACTTTTGCATGGAAACATAGCTAGCGTGTAATAAACTGTTCATTTCAATACCTGAACATCGTTGTGCAAAAACTAAATTACCAACAATCCAGCATTTGTTCAATGTGGTGTAACTCTGGGGGTCAGAGGTCAACGTCAAGTCTAAAACATCATCTCGACGCCTGAACACTTCTGAGCAAAAACTAAACTGTGATTTGTTCATTTTGTAGAAATGTTCCTTGCTCTGTTCTCCAAACTAGAAACGTCCTTTTGTCTCACCTGGTTGGTCTGTGTGAAACGCCGCGATGATAAAGTCTCAAACAAATCAGCAGCAGCATCTTATGTTGTTAGTGTTGCTGACACTGGTCAAATTTGCATCATATCAAACTGCAAACTTTATGAATCATAAATAAACAAGTTTCAACCAGAAACTGTGATCAGCTTTTGTCCATCTGTGTGTCTGATTGGCCTCAGGAGGCTCAATGAATGAATCAGGATGTGAAACTTTATGTTCTAATCTGGAAAGTTGAATTTTCTCCCAAAGACTGAAAAGTTGCTGACTCTGAAGAAGCACTGAGACAGTGTTGTGTTTCAGGAACTGACTCTTTTCCAAGAAATCGAGTATAAAGTCGACCCTGAGAGCACTTGATGCAGCAGGGGTTAAAAAAATCAAGACGTTATTAATAATATAATTATAATTTTAATGATCACTTCATGTAGTGATGATTTTCTCTGTGAATCAACGACTCATTTATTTATAACGTCAGAAAATAGCAAAAGAGTCCAAAGTGGTGCCTTCAGGTGCCTGAACGTGTCCGACCAACAGTCTTAAACCCAGATATATTCAGTTTATGATCATATCAGACAAACTCACTGTTAAAAATATCCACATTTGAACATTTGGACATTTGAGAAGCTGTAACCAACAATTTTTGGCAGTTTTGCTTGATGAATGACTTATTAAACAAACAGTGGCCTTCAAAGTTAAAAGTTGAATTAGCAGAGTTTCACCTGACTGAGCACAGAGAGGTTTCAGGAGGCATCGTCCGTCTTTATGGACGGAGGATCGAACTTATATATCACATCTTTGTCAAAGTGCACGTGTAAATGACCGTATCTGAGTTATTTCACATCAGTCTGGCTCAACATGTCTCTGGAAACACTTTGTCAATCAGAGGAAAAACACTTCTTCAACACAACATGTGATTTCATGTGTTTCTCTGGAGGACATGTTGTAAGCAACACAACGGCTGTTCTATTGCGGGAGTTTCACCTCTTTCAACACACAAAATACGTCACAGAGCAGCGACGTGTTCAGATGTCGTTTGGTCTGTGTGATGTAAACGTGTTCTGGACTGTGAGATGTATTTTCACTTGCAGGGTCAAAATAAATGTAATTGTAATCAGTTACTGAGAAGAATAACTAAATTACAGTTACAGTTTTGGTGATTACAGATAAGTAATGTGAATATTTTTGTGTCAGTAAAAAGTTTATATGAAGAATAAAAACATTAGTTCTGTTTCTGTACATGTGTTCACCACACTGCAGTGTTCTTCATTTTCCAGCTTCATTGGAAAGTTTTTGTCAGTAAAGTCAACTCGTTACATTACTTTGATGAAGTAACTAGTAATCTGTGACATTTCTTAAACATTGATTACACAGTAAAACACTCAGTGTCATTTTTCTGCTTTCTAAAGAACATTTTCCGGATTATATTCACATCTCTGTTCCTCACTAACATGATGAGTATCAGTACTCGAGTAAATGATCTGAATACTTTTCCCACTGCTGTTCACCCTGTTGAGTCAAATCAGCCCCTGCTGCTGTTTCCTGTTTTCATACAAATGCTTCTGGTTTTAATGTAAAAATCAAATGATAATATTTCAGAAACAGCTGACAGGTTTTATTGCTCCTCTGTGTGTACTTTAGATGTGTAGTTTTCCTCTCCTCAGTGTGGGGACACGCAGGTGCCTCTGTGCCGCAGTTTGTGCGCAAACACAAGCTGCGCTGTTTTTACACCAAGTAAAAACAAACAAACAATGAACGATGAACCAGAAAGTCCCCAGAGCAGAGGGACAGGTTCCTGTTGGACCAAACACCGACTCAGACTGAGAGGAGAATAAAACTAAAGTTACCTTGAGCTGAGATTTGGAGACTTTGCCGCTCTTGTCCACATCCAGAGCTGTGAACGCGTGCCAGATGGATTTCAACAGTTCGTCCCGCAGAGACATGATGTCCAGATTCAGCTCCTGTCCTCTTTAATCCGTCCGTCTTTAACTCTTCTTCTTCTTCTTCTTCCTCCTCTCTGACGGGCTCAACTCTGCTGGACGAGATGAGGAAAAGTCACATGACCCGCTGTCACTGTGCGCGTGCTGCTGCGTGTTCTGCGTGTTTCTGACTGTAGAGCTGCAGCACCGCTCAGCGACACAACCACACAACACAACACCATGATGATGATGGTGGTGATGATGATGATGATGATGATGATGGCGGTAGTGATGATGATGATGATGATGGTAGTGGTGGTGATGATGATGATGATGATGATGGCGGTGGTGGTGATGATGATGATGATGATGATAATGATGATGATGGCGGTGGTGGTGATGATGATGATGGTAGTGGTGATGATGATGATGATGATGTCTCTCAGTTTTCTCCGCGGTGACGTCAACAGTTCAGATTTATTTGTTCCACATCACCAGAACTTTTCCTGAGCTTCAGCAGTAACTAAGTATATTTACTCGAGTTCTGCAGAGTTTGATGTATTTTATACAGTGTGGTTTTAGTACTTGAACTTAAGTTAACATTTTAAAGACGAGGGAAATCCATAAAATGTAACGAATATATTTTTCACAAAATTTTATTCTGTGATAGGATAATCATCTTTTTGAATGTTTTTCATGACATAATATTCAATGACACTTTTCACACCATAAAACACAGTACTATGGATTTTCATGGCATATTGAACTATGACTTTTTTAATGAAATTTTGACATCATACTATACTATGACATTTTTAATGAAATTTTGACGACATACTATACTATGACATTTTTAATGAAATTTTGACAACATACTATACTATGACATTTTTCATGAAATTTTGACGACATACTATACTATCACATTTTTCATGAAATTTTGACGACATACTATATTATGACATTTTTCATGAAATTTTGACGACATACTATACTATGACATTTTTCATGAAATTTTGACAACATACTATACTATGACATTTTTCATGAAATTTTGACGACATACTATACTATGACATTTTTCATGAAATTTTGACGACATATTATACTATCAATTTTTTTAATGAAATTTTGATGTCATACTATACTATGACATTTTTAATGAAATTTTGACGACATACTATACTATGACATTTTTAATGAAATTTTGACAACATACTATACTATGACATTTTTCATGAAATTTTGACGACATACTATATTATGACATTTTTCATGAAATTTTGACGACATACTATACTATGACATTTTTCATGAAATTTTGACAACATACTATACTATGACATTTTTCATGAAATTTTGACGACATACTATACTATGACATTTTTCATGAAATTTTGACGACATACTATACTATGACATTTTTCATGAAATTTTGACGACATACTATACTATGACATTTTTAATGAAATTTTGACATCATACTATACTATAACATTTTTCATGATATTTTGACGACATACTATACTATGACATTTTTCATGAAATTTTGACGACATACTATACTATGACTTTTTTAATGAAATTTTGCCATCATACTATACTATGACATTTTTCATGAAATTTTGACGACATACTATACTATGACATTTTTAATGAAATTTTGACAACATACTATACTATGACATTTTTCATGATATTTTGACGACATACTATACTATGACATTTTTCATGAAATTTTGACGACATACTATACTATGACATTTTTCATGAAATTTTGACAACATACTATACTATAACATTTTTCATGATATTTTGACGACATACTATACTATGACTTTTTTAATGAAATTTTGACATCATACTATATTATGACATTTTTCATGAAATTTTGACGACATACTATACTATGACTTTTTTAATGAAATTTTGACATCATACTATATTATGACATTTTTAATGAAATTTTGACGACATACTATACTATGACATTTTTCATGAAATTTTGACGACATACTATACTATGACATTTTTAATGAAATTTTGACATCATACTATATTATGACATTTTTCATGATATTTTGACGTCATACTATACTATGACATTTTTGATGAAATTTTGACGACATACTATACTATGACATTTTTGATGAAATTTTGACGACATACTATACTATGACTTTTTTAATGAAATTTTGACATCATACTATATTATGACATTTTTCATGAAATTTTGACGACATACTATACTGACATTTTTGATGAAATTTTGACGACATACTATACTATGACATTTTTCTTGATATTTTGACGACATACTATACTATGACATTTTTCATGAAATTTTGACGACATACTATATTATGACATTTTTCATGAAATTTTGACGACATATTATACTATGACATTTTTCTTGATATTTTGACGACATACTATACTATGACATTTTTCATGAAATTTTGACGACATATTATACTATGACATTTTTCTTGATATTTTGACGACATACTATATTATGACTTTTTTAATGAAATTTTGCCATCATACTATATTATGACATTTTTCATGAAATTTTGACGACATACTATACTATGACATTTTTCATGAAATTTTGACGACATATTATACTATGACATTTTTCTTGATATTTTGACGACATACTATATATGACATTTTTCATGAAATTTTGACATCATACTATACTATGACATTTTTGATGAAATTTTGACGACATACTATACTATGACATTTTTCATGAAATTTTGACGATAATACTATGACTTTTTTAATGAAATTTTGACATCATACTATTTTATGACATTTTTCATGATATTTTGATGTCATACTATACTATGACATTTTTGATGAAATTTTGACGACATACTATACTATGACATTTTTCATGAAATTTTGACGACATACTATACTATGACATTTTTTAATGAAATTTTGACGACATACTATACTATGACTTTTTTAATGAAATTTTGACATCATACTATATTATGACATTTTTCATGATATTTTGACGTCATACTATACTATGACATTTTTGATGAAATTTCGACGACATACTGTATTATGACTTTTTTAATGAAATTTTGACATCATACTATATTATGACATTTTTCATGAAATTTTGACGACATACTATACTATGACATTTTTCATGAAATTTTGACGACATACTATACTATGACATTTTTCTTGATATTTTGACGACATACTATACTATGACTTTTTTAATGAAATTTTGCCATCATACTATATTATGACATTTTTCATGAAATTTTGACGACATACTATACTATGACATTTTTTAATGAAATTTTGACGACATACTATACTATGACTTTTTTAATGAAATTTTGACATCATACTATATTATGACATTTTTGATGAAATTTTGACGTCATACTATACTATGACATTTTTGATGAAATTTCGACGACATACTGTATTATGACTTTTTTAATGAAATTTTGACATCATACTATATTATGACATTTTTCATGAAATTTTGACGACATACTATACTGACATTTTTGATGAAATTTTGACGACATACTATACTATGACATTTTTCTTGATATTTTGACGACATACTATACTATGACTTTTTTAATGAAATTTTGCCATCATACTATATTATGACATTTTTCATGAAATTTTGACGACATACTATACTATGACATTTTTCATGAAATTTTGACGACATATTATACTATGACATTTTTCATGAAATTTTGACGACATACTATACTATCACATTTTTCTTGATATTTTGACGACATACTATACTATGACATTTTTGATGAAATTTTGACGACATACTATACTGACATTTTTCTTGATATTTTGACGACATACTATACTATGACTTTTTTAATGAAATTTTGCCATCATACTATATTATGACATTTTTCATGAAATTTTGACGACATACTATACTATGACATTTTTCATGAAATTTTGACGACATATACTATGACATTTTTCATGAAATTTTGACGACATACTATACTATGACATTTTTGATATTTTGACGACATACTTATACTATCATTTTTTGAAATTTTGCCACATACTATACTATGACATTTTTCATGAAATTTTGACGACATATTATACTATCAATTTTTTTAATGAAATTTTGCCATCATACTATACTATGACATTTTTCTTGATATTTTGACGACATACTATACTATGACATTTTTGATGAAATTTTGACGACATACTATACTATGACATTTTTCATGAAATTTTGACGACATATTATACTATCAATTTTTTTAATGAAATTTTGCCATCATACTATACTATGACATTTTTCTTGATATTTTGACGACATACTATACTATGACATTTTTCATGAAATTTTGACGACATACTATACTATGACTTTTTTAATGAAATTTTGACATACTATTTTATGACATTTTTCATGATATTTTGATGTCATACTATACTATGACATTTTTGATGAAATTTTGACGACATACTATACTATGACATTTTTGATGAAATTTTGACGACATACTATACTATGACATTTTTCATGAAATTTTGACGACATACTATACTATGACTTTTTTAATGAAATTTTGACATCATACTATATTATGACATTTTTCATGATATTTTGACGTCATACTATACTATGACATTTTTGATGAAATTTCGACGACATACTGTATTATGACATTTTTAATGAAATTTTGACATCATACTATACTATGACATTTTTCATGAAATTTCGACGATATACTGTATTATGACATTTTTAATGAAATTTTGACATCATACTATACTATGACATTTTTCATGAAATTTCGACGACATACTATACTATGACATTTTTAATGAAATTTTGACGACATACTATACTATGACATTTTTAATGAAATTTTGACATCATACTATACTATGACATTTTTCATGAAATTTTGACGACATACTATACTATGACATTTTTAATGAAATTTTGACGACATACTATACTATGACATTTTTCTTGATATTTTGACGACATACTATACTATGACGTTTTTAATGAAATTTTGACATCATACTACACTGACATTTTTAATGAAATTTTGACGACATACTATACTATGACATTTTTAATGAAATTTTGACATCATACTATACTATGACATTTTTAATGAAATTTTGACGACATACTATACTGACTTTTTTCATGAAATTTTGATGACATACTATACTATGACTTTTTTAATGAAATTTTGATGACATACTATACTATGACATTTTTCATGAAATTTTGACGACATACTATACTATGACATTTTTCATGAAATTTTGACGACATATTATACTATCAATTTTTTTAATGAAATTTTGCCATCATACTATACTATGACATTTTTCATGATATTTTGACGACATACTATACTATGACATTTTTCATGAAATTTTGACGACATACTATACTGTGACTTTTTTAATGAAATTTTGCCATCATACTATACTATGACATTTTTAATGAAATTTTGACGTCATACTATACTATGACTTTTTTAATGAAATTTTGACGACATACTACACTGACATTTTTTCATGAAATTTTGACATCATACTATACTATGACTTTTTTAAATGAAATTTTGACGACATGCTATACTATGACATTTTTCATGAAATTTTGACGACATACTATACTGACATTTTTAATGAAATTTTGACGACATACTATACTGACTTTTTTCATGAAATTTTGACGACATACTATACTATGACTTTTTTAATGAAATTTTGACGACATACTATACTATGACATTTTTCATGAAATTTTGACGACATACTATATATACTATGACATTTTTGATGAAATTTTGACGACATACTATACTATGACATTTTTGATGAAATTTTGACGACATATTATACTATCAATTTTTTTAATGAAATTTTGCCATCATACTATACTATGACATTTTTCATGATATTTTGACGACATACTATACTATGACATTTTTAATGAAATTTTGACGTCATACTATACTATGACTTTTTTAATGAAATTTTGACGACATACTACACTATGACATTTTTTCATGAAATTTTGACATCATACTATACTGACTTTTTTAAATGAAATTTTGACGACATGCTATACTATGACATTTTTAATGAAATTTTGACGACATACTATACTATGACATTTTTAATGAAATTTTGACATCATACTATACTATGACATTTTTCATGACATTTTTCATATTTTGACATCATACTATACTATGACATTTTTCATATTTTGACGACATACTATACTGACATTTTTTATGAAATTTTGACGACACTTATTACATTTTTCATATTTTGACGTCATACTATGACATTTGTCATGAAATTTTGACGACATACTATACTATGACATTGTTATTGAAACATTTACATGCTACACTTTTTAAGACATGACTTTCTGTGAGAATTATACAGGTATAGATTTCATTGACTTAGATCACTGGAACCCAAACTGCTATAAAAACAAATTAAAGTTGATGTTTCCGATGTGCAACTGCATTTTATAGTGACATCACTAAAGCTACTGATATAGTGTCCACTGATAGATTTCCCATCTTGTGAAGTTCCGTCACAGTGAAGACAAGACAAAGTGTAGATGGTGAGAATTTATTAAAAGAACATATGTACAGGTTTCAACAGCACAGAGGCTGTTTTCTGTTAGAGGTTACAGGAACAAAAAGACGAGGGAAACTCTTCTGAACAGTAATTAAAGATGAGCGTCATGAGAAAAAACAAAACACATGAGAACCTAGAGAACAGGACGATGATTGTTCTAATGCTACAGGCAGGGTTGGCTGCACCAATCAACAGATTGTGACCTCACAGATAATGAGTTCGTTCGCTCACTGGTTTTGGTACTTCAAAACAAAAATGGATGACGTTCCTCAAAGGGCATGATCCGTTCTCCATCTGACCAGAAGAACAAAGAATAAACAGGGAAACGGACTCCTGCCAACTGAACACAAGAGCCAGTGACCTGGAGATGATCCAACCTGAACCGGGCCAAACCCTGATAAACACACAAAACATCAATAGCAGCAGTTTTTTTTCTTAAAAAACATGTGGCAAGTTCCAGCTGTTGCCTCCAAAGTGCTCCAAACACAGAAACTGTCAGTCCTCAGACCCTCTGGTACCCAGCATCAGGCGTTCGACAGGCAGTAAGGTGCGCACGGCAAGTACATTCACACTGACGAGAGCGTCACTGCAGCTTCATCAAGGGAAGTGCAAGGACAGAAACGAAGACAGAGCCTGATGGATACGAAAAACTTGAGGAATGACAGAGTGTCCAAAGGTACAGGAAGTACCCTTCAGAGTGTACAAAGGTACAGGAAGTACCCTTCAGAGTGTACAAAGGTACAGGAAGTACCCTTCAAAGTGTACAAAGGTACAGGAAGTACCTTTCAGGAATGACAGAAATCCATCAGGAAGAAAAGGGCTGAACTATGTTGGCAACCAGTCTATCAAAAGGAGTTCAACCTTCTACAGCTCTGCCCACTGACAGGTTCTCCTCGAACTGAAGAGAGGTTTGGATTCAAAGGTCCATGAGCCTTGTTGTATCACTTCCTGTCAGCATGGGTTAGAGTCTCAGTAGATGGTGAGGCTGACCGAGCGGTTCATCTTCTTGCCGATGAGTCTGGAGGTTCTGGGGTTGGACTGGACTGTGGAGCGGGTCAGGATCCTGTCGGTGGTCAAAACCTTCTCCTCAGCTGCAGCTCGAGCCTGCTGGGCCTTCTTCAGCTCTCTGAGGAAGACAAAGATGTTACAGTTGAGTCACTTTGTCTGACTGAAGTTCGTTCAATCAATCAATCAATCAATCAATCAATCAATCCTATTTATAAAGCCCAATATCACAAATCACAATATGCCTCAGAGAGCTTTACAGCATACGACATCTCTCTGTCCTTTGGACCCTCACAGCGGATAAGGAAAAACTCCCCCAAAAAACCCCTTTAATGGGGGAAACAGTTGCATCTATTAATCTGCAGCAGGACAAAAACTGAGGAACCTAATTAATTTTCTCCTCAAAGAAATGTTTTCTTCGTTTCCCATAGTCCAAGCTGACGTCTTCAAATGTCAAATCAAAAGGTCAAAACCCCCCAAATTTTCAGTTTACAGTTGCAGAAGAGAAAACTAGTTGACCTTTTGGATATAAACTGTCATCACTTCATTATTTTATCCTGTTAAGACATTTGTGTCAAGTTTTGTCATAATTAGTGACTGAATTCTTTAGTTATGGACAGAAACAGGTTTGGTGAGGTCACACTAACCTTTGACCACCAAATTCTAAACAGTTCATCTTTGAGTCCAAGTGAATGTCTGAGCTAAATTTAAAAGAAAGAGGCACTCTTAAGATATCGTGTTCACAGGGATGGGATGGACGGACAACACAGTGGTGGCTGGTGCAGAGACGTAATAAAACAGAGTAAAGTCAGACTAGAAAATTAAACCTGACAGTTTTGGTATTAATCTTTTAAAATGTGACTCATCACCAAAATAGTTGAAGGTTAATTTTCTGCCAATCAATTATTTGAATCTTTGCAGCTCAAACCTGCAGATTATTTTTCTCTATCAACTGTTGGATCTGTGAAACTGGAGGAAAAAAAATCCCAAATTAATTCTCCAAAAGCACAAGGTGGTGTCTTCACACTGCATCTTCTCGTCAGTTAAAAACACAGATATTCAGATTATTAGAATTAACGGAGAAAACAAGGGCTGTAACTAATGATTTTCATTATCTATTATTTTCCTCTTATCATTTGGTTTATCAAACTCTGGAAAAATGTTTTGTTTGTCAAAGAAATTCAGTTTACATGTTAGAAACCAGAAAATATCCACACGTGAGACGGTAAAACTACTGATCTTCTGCCGTTCTGCTGCTTCAGACATCACATACAACTGTATTATTAACATTAAGACCCCATCAGCTTATTCCCTCCATCTGAATTATTTTTTCAGTGTTACTGAGCTCTTACTTCTGCAGCAGTGCGTTCTTGAACTTCTCTGCGTTGAGCTCCACTCGCAGCTGGTCGGCGCTCATTCTGGCGGCAGTGAGGAGCACCGGGTGTTTGATAAGGTCAGAGGTTGAAGGTCGTCTACTTGGATCAGGATGGATCATCAGCTGGAGAAGAACAGATCAAATATATCATATCATATATATATCTGACTATAAAGAAAGGAGTGAGTGAGTCTGTCTGTCTGTCTGTCCGTCGTGTGTTACCTTGAGAAGACTGAGGAACTCTGGAGAGAGCACTTGTGGGATGGCCGGAAGTTTTCCCTGTCGGATCTCGTGCCATTTGTCTCCGTTTGTGGGAAGAGGCTCCGCCCCCGAGGCACTGACGACTGTCAGAGCCAGAGCAAAGATGTCCGCCTTCGTCAGCTTACTGTAGTCCTACGAGAGGCAACCAGAGCAGTCAGGAGGAGTGATAACGTCTGTCAAGCTCCAGTTATTATTTATTATTTATTTATTCATTTATTATCATGTACAAAGAGGCTACTAGAGAAGGTAAATAAGAACCTGAAGTGGGCCAGCATGAAGATCAAGCCTAGTAAATCTAGAAGCATCTCGATATGTAGAGGGAAGTTAAGTGATAGAAAGTTTGTCATAGATGATGAGGACATCCCAACAATTAGGGAAAAGTCAGTGAAGAGTTTAGGTAGGTGGTACAATGTAGAGTTGAATGATAAGGAACAGGTGGTGACATTTAGAAAAGAGGTGGCTGAAGGATTGGCTAGAATAGATAAATCAGAGCTTCCAGGAAAATTGAAGTTGTGGTGTTTACAATTTGGACTATATCCTAGGTTAATGTGGCCATTGTCAGTTTATGAAATCCCAATATCTGTTGTGGAGAGAGTTGAAAGGTCGGTTAGCTCCTATATTAGGAAGTGGTTGGGCGCTCCTAGGTGCCTAAGTAGTGTTGCATTGTATGGAAAAGGGATACTTCAACTGCCAGTATCTAGTTTGACAGAGGAATTTAAATGTACTAAGGTCAGGACAGAGCTTTTGTTGTCTGGGAGTAAGGACGTAGTAGTTAGGAGTGTGGTTCCAAATCCAACCAAGGGGAGGAAGTGGAACCCAAGAACGGCAGTTCAGCAGGCAGAGGCAGCTCTTCGGCATGCGGAGATCGTAGGTAATGTTCAGTTTGGCCGGGGAGGCCTGGGGCTTGGCTCAGGCAAACCGGTTTGGAATACAGCAGGTCCCAAAGATAAAAGAAAGCTGGTTGTGGAACAGATACGTAGACAGGAGGGGATAGTAAGGGGTGCAAAGGTAGTGGCCCAGGCTAAACAGGGACAGTGGTTGAATTGGGAAAGTGTAGAGAAGAGGAAGCTCAGTTGGAGGGACCTGTGGAGTATGGAGGAGAATAGTATTAAATTCCTGGTAGGGGCTACATATGATGTGCTACCAACTCCCCAGAACCTAAAACTGTGGGTAAATGAGGACCCATCATGCCCATTGTGTTCAGGTACGGCAACCTTAAAGCATATTTTGTCAGGCTGTAAGGTTAGTTTGTCACAAGGTTGATATACATGGCGACATAACCAGGTGTTGAAATGTTTAGCTGCAGGAATCGAAGGGAAACGAAGAGAGGTCAATTCAGAAGGTTATAAAGATAGGAATTTAGCAATTCAGTTTGTCCGTGAGGGAGAGAAATACAGAAGGGATAAGTTAGTAAGGAGGCAGGGGTGTGGCCGCCTAGTAGGTGCTTGTGATTGGGAAATGCAGGTAGATTTAGGGGGAAAGCTTGTTGTTCCCCAGGAAATAGTTTGTACTAAGCAGAGGCCTGACATAGTGTTGTGGTCATTGAGTCAACGGATAGTTTATTTCATTGAACTGACAGTTCCCTTCGAAGACTCAGTGGAAGAAGCTTATGAAAGGAAAAAGCTTAGATATGCAGATTTAGGAGCAGAAGCTGAGCAGCGAGGATGGAAGACTAGGATTTGTCCAGTGGAAGTGGGGTGTAGGGGATTTATAGCAAGATCAGCTATCTCGCTCCTGGGGGAACTCGGAGTGCGGGGACAGAGTTTGAAGAAGACAGTGAAGGAAATGTCAGATGAAGCCATGAGAACCAGCAAGTTCATTTACTACAGAAGGAATAATGTTAGTTGGGGGCCAGCAGGGGGAACTACTAAGCAGGGCACATAACCCCTTGAGATCTGGTGGAGAGATCCACTTCCTGTCAGGAGGAAATTCGGGAAGAGGAAGGCTATTTAAGTGTGGGAGTGGCCTATTTGTATCCCTTTTGCTTGAGGCCATGCTGCAAGGTGAGTGTGTTTGCTGATCCTGTGAGTTCATTTATCTCCTCTAGCTTTAACTTATAGTGTAGTTATGTTATGTAGTGTGTGAATTAGAGTGTGAATTAGGGCTGTGAAAGCCATGTGTAAGTAAGGAGGAAGAGGAAGGTTATTTAAGTGTGGGTGTGGCCTAGTCGAATCCATTTGGTGGCCATTTTGAGGCCATGCGGCAGGGTGAGTGTGTTTGCTGATCCTGTGAGTTCATTTATCTCCTTTAACTTTAGCTTACACTGTAGTTATGTTATGTAGTGTGTGAATTAGAGTGAAGGTTATTTAAGTGTGGGAGTGGCCTAGTTGAATTCATTTTGTTTGAGGCCATGCAGCAGGTGGGGAGGTAGACTGTACTGCCTAACCCGGCGGGGGAGGGAGATAGCCTAACAAGGTTTCCTTCCCTGGGTCTACCTCCTGTGTGGTAGTATAGGTAAGGTAAAGGAGGTTGTGTGGTCAGTGTGTGGAGCAGTGAGACCTGGCATTAGGGGAGTGTCTCTGGGACGCCAGAGTTCACTGTCTAGCCTCCTGGAGGTGTCGTGGGACCAACTAGACGAAACACTGGTGAAAGGAGGTTCCCACCCGATGACCCCAAAGACATGTTAGTTATCACTGCTCATTGGTCTGTATAGTTAAGCCTTGCCATAATAGTGTATCATAGGGTTTAGGAGATTATTCACTGAGTGTTGATCCTTTTCTAGAGCACAAACTTCTTGTGTTTATTTGAATGAATAATCACTCCTCAAAAGCCACTGTTTCAAAACAGTGTTCAATGTGTGTATTTAAATGTGTGAATATTAATGTGTCTATTTTATGATGGTTTCTAACTGATGTAAGGTGACTGAGTTCTATGAAAACGACTCCGTAAATAAAATGTATTACTATTATTATTATTATTAATTATTCAACAGAAGCAGCTGATTTTAAAAACAGTAACAAACCTCCTGCAGAACTTCATTGGCGAGGTATCTGCTGTCACCTTCCTCCACCTGGGGGTTGTTTACTCGTGTCACATGACCAAGATCACCTGGAGAGGGACGCGAACACAACAGACTCAGAACGTCAGCAACAAAGAAAATAGCAAACCAAATTATCACAGAACAACGGAGCAGAGGCAGCGCACCTATTTTGTAGACGACGCTGGTGGTCAGTCCTTCGTCTTCATCACAATCGTCACAGCTGGTTACAGACTTCCGTGAAATAAAGATGTTGCCTGAAATGAAGACGGAGACATGTCCGTTAGTTTCTGATGAGACAACATTCACACAAAGACCTCTTCATTTCATGTGGTGTGAAACTACAACCACAGATCTGTATATCCTCCTCAGTCAGGGTCAGAATCTGAGGCCAGTATGTGAGGGACTCACTGGGCTTGATGTCCATGTGGACCAGAGACATGGAGTGGATGTACTTGAGTCCTCGTGTGACCTGCAGCAGCAGGTCTTTGAGCTCCAGCTCCGACAGGTAACTGAGGCGTCTGTAGTTCTCTGCGATGACGTCAGACAGCGTGCCGCCGTTGCAGTACTCGTTCTGGATGAGCATGTGGTCGTCCTCAGCCCAGGCAGAGTAGTATCGCACCACGTGGGGATGTTGGCCCAGCACAGCGTGGGCGTACACCTCCCGCAGGGCGTTTTGTCTGTGGAGGAGGGGAACAGACCGTTTTAATTAAAAACACGTCTGGGGGGAGTCTGGGAGTTAAAATGGTGCCTTCAATGTCTCAGAGGACACTTTGGACGCTGTGCTTCAGGAAACACAACCTCAGAATAAGAATAAAAAGTTTATCAGATTGTCATGGCGTCCACTCACTCGTCTACGGATCCTGCCAGAGGTTTCTTCGACCTCTTGATTGCGTAGATGCAGCCGTCGAGTCTTTTCACACACTTGAACACGGCACCAAACTCCCCACAGCCGATCTTCTCCAGCTCCAGGAACTCTGAGGTGTATCTGGACATCATGTTGTTCTCCATCATGGTGATCCTCTGAGGACAGAGTTCATCATTAACATTGACCTTTTTTAACGGTGAGAGGTTTCCTTCAGCTGCTTTAAAATCAGTCTACAGCAGGAGGCATATGAAGCGATCACTGTGTAATAACTCTCTGATTTGCAAAACAAAGTCGAAAAAAAGTTGTGTATTTACTCAAACTAAAAGTATATATTTATATCTTTATTTTTAATTTGTCTCTCTTTACAGTAAAGGTATTTGCCTCCCTCTTTCATTTTAAACAGTTGTGACTACAAGTTTTCATTTTTTTAAAAAACATATATTTTAATTGTATTTCTTTAATATTTCTTGTCCATGCACTAAAACACTAAAGGAAATTATTTGTATTTACAAACCTGCATCGTCACACAGCAGCTTCTGCTGGTTCAATGAAAACAACTATTTTAATTCAAATGTCACCCCGAACTCTGGGACGCTTATTTCCTCGTACTGTTTTTAAAACATGGAGGCTCCTGCCTTCAGTGACTTGCAGGCAGGTGTGTAGGAGGAAAATGACCACAGGTGAGGTCTGTGTCCACATTGAGTTTTTTCTCAGTACCAGCTTTTTTTTTTAAGAAGGAGTGAATTTGGCTGTACGTGGCCACCTTGAGAAAAAGCGTTGTGCCCAGTGTCTTTTTTCAGAGCACTGGGCCTTTTTTGCCTGCCACTGCTTTCTGCTAAAGCCAAACACTCTGTGGGACGCAGACTTCATGAGAAGAGAAATCCTGCACACTGTCCTGTTACTTTCAATTAACTTTATTTAGATATATAACGTTTCAATCCTTAGATGTCATCATGACCTGATGAAAGCCTAAGGTCCCAAACTCTGTGTATTTAAATAAAGTTTACTGTAACAGGACAGTGTGAAGGAATTTCTCTTCTCTTCTGATATTTTCAGGCGTAATAATCGACTCACTGAAATAACTACCAACAGATCAATAAACAAAGTAAATTATTAGTTGAAGCCCTAAAAAAAGTTTGGGATCAAACTTTCTGCAAAATGTAAAACGTGTCTTTAAAATAAATCAACCTCACTGTTAATGTGTGAATCACTGTGTGTAACGCGTTTGAATTACCTTTGAAGGTGGCAGCACTTCCTCCTCTGCCTCGCCGTCACTCGCCTCCATGTCCTCTCCACAGGAGCTGAGACACAGGGGACAATAGAGGGTGTAGGTTAACATTCTGTACAGCAGGGGGCGGCACTGAGGGGCCTCACAAGCACATGGCAGAGTTCACCAGTAACCATGAGGTCTTGGTTCAGAGCCAAACCCCCAGATCTGAGTCAACGGCTGTAACGAATCTGGTTAAGATAAACAAAGGCTCCAGATATCAGGTTAACCTGTTGAGCGCCACACTGATTAACACAGACACGGATATAAAGTTCATCTACGCCACATAAACAGGAAATATGTCACCAAAACACTGACTGCAGCTCGTCACCCCCTCCTCCAACATTTAGGAAACATGTCTGCAGCCTGCAGGTGTTTCAAGTGCAGCAGATTTTTGGGATTGAAGACAGGAAACCTACTCGTTCCAGTGCGCCCTCTTCCTGTTGTTCCTCTGCTGGGTGGCAGACTGGATGAGGAGGGAGTCGGGAGTGAAGGGGTTAAAGTTGACCAGAGGGGTCTGCTGTCTCCTGCCGCTGTCTGTGAGCAACTTCCCTGAAGCCTCCACATTCTTGAAGAGGGCGACTCTCCTGCTGGATGATCCCAGGCCCGACCCCCGGGCCCTGGACAACAAACTCTGGAGGAGGAGGAGGAGAAGACGACAGGTTTAGCATTTATAACATGAAAGCAGCAGCAGCAGAGAGAAAAGAGTAAAGATTTAAAAACCAGACCAGACACCAGAGCTGGAATTTAGCACCAACCAGCAGCCAAATACTGCTGAGTTGCTCTTCACCCCCGCCCCAAACAAACAAACAAAGGTATCTGTTGAGTGTTTGGTAGATTTGCAGTCCAATACACATTTTAAGGTAGCCCATCCTTTCATGGTATTTATCTGAGTTTCACATTCATTGAGTGCTTGTTCTCACCTGCATTAATGACAATGAGCAGCGCTGCTATTTCATCGTACTTCTTCAATGACTAAGGCTCTCTGTTCTGTTTTATTCACTCACCAGCCAAAACAAACAAACAAACAAAAGGTAATCCACTGAGTTTCTGGTAGATTTGGGAATCCATCAGCCACAGCAGCTGGTGGAGTATAACATGAATTTGCAACCTGACTAACAGCGTGATGTCACATAAACAATCAACGATCTGAAATTCTGAATTAACAGTGAAATATTTCACACACACACACACACACACACACACACACTCCTCTCATTCTCACACTGCAGCCTTTAAACTTTAACAAATCTGCACACTTGTTTTATGTCTTATACTTTGTTTGTTTAGTCTCTTTTCTTAGCAACATATTTTAGTGTAATTAGTAAATCTTTATGTTGTATATTCTACAGATCTTATTCTTACAGAGCTGCTAAAGTTTATTTTTCTGCTGACACATATTTTTTCCTCCTCTGGTGTGATGATGTGTGTGCGTCACTGTGTTTTTACTGCTCCCTGCAAATGTTGAATGATCAGAGAAACTCCTGACCAGAGTTCAATAAAGTCAAACTGCCTGTCTGTCTACAGTATCTGTCTGTCTATCGAGCTGAGTTTTAAATGGTGTGATCAGAGGAGCAGATGCTGAGTAATCACTGGTGAAATAAAAACATGTCCAGACACAGATCAGGATCGGGTCAGCAGATGATCCTGGTCCTGGTTTTGACTACAGAGGAGCATTATGCAACAGTACAGTTGTACATTAAGTGGGTCAGTGTGTTTAACCGACCAGGATTCAAACTGCTGACCTGGTTTGTTTCTGTCTCATAGTTTGTTCATTGTTTTTACATGATTAGACCCAAAAAATCAATGTGATTTCACAGTGACGTGTTTGTTCAGGATCATTTAATCTGATAAAAATCTACTGAATACAAATAAACAAATCACAGCCTCTGATGATGTCAGCTCACCTGTGACTGTGCACAGGTATGAACTCACCTTGGGGGTGTGCGGGGTGTCAAACAGCCTCAGTTTTCTGAAGGTCTTGTGCGGAGGTGTGTCGGGACAGTCCGGGATCGGGGAGCTGGATCCTTCCCCGTCGTCCTGGACGTATGAGCGCTCCGGTGATCCTCCGTACAGCCGGGAGGCTTTCCTCGGTGACGGGGAGCAGTTGGCGAAGAGGACGCTGCTCGGTGAGCGGAGGTGAGACGGGGACCCGAAGCTCTCCTCGTCCCATAGCTCCACGTCGTCGTCCCCTCCGGACTGGTTCAGGGGGCTGCTGCCGCCCTCCAGACGCTTATCCGCGGGGCTGCGCCGCACCGGCATCGGGGAGTCCATCTCCGTGAAACCGGACTCTCCTCCGGTGCTGTTGTTCACGTCCTCGATGGGCTCGTCCTCTCCGTCGCTGGAGGTGAACTGGAGCTTCTGGCGGATCGGTAAAGTCTTGGGAGAGTCTGATCCGTGTCGGTGGCGACTGAAGCCCGACATGTTTACGATTTAAACCCCGGCGGCGGCGTCGACGAGAAAATCACGCGGTTGGATCCCCGCTGCGGTTATATCGTCTCTTACCTCAAACACGGAGCCGTTAAACTTTTAACTACCTTAAAATAAAGGTACCGATTCAAACACAGAGTCCACGACGTACCGGAGACGCTTAAAGGTCCGTTAACGTCCCAGGAAAAACTTGGGTAACTCCAACACGCCCCTCCAGCACCGTGAAATGGCTCCGGACTAACTCTCGGTAAGAGCAGGATTTACCGGAGCAATAAAGTCCCGACGCTTCTGTTAAACTAACAACAGACAGACAAAGTACCGGCTCCGGTCCAGTTCCGGTATCTACCGTCTTCTTTCCGTTAATAAAACCGAACCAATGTTGACAACAAACTCTGAATGAGTCTCGAGCTGCTCCGCTTCCTATCACGCGCGTGGCAGAGGACTTCCCGCGACCGTTGGTCACGTGTCCCCGAGCAGCCAATCACAGCGCGCCTGGGATTTTTGAAAGATGGGCGTTCCGGAGAGTTTCAGGAGGCGTGACGTCACCCGTGGCTCAGCGACGATGTGGCGCGAACGGGATCTTTTCAAGTCTCACGATGACGACATCACTTTATTGATTATTGACGGCGTGATCAAAGGTTTTATCGCCTGGGCGCGCGTGTGTGTGTGCGTGTGTGTGTGTGTGTGTGTTTGAGAGAGACAAAAAACTTATTGTTTCCAGCAGCCTTCAGTCCGCACAGGAAGCCACAGACACACACACATCCTGCCTGGAATGATGTCAATTCAAAAAAGTGATCAGTTTGTTTGTTTTAATTATGATGTATTAATTTATTAAAATGCTTTACAGGTGATCTGTAGTTTATCTTCATGGTTTAACATTTGTTGACATGAATTCTCCTGTAAATCAGCATCATATCAGTTTGACCTGCTCCCTCAACTACACAGGCCCAATAAACTGTGTTTGACTATAAGGAATGTTTTCAGAGGAAAAATAAATACAAGACAACAGCTTTCATTAAGGCTCAGTCAGATACAGTCAGGGCTTCACTCACATCCCACTGACCACCAGTCTGTGTGTTGCTAAACACTTCAATAATTAGAAAAGTCCAATATTAATATACAGTAGACTTCACCATCAGTCACACAACATGTTTTCTGTTCACAGAATAAACCTTCAAATAAGACAAATACAGTCTTAATCTCTAAAATCTCCACTTCTGTAATACATCAGAGCAAGTCTGCATGAAGTCGGACACAAAACTCATAGATATAATCACAGATGACTCATTCCTGTGGCTACTGTGTGTCAACATCGCCGCCATCTTGGGGAGCTCACTGCCGGCTGGTTGTGTATGGAGATAATTCTTCAGCCAACTTGGCTTGCTCACTCAAAAGTCTCAAAGTGTTATTGGGTGCCAGTCCAAAAAATCACAGCAAAGCAGAAAAACCCGACAGCACTCACTAATACGTATAATACTTTCTAATATAGTGGACTGCACAGCAGCAGGACGTGTGTCCGTTTTAACAGAAACCAGCTGGTTCAGATAACATTAAAAACAATACAAATATGGATCATTCGTAAATGCAACATCAGTGATACATCGAATAGTCAAAATATAATAAAAAAAAATAGAATAACAGAAAATCTTGGAGCATAAAATACAATATGTCAAAAGATAGACCAATATATATACACAACAGTAGCCTACTGCTACTACTAGCCTACTCAAATTGGCCAAAGCCGTTGCAAAGATACGGCCTCCAAAGCTAAGTGTGTATTAGCCAGTTTGGAGTGGGAGAGGAAAAACACGAAACCGACAGTTGTATGTGTGTTTCCTAAACATCAGTAGGGATTTACAGAAACAACAAATGAAACATGTAGGATTGTACATGACAAAAATCACATGCAACATGGTGCAATTTTGGAGAGCTCGCCTGAATTTTCTGTACTAAAACCTCTCTAATATTGTTCTGCGTCACTTTATCAGAATCAACCTCTGCAGAGTTAATGTCCACATATTGTACTATGATGTGATTGAGGTTTAGAGCTGCTGCTGCATCATTCCAAACTGATACTCATCCTAAAAATGCTTTTTTTTTTTAGGTGAACCTCAAAATATTTCATTTGTGCTGTGTGCCATCTTCATTTACTCATATAACACATAGACTGATATTTACACATCTTAACAAATCTCTCTAACAGACCTTGTGGTTGTAGAGATACACTCATTTCATTATGGGTGTGCAATTGCTGCTCCGCTCCCTCTTCACCACGACAGTCAGACGCAGCGCCCACATCCCTGCAGAGGCTGCACCAAACCGCTGATCCATCTCACGCTCCAGTCTACCCTCACTCGTGGACAAAACCCCGAGATACTTGAGCTCCATAACTTGAGGGAGTTCACAGGGTTGTTGCAACATAAAGTTGAAGATTGAAACATGAAGTCAAGTAAACATATCTGTGGTTTGCAGAAATGTACAATGCAAACATTTATTCTGGCGGTTTGGTCGACATACCTGCAAGTTATTTGGAAGATTTAAAGGAAATAAGTAAAGAGTTAAAGATACAGTTTATCGGAATCAGAAATACTTTGTTGATGATTCGTTACAGTTGTTCCGATGTCAATATCTTGCTAAGAGTTAGATAACAAAAACCAAAACACACCGATCAGTCAAAGCATTAAAACCACAGATGACATGATCAATACTGATCATCTCGTTACAATGTCATGCTCTACTGGAAAACCTTCAGTCCTGGCCTTCACGTGGATGCCACTTGAAGCCCTTCACTCATCCAAACACCGCTGCGGACAAAGTCCCACAAACAATGCTCAGAAATGGCCCGAGGAACATGACAAAGTGCAAGGCATCGACCTGGCCTCCAAATTCCCCAGATCCCAGTCTGATCGAGCATCCGTTGGACGTGCCGACACCCCACCTCATAATCAACAGGTCTCAAAGGATCCACTGCCAACGTCCTGGTGCCAGACCCCAAAGCAGACCCCAGAGGTCCTGTGTCCACGCTTCACATGTCCGAGCCAAGTCCGATCCAAAAAGGCCCCACTGTAGATCCGGGGTATCTCTGGGGTGCCAGCACGTCCCAAGAAAACTCAATCAGATTGGGATCTGGGGAATGTGGAGGCCAGGTCGATGCATTGAGCTCTGTGTCATTGTTGGGGGGGGGGTTGGGGGGGCACTGCAATCGCGGTGCATTGTTGCCACTGGGAGGGGAGCCAAAAGTTTCCCAGCAGAACATTGCACTTAGGGTTGGGATCCGGATCCAGTTCTTTTTTGGAACCGGGTCCAAAGTTCCGGTTCCCAAACTGGTTCCATCACATTTGGAGTAACGGTTCCTGCAAACGCTTCCTAGATTGTAAAAAAAAAAAAAAAAAAAGTCACGTGCATTTCCATTAGAGCCCGACATGATCTAATGACTAAAGCACTGAGTTTGTGTCACACAGTTGTTATGGCTGTGACCTCTGTGTTTGAAGAAGATGATCAGTGTTATTCTCTTCACCTGCCAGTGGTTTTAATGTTTTGGCTGATCAGTGTATTGTCCATATGGTGAATATGAAGCTACCATTAGCAGCTGGTTAGCTTAACGCAAAGACTGAAAACTTATTCTATTTTTCTGTACTTCTAATTATTTATTTATTTTTACCTTTCTCTATTTATCTGTACATATTTCTGTGCTTCTATCCTGAATTTACATAATAAAGACGTACGTTATCAACACGTCAGTCTCTTTACGTTAAATGTTATCGAAGCTTCATCAGTGAAAAAAAACACACCATTGATAAAAATATAAAGTCTCAATGATAGGTTTATTATTGGTTATTTGGGTGTGAATTAAATAAGGCACATTCACATCATTTTAACATTCAAACCTGAAAATAAAAACAGTGGTACAAAAATAATTAAGACTTGACCTCTGATTGGGTTTGACATCCTTTCATCTTAGATCAGACACTGAAACACAAAGACGCCGCTTTGCTGGAGACTCAGTGAATGTTTCTTTGTTTGTGACGGGCCAAAAAACGGCAGACACATCGACGGAGGGCTGGAAACAAACGGACGGTTAACGGTGAAACACAAAGAGTCAGAGAAGTCAGTTCAAAGTGAACCAGTGAGCTTCATCAGCACCGAAACACACTCAGTAAAATAAGTGGACTACAGGAGGTGAACATGTAACATTAGTGTGAACAGTAACACTGATGGTGACACTTCTACAGTACTGCAGCTGCTTCATTATGTTGCATCTGTATTAAATATCTTCTAATGTTAAAGGACCAAACTGGTGGCTTTAAATGTTTTATTTCTCTCATTAATACTTAATGTTTTACATCACTGCTGACCAACTTCCAAATCATACATTCTGTTGTTTAGACTGATCTTCCTGAAGCCAGTTGTTTTATTTCTTTTTTGTAACATTGCAAAAATTTTTTATGGAGGACGGAAGTTGCCAAAATCAAAAATAAATAATACTTAATAAATATATTATGTGACTAAATGTACCAAAATATATTAAAATAAATGTAGGCATTAATTAGTTGATACAATGTAGCATAAATATACATTTTTATTTGCTTCTTTGTTTATTTACCCTTTTAATAACACCCCTAATTACTTACTTTGTTATTTAATTTTCCAATTTTATGTATTTTTTTTTTTAAATTATTTATTTAATTTCCATTTATTTTTCATTCATTTTAAATGTATTTTTAAATTTAATAATTTATTCATGTATTATTTCCCTTTTTATTTCCCCCTATTTATATCCCCTAACTAATTTATTTTTGTATTATTTTCCTCATGAATGTTTTTATGCTTTTCTTGAGCATAAATGATGAAGGGGCTGTTATTAATTTGAGAAAGTTCATCATTACTTTAAAATACTAAGTCATTATTTTGACATAAGTCAGTCATCATTTTATCTGTAAAAGAGAATTTGGATCTCAGTAAAGCAAGTTCCTGGTTAATTTAAATGAACATATGTATATGTGTAAATGGCTCTTGAACTCTGTCAAAATGCAGTGATAATATAACTCTCACAACCATTAAGAAACTGCGATGGATCATCTATCTGCGGCAAGTTTCAAGTCTATAAAATAAAAAATAAATATAAAACATGCTGGTATGATTTTGAAATTGTTGCCAGTGATGTAAAACTTAAGATTTGCAGTCAACAGGATAAAAACATGAAACCAGGTGTGTGATCCTTTAAGCTGCTCATTCAGGAGGAGCCGAAACTCTCTGAACACACAACACACTGCCATCAACAAGAGTAATCAATAAAATAAAATGATTCTGATAAAAATGTAGGTGATGTTAAATGGGGAAAACAAGCAAACCAACCAAACTGTAAATCTACTTTTAACAGCGTCTAGTTATTCAAGTAAAACAACACGTTCCTCAGGTGAAGTCTGGTGGTCGGATCAGAGCTACAGTCCAGAGGCTGAAAACAAAACTGAAGACACAACATTCATACAAACTAATAATAACAGTCAGTTTGCATCCCTTTTTCTTTTTGTGAAGGCTAGAAGAAGAAAGTGCTTCAAACTCAGGTGAGACGAGGAAGAGGGAGGAGGAGGAGGAGGAGGAGGAAGAGACACAGCAGCTGCTGAGGCCAATACAGAAGCCCATTTCGGCCAGTAAGAAAAATACATGATTTAAACTTGTGATGAAAAGATCCTTTAAATCATGATGAGAAACGTCCTTAAAATAGTATCTTAAAATAATGACTTAATATATGGAAACAATGAGAAACTTTATTTTTAGATACTAAAATATTATTTTGACCTAAGTCGTTCCTTTCACATCACCACTGACCAGCCTCCAAATACCTTTGTATTTTTACCCCTATTTATTTACTTTGCCATTTATTTTTTATTTATTTCAAATGTATCTATTCCTGTTTCATTTAATAATTTATTCAATTATTATTCTCCACATTTTTATTGTATAATTTAATTATGTATTATTTCTTATAAATATATATATATATATATATATATATATATATATATATATATATATATATATATATAATATACATATTCTGTATATATATATATATATATATCTTTCCTTGAGCATAAATGACGAGGGGGCTGTAATAAATTTCTAAATACTAAGTCATTAGATTTAAATATTAAGTCATTTTTATGAGATAAGTTAGTCATTACTTTATTATTTTGAAAATGTTTCTCATTTTTCCGAGATACTAAGTAATCAATTTGAAGTTTCTCATGAATTTGTACTACCAAGTCATTATTTCTGAGAATGTTTGTCATTGTTTTGAGATACTGTGTCATTACTTTGAGATAAGCAAGTTCTTATTTTAAGAGACTCGTTATTTTTGAGATACTAAGTTATTGATTTGAGGAATTTTCTAATGATTTCAAGATAAATCATTATTTTTGAGAATGTTTGTCATTATTTTCAGATACTAAGTTATTAATTTGAGTAAGTTTTTGAGGTGTTTAGTTACTTTGCCATTATTTTGTGATACTATGTCACTTTCTTTGAGAAGTCATTTGTCATTATAATGGATTACGGTATCTTTTTTGGCAGAAATGGGCTTCCATAGACAGATGACCTCTTCAGACTCGAGAAATTCAACTGGGAGAAAGTCTGTTAACATCACCAACAACGTCTGAAATTCTAAAGTCACAATGAAATGATATTTTAGTAGATTTCAGACGAGACACAAAGCAGGAAATGACCTTTCAACCTAAATATTCACTTTAATCCCTAATTTGTTATTTATACATTTTTTTTGTTGTTTTCGGTAATTTGGGTGCAATTTATCATTTGATGTTTTTCATTGATACTCTGTTCTACTAGTTAACAAACATGCCTGTGAATCAATCAGTTAGTAAAGTAAAAGAAAGGTTTGATTTATTAAAAGAGGCAGAAATGTGCAAAATTGTTTTTTTCTGTACATCAACTGATCAACAGTTAGTTTAACGATTAAAGATGTGCTGCTCCGCAGGAAGTAAAAGTAATGGCTTTCCAAAATATAAAATCTAACAGAAGAAAAAAAAAAGTTTTGCAGTCACCTGACAATAAGATGCTGTCGTAAGCCCCAAAAAGATTTCAGTGGACCTTACAACAACTCCCTAAATTTCTCCAGAGCTCTCTCTCTCTTGAGATTTTATTTTGACAGTTTTTGGAGGGAATTTCCGGGATTTGTGGACGCTATGAGACGACGTCACCTTTAAGAGAGTCACGCACCACAGAAACCTACATTTTAACATTTCATTGTGACTTTAAAGGGTCAGTACACCCAAATTACACACACATTTTCTCACTGACCTGCCCCTGCAGACACAGCTGTGTGGGCTCTATGGTTGGTTTTTAACTTTGGTGTTTTAAAGGGTTAGTTCAGATTCACCAAAGTCACACAATGACGCAAACAAATTAACCGATCGGCTGCCCTTGTCCACAGCAGGAATCTGCCTGTTTTTCCTGACTGTGTTCATGCTGACCGCCATCCACCGTAGGTAATTTCCTGACTATGGATTAGCGCCTCATACAATCCCACTTCGAACCTTTACCTTTAAACCTTAAACCTTACATGCACATACATCACTGCTGAGTCATCTAATAATCACAAAATAAAAAGTGTTTATTTCACCTCTCCTTCTGTCCATATGTACACCTTCCTCTCCTTTGCTTCCCATATTTGCACATTGTATATTTCCTTCTCTCTTTCCTTTTGGTAAGTTGGTTAACTGAAATTTACATGAAGGTATTAAATTAAATTCCACGGCTGATATATCTCCACTGCACCAAAGCTGGGCAGCTTCCCAACTCACGTTCAACCCTGACCCCTAAACCAAACCCATCTGCATGGTCAGATATCACTAGAGATAAGGGAGAAAATACATTGTTCTGTAAGTTGGGTGAACTGGCCCTTTGACCACTTACATCTTTCTATTACTGCATTGTTTCTGTAGAATTAAAACTGTTGAAAGAACTGTTTTCAGCTGGTAGGAGTCAAAGTCGGCCCCAGAACTGTGACCTTACTGTGCACTTTCTCCGTCGACAGTTTAAATCAGCTTCGTCACAGAGTCATTGTCACGTCTGATCTGAAACTGTGTGCATTCCTGTTTTCGTTTTTGGTGTTACATCGAGGGAACCAAAAGTCTGTTTTGTACTCCTCTATAATCTCTCTAACAATTCCTCACCAACGTCTCGGTTTCAAGCGCAGCCTCAGTGATCCGACTCTGCGCTCCCCTCTGGTGTTTGGTTAGCGTCTCTCTGTTCGCTTCCATCGGTGGCGGCTGTGGGGTGGAGGTCAGCGGGGCAGGTGGGGCTGGACTCTGCGTCCTTGCTTTCTGACTGCAAAGCCTCCGTGTCAGTGTGAGTCTGATCGTCAGGTAACTCCAGCTCACTGTTCAGAGGGCGGAGGTTGTTGGTGTCATGCGGCTCGGTGGCGTCATGTGAAGCAGAGGAAGTGGTTGAGGTGTGTGTGGGACTGGGTTCGGACAGATCATCAGCCTGAGTCGGTGCATTAGAGGCAGACGATGGAGAGATCTCACTGCCGGTGCTGCACTCATCAGCGGACTGTGTTTCACTGGTTTCGGCCTTTGAGTCGTCCCTGGACATCTGAACACCTGCTGTGTTCTCAGTGTGTGTGTCATCTGTCTGATTACCCTCATGTGGAGTGTATTCCGTCATGTTGGGAGTGTGTGTGGGCACCGGCAGCTCCAGTGTTTGTTCTCCTGAGTCCAGGGTGTGACAGCGACCCAGGGGCCGCTGCTCTCTCAGCCCGGGCCTCACATCAAAGCTTGCAGAGGGGCTGCTGACCTCCACCGTCTCCCCTCGCCTCATTCTCCTCCTGTCTGGATTCCCCTGGGAACAAAAAACAAGCTCAGACCATAAAGACTGGGATGAAGATGGCTGCAAACGCCACAAAAAACAAAGAAAGCAGCAACAAGTCTAAAACAAGTAAAAATTGTTTGTCTTGAGGGTGGTGCCAGTTGAAAGGTCATATTTTTACAACTTTATTGAACAGGAAAGTTTCATGCTGTGATGTGGAGGAAAGGGGTGTATGTTCACAATAATTATTGTTCACAATGACACCGGTATAATTTTCTGATATGATAAAAATATTCATATTGTGATTGACAATATTCCAACTTGTTGATGTAATGACATCAGACTGTTACGCACGGCAACAACAAGCATGGCTGAAAGGGACCTTCCTCTCGCTCCACAGAGGAGGAGTTAAGTTACAAAAAGGGGAGTTCAGTAATGTGGAATCAATGGCTTTGTTAGACCTAGGTGTCCTGAATATTTTATGAACAGCCCCAAAACTTTTCAGACCCTTTTAGCCACTTGCTGCTCAGAGTAAACTCAGTAAAAAAACTCATGTCTCCCCTTCTGTTCCTGAGATATGATGCTGAATAATGTTGGTGACGATTCTCAGACATCCAGGTCACAGTAAACACAAGTGCTACATTACAGGCACCTGGACTTGCTTGAGTTTCTTTAAGACGTTTCGCCTCTCATCCGTGAGGCCTCTTTAGTTTATAAGGGACTGGTGGTCAAAGGGTGGGTCAACGACTCAGATGTGACCTTAACAACTGTGAAACTCAGGTCACATGTGACCTCAACGACTCTGTAAGGATTCACACTTAAACGGGGTTTAAAGCCTGTGACTCCGCACCAGTCTGTTAGAACCGAAGAAGCCTCCTGAATGAGAGGTGAAGCATCTTCAAGAGACTAAAGCAAGTCCAGTTGCCTATGATACAGCACTTAAGATGTTAGATAATGGCCAGAAAAGTGTTTTATGCAGAACATTATGATGTCACAGTGTAGTTGACCTTTGACCTTTTGGATATAAAATGTCATCACTTCATTATTTTATCCTGTCAGACACCGATAATTCCAAGTGAACATTTGTGCCGAATCTTAAGAAATTCCCTCAAGGTGTTCTTGAGATATTACACTCACAAGAATGAGACAGATGAGGTCACAGTAACCTTGACCTTTGACATTTGACCACCAAAATCTAATACGTTTATCATTAAATCCAAGTGGACATTTGTGCCAAATCTGAAGACATTTCCTCAAGCTGCTTTTGAGATACTGCTTTCACAAGAGCGAGATGGATGCAAGGTCATGGTGACCTTGACCTTTGAGCACCAAAATCTAATCAGTTCATCCTGAAGTCCAAGTGGATATTTGCGCCAAATATGAGGAAATTATTTTTGAGAAATCCTGTTCACAAGAATGGGACGGATTGACGGACAACCTCTGGCCACGGCTATCACCGGCTCAGAGGCATAAAAACGTAGTATGCATGAATGTGCGATAGTCATTATAAGCCTGTTAAAATAAATGCAGGTTTGTGTGCTGGGTTAAAATAGGAGAGTGTACAGATCCAGGTGGAAAAAAACAACTCAATCTTTCAATTTTTCTACAAGAGAAAGAAGGATTATTCCTCTGAGGATGATGAGCCCGTTAGCACAGCTAAAAACAGACGGTGAGCATGTGCAGATGTGTACCTGGTTCAGATTTGCTGAACACCTGGAGGGAGGAGCACAGGATCCTTTCTTCATCTGCTGGATCCTGAATAAAAGAACAGAGTTAAGACTATGACTTTAATGTTGTTACGGGTTTGTGTGGGAGCTGAAGCTCATTGAGAGGCTACCTGCTGATGGACTGAGCCAGCTTCTGTTTCCTGCCGTTGGCGTGATCCTGCAGCCGCAGACGCTGGACGAACGAATGAGCTGCAGCGACAACGAGGGAAATTAAAGTCTGATCACGTGAGATTTGCTACGAAATTAATGGAGTGACTCTTGAAGACAAAACATCTGATAAGAACAAATTAAATTTCAGTAGGCATTAGTTGTTTTGTTTCAAGCTTTTATCTCTTAGAGGCAGAGTGGACAACATGAATGAATTAATTCTGATGTAATTACCCAGAGCTCCTTTGGGCACAGAGAGGAGTTTGATTGGTTCAGCATCAGGAGAAAGTCCAGATGCTTTCTGCAGAGCTCTCAGGATCTCCGTGTTCTGCAGAGGAAAATGTTAAAAATTAGCTTTACTGCTCATATTTTTATTCTTATTCTCATCACTGCCAATTCTTCATTATGAATTATTTGATTCTGACTCATTTCAGATGAATAACTAGAATTCCCGCCCTGAGGTTGTGTGCCTCCGCCACCAATCAAGTTTCTCTTACAGTTTACATCCATGTCTGTGGAAACATAGATGCTTCACACAAATCTTCCCCCCAGCAGCACAAAAGATCTATCTATAAAGATCTTGAAAATGATATTGCAGCTCAAATCCCTGGATTCCATGGCAGGAGTGCGGAAATTATAAAAATAACAAAGTGATAAAATAATCTGACAGCTCATGTCCGCCCCAACACACTTCTTTTGGCCTTTTAAATGCGACAAACTCGTCTAAAGACAGTTTACATTTTACAAATTAGACATAACAGTTTCAGTGAAATAAGTAAAAAGTAAAATAAGCTTTAGTGTCGCGTCGTGTGTGTAACGCCACCTTGCCACCCAGTTCATAGGCGCAGTCAAGTGGTGTCCTCTGCCTCTTGTTCCTGACGCCAGGAGAGGCTCCGCCCCTCAGCAGCATCTCCACCAGTGCCTGGTGTCCACCCCGCACCGCCTCATGGAGGGCCGTGTTCCCCTGAAGGTTCACCACGTTCACCAACGCGTTACTCTGCACGGACACACGATACACAACTCATTAAGCCGTTAAAGTGACGAGTACGTTTCTTAAGGGAGAATTTAAGGTATTAAGGTATTTAAGCGTTTATCAAAACACCCTACGTTTTCTCTTTAAGTATGACACTTAAGCTCAAATGAAATACTTTGCCAGTCACTGATTGGAAAGATCCCGTTGCATAAAACCTCAGAGCAACCACTATTTGTAAAGAAACCAGAAGAGCGCCGCTTTGGAAAGGTGAGTGATCCAAAACCAGACGGTCACAATCATAAATTTACTTCCAGTAAAATTTATGGCTCAAAATCATTTCCTCATTATTAAGTGTGTCCATCTGGTTCTCCTGGTCGCAGAACACTCTTCCTGCAAAGCTTTTTTTTTTTTTTTAAATCATTTATCTCCATCAACTCAGTCATGATGCAGTTAAGATGTAGTTCTTTTGTCCTTACTTTGACTAATAAGGTCCAACAGTAAACAAACTTTAAAGGGGAAGTTCCGTTTTTTACAACCTGGACCTTATTTCTGGTATTAAATACGGTTGTTTGCTCACCCAGATAAGTTTGGTGTCACCTGGAGTCATTCGGAAGATATTTAGATCCGCGAGGGCCGCGTACATAGATGCTGACTGGCGTCTTCTTGTGGACAATGTTTCATTGTGCCTACAGAGGAGGAATGCCTTTGTTGCTCTGAGTGGGATTTGAGGCCAGGAGATAACGTTACACGTCTGGATGTCTCCAGAAATGACTGTCTCACAACAGAGGATTTCACTTCTATGATCAACTGGGCTGTTGTAGAGACTTTTTTTCGTGTCCCGAAAGTAAACTGGAAGACCCAGCCAAAGCCTGCAGGACCAAACGGGCAACTTTCGATTGAGTAAGTAACGTTAGCCTACACACATGCATAATTGTTTATTTTCCTTGAATTTGTTTGCTTGATGAGTAAATAACTATGAGAATTTACATTTCTTTAGTTTCTTCTCATCGCTTGTGTAGAACGGCCCGCACACTGCACAAAAAGCAGAGGCACTTCTTATGCAAAACGTGAATTTTTTATTACATAGTGCTCAGTGACAAAAAGTGAGAAACAGAAACGTGAATGTTTCAGTGGTGTGAATTGCCTCTGACATCATCCAGGTCAGAGGTTAGTAGGTGAGTATAAATGACCCGGATGATGATGATGACAAGCAACTCTAGCGATTCATAAAAACATATTGGTGAAATGAACGAGTTTTGCGGCAGATAATGTGTTATTTAGAGCCTCATTGCCGCTGCGCCGATCACTCCCACTATATGGATGCACGCGGCTCTCGCGGATCTAAATATCTTCCGAAGGACTCCAAACTTATCTGGGTGAGTAAACAACCGTATTTAATACCAGAAAGCAATTCTTTAAGTACAAGACCAAGATAATGAGAAATACTTAAATCGTTAAGTCCACATTTTAAGGAAACCTTGAGGAGAAGACTTGAGGGTGTTTTGTGCAACCAGTTTTATTATGAGGAAACCTTAACTGGGACTCTGAGGAAAAACTCAATGTCTTTTGTGCAACCGGCCCAGACTGCACTTCACAGAGTGGTGTCAGAGCTTTTACTGAATTAAAGGATCTGAATACGTCCAACATGTTAAATCAGGTGGTGAACGTGTGAAAGTGGCGTCAGTGTTTACCTGTAACAAGGTGTGACTGTCTCCAGGTTTCCACAGAGACAGGCCTGTATCAGAGGTGTGTTGCCATAGTGATCCTTCTTGTTCAGTTTGGCGTTGCACTCAAGCAGAAACCTCATCACCTAAAACACACCGAGGACACAAACACTCTTCACTTCACATGCTGAGTATTTTATAATAAAGTGGCATATTTGTTTTATGCTTCAGTCAAAACATTTCAGTCAGACTGTCGGTATGACTCATAACAACCATGAAGTTCATTTCTCTGAGTAAATTATAAATAATATACTGTTAAAATCTTTCCTGTTTCATTTAAGGCTGGTGTTATCCTATAAACTCATGACCCAAACCAACATGACTGACTTCCTGTCAGTGGCTGTCAGTACCAAGCCCGTCGGTTCCTACTGAAGACGTAAATCTTTAAAAACACAAACCTAATTACCTAAAACAGCTGCCTACTGTAGTTTTTATCTAACAGGAGGAAACAGTGATTTGTTGGGGACTATTTTCAGCGGCAGATTAATCCACATTTGTTGCTTTAGTGCAGTGGTTTTCAAACTTTTTGTGCCCGGGCCAAAATCTCAAGGCACTCCTGTATTTATATCCTCTATACCATGTGTTATTACTCTCATCACAACTAAATGTTTGTTTTTATTTACAATATCAAATAACAACTGACAACCAATCATTACTCGTGGAATAATTTACTAACAAAACACTCATGACTAATTTTAAACTTTTTAAAATTACACCAAAGCACCAATAGTTATATAATTAAACAGAAAATCATGTAAGACAATGTGATATGTCACACACTTATAATTTCATCGCCCAAACGGTGACAAATAGGTTCCCTGTGATTTTAAAAAATTTAATTAAATTAAATATTTTGCAGTTGCGTTTACCCTTTTTTTTAGGAAACGGGTGCACACAACATACTGAAACAGTCAGTTAAAATTCATTCATAACTTTTTCCACAGACCCAGTTGAATGATGCAAAAATAATGTGTGGTGACCACAAAATCCCACAGCACACCTGGACTGGCACTACAGCCAATGCTGTTTTCTCAAAATGAGTTTTTTGTCATACTCCAAGTCGAGCATCTCAGCCTCTGCAGCACCTATGTACACCAAACTTTCCAGGTATACACCTGGCTATATTCTGAAGATATTTACATAGGGATTTGTTAATAAATCATTCCTAGCCCGATTTATGTGACGTTTTATTCCCAAAAAATGGCAAAATTGATTTTTAAGGCTACGGACAGTATATTTAGATTTTTTTGATTTATATTTTGATTGACGAATTTTTTTTTTCATCTCATATGTAAACAAAATGAAAAAAGAAATTTGCACCTGGCTTTATCAGATGTTCAGATTTATCTTGCTAAAATACATGCACATTAGCGCATATCTAATGAGAAAATGCCCCTTTAAATCTTTTTTTCTGCAGTGCTGCCTTTATGCCACAGGGTGGCACCGTGAGCCTTGTTACAGCCTGAAGCAGAGCTGTAGAGATAAATCACTTCTTATTAACAAGCCACTGTGCATGACACAACAGGTCAACACAGCACTGTCTCCTCTATCAGGGAACCTGCAGCCTCAGAAAACACCGTTTCTGAATTCTTATTAACATTAAAAACAAAAGAGAGGTAATTATTATTAACAACTTCTTTAATAATTAATCTCCTTTAAAAAAGTGAGACGAATCCTGTGAGACGTTCATGTCTTACAGTGACTAAGAAAGCGTTGATGACTTTTTTTTGCCAATAATTTCTCCACACACACAATGAAACACACACATGATGATGTATGTTAGAAAATATTACCGCTCTTCATGACTATAACTTGCTCCTTAACTATTTGTATTTGTACAGCTCGCGCCTACCTGGACGTGGCTGTTCTGGCTGGCCAGGTGAAGCGGTGTGGCGCTCTGGTTGGTGCGGGCATTGACACTGGCTCCGTGGCGGATCAGCAGGGCGGCCAGCGCAGAGTGTCCGTGCAGGGCGGCGACGTGGAGCGGCGTGAAACCGTCAATGTTACAGCTGTTAACCCCGAGAGTTCCGGCCTGCATGACTGACAGCTGCAGGACACACAGAGGACAGACAGAGGACACACACAGAAGACACACAGAGGACACACAAAGAGGACAGACAGAGTGTCAGATTAATAAACTGTCTCCTGGGTGTCTCTGGTTTAGATTTTGTCTCTGTGACGTTACCTTCTGAGTGGGTGCGCAGGTTGGACATTGACACAGTGGGTGGCAGAGCAGAGCCTCAGACCGAAACTCTCCTTCGTCCTCTTCATCATCCATCCACTCCAACAGGTAACGCACCTGAACACACACACACACACACACACACACAGAACCAGCACTGATGAACGAGTCCACAGGATGTTAAGATGGAGAAAAAGCGACTGTTTAAACTTCGCTCTCACCATCTCCACGTCACCGTCTGCCACGGCACGCAGCAGCTTCTCCACCTGTCAGTCACACAAACACACGCACAGCGTCAGTCACCATGGAAACAGCCACGGCTAAATGTAATTCACGAAACTGCTTCTGCTTTTCTGTGCATCAGGTGTTTTGCGGTGTGTTACCTCTCTGTGTCGGACCCGCTCTCCCTCTGGTTTGGCCTCGGAGCCCAGAGAGGACGTGCTGGAGATGGAGGAGCGACGGCTGCTGCAGTCTGAGGCCAGAGGGGAGCGACTGGGAGACTGAGGAAAAACAAATATGTATCAGTGCAGGTTTTATCCACTCAATCTGATTTCTATCTTTTTAAATCTATCTAGATTTAAAAAAAAAAAAAAAAAAAAAAAACTACAGTATTTTCAGTTCTGAGGAAACAGAGATCAGAATTAATTATGGTCTGTATCGTTATGAGTGTTTTTCAGATTAGAAATCATTTAAAAATATTACTAAGCAACTTGTTTTTCATAAAAGGAAATGGTTTGTTCAGTTTACATGCTGCTCTGCTGTATATTTGCAATATACATTTATACTTGTGCAATGTAATTATATTTATTTTGCTTCTTATTTTAGAACCTGTGTTGTCAGCTGAAGGTGTTTGTGTCCTTTGTTTTGCACTGATCAGGAGTAACGCTCCTAATTTTGTTGTTGTATTCTTGTACAATGACAATTTTCATTTCTATTCTATCTGATCCTGACACTCCACTTTTTTACTGGATCATAAAACAAAAGTCACTTATTACAAACAGTGATGGAGGAAGTATTCAGATCCTTTGTACTCACACAAAACACTTGTACATCAAATTTTTTCTAGGCAAACCTTTAACAAGCTTTGCCGCTAAAATATGTGACAAAAAAAATGGGACCTTGGGATGAAGTAGTAGTTATAGTGGTAGAAAACTTTGTTATCCAAAGGGAGAAATTTCTTTTGCAGAAAGGAGTCAAGAATTTCTAGATTTAAAGGTTAACTTCAGTATTTTTTTTTTTTTACCTGGACCCTATTTTCCCATGTTTTGTGTCTCAGTGACTAAAAGAAACAAGCGTTTTTGAATGTGGTCCAGTATTTAGTGCGAGGGCTGCAGCATGTTTGCACTGTCAATTTGCATCCACTAAAAGTGTTTGTTTTTGCAAATGACAAGCTCAGATTGTTACTCCGAGGCCCAATTTAGACGACGACGGTTTCTCTAAAAACGGAAAAGTCTGCCCTGCATTTTAAAAAACTTCTGCGTTTATATGACGGCATAATTGAAACGATCCCTGTTCACATGGAGCCGCAAACTCTACTGGAGACGCTGTAGTGTACACGCCAGGCCAGTGGGTGGCAGTGTAAATTTGCAAAGCAACACCACGGCATGACAAACAGGTCTCACTCTGTAGGGATCCTTTCATAATGTTATCAGACACTGAGAGTAACAATCTGAGCCTGTCAGTGGCAAAAACAAACACAGACAGGGCACAAATACCCCTGAGTGGTCACGCTGCAGCCTGTTTCCTGGCTGCTGCCTGCAGCGTTGTCGCTGAACACTGAGCCACTTTCAAAAATTGTTCTCATTCGCCAGTTCGACTCAAAAACATGGGAAAATAAAGTTTAAAAAGTATCAGTTGTCCTTAAACAGTATTTCTAGCAGCTGCTGATCATTTTATGGTCACATGAATATCTGGTGGTCATCAGGACTGGACCCTGTGACCTCTGACTCTTCAAGTTTACTTGAAACAAGAGAGGAGATCAGACTCACATCCACTCCGCTGCCGCTGCGCTGACGTCCGTTCTGATTCGACTGCAACAACACGAGGATCTACAAGGATGTAAAACACACACATCAATCAGCCACTTTATATTTTTAAGGTGATATTAAATTATTTCAGGTGATCTGAGGTCAGATTCTCTGCAGGATGAAAGCTGAAGAAGATCAGACTGTGTTCCCACGACCCCGCAGCTCAAACACTTTCAGTTCCTGGAAACAGCAGCAGCTGATCAGATTAACTACAGAGCTCCGAAACATGAAAACAATGTCAGGTTAGATGGAGTCAACTACGCTTTGATGTCTTTTTATCCTCTAATAATCTGCAGCTTTTATTAAGTCTCTCTGTAGGTCAGTTCCCACATTTATCAAAAACGTAACTGCTCATGTAGTGATACAGTAAAGTACAAAGCCATATTAGGGCCACTGTGGGTAAAATAAAAACTATTAATATTGAGCTGCAGAAGGGCAGAATATTTTCAGAAAAAAAAAGTCATAACTTTACAAGAAAAAAACTACTATTCTCTAATTCTTTAGCCTGCACAAGTTACACCACTGGCACTGATCTTTTTAGAGCAGCGAAAGTACAGAAAAATCAAACAAGTAATGATTTCTGATCTCACTTAAAGCCTCTGGAAACCCAAATCCACAATAGCCTTCTAACTATGTAATTTAGGGTCTTATGTACATAATATTAAACATGTAAAACAATTAGAAATCAGTTTCCATCCAAATTCGAAATATCTGTCTTTTAAGTTTTGTACATTCTTGAAATTGGGTTTGAGTGGGCCTGGTTATCTCTCAGATTTATTGTGGCAGCGCAACAAAACCTTTCTGCTGCAGCTAAATCTGCCTCTTTGAGTCTGAGCCAACTCGTGTCTTCATAGCCATTTGCGATTAGCCACCCAACTAATTTTATATAGCCTATATATCTGTCTGTCTGTCTGTCTATCTACAGTCATGGAAAAAATTATTAGACCACCCTTGTTTTCTTCAATTTCTTGTTAATTTTAATGCCTGGCTCAACTAAAGGTACATTTGTTTGGACAATTATAATGATAACAACAAAAATAGCTCATGAGAGTTTAATTTAAGAACTAAGAACTATTCATTTTCCATGGTTTTCTTGATAATAACCAAAATTACTTAAATTCTTACATCAATAGCTATGGCATTGTACCGCCAAAAACACTACTTTTAAGCATTCCATGTTTTCTTTTCTGTTTGCTTTAAACACATGATATACACAAGAGTTAATACTTGATTGCATAACCATTGTTTTTGATGACTGCAGCCATGCGTCTTGGCATGCTCTTCACCAGCTTCTGACATTGTTCTGCTGTCACAGCAGCCCATTCCTGTTGGACAAATTCAAACAAATTTTCTTTGTTTTTGGGCTTGTGGTTCTCCATTTTGAGTTTGATGATTTTCCACAGGTTTTCAATTGGATTAAGATCTGGTGATTGAGCAGGCCAAGGCATGGTGCGAATGTTGTGGTTCTCCATCCAGGCTTTAACTGACCTTGCCGTGTGGCAAGGGGCATTGTCTTGTTGGAAAATCCAGTCATTCGAGGCAGGAAAGAGTTTTCCAGCTGATGAAAGAAGACTGTTTTCAAGGGTAGTCCTGTACATGACCTGGTTCATTCGGCCTTCACACAATTGCATTTGCCCTGTTCCACTCAGACTGAAACAACCCCAGATCATGACTGATCCACCCCCATGTTTTACTGTAGGGGCAAGACAGTCTGGGTTGTAAGCTTCTCCAGGCTTCCTCCTAACCAGTAAGTTGGCTGGAGTGGGCATCAATTCAAAATTGGATTCATCACTGAAGAGAACCTTAGCCCAATCATCAACAGTCCAATCCTTGTGGTCTCGAGCAAAGAGTAACCGGGCCTTCCTCTGCCTTTCATTGATGAAGGGCTTCTTGCGTGCTCTGTGTGACTTCAAACCAGCTTCAACAAGTCGGTTTCGAACTGTCCTTGCCGAACAAGTCACATTTCTCGACAGTGCCCACTCATTTTTAAGGTCCCTGGAGGTCTGACGACGATTCCTGACACAGGAACGGATGAGTGCACGGTCATCTCGTGGGGTAGAAAGACGTTTCCTGCCACGGCCAGGTAGCAATTTGGTAGTGCCATGTTCAGCTTGTTTTTTTTTGTTGTAATGAACGACTGTCTTGGAGATCTTCAGTTTTTTCGCTACCTGTCTCTCACTCATGCCAATTTCCAGCAGTGCCAAGATGGCTGCCTTTGTGGCTTCACATAATTCTTTTGTTTTAGGCATTATGTGAGAGCTGACAACTTCTGAGTTGTGCTACGGCTTGAATGTAAGCAGGAAACCACTCTAGGCCTTTGCATGTGCAGTGCTGCTTGTGACATGAAATGGCCTCTTATATACCCTGGGAATCAATTAAGCTTAAGAATGTCAAATAGGACATAAAGTATTATGTGACCAGCTGCATTTTTTGTTGTGTTCATTGTATTATACGTTTAGTGGTACCAGATATTAGAATGAACAAGAAATTGAAGACAACAAGGGTGGTCTAATAATTTTTTCCATGACTGTATCTATCTATCTATCTATCTATCTATCTATCTATCTAACGTTAGCTAGCGATCTAGCTAGCTATCGTTAGCGATCTAGCTAGCTAACGTTATCTATCTTTCCATCTATCTATCTATCTATCTATCCATCGATCTATCTATTGATCAGCTTGTGAGCCCGGTGCCGGTGTCGGCTCGCGGGGAGGGGACGTAATGTGCACCCTTCCTCACCCCTAACCCCAACCTGAAGCAGTTAGCTTTGCTACACATAAACATATCCCCAATCGCGGAGGTGATGCTGCGGGAAACAACACAATTTTAGCTGGAGGGGAACATTATTTGAGGCGGACAAATACTTCTACACAACGCCAGAGAGACGGCCGGCCGGCACCGTCTCTCCCGCTTTGAGGGTCTGTGTGTGTGTCAGAGTAAAGACGTATTTAATCTATTCAGACTGGATGTGTTTGAATGAAAAAGGCTATTATCAGAAAAACGGAGCAGATTTATGTTTTCAATGAAAACGTATCTCAGTGAAGAAAGACACAGCGCCAGCCTCCCGCTGTCATTCATCTCAGCTAACACTGCATGTGAAAGTTATGCTAACTATTCTACGAAGTAACATTAATATGAATCACAAAACATTTAGAAACTTATCATTCAGTGACCACCTGAAAGGAATCATTGTCAGCTTCTGCTTCGTCCTCTGAATCATCAGACGGCTCAAACATATACGGCTGGATTAAATTCATGGCAGCCATTGCTGAGCCAGAGAGATGTCAATCACAGCGTTATCTGCCACGCCCACTCTGTCCTGGCAAGTTGTCTAAACAGCAAAATGAGCTGTTTTTAAACCAGGTTTTCTAATAGTTATTAATGGTTATTTTCACTCAGACTTTGATATAATATCTGCATTTTTACTATTTCAGGCTGTGTTTCCAGAGGCTTTAACTCTGAGCTCAACAGCGTCAGTTAGTGGAGTTTCTCTAACTTTCAGGCTCAATGTGACAAATGTACAAGTCTGTTTGCTTCTGAAGAAACAGTGTTTGAAAAAGCACAAGTTTTACTCCACTTTGACCAAAAATGATGTATGTAGAGTAGAAACTGTGAGTGACATCAATGTTCTGTGTGTCTGTGTGTGTGTGTGTTACACCACAAAGGGGGCGTGGCTTTGTGCCGCCACAAAGTGGGCGTGGCTGCGTCTTTGTGACATCACAGGACATCGATAGAAAGTCTTCAAGTAGGAGAGAGGTACATAATATCATTCTTTCGGAAAACAGATGCTGAGACACAGTCGTCTGGATTCCAATAACAAGGACATACAGCTAGAAATGCCAGGACATACAGATCAGTTTGCTACTGAGATGATGCAGGAATTCAACAGGTTGCTGGCAGGGGTAGAGGCTGAGGCCAATTTGGCTGGAGGTACACGTCTGAATTTGGGTCAAGACTTGGCTTCATCTGACAGCGTGTCACAGAGAGCGGTGTCTCCCACTGCCTCTTTCGCCTCCACTGAGAACCTCCAGTTTGTTGAAGACCAGGGACAAGACATGGCTTCATCTGCCTGCTTGTCACAGACAGCAGTGTCTCCCACTGCCTCACTCGCCTCCAGTAAGGACATCAGGTCTGCTGAGAGCGCAGACCTGACCGCTTTCCCTCTGGAAAGCATGGCTATGGAAGGCACTGAGACACCAACAGAGTTGGGTGATGAGACAGCTGCTGAACCTGAACAGGATTCACAGACAAACATCAACAAATTGTCTGTCAGGGTCCTTATGCAGAAGCTGGTTACAATGACCTTCAAGAAAACAAGAAAGGTCACCAACCCAAATCCTATATGTGACCGCCTGTCTGACAGGGTATGGGCTGAAATTGAGGGAGAAGATTTTGAAATTCTCCCAGAAAAATTAGACAGTCTTGTTAAGAATGTTTTCAAGGACCTTTGCAAACACTTGGGCAGTAGACAGATGCTGTGGATTTCAGTAAAGGAGGGCGAACCCAAGGTAGACAGCTTCATCGCATCTGCTTTTAAACGTCACCTGAAAAAGGCAGCAAAGAGGCCCAGTGCCATCTCCAGGTTCTTCTCCAGGGTGGGCAAAGTGATCTCACAGCCCTTCACTGCACAGGTCAGTCACATGTAGGTGACATACGATATACATGTTGAAGGAAAACATAAGGGGTAAGCCTTTTTATCTTCAACATGTATGTCATCGAGAGCTCAAGTCCTACCTCAATTCAGGTAACCTGCAGGTTACCTCTTGCTCCACTGGCCTTTGCAGGGCAGTGACTTTGGAGCAAGAAACATGACTTGAGGACTTGAGCTCTTAAGACTACCTGAGCAGTCAGCAGTGCGACCTCACAGGCGAGGGCTGGGCTCACCGAGCCCAGCCCTCGCCTGTGAGTCACCTTTGTGGTGACTCAAACCTTTGTGAGTTTGCTTGCTGACTGTTCAGGTAGTGCGGGTTTTCTCCGGGAGTCTCCGGTTTTCCCGATTTCCTGAAACCATACAGGAAAAGCTAATTGAATTTGACACTAAAACATCAATAAATTCATTAATTAGTTATCTTATCTCTTATTGACTTATCATTTGTTGTCAAAGCTGCTGATTCAGTTTCCCCTTGAGGTCAGAGCTTTTGCTAAAAAACAAAAAGAAATGAATGTGTTCTTTTGCTAAGGTGTTTTTTTTTTTTCCATGTGAAAACCATCTATTTTAGCATTAAACTTATGGTCATGACCCAAAATAGTTAGTGGTTAGGTTAGCATTGAGACTGTGAAGCTAAGATAAGATGCAATGCATGGTTGCATCTCTCAATCTATTTTGACCTAACTAATGAAGCTTTTAGAGCTCCATTCCTCCAAACCTATGTTTGAAGAGTTAAACTTTGAGTGTAGTCGACCAAGATTTTCTTTGGTTGTGAAGACTAGGACTGTAGTCAACCAAAGAAAATTTTGGTCGACTACAGTCGCGCATAATTTCAACTACTCGATTAATCATGAGCAAAAAAAATCTGCACGTTATTTTTACTCTGCGGTGGTGTGTCTGTGTCACTCTGAAGTTACAACTCCAAAACACTAGTAGGCGGTGGAGGACTGTGTTAAACTGTAAAGTTATGTTGAAATCAAACTTTATTTATTCACCTTATTTTCAAACACGGAAGTAAACAGTGATCAGCTTACGTGTTTTTGTGCATGACTTCCGGTCAGCCGCTTTCCCTTACCGGAGCTAACGGTGCAAGCTATTTTTTTCTTTTTTTTTTTCCAATTTTCAATTGTTTGTTAGTCAATCAGTTAGTTAGTTAGTTAGTCTGTGTATTTTATATAGATAACTGTGCCCAACTTTCCGTTATCCGGTAATTGACGGTAAAAATAATTCCCTCTAAACGCGAATAAATAGCACGTCAATCAAAAACTATGAACCAAAAAAGCACAATCTATCCCGAGTGAGACAAACTGCTTGATCCCCGTCTCCAGTGTACCAGCAGAGAACCTGCAGAACCCAATCAGTGAAAAAACACACTGGGCTACACAGCCTCTCTACCTGAGCAGCTGAAGCTGCGGCTCGCACCCTCAACACATAGACACACAGACGGTGCTTCTGCATGCCAGCCAAACGTGTGCGCAAAAACGTGTGAAATTGCTTTTAGTTCAAGTAAATACAAGCTTCGTTTCCACAGAGTGAAATGATTTCAGCTTACAGAAACAGGCAGGAGGTCTGCATCACCGCGACGCTGAGCGTGAGGGTGGGCAAGTTCAACTTTCTGTCAACAACGCCCCCATTTTCACAGGTAACTTAACCTGTCCCCCCGACGCAGGAAATAATGGATTAATCCTGGAGAGCTGTTGATGTAGCACTTTTCTCCTTATAAAACTAACACGGCAATTATTTGACCACTGAGAATTTGGTTGGACGGAGCATATCGGCCAAATAATCGACTGGTCGATCAAGAGACTACAGCCCTAGTGAAGACAGACTCCCCTCTGTCCATCAGCTGATTGGGCTACTTGAGATGGCAGTAAAACGTTCTCGTCACGGAATAAAGGGTCATCAACGAAAAGTTTGCGTTTAAGTCAAAGGTCCTTATTTATTATAGTCAGTCAAGCCACTTCGACAAATCAACATAACCCCTCGCTTGACTCCATGATTGACAGCTGTCAAAAGACCAATCGGTTTTCCTGGCAGAAAATATAAACGGGGGAGTGGTCAGGTGCAAGCATGTTACATGTGTAATTCAACCAATAACAAGGACTTTGCATTACTTTGTTGTTATTGTTTTTTTGTTTTGTTTTGTTTTTTAAAGATTATTAATTTAATTAATCTTTAATTGACAGGACAGTGTGAAATGGGGAGAGAGAGAGAGAGAGAGAGAGAGAGAGAGTGGGGGGGATGACATGCAGCAAAGGGTTGCAAGCCAGAACCGAACCAGCGACCGCTGCAGCGAGGCATCACCTCTGCACATGGGGCGCCAGCACTATCCACTATGCTACCGACGCCCCATTACTGTGTTGTTGACCTATTCTGACCAATCACGAAGCTTTTTTTTTGTCATGTGACTTCACTGACCAATAGATAGACATCCCTTGCACTCATCCACGTGTGGTTTCAGCCAATCGTGGCGCATATCATCAGTCACATGCCTCGAAAAAGACGATAACGTGGAAATACACACACGTGTATCCCGTCCTTAATCCCTTTCATTCATGGGTATCCCGTCCTTAAAGGGATATACACATAGATGTGTATCCCATCTAAATTTAAGAGGAGGAAAGGAGCAGGAAAAAATACGAGCAGGAAAAAATACTCAATAAATCCAGGCAGAGGAGCTTGAACGTGTGTAATTTTAACACACCTGAGTCAGCCTCTGCAAAGAGAACCAGAATTGTTCAAAACAATATATTATACTGAATATTAAGATGAGCTTTCTGTTTCTAAGAGCTTAAACTGTATGGAGCTCCTGCCGAGTGAAAACCTGCCTGCTGCCTCCTTTTGAGGCTCAACACTGAACACTAATAATCTCAGAACATTTTATTCCCTGTGTGTGCTGCTGACCTTGGAGTTGAGAGCACACTGCAGCGGCGAGTCTTTGTTCTTGTTGAGGATGTCCGTGTTGGCTCCATTCTCCAGCAGCACCTGGATGATTCCCTCGTAGCCCCAGCGGGCCGCCATGTGCAGCGCTGTGTCGCCTTTATCGTTCTGCAGGTCCAGGCGGCAAGTTTGGACGTCGTAGTACACCAACGCCTTCACACACTGAGACACAGCACACAGTGGGACCACCACCATTTATTATCAACCTCCATTATCCATTAACATGTCCATTACATTCTGCGTTTCTTGATTAACTGCTTCGTATATTAAAGTAAAAAATAAAAACGCTCCTGGTGTGGTATGACGCCATGCAGCAAACACAACAAACCAGGAAGCAGCTGCACCCAGTAAAATGTCAGCAAACCCTCTCACTGAAGAATGTGCAACTGGCAAATATTTGTTTTTTTGATGATGTTAATTAACCTGTCCAGTTGACCAATTAAGTTTCTATGTGAAGATTAAGGTCCCGTTTATACGACAATGATTTCAACTGAAAACTTTAGTTGTGTTTTAGTTGTGTTGTTTACACAACAGCGGCGTTTTGGGTGCCTGAAAACGCGACGTTTTGAAAACGGGTTCCAGAGTGCAATTTTTTGGAAACGTCAGCGTCTCCGCTGTCATGTAAAATTGCAATATGCAGTTCCTCTGAAAAAAAGGCGACTTTTCGCACATGCGCATTACGTTTTTTTTTCTGCATTGTGTCTGCACTTTTTATAGCTTCCTCTTGGATGACGGCTGCTTATAGTCCAGCATCTGGTGGTCGCTTCCCGCTTCTAATGGGTCATACTGTCAGTAATGACTGAGAGGGTTTACTTCTGCTTGAGTCTTTACATTTTTGAGAAAATATATTTTTATTTAATTATTATTTAAGAGTATATCTTTAACGGGACATTAGCAAAAAGGGTTTGGAACCTCTGAACTAAATAATTAATAATAACTAGTCCATACCCGCTGAGTGAGAGCACAGTTGCCCACGTACAGTTTCACATGGTGTGTGTTTGGGATACAGGTCATAGGAAATTGCAGATTAAGAACAGCAATGAACCCATTAAGAAGAGCAATGTATTCAGACACAGTTTTTGTGAATTTGATAGTACCGTTGCTTCATTGAAAGTACAGTAGTACCATTGCCAACAGTGGGATAGTTAGTGGGCTAAAACTGTACATTAGTAGTTGAGGTAGCACGTTGAAAGGCAGATAGTTAAAGTGTTTATATGTTGTGTTGACTTAAAAGTGGGGCGCACTGGTAGTTCACATGGGAAAAGCTAGCCCTTGTTGCAGCAGCATACCACTGGTGGGAGCCACAGCAACACATTAGCCATAAGTAATAGCAACAAAAGAGTTAAATTTCTCCAGTCACCTTGAGGCGTCCTGTTTACATATCTATCTACGGTTAGGCCTAGATAAGAAATGAGCTCTCTAGCGCCCCCATTTTGTTTGATGGGGTCAATAATGGAGGGGTCCCCTCAGATTATGTGTGGTCATATGCCTACAAAGTTGCGTGGTGATGGGTGAAACCCTTGAGATGTTATACACCTTTATGTGATGAGCCACGCCCTCCGCAATATTCATTGCCTTATAGAAGCTCAGTTTTAGTAAGTTTTCCAACTTTTGCCAAGAGGGAACTTTAGATATTGGTCCCTAGATTATGTTCACCCAGTTTCATGCAGATCGCTCAAACTTCCTAGGAAGAGATCCATTTGAAGTGTTTTTCAAAAATTCAAAATGGCGGAAAATCTATATAACTGGAAGTTATGGGTTCTTGAGGCAAATTTGTTCCTCATGAGGAGAGACATCTCTGGCCAACTGATGTAATATTCCTTCATTCACATCCTCCCATGACCCTCTACCACTGCGCCAAATTTCACATGGATTGACCAAGTCAGTGAGGATAAAAAATGTGGAGAACAGACGAACAGACACACACACAGAGTTTTCGTCATAAAACAGTCAGATAAGACGGGATCTGGGCTGAAAATTGTTTAACATCGAGTTAAAAATTTGATTGTTCGACTCACATCCTCGTGTCCATACATGCAGGCGAGGTGAAGTGGCGTGTTTCCGTTGTTGTCCTGAGCGTCCGTGTTGGCTTTGTAGTGCAGCAGCAGCAGCTGGAGGACAGAGACGACATTAATGATTAAGTTTAATGTATTGTGTTTGTATTACATGGTATCATTGCCTTTGTTTTCGGTTACTGTAATCTTAATTAATCTGCAAATATCTTTATTTATTTTTCTTGAGATCTCTTTGTTTTGTAATTTAGTAACTGTAATTCATGGCTTTCAGCTGCATCAAATCATTATTTTAATGTAAATTAAGTGCTGTATCATGGATCACACACACAGTCAAATACTATATTGCAAGAATGTGTGTTTTCACCGTGACTCCCTGGTATCCCCGCTGGCAGGCCAGGTGCAGCGGTGTGAGGGCGTGGTAGTCTGTGGCGTTGACCGGCGCTCCTTTTGACACCAGCAGGTCGATCAGCTGGGCCTGACCTGCCACACACACAAACACACGCACGTAAATTACGGTTAAAATCATCCTGAAAGAATCTGATGTTTTGTGTGTGTGCGTTAACAGCTGCTCACCACAGATGGCAGCGACGTGCAGCGGAGTGTAACCTCTGTCGTCTCTGGAGAACGGTGTCACGATGGATGGGTCGTTCAACCGCCTACAACAGGAAGTAAGCAACCAAGGTTAGGTCACAGCAGCGGTGGAAGAAGTGCTCAGAACTTTCACTTAAGAGAAAAAAAATGCCACAGTGTGGAAATACTCTGTCACAAGGAAAATTCTTGCATTCACCATTTTACTTAAAAGTCCAGTGTGTGTGATTCAGGGGGATATATGGGCAGAAATGGAATATAATAATAAGTATGTTTTCTTTACTGTATAATCACCTGAAAATAAGAATCATTGTGTTTTTGTTACCTTAAAATCAGCCGTTTATATCTACACAGGGAGTGGGTCCTCGTCTACGGAGACAGTCATGTTGAACTATCATACATTAATCTATTGATCACTTTAATGTTGCAGCTGGTAAACGTGGAGCTCATTTTTCACGTTTTATCTTTATCCATAATATTATATCACTGTAATATTAATCTGAAACTGCAAAGTCATTAAGTAAATGTAGTGCAGTCAAAAGCACAATGTTTCCCTCTGAGATGTAGTGGAGCAGAAGTATAACGGAGGAGAAAACTGAAATGCTCGAGTAAGGTACAAGTACCTTTAAATTGTACGTAAGTACCTGAATAAACGTACTTAGATACTTGCCATCACTGCCTTACAGTAGTAATTAATGGTTGACAAGTTTAATTCGAGAGCATCGCTCAGTCGAGTGATTGAGGGAATTTATTAAAGATTTAGAAAACATTTAAATGATCTTAAAATTATGTAAAATCACACCTATCTCACAGTTTCCTCAGCGTGATGTCAAGTGTTATGTGTAAATCTGACTCATGTCCCCTCCGGGCCACTGTAGATGACTCTGAACATTTTACAGCCACGAGAAGTTCAGCACAAACTGCTCTAAATTTCACAAATTAAAAGCTGTGTACTACGTGTGTGTGTGTGTGTGTGTGTGTGTGTGTGTGTGTGTGTGTGTGTGTGTATTGGTTCGAGTGGGAAGTGAAAGCACAAAACAGCTTTTCGTTCCTGATTCGATGAGCTCTGGTGCAACATAAAAAGGAAAAAAGGGGAAATGAACTCGAGTACACAAGAACAGAAAACTAGAGGGACTTTCTGGGCAAAAACATGACGTCTTTGTGTCATTTCCAGTAAAATGTGACTCTTAAAGTGGCTTCATTGATATATATCTTTCCTGTGTGTGTGTGTGTGTGTGTGTGTGTGTGTGTGTGTGTGTGTGCGTGCTGACCCAGACAGCTGGAGGTCACAAAGGTCACAGGAGCAGAGGGGATGACACATCCTGACGTCCTCGTTGATCTCTCCTTCACTCAGCAGACGTTCCACCTCCCCTTCATTTCCATTTGCAATGTGCTACAACACACACACACACACACACACGCACACATACGGAGATCATGGGAGAAATCAATACAATATTCTTATATTCATTCATTTATTCTTATTTATTGTGAATTGAAACCCTTAAATCTACTGCAGGACCACAGAATGTTGTAGTAAGAAACACCAAATGTCACTGGACCTCATTGAATAATAAGTGTGTAGAAATGTTCTTACTCTGCGCATAAAATAAAAGGCCAACCAGGAGACTTCATCAAATGTAAGGTGCCGAGACCCCGTATTAAACAAGCCCAGGCAATTTTAATCAACACCGTAATAACAGTAAGCTCCACCATTATCAGCGTTACTTTTTAAAGTTTCGGTTTCATGTATCATCATTCTGCAGCCTCTCTCTGCTCTCTGCACGTCACCCCTCACAGCGCACGCACACAGACACACAAACTCAACAGCAGAGAGGCTGCGGTGCAGATGAAGGGAATATAACTTCAAGATTACTCTAGTTAACGTCAACGGCGCCTGCAGACAGTGAGTGTCCTCAGTAGAGGAGGGACAGAGAGCAGGATGAATGACTGATACTGATGTTCATGCTGAGATAACGTGACTTTCTTCACTCAGTGTTGTGATGTCAGGAGGAATATTTATATTCCAGTGAGATAATATTGGGTTTTAAATAGTGACTTTGTTGTTGTAAACATGACTGAAAAAAAAAGTGGATTGGTTGCTCGCTGCTAAAAATGTGGCCCGTCGACATGATCTGGTTTTGAAATGCGGCCCAGTTAAAATAGTAATTGAACAGCCCTGCTGTAGTTTGTTTGTTTGTTAGCTATCTAACAACACATCAAAAATAATTGTAAGCCAGTCTTGTTCAGTGAATCAGTTTATAATGTACACTCAAAAAATATTTAGGCCTAACATTTAAGATAGTTTGTTTATAAATACATAAACCTGGTTGTTCTACTTTTTAAAACACATTGGGTTTATTAGTGCTATTAAAAAAATCACATTATTACTCATTACACTCATTATTACTTGAGCTTGTTTTATTTATCCTTAAATTAAATTCATTGTGGACGTGGACTTAAAACCATTGTTTTATTTTATGGTCTTGCTGCCCTGGCTTTTGGCCTTTGTGCCCTCAAAAAACTGACAACACGAAACGCCAGTGGCCTTTCCCCTAAAATGATGAAATTCCAGGCCTGCACATGAGCCAGGGCTGATTTTGTTCTTACCACTGTGCCTGTGTTGGTGAATTTGAATAATTATAAACTGACAGGCGCTTGTCTACTGTCTGCAATCAGCATACTGCCATGCTGCCATTTCTCTAGATAAGGAACTCAAGCCAAACTTGAGTAAAAGTACAGATATCTTATCAGAAAATGACTTCAGTAGAAGTTAAAGTCACCAATTAGAATATTACTTGAGTAAAAGTCTTAAAGTATCTGATATTTACTGTACTTAAGTGTCAAAAGCAATTTTACGGTAAGTATTGAAAGTAGAAATACAAGTAAATGCTGGTTATTAAAAAGCAAGTGGTCATTTAAAGGCCTCTTAAAGAATGCCTGGTCTCCAAACCAAGTTACAAACAATGTACTGGAATGTCTCCCAATTTAATAACGTAAACCTGTGGCAGGGGGCATCTTGACAGCCGTACTTTTAGATACGGTCCCCCATCTATTAAATATGAAAGGAGGCTCAAAATCACAGGACATGTCTGTTCTGATGATACAAGTCAGCCGTCCTGAAATGTGTGTTTTTCTTCTATGATACACATTCTACATCCGTCTTTCCACATACGGGCTTACTTCGCCCGAGGGAGAACCAAGATCTGACACAACACTGGAGGGAGAAGCAGGTCCATAGAGCTGTGTGCCGGACAAAAAAAACAAGAAACAAAAAACCGAATGCACCTTGCTACAGCGTTGCTTTGGGTTGTGAGCGCGCATGACGTGTGTCTACATTGAAAGTAATGGGTTTGTGTGCGCAAAAGACGCTACATCTGGGAGCCCCCTGTGCGCACACACACACACACACACACGCTTTAACCAAGGTGGCGGCCAAAATCACTCAGGCGGCCCGCCTTTGTCTTAGATAAGCAGGGAAAACCCAGTATCTGCAAGAATATACCGTGATATATTCTTTTTTGTTTGATAATTGGATTGTGCATTTTTTCTTTTTAACATGAACACCACAAAATGGACATTACACTTGCAGAAAAACCAAACCTTCAGATTTTATTTTATATTAACAAGGGAACAAAAATGCTTCACCTGCATTAACTGTGTGAGTTTTGCATAAAGTTACGAACTTACAACACTGAGAATGTTTCTACAAGCAAAATATCTCAAACGTTTTCTTAGTTGTTTTTACAGTGCAGAAGTCATCCTCTCCACCATGACAGCCAACATCAGGACAACAAAGTCACATGTTCTTCAAAGTCTCAGAGAAGAAAAGCCAGTGTGACTTGAAAACATGAACTGATTGATGTTCCTCATAATCATCATCTTCTATTTATACAGTTCTACAGTCACAAAGACCTTCACAGGTAAAATCTTCACTTTATCCATAGTGTTAATGTATGGAAACAGTCTCTCAGTGAAAGTGTGTGTGAAGGTGTGTATGTGTGTGTCACTATCAGGATCAAAGAACGACAACATTCCTCTGTCCCGGTCCAAAATCACTCTGATCCTCTGGAGCTTCTTCTGCACACTGAGACCAGTGGGTGGATCTGATGGGGAGAGAGCTGAGTATTCACCGTAACTGAGACATACTGTCCATAATCCAGACTGTATGGGTCCCTTCCTCTGGACAGACTCTGCTGACACACCCAGTGACCAACGTTTACTGTCTCCAACTTCAACATCCCAGCTGTGAGTCCCTGAGTTAAAGCCCTTGAAGCTCAGGACAGACCAGTAGTAACCATCAAACCTCTCTGGATTATCAGGGAGCTGCTGTTTCTCCTCACCCAATGTCACACTGGTCAGATCTTCAGACAGGATGAGTCTTGTACCAGCAGTGTTTGGGTCCAGGATCACAGGAGCGTAGGAGACCACGTTCCTCATCTTGTTCCAGATGTTGAAGGTCAGGTTGCCCAGGTGTTTGGCCTCGTCTATCAGAGCTCCTGAGGGCAGCTGTGGATCATCCAGCAGGGGGCGCTGCTGGACTCTGTCCACTGCAGCCTTGTAGTTGAGCAGGAATGAGACGTCTTCAGCTCTCAGCTCGTCCTCTGTGGCTCTGACTGTGTCTGAAAGAGCTGCTATCTCTCTGCTCAGAGCCTCCATCTTCTCCTTCATCATCTGACTCTTCTGCTCCTCTTCCTCCATCAGTGCAGCCATCCTGGCCTCCTCTTCCTCCTCTAGGAACTGGTGAAGCTTCTTGAACTGCTCCTTAATCTGCCTCTCTGTGCGTCGGGCCTGGACCTGAATGTGTTCTGCTGTTTGATCAAACTTCACTTTAAACCTGTTCAAAATCCTTTAACTTCTTCTTTAAGGGCTCCAGAGTTTCCTCAAGTTCCTTCCTGTGTTGTGGTGCAGCTTCATCGACGGGTTTGAATCTGTGGTTGGTGTGTTTATCTGAATCTCTGCAGACGACACACACCGGCTGCTGATGGTCCAGACAGAAGAGTTTGAGTTTCTCAGAGTGCAGACTGCAGAGAGAGACTCTGAAGCTCTCTGATCTCTCTCCTGTAACAAACTCTCACACAGCTTCTGTAAAGCAAAGTTAGGAGGTAGTTCTTCCTTTGAATGTCTTCTCTTACAAACTGGACACTCCCGTGTTGGTTTCTCTCTCTACCAGCTCTGCAGACAGTCTCTACAGAAGCTGTGGCTACATGACAGGATGACAGGATCTTTAAAGATGTCCTGACAGACAGAACAGCAGAAATCTTCCTCTAATCTTGAAGCCATTTAGTCTCTGAGTGAAGCTGACACACAGCAGGCAGACAGCTCAGTCACTCCCTTTTCCCTGAAACTTACTTTCACTTTGAGTCTTTGTTTTCTTGTAAAACTCTGGTTCAGTGTGTGCAGTCAGCAGCTGGTTGAAGTGGTCATATTCCAGTATTCCCAGTATTCCCTCCTGTAGCTGAACTCTCTCAGAGAAGTGGTTGTTTTGGTTTGAAGGTAAATCCTATCGTCCGTCTCTCAGTGTGTGTGAGTGTGTGTGTGTGTGTGTATGTGTGTGTGTGTGTGTGTGTGTGTGTGTGTGTAAGTGTAAGTGTCCTGACTCAGTGAGGCGTAAAAACATCCAGTGTACTGTTTTTTTCCTCGGGTGAGTCAGCAAATGGGTGGAGCTTTGTCAGGTCAAATTCCAAACTGGTTCATAATTTGTGAAAATGATCATTTCTGTAAACCAATATAAAAAACACAAGTGTGTTTGTGTGATTGCATGTGTGTAGACATATACAGAACTACTGGAAAGTTATTAATCAGCTGTTATATTGATGTTTTTCTTCTTTCCTTCAATAGTAAGTACTGCAACAGAGATATAAACAGCATCATTCAGACACCAGATGCGTTATTGACGTCTGAAATAGTTTTGGGCTCAAAAGAAGAAGAATTTTAAGTTCTCTCTGTCAAATTCAGACAGTGCAAACTGCTGGGTGCCACAGCGCCCAGGCGGTATCACAGAAACACAAATAACAAATGATTAATACATGTATAATGTTTAGGGCTGCCCCCTAATAGTCGACTAAATGTTAGTCAACCAGAAAGGTCATTGTGTGCAAGATTTTTTTGGTCGCTTAGTCACAGAAAAAAAAAGTTAAACTCTACCAGGAGCTGGACCATGTTGGACTTTAATTTGAAAGGACAGACACAGTAAGTGTCAGACAGGAGTCAGCTTAATTTCCAGGGCTGGTACCTGCGGTTATTCCACAGGCTAGTTAACAACATGTCGGGCAGGAAATCCAAAGTGTGGGATCATTTTGAGAAGTAACATCTGAAACATGGAAGTAGCTACATGCCCATTAGCCCACAGCGTCATTAACAGGCGGCTCGCTCAGTGTGTGACGTGCACTTGCAGATAAAATATAGGCCTATATTAATGAAGGTTCATTAGTACGGTTTTGTTTGTGTCTGTAATGTAGCACAGTGTTAACAATGTTACTGATACTATTCTCTCTCACACCTTCAACTCAAGCCATTGTGTTGCCCTGCCCACAATATATAATTTAATAATCAAATATACATTGTAAACATGCAGGCAACTAGTCGACTAATGGCCCTAAATGATGACTATTGGTCGACTAGAAAAATTCTTTGTCATGGAGCAGCTCTAAAAGGTGCGGACACGCCTCACGTCGCCCTGTGTCAGTTGCGTTTGAACACACTACACGGACGACATCCGACGGCCAAGTAGCACGTACGTTCTGCGCCTGCGTGAGAGAGAGTGTAGTGAGAGAGCGGTACATCCTGTCAGCCGAGGGGTTTCCTATCTGTGCAGCCGAGCACCGCAGCACCTCCACAGACTGTTGCATCCAGACGGTCCCGGTGTTTCCTCCGCAGGCTCCACATTAGCCAATAAAGAAGCTAGCGGAGGCTAACTGGCTGTGCTTCCCTCCAGTCATGCTGTGGCTAACGCTCCGCTAGCCGCTCCCAGCTAGCTCCGGTTTGTTATTCAGGTTAAAGTGGGAGAGGCAGCGGATCTGTCGGGCAGCTGAGTGAAGTGGAGCCTGAGGAGGAAGCACCGGTTAGCCCCAGTTTCACTACAGGCAGATTCACTCGCTACAGTGGTGAGGAAATAAAACCTGAACAGCCAATCAGAGTGATCTCATTCACCAACAAGCTCCGCCGGCGATTCAACATGCTCAATCGGCCGAAAAGCAGCCGACGCCTAAGTGCTGACAGTGCGGGACACATGCAAAAGCTAGACCGACAGACACTCACCCACAGCCCGACTTTGGTCGACGGCCGACCGTCGGCTTGGTGTGTCAGGGCCTTAATAAAGTTACATACAGAACCTTTAAATGATTCAAACTTTCATTTAGTCAATTACCCACAGTGTCGCACGACCGGGGAGAATACTGTCTTGCATTTGTTTCTCAGTCCTGAAAAGTGTAACTGACCTTGATTATTATTAAAGAAAGCTTAAAGCGCATCTGTTCACTTCAGCCTTTAACTCGCTCTGACTTTCCTAATACAGGTCTGAAACTCTTTCTTTTTACGCTTCACGCTGCTGCAACTCTTTTATAATCTTACTTAAATTTTCTGAAGCATAGTTTTACAATTCTACGCTTTTATGACTTTCTATGATTTGTTTTTTAATGACTTTAAGATTATGGTTTTGCTATGATTAGTGGGTGGTGGTTTTGATAGAAAGAGACTGTGGTGAGCTCTATTTAATCCACAGTGCTACAGCTGGGTGGTAGTAGATTCTGGGGCAGCTGTGGGCCATACCCGGCACAGACAATACCCACGGTGAGGTTAACTCTTGAGAAAACACTTTCGGTTTATCAGTGTCTGTTGGCAAGTCTGTGCCCGTTGGGAATTATAGGCTCTGATTGTTAATGACGTTAGGAGGCCTACAAGGTAACACAAGGAGAAATACTGTGTGATTTTAATTAATAGGGTCTCAAATCAGCAACACTTTTAAATGAAAAACAGTTAATCCATGTTTTAAATTGTTTTAAATGTCCTTTCATATTGAATTGCCTTGTCTATTTTATGTCTATTTCCATCTAAAGCACTCAGTGCTTGTAATGCCCTTATTGTAAAGCACTTTCTGCATTTCTTGTATGAGTGGTGCTGTATAAATAAAGTTTATTATAATCATTGAACCACATTAGTCTGTCAGTCTGTTTCCTGAGCTCACCTCAAACAGACAGTGGATGGGCGTGGCAGCGCTCTGAGACAGCAGACTCATCCTCTCCTTGAACAACGCCTTGTCATTCAGCTCACCCGAGCCCTGAGCGGACACAAACAAGAATACACGGACGAGCTTCATTACCATCAAACGCTGCTGGGAAACAACACAGGGATAACTGGAATAAAAGTCCTGTTTTGTGTGTGTGTCTCACAGAGTCCTGCAGCTTCCCCAGGTTGATGTATTCCACTGCAGCCTCGAAAGTGCTCAGACAGTAGCTGAGTTCATCTTTGCTGGAGTGGCTGAAGCAGAAGTTCCGGATGTAGCTCAGGTTGGCCATCCTGAGGACAAAATGACACGATTAACCACCTTCACAGCTGGAAAACATTTCCTGCAGCAGTCGTCACTGTTTATCAGATCAATGGTTCAAAGGACTGCATACAGATATTGAAGAGGTAACACTGAGGTTCTGCAGACCAGGAACCATGAGATTTGGTTTATTATGTTTTACCTTGTGCAGTATCTTCACCAGGTCATTGCTCTATAGTGATGTACAGTCACACTGAGGCTACAGAGCAACAGCTAGGTGTTGTATGTGAATGTGTTGAAATCAAAGCCTGCACACATCATCACCTGAACACTTTCTACCAAAAATAGAGCGATTTAATAAATGCTATAATCACATACAAGTGACTCGTGCAGGAAGATGCTCCAAAATCAAACAGGTCAAATCTATTGAAGCTTTGGCAGAAGTAAGACGTTTCTGTTGAGCATCTTTGCTCCGTTTTTTGCACATTATTTATCAGTCCAAGTAACATCATGTCTTTATGCTGATGCTGAGGGCAAAAATATATAAATCAATTTCATCTAAAGCTGTTTCTGAACCTGAATATTTTTTAAACAAGCTGCTGAGGGGAATCACTGCACTACAAGTGATGTTACATGATGAAAAAACAAGTCAGCTCTGTGAGGCTGTAGTGCTCACTGTGAAGAAAATTAGACAGATGAAGATAGAATGAAGTACTGGGCAATTTCAAATGTTGACTTGATGTTGGCACTGGATGAAAAGACCGAGGATCACCAACGTTATTACAATTCAGCCGAGGGGGAACATGAGTGTCTGAGTCAGACGAGATATTTCTCTCTGAACCGCAATGTGTCACTACGCTAGATTAAAAAGTTAGGCGATCATTGGAGTAAGCAGGTTTCATCCTCAGGGGAACATGACTGCATGTACAAAATTTAACGGCAATTCATGCAAAGGTTGTTGAGATTTTTTAGTCTGAACCAAAGTACTGAAAAACACCACGACTGAAGTACAGGAGATCCGTCTTAGTCTCAAAGCCAGTCGCAAGAAAACTTTTTGAAGTACTCGTATCTGACTTGACCTCATTCTTACCTAATCTCCACTCAGTCTCAGACAAAGAGGACTCGGGGTTTAATTTCAAGACCTGTCAAGACCACAACTTTGCAGATATCACTAAAAAACCTGAGTAAAAAAGGAGCGTTGAATAAAGATGGTTGAGTTTATTTCAACTTCTTAAGTCTGCTTTACGGCTGGGCAGTTGACACAAGCGTGTGGCTCACATTTGTGGTTTTAAACGACTGCTGGATGAATTGTGATGACATGCATTTCCTCTAGCGTCATCATCAGGTCAACGAATGTGTCCTGGTTTAGAGCTAACATGTGTTAGCATTTAGCTCATACTACCACTCTGCCTTTGTTAAGCTGCTCTCATGTCTGCTTAGTTTTCACTTTCTGTGTCGTCCTCTTTCAGTTCCCTCCACACGACCGATGACAGATTGACACCACTGGACTCCAGGAGTCAGCTTCTTTGTTTCCTGAACACAACCCACAAGGTCAGAGGTCACAGTGAGCCCCGCCTCCCTTGTTGCTCACCAGTTGGGAATTTCCGTCTTCACCAGCAGATAGAGGATGACAGAGAGCAGGTCATCCGCACACACAGCCTCGATACTGACTGCAGAGACACACACACACACTCAGTTAAGTGAAACAATGACAGCACACACATAAAGACATGAAGTCCTGACGCTGCCCTACACTCTCCCTCTGTCCAAACTAAATGATTAAATTGGGCGCTTGACAAACATTAATTAGGAGCGGATCGTACCACTCTGCAGGCTGACAGCGGCGGCTGTTGTGGGCCGATAAGCTTAGATTTCTAAAGCAAACTGTACAAACTCATAAGAGGCTGACAGAGCAGGTATTGTCCTGCGTGCTGATCTGATTACAGACAGTGAGAGGAGATCACGCAGAGTTCAGTGTGCCAGTACAGTGAGGTGACCGGCTGAATTACTAACCTTTAATCTGGCTTTTCATGTGGAGTAAACATCATTTTTATCCTTTGTGTTTATTTTATATATTTACTGATTTTTAGCATTTTATTGTTGTTACAAATTCTGGTCATGCAAAATGTTATGTCTTTATTGTATTTATGAGAAGCAGTTTGGGGGCAGGTTTGTAGTAAAAGGTGCTATATAAATAAATACAGCTGAGTTTGTATACAAGTCACACTTTGTCTCTGATGTGCCCTTCATCACACACATACTTCACACATACATAAATCACATCATACATAAATCACATCATACATAAATGTGTGACAAGAGCAGAAGATAGAAAAAGAGAAAAAGAGAAGCAGGCAAGTTTCACTCTCAGACTTCTGACCTTGCATGTGATTTTGTTTGCAGCTGAATTTAGAACGATTAGATTTACAGAAACATAGATCCACAAGCTGACATTATGGGTCTTTGATGTATCAGATGACGACTCTCTGGTTTGGTGTCGAAAGGAGCAGTATTCCAGTAATCCTGTTTCACTTCGCTCTTTAATTTGTTCCCCATTAACACTATTGGACGAACGACCCAATCGTTTCTGGCTGTCTGAAGATATGGTCTCAGTTGAGGATTCATGTTTTGTATTCTAGCATACATCAATTTTGCTCCATCTATCACAGATTCATCTTTTCATCTTTTTGTGGCATGGGAGAGGGCCTGAGTGTGTGGAGGACGTTTTTAAGGAAGGGCATTTAATTTCTTTTGAACAGCTAAAGAAGCATTTTAATATCCCCCAGTCAGATTTTATGCTAAAACACACTTCTCGCAAACTACCCCTCAGAGTACATGTACAGATGAATGTTTGAGTATGGATCCAGTTGACAGAGGTCTGGTGTCTGTATTACATGATAATATCCAGAGGGTTGCATCCATGTCACTTAACCATTTAGCGAGGCAGTGGGAGGAACTACCATATTGCCTGCATTATTTGGGGTAGTCCCTCAGGAGACGTCGATAACAAAGCACCAGGCTGGGGCTATAGCATCCTCCACCCCACTTGCTAGACGTCTGATACTCCTTAGTTGGAAGAAGGTTACACCTCCGTCTCATAGGTGGAGGAGGTGATGTCCCATCTTAAACTCGAGCAGCTTAAACACACCGCCCGCAGAAGACTACCCATAAATACTATAGAGTCTGTCAACCATTTCTATCCTATTTCAACTGGAAGACACAATGCCTCAGAAACTGGCTGTGTGAACTTGTTTTGGTTATTCACACGGAGAAACTGCGATTTAATCATGCAGAGTGTGAGTATAATGGGAAGAATCTTCAGCTCCTCTTTTGCAATATCTGGATTCAGTGAGTGCATGTGGATGTTTCCCCTTCGTCCTTTATAGTTTTCTTGTTCCTGCGTACTCTCGAGATGAGCTGTGTCTGATAATCATACATGGATGATATGTATTGCTGTGTGCTTTTGTGTTATTAACTCTTGACTATGTTGAATTAAGGTGTCAGTATCGTGTGTGTGTGTGTGTGTGTGTGTGTGTGTGTGTTTTGCTTTGGTAGGGTTTTGGGGGGGATTTTTGTTGAGGGTATGTTCAGGTTAAAATACATTAGAGTGTGTTAAGTGTGTTAAGAGGTGTATGTTGTGGTGAAAATGAATTTCAAGCCTTCAGATTAATTTGGCTCAACAAACTAAATTCAACCGTATTTATAAGCAAAACATCATTCATGAAGGTGAATATTTATATATTTTTATAATATTCATTTTCTGATCCCGAGGGAGATTTAATAAACAGATATATATTCACACACACACACAGACAGAGAGACAGACGGTGCATACCAGTGCCTCTCGGGGTCTGGGTGGCGGTCAGGGCGACTCTCCGCAGGCAGAGCAGTTTGAGGAGGGGGGACGTCTGCTGGTTGAGCTGACTCAGCTCTCTCTTTGCCCGAGACAAGTTTATACTGCAGAAACATGACAGAAGCAGCAGGATACAGATCAAAGATACACTCAACAAAAATAAAAACGCAACTCTTTTGTTTTTGCTATGTAGTTAAAAATTTAATAGAGTTTTATGAACACAAAAGGACTTATTTCTCTCAAATTTTGGTTGCAAATGTGTTAAAATCTGTGTTAGTGGGCACGTCTCCTTTTTTACAGGATAATCCATCCACCTGACAGCGTAAGGCATATCTAGATGCTGATTAAATAGCATCATTACTACACAGGCGCACCTTTGGCCGGTCATTCAACACTCAGCTGTAAGAAGGTACTGTTTTGAAATCTCTCTGACGGTGTGTTTGTGAAACCTCAGATCTGAGAGACACCTGCTGACAGAAAACTTCAATTCAAGAAAACAAAAAATCAATTGCTTTCATTTAAAAAGAAAAACTTCTCTGGATTTGATTTTTCGAACCATATGGCTCATCAGTGCAGTTCTTTGTGGCAGATGCATATAAGTTCTCAGGCGTCTCAGTATTCTTGAATGCACCAGTGCACAACACAACCCAACATCAGCAAAAACATAAAGGAAACTCCTTGTTATCTGTTATCTCCCTTTGACCTTTTCACTTCCATAATGGCCGACACTAGTCCAGTCAGTGGATCATAAACAGACAACGCATCAACCATCAGGTGCCTCATGCCGAACTGACCTGAAGTCAGCTTTGACTCCCAGCTCTTTCTGCTGCAGGTCCTGCAGACTCCTGGTGATTTTGTTGAAGGCAGCGTCCTGTTGACGAGCAGCAGAACACACATGAGACACACCACTGACACACACACACACACACACACACACACACACACACACACACACACATCTGTTTCCACTGCATCTTTCAGTCATTAATGGGAAACTTTCACTGTGGCAAAATCAAAGAGACAAAACAAAATAAAGAAGAAATGACACTTCGTTTAACTTTCAAATCTGCCCTCAGTTTGAGATGTTTGTTTGAGTTTGTTTTGAATGTCTAACAGCATTAAGTCCCTGAGCTTTACAGTAGGTTGTCACAACAGTCACTAACCCCCAGTGTCATCTGTCCATACAGATAAGTATGAAATACGTCTTTAGGCAGAAAGCAGCTCTGGAGTTCACCGTTTTATTTCTTCTCTCTCAATCACAACTTTTATATTTTGCTACATAGATAATTACAATCAGACACAATAAGGGCAAAATCCCCTCAGCTGTAACACTGTATGAGTGTGTTTGTGCTGTTAATATCATCAGAGGAATAACATCTGTGAATCAGACCAGAGACCAGCTGCAAGTGATGCACAGTTCATGAAGGTGCCGGCAACAGCTTCAATCTTTGTGAATTCACCCATCAGTGTGACAGAAGAGTGAGAGTTCAAACATACCTGGCTGGCTTCGAGCGTTCCCACAAAGTTAAAAATTAAATCATGGATACCATGATGAACATACATCTAGGACAAGAAGAAAAAAGAAACACTTTAGTTTACAGCTGTGAGAAAGCAAAGTCACAATAGCATCAGTTTTATTAGCAAAGGACTTTGATTATGTGAGTCTGTTGGACTGCACATAATCAAAGTCAATGGCTTCATTTTCATCTTGTTTACATGGATATATTTATGTCCTCTGTTAGTGGGATCCGTTTCCATGTTTTGTGCCTCATAAACAAACTTTAATCCATGAACACGTCTTCACTGAAACTAGAGACAGTGAAGCTGATCTGTAATGATCGTAGTGATGTTACCTCTACTGCCTGTTTGAGAAGAGTCATCTGAAGCTCCTGCTTCGCCAGAAGTTTCTGTAGAAAAACAACACATTCATCAGAGCAGCGAATGTCTTAGTCACCGTTTAGGATGTGATGCAACAGCTCCTCCTGTTACTGTGATTAGGCAGAAAATTGAGACAAGAGAAGCATGCAGAGGATCTTATTAGACTCTGCAGAGCCTAACAAGACATCCTGTGTCCTGCGGTGTTATTACTGGTCTACATGTTTGTGCCATGATTCAAGGACTCAAAGCTCATGAAGGCCGCTAGAGAACCTCAAACTGCTCCTCCTGATGTCGGTAAAAAAGCCAATATCGAACATCCCTAGCACATAGTATACTACATGGAAGTGTACTAACTAAAGTATGCGATTTGAGACAGCACAAAACTAATGATGCAGTTGGCATAATGAATTTCCAGGTTTATCACCAGCATGTTGTCCTAAAATGGTCAACAAATACTAGCGTAATAGGCGATAACGTTTGACACAACACCAAAGCTCACAGAACACGTTCTGACATGAAACTCCAGCACGTGATGGACGACTGTGTGACAAGTTAAAACATTCATTTATTTGTGATGCAAATCATGTTCAGGCTGCTGACAAGAACAAACCGGGGAGTTAAAGGACAGGTTCGCAAATTTTTCAAGTCCATCTCAACTAAAGCTGTAACAATTTGTGTATTTGTACCAAAGTGTCCAGTATGCAGACTGATGCACGTACTGCAGAACCAAAGTTCACAAGTTAAGTTGTGTTGTTCAGATGTAACATGAGAAAGTTGGTCCTGCCGGTGTGCAGGGCTTAGTTTCCAACACGGCAGCCAGGTCGCAAACTTTCACATTTTACAGCTTAACAGTCACTAAAATATGATTCTGAAAACATCTGAGGTGAGAAATAGCAAGTGAAGTGACAGAATCTTGATTCATATTTGATCAGCGCTGCCAAGTCTTACTCTCAGGCGATTATACACTAAAGAAAACATACTTATTGTATTATATTCCATTTCTGCCAATATGTCCCCGTAAATCTTACACACTGGACCGTCAGTGTGTGACTGCTATTATTTAAACAGAAAAAGTCATTTTGGACGTTTACAATTCTCCATTTGCTGAAGAAGGTTCATGTGACATTATCACAGTAGCTTGTGGACACATTATTTTTGTCAGTGAACCCCGGTTTTACTAAATGGAAGTTTTCTACTGAACAACACAAGTGGATAATGAGAAACTACAATATTTCTCAGGTACATCGCTCAACAACCAGTTACGTCATTCAGTGTAAGCATTTATTTTCAAAGAATCCTAAAAATTGAGACCCAGTCTACATCTGTAAGCCAACAGCTCGGGTTATCTCCATCAGTTGGTCCTGCAGGTCAGGGTCTACTCACCAGGCGAGAGTCTCTCAGCAGACACTGAAGACATTTAGTGTAAAGACCGTTCACAGAGTCCTGAGAGGAGAGAGGACAGGAGGATTGTCACGACTGCAGAGAAGCTTCAAATATTTCATCTTCTAAAATCAACTTTAATTATTCTTCAGGTTATGATTATTGTTAAAGGAAAAATAAAATGTTTTTGTTTGAACTGCTGCTGGTAAGTGAGAACAGAGAAGTCAAAGACGGTGAAGAAGAGGACAGAGGAGGAAAGTTGAATCAGTCGTACTATGTGGTGTCGGAGTCCCTTCCTCTCCTGCTCTCTGAAGGCCTGACAGAAGCCGTGGATGAATTTGTCCAGTTTCTGGGCGTGGCGGCCGAGGAACTCCCTGACATCCTCCAGGCTCTTCAGACAGTAGGGGGGCGGCGGGCCGGGCTCAGCCGGGCTCGGGTCGACCTCGACGGGCCTGGAGATGCACAGGATGCTGTAGCTCTGCTCCTGATCATTGTAGAAGGTCTCCTCAAACAGAATGGGGACTGACGAGGGAGTCGGGAAGCCGGATCCCAGCAGGACCTGCCTGTCCTGGATCCTGACCTCCTGAAACACAGAATCACAGTACAGTATTTATAACGATAGTAGAACACCCACATCAGGATCACTGATACACTTTATCCTGTGTCTTTTTCTGTGTCAACACTGGATAATAATAATGATAATAATAATAATAATAATAATAATAATAATAATAACGTTTTATGGGATTCATTCTACTGTTATGTATTTATTTCTTAATATTTCACATAGTTTTGGGAGTTGAGACAGACAACAATTCATATCCCATCCATTTTTATTTTACGCACTGATATCAGATCGGTACTCGCCGGTATTGGCAGATACTTAAGGTTCAGGGATTGGAATCAGTACCACGAAGTAAAAATTTGTATCAGTACATCTCTATTTTAGTTGGTGCCCAGATCAACCATCAGCTGCCAGTCCTGTGTGGTGGTGAGTAAGCCTTCAGCAGCTCTTGGTTGTGGTCTGGGCTGCTCACCTGCCTTGATGAAAGTCTGCTGCCTCTTTCCATTCAGAGGGTAAAACTGAATCTTCTAATGGCTCATTTGCATAGAAACGGGCCTCTTTTGTGTCAAATGAATGCACATTACCTCATTTAAATATGTGCAAATATCACAGGTGCTCAGAGACACTGTTTGCTTGGCAGCACAGTTAAGAGTGCAGCTCACCCTCTGCAGGTGCTTCAAGAATTACAGTTTCTTTTTGTTTTATTTGTGCAGGTTTAGCAGCTCCTTTTGTGTATTCACCTGTCAGAGTTGCCTCTGATGGAGCTGATGTTTATAAGTAAAGCTAGACAAACCTTTCCATCCACAGTCTGGTACCCATCCTCCGCAGGCTGCAGGACATAGCTGTTGAACTGAGAGTCTGAGTAGCTGCTGACGGTCAAACTTCCACAACAAGGCACCAGAACCTGCAGGGACGTGGGACAGAAAACATTTTACTTTTCCATTCAATTTATTAACCACTAAACACTGATTTAAACAGTCTGATCCAAACTATATCAAGTTATCCTGATATGTTTGAAATTTGTTTTCACTTTGAGCTGCTGAGATGTGACCGAGCGGCAAGATGTTTTGATTTTGTCCAGACGAGGAACAACAAGAATATCACAAGAGGAAACTGTCTGATCCCGATGTTAGCATTTAGCTTAAAGCATGGCTGTGCCTAAGGGCAGTACAGGTTTGAAATGTAACATCATTCCTTTACACTCCAGCCACACTTCCCTCCATCCTCTTGAAACTGGGAAAACATCACTTAATATGGTAAATTGTTTGATTGAATAAGAGCTACACATGTAATGTATGGAAGGGTGTGGAAATCTGATCACAAGCCAGAAACTGTTTCTGAAACCAGGAGGTATTGTGCAATGGTTGGTGTGTGTGTACTGTCTTGTATCTGGTATAAGTGCTTTTCCAGGTCAGCAGTCGGCCGTGAAATGCGCATTAGGAGCTGATGCTGTTTTGACGGCGTTCAGATCAGCTGAGTTTCCAGAGGAGTCGTGATGAGTCAGAGCTGCTGCTGGCCTACATTCAGACATCTGATCCTCATCTGCTGAGGTTTCCGGCGTCCTGACAAGCTAAAACATGTTCCAGAGAGTGATTATACAGTTGTTTAGGTCAATTGATATTTGTCACTTTTCCCAGCGTTTGCATTTTCTCACTCGCTGGGCTTTTAAAGTTTCGTCTGATTGAGGAAACTCATTTAGCAATCACACTTTGAACCCCTGACAAACTGAAATAAATGTTAATCTAATACTGACAGTTTCCTCGATTTAATATGAACTGAGAAATGCACTGAGGGGAAAGTGTGGGCTGAGAGAGAAGGAAGCAGCGGAGAGAGCTGAAACCACAAAAAAACAACACTTTGTCAAAGTGCAATCTGCTCTCAAGACAGGAAGCTATCCGACAGCTAAACGTGTCGCTTTATTTTGAAAATGAGTTGCCCCTGTTTCCTGATCTGACACCAGTGATGAGTCTGATGCATCCTGGGAGGCTTAAAACAGACTGAAGGAACTTGAGAGATTTCTGGTTTAACGGTAAACAGTAGTCCACGGCCCTGCACTGATACACGTCTACGCAACACATACAGCAGGTTAGCCTCCGACCAGAGAGGAGGAGGTGAAATCAGCTGCTGTGGAGTTTTGATATCTGCGGTCTGTTCACACCTGCAGTGTCACAGTTTCTATTGCACTATGGAATTTTTTTCTCTGCAGTGTTTCCTCATTTATTTCAGCAAGTTTGCATGAACACATTTTAGTCTCTGCTGGCAAAACAACGACACTGCTGCCATTTCTACCGGAGAGCTTTTAGTTTTTGTTTTTTTGTTTTCCGTGATTTAGAAGTTCCAGACACTAGTCGTCAACAGCCCAACTAGGCAAGGCAAATTTATTTATATGGCACATTTCATACCAAAAGATAACCCTAAATTCTTTATAAATTACGCAGGTAAAAGCACAAGAAACACAATAAAAACAACAGAAAAAGATAAAGACAGAGTAAAACAAGACAAAACAACAAAATAAAAGCAAGTGAGAAAAGATGGGTCTTTCATTTGGAGCTGACACTGCTCAGCACTGTCCCAAGTCTTGGATCTGGATTAGGATCTCACAAAACCAGATCAAGTTTGCACGATATGAGGAAGATATGCCATAATATTACATATATGGTATTACTTGTGATCAGGAAACACATAATAAAGTGTGCTCAGCTTTCTGCTGCATGTCGTACACGGCTAAAACAGAACTTCTTCACTAGAGTGAAGAGCAGCTGCAAACTCATCAAGAAATTTTCTCTTCAACTTGCTCATACGGCCACAATTTTCACTGTACAGACACAATTCATACCACAAAACGCAGGAAAATTTGTCCTGGTCACAGATGTGTCACACGTACACATTTTTGTGTGTGGCTCCAAAGCGGAGGGAGTGCCAATATTTTTCTCATTCACTCCCATGTAATCTCAGAGGAGAAATTTCTGGAAAACAGCTAAGGTGCAACACATTTGTAACTCACGCTTGTGACCACATTTTTGACTCTAGAGACATAAATCTTGACACGTGCGTTCACAAGTAGTGGCTGTCTCTCACCATCACTTTATTTTCATTATTGGACCAACGGTTTGGAAATCAGAAGAATTTGTTCGAGGAGTTTAATCTCCACTAAAGCAGGTCTCTTCTCTGTGTTCTGTCTGTCTCTCTCTGCTCTTCTGCCAGGTCCTACTTTATTACAATGGCAACCGCTGTCAAACACAAACTGACAGACACGTGATGTGTGTGTGTCTACATGTTACATGCAGACATGACAGAAACATGATGTGTGTGTGTGTCTACATGTTACATGCAGACATGACAGAAACATGATGTGTGTGCGTGTCTACATGTTACATGCAGACATGACAGAAACGTGATGTGTGTGCGTGTCTACATGTTACATGCAGACATGACAGAAACGTGATGTGTGTGCGTGTCTACATGTTACATGCAGACATGACAGAAACGTGATGTGTGTGCGTGTCTACATGTTACATGCAGACATGACAGAAACGTGATGTGTGTGCGTGTCTACATGTTACATGCAGACATGACAGAAACGTGATGTGTGTGCGTGTCTACATGTTACATGCAGACATGACAGAAACGTGATGTGTGTGCGTGTCTACATGTTACATGCAGACATGACAGAAACATGATGTGTGTGTCTACATGTTACATGCAGACATGACAGAAACATGATGTATGTGTCTACATGTTACATGCAGACATGACAGAAACATGATGTGTGTGTCTACATGTTACATGCAGACATGACAGAAACATGATGTGTGTGTCTACATGTTACATGCAGACATGACAGAAACATGATGTATGTGTCTACATGTTACATGCAGACATGACAGAAACATGATGTATGTGTCTACATGTTACATGCAGACATGACAGAAACGTGATGTATGTGCGTGTCTACATGTTACATGCAGACATGACAGAAACATGATGTGTGTGCGTGTCTACATGTTACATGCAGACATGACAGAAACGTGATGTATGTGTCTACATGTTACATGCAGACATTACAGAAACATGATGTGTGTGCGTGTCTACATGTTACATGCAGACATGACAGAAACATGATGTGTGTGCGTGTCTACATGTTACATGCAGACATGACAGGGGCACAATCTCCATTTTAACCCTTTAGTTGCCAGAGTTTTTTGAGGAAAATATTCATTCCAACATTTCAAAAGGCTGTGGCTTGAAAGTGTTGAGAGATAAAGTCATACTGTAAATGAGAAAACTATTCATCAAGACCCAAAGTTTGTGATGGGAGTAAATTAACTCATCCAATTTGCATATTGTGGTGTCACTAGGCGACCGCCATATTGGATTTCATAAATCTCAGTAAAACAGCATTTTTAACATATTTACACAGTAGATTTCTTATGTTTTGTGCTGTTTTTGTCATCTCATCCTCAAAATAAAGGAAGAGGAATCTTTTGGAAGTAAATTAACTCATCTTATTTGCATGTTGTAGCGTCACTAGGCGGCAGCCATATTGGATTTCATAAATCTTAGTAAAACATTCACATTATTCAAACTTCATTTTCTTACAGGCAGCTATTCAGCGTGGCGTCAGCTTTTCAACAAACTTTCACACATTCAAATCATTCAAACTTTATTGTATTCAAGGCAGCATTGCAGCGTGGCTTCAGCTCGCAGCATTCACACCCGCAATTTCTTCAGAAATTGCTTCTCTAGTATTATAATTACAATTCTGGTTATTGTGGTACAATATGTTGAAAGTATATATTAATATCTAATGGTTTACATATGTGACAATAATCAAATGTGTATAATAAGAGTAGAAGTATGACACACAGACACACACGCACACGCACACACACACACACACACACACACACACACACACACGTATCTGACTGAAGCCATTGTTATGCTAATTAATGACCATGTAGTTAGGTGACAGCCCAGACACTTCAAGATGAGTTGACTAATGACTAATGATAACAAAATCAGCAGGAGGCATATCACACCACAGCAGCAGCACAACCTCACATGTCACACTATCCAGGCACCACTGTGATAGAGGTTAACCTGCGAGACAGTGGAGCACAAAGGCTAAGGTCAGGCAATATTTCTAGGGAATATCAGTTTTTATGCATTTGTACTTTTTTTTGTAGTGTTGGACTGAAAAAATTAGAACTTTTAACTTTTAAAAAATATCCCTTGTGTGGTAAATCACAGAAACCGGCCTGTAAAGGCTTAATTAAGTAATTTTATTTTTTTAATGTAACATGGTGGAAAGAAGTGTTGTTTTCAATCTAACATTACAAAATAAGTTAAAATGCATAAAAACTAATATTCCCCAGACACATTGCCTGAGTTTAGACACTTAACACACGCTCACACACACACACTTGTGGCTTGTGTCTGTCAGAGTGAAGCTTTTGTTATGCTAATTAAGGGCTGCATGTGGCTGACAGGCAGACAGAGTGAGAGAAGAATGGGTGGACAGTTTCTCAAACTAGTTCTCCCAAACCGTGAGTCCGATCTTAAATGTTAAGAACATTGTTCCATTAATACCATCCATGAGAAACAATTAATGAGCTATAACTTCTGCCAAGCTAGAGTGTTAGCTATGTACCTTGTATGCTGCTGATGCTCTGTTGTTGTCATTCAAAAGTCAGAACCACTTGTACAGTTAATTATCACAGTGAGCATTCCTCGTGCTGTTCTAGACTGATCTAGATAAAATGGCAGAGGCATCCCAGTTTAGAGTCGACCAGTTACGTCCCTTTGTGGACAGATTTTTTCAACAGCTGTCAGTGGCTCAGCTTGTCGTTATAAGGGATGGTGGACCAGATAATACCACCACACTTAGGTTGGCGGAGCTACTCATAGATATGGTGGCATATCTTATAAACTCCCTTTCCACCAATTTGACTGCTAATAAGTCGATACCTGAGGATCATGTTGCATCCACGTTGGGCAACGCAGTCCCAGAGGCTTTTGCTCAAGCTCTGGGAGTAGAAACTGCAGAGCCTGACATCAGCTCACAGAGCTTGATGGAGATCATGTCCGAGGAGGTATCTAAAAGCGCCAACTCTGCCATCATGACAAGCGGAAATGCAGAGAGTCGGTTTTCTTACGTGACTCCCTGCTTTAGGTTTAATGACATGGTTGAGCACGCTCGATCCATGATACGGTCTCTCATTAGTAAAACATCGTTTTCTTGTCTGTGCCCAAGATCTGCATCTGGATATGTAGAGCTTGTAGAGGATGATGATTATTATGAGAGCTGCAGTTCATTACCTGGGCAGGTGGGAAGCTCTGAGACTGACTCAAAGCAGCTCAGAAAGCAAAAAATCTCAGGTCCAGAAAATAGTGTCTAAGGAGTTGGGAGGTATCCTAGACGTATTACTGGATGATGCCTCCGACACTGAGCGTGATGTTTTGCTGCGTGACGCCAACCAGGAGAGTGACAGTGTCGTGAGTGACATCAGCAAGTCTGCTGATGCAGCAGTCAGGGCAGATAAACCCAAGATAGGTCTTCTGTTGGCTAAACAATATGTCAAACAGTTGATTCATCGGACTGCGAGAAAACTGAAGAAAATTTTCTCACCAAGCAAAGTGAAAAGCAGAGAATCACTGCAGTCCTTTGCTGAATCTGTGTCTGAACTGCTCCGACCAGAGGGTGATGAGAAACACCCAGTTGATGGAGAGAGGCAGTTAGAAAAACTGCACTGTATTGCAGAGGGTAGAGACCTGGTCTTTACAGAGGCACTGGCGAGCCTCCTTTCCGATTATGCCGTCGACGGGATGACTCCAGAGTCATTTCGTCTGCTTGGACCACTCGGAAAAGCACTTGCCATCATCAGGAGGACTACTGGCATCACAATGTACCGGTTCCAGGTACTGCTGAGGTGGTGGTTGCGGTATCAGTATGGCATCCATTGTGACAATGTCATGATGGCTTTAAATGCCATTGAGCCAACCTCACCAGCCCCCGCAGTCACAGTACCTCCACTTACCACCAGGCCAGGATTCAGAGTTTATCAGACTCTCTGTCAGATTACTTGTGAACAAGCTTGTCACCAGAGTCTGCAAAAAGGCTAAGATCCGCATCAGACCTCAAGACCTCTATGTCATCACTGAGGACCTGTCCAGTAGGATATTGGCAGAGGTTGAGGGAGCTGATTTTGAGATTTCCCCAGCAACTTTTAAAGGACTCGACAAGGCTGTTTTCAAGGATTTGTGTAAATCCTTCGGCTGTGCTGAGCTTGTGCTTCTCAGTAATGATCCGAGAAGAACAAGACATCAATCACGTGGTCAGCACCTTCAAACGTCATCTGATGAAGCCACGAGGCAACAAAGTGCCATCTGCAGGCTCTTTTCCAGTCTGGGCCGAACTATCTCTAGGCCCTTCACTCGGTTCAGGGCCAGAGTCACTTCCATTTAGGTGACAGGATTCATGCTGGAGGAAAAAAATTGCCGTGAGGCCTTTTTCCTCCAGCATGAATGCAAAGGGCTCTGTGCACCAGCATGAGTATTTCCTGTCCTATGCTGTTGGATTTAGTGATTAATGGTACACCCAGCACACAGCTGATTAACCACTTAATCCAAGAGTATAGGACAGGAAATGCTCATGCCTGCTTCCTTTCAGGAAGTAGTGGAGCTGGTGCAGAGCTCTTAAGACCACCTTGGTAGTCAGCGGCACAATCTCACAGGTGAGGGTTTGATTCCCAGTCCTGAGCCTTTGTGAGTTTGTACGTAGTCTACCTTCGTGGATGGGGTTTTCTCCGGGGTCTCCGGTTCCCCTGTTTTTTTGTTTTTTTTTCAAGCCATGCGGCAAAAGCTAATTGGTTTATTGTTATACGATTCAATCACCATCATACGAATTAAAAATAACAAAATTGATCTTATGTCTCTTGTCACATTATCTGACATAGCTGTGAATATTCAGGTCAGGCTGAACTTCTGTTGATTCAGTTTCACTCAGGTTAAAGGTTCTGTGTAGAAAATACAGAGAAAAGACTGATCTTTTGTTTCTTTTTAATGTGAAAAGCAGTTTTTTTTAGCATGAAATTTTGCTTTTGATACTTGAGTTATGTTTTTCTAATATCACCCTTTGTAACAAGGTTCTGTTTCAAAAGAAAGACAATAGACTATTAGGGCTGTACCCAAATATTCGGATATTTGATTCTATGGGTAGGTATTCATTATGAAAATTTGGTATTACATATTTGTTTTTTTATTTACTTATTAATTTATTCATCTGTCTGAGGCTGTGGATTAGTGCCAAGTTTTACCACTTTATCACTATTCCCTCTGTTTTTTCGTTATTATATTTCGTTATAGTCAGATGCATGTGTCATCTGTTAAGGTTGGTTTAGGTGAACAGGGGAGCTCATTAACTTTCTTGACCTGGGAAAATAGTGTGCCAAATAATAATTAAAGCTGCGAGCAGCATTGGGCGGGACCTCACACTCGCGCCCGTTTGGCCTCCAGCTCATGTCTTCATCGTCAATTATTTAGAAATATCACACATATTGCCACAATCATCAAAAAATCCTTACAGAGCTGAACATTTTGATGTTTGAATGCTTTCTGTAGCTGTAGGTATGTAGAAGTGATCTCACAATATGCAAATTAGATGAGCGAATTTACTCCCATCAGATTCCTCTTCCTTTATTTAGAGGATGAGACGACAAAAACAGCACAAAACAAAAGAAATATACTGTGTAAATATGTTCAAAATGTTGTTTTACTGAGATTTATTAAATCCAATATGGCCACCACCTAATGACGCCACAATATGCAAATGAGATGAGTTAATTTACTCCCATCACAAACTTTGGGTCATGATGAATAGTTTTCTCATTTACAGTATGACTTTATCTCTCAACACTTTCAAGCCACAGCCTTTTGAAATGTAGAAATGAAAATGGAATATTTTCCTCAATAAACCGGCACCTGAAGGGTTAAAATCAAGATTGTGCCCCTGTCATGTCTGCATGTAACATGTAGACACGCACACACATCACGTTTCTGTCATGTCTGCATGTAACATGTAGACACGCACACACATCACGTTTCTGTCATGTCTGCATGTAACATGTAGACACGCACACACACATCATGTTTCTGTCATGTCTGCATGTAACATGTAGACACGCACACACATCACGTTTCTGTCATGTCTGCATGTAACATGTAGACACGCACACACATCACGTTTCTGTCATGTCTGCATGTAGCATGTAGACACGCACACACATCACGTTTCTGTCATGTCTGCATGTAACATGTAGACACGCACACACATCACGTTTCTGTCATGTCTGCATGTAACATGTAGACACGCACACACATCATGTTTCTGTCATGTCTGCATGTAACATGTAGACGCGAACACACATCACGTTTCTGTGAGTTTGTGTGTGGCAGCGGTTGCCATGTGCACCTGGCAGAAGAGCAGAGAGAGACAGACAGAACACAGAGAAGAGACTCTTTTAATGGAGATTTAACTCCTTGAACAATGGCCACAGTGGCCATTTTAGTGCAGCTAGGTGGCGCTAGAGAGCCCATTTTGGCACTTTAGGGGTTAATAATGTGTATTTGCTGTTTCAAATGAAGATTGTGCTGCTGTAATCTGTCCTTTAAAGATGGCGTTTAATGACTTGCCTGCACCTGCAGACACACAGACAACTCATGATCAGCAAAGGCTGTTTAACATGGGTTTTAACTCCTCGAACAAGCTTTTCTCATACCCAAACCGTTGGTCCAATCAAGAAAATAAAGTGACGGTGAGAGACAGCCGCTTCTCGTGAACGCACGTGTCATGTTTTATATCTCTACAGTCAAAAATGTGGTCACAGGAGCGAGTTTAAAATGTGTTGCACCCCAGCTGTTTCCAGAAATTTGTCCTCTGAGTTTACATGGGAGTGAATGAGAAAAAAATCGGCACTTCCTTCGCTTTGGAGCCATTCGGCGAAAATGTACGTGTGACAGATTCCATGTCAACATATCTGTGAGCAGGACAAATTCTCCTACGTTTTGTGGTATAAATTGTGTCTGTACTAGAGCTGTCAAAATTGCTCAAAAATGACATTCGAATATTCCTTCTAAAAATAACTCATAGGTTCAAACCATTCGAATATTTTTTTTTTTCGCATTATGTCCACAAGAGGGTAAACTAATACAAGGAAGCATACTTGTATATGTATTAATAAAAGGAAGCATACTTGTATATGTATTAATACAAGGAAACATAACTACTTGTAGGTATGTTTATTTCAACATTAACGTCTTTGAAAACATTTACATACCTACACATCAAAACACATAAAACAATTATCTATAACACTACGTTATAAACGACCGCGGACCCATGCCCATGTTAATTGATTGCTCCGTGGCCGGCTCGATCGTTTCAGCGTCTGGCCCAGGCCAACGCCAACTCGCAAAGAGGACAGCTCCGGTGGTGTGTTTTTTTCTCCACAATCGAATATCAATTTTCACATTCGAAGGTCCATTTTTTTTCAAATTCGAATTTAAATTCGAATTTAGAATATTCGTTGACAGCCCTAGTCTGTACAGTGAAAATTGTGGCCATGGCAGCGAGTTAAAGACAAAAGTTTTAGACGATTTTTAGAGCTGTCTTCACTCTAGCTCACAGCATTCCGCGCAATAGACACCCATTATAAACTGCTCTGTGAGCAGTCCTCTGCCTCTAGGCTCGGTCCCTCATAAACGGACCAACGCCGAAAGCAAGGACCCTAATAAAATGAAAGAAATGATTTCCGACATTCTTTTATTGACAAATTGAACGCTGAACACAAAAGACAGCAGTAAAAAGAGTGATAGTTCTATTCTGAAGTGATGCTTTCTGTTTATACTCTCTCAGTGCAATATTGCAGTCATTTGCAAAGTGTTTGTGAAGCTGACGTCGCAATGCTGATTTTTAAAAAGTGCAGCCCTACAGAAAATGCGGCCCATCTTTTCCTGCCTGCATATTACACAGAAACCAGCAGTAGTCAGACTGCCAGGACATATTACACTGCTGCAAACAAGCCCCCCAAATGCAAAAAGAGACAGACAGTGACATCTGATAGCAAGCAAAGTCTGGACAGATGTCACATTCAGTTGATGAAATGTCGATGTCGATATTAAGATGATGTCGGTATAGATTATCGGCAAAATAAGCTGTTATATATTGGCATATCAGATATCGGCAAAAAATCTAATATCGTGCATTCCTAATTAAGATCTGTGTAATGACTGTTGTTGCTTCATGTTGGTTGCAGGACTCTTTGTGTTAAAATGCTGCTTGTTTTTGTTGTTGCTGTTGCATTGTACTGAGGTTCTGCTGTTTCTTGTTGCTTTGTATGGCCTGTCTTCTATTGTTGTCTTTATGGTGTCCTGCTGTCTTTGTTCGGTGAGTTTTACCATTTAATAGGTTTTAAAAACATCTTGCCAAAGGACTGCAGTTGAGAAGCAGCCAGCTGGCTAACACTGGCACATTTACAGACGTGATTATTGTGTGTTGTCCTTCATGAAATAAAATAAATGAAATTAAAATTGTGGACACCTCCCCTTCAGGCCACCACTTTTTAAACTAGATTTCCAGGCAGCAATTTCCTCAAAAACCTAAATTGCGATCATGTCAGATCATCCATCAACGTGTTCCTCTGTTGTTGTGACACACAGACAGACTGGCTTTAACACCTAACAGGAGGTAACAGCTGTGACTCACGATGCCGTGGAGCTCTGCCACTCGGCTGCAGAGGTCCGGTCTCTGCTTCTCCAACGCCAAGTAGAAAGGATTCTTCAGGATGTTCTCATCATACACAGCCATAAGGAGCTGGAGGTCTAGATCCTGCAGAGGATAACAGAAGGAACTGATTAAACAAAGATTCAAAAGGTGCAAAGAGGCCGTAGAAGCTCCATCAATGATAGCTGATAGTCTGAACCACATCGGAGTACATTTTCAAACCAGTTTTTTGTTTATTTATAAAACACATTGGCGCTACCGTGTCATGTCACGTCATGTGACACAAATCAAGCACACACTGGACGTGTCACGCTGCAGCTCGTCCACAGACGACCTGACAAAGTTATTACTACTTTTACTGAGAGATCTGTTTTTTTTCTCACTCTCTGCATTAGCTGAAAATCATGTGTGCACAGCTCATAACTAAACTTGATTCCTCACCTGAGGAGCAGATCTGCGACTCGCCAGGCAATATCTTTTTGGCCACGGTCTTTATGAAGAGACTGTGGGTCATTTAGCTCGGGATATTTCTCAACCTCAACAGCTAGTCTCTCCTCAGCCATTCTCCGTCACACACGAGACACAGCAACATCAGCCTCGAGGGGGTGAGAAAAACACTCATCCTCTGGGAACCATGAATGTCTTAAGCAAATATCAGACCATTGTTGCCATGCCCAGAGCAGCATCATTAATTTTTCTATCTATGAATAGATATTAATTAATGAAATGTGACAGTGACTCCTGAGTTTCTGATCAAAATCATGTGGAAATACTAAACATTTGTCAAGTTACAGCTGATTAATGAAAACAAAGCTCCAAAACAGATCTCATGATTCCTTCATGTCTCCAAATTTATCTCCAAAGACAGAGCCCGAAGTCATGCTGAATAGTTATATTTAATAATATTAACCACTTAATTTGAATCATCAGCTGAGTTTGAGGGCACCAGGCAAAAAATCCCTGTCAGACTGTTTTCCAAAGTTGTTATGAGGTTGTTTTTCCTGTTTTCTTCCAATTTATTTGCAGTTAAATTCTTTCAGAGCTGCAGTTTTGACATCACCTTGAGATAAACGTTGGCATTGTGACTTGCTAATGCTACATCCCTAGCCAGACCAAAAATCATGCTCTCAAGTATTTAAAACGTGACTGAATGATTTTGGTGAAATTCAACAATGATTTATTCTGACAGGAGGTCTGTTCACCATGATATCCAGTGAGAATTTTGTCAAGCCGCTCTTGCTCTCAAAGGACCAGGTGATTTAAACAGCTTAAAACACAGAATAAAGCAGTTTCACACTGGAAAATCTGTGGGTTTTTTTTGGGTTTGTCCCTTCAGGGCTTCTGTAGAAACAACAAAAACGCAACAATTCTTATTTTCAGATAATTGTAAGCTAAAGAAAACATATTTATTATATTACTTTTCTGACTACTGTAAATCCAACACACTGGATCCTTAGGAAAACTCACAAACCCCCTTTTGGTCATTGTTGGGCCAGATACTGGTGTAAAGGTGGCGATCAGTGCCAAACATATGTGATAAAACATAACCTAAACATCTATTTTGATTGCTTGATAATACAGGAGAAGAGTATTTTCTTAAAATGTTATTTTTACGGTGCTTTAAAAATCCAAAATCCAAAAGGACATTCAGACCTGAAATGAAACTCTGTTGAATTAATATGTTGGTGCCTCTTATTTCTTTAAAGCAGCTTATGCATTTATTTTAAACTTATTAACACATCACTTTCAAATGATAATGAACTGGGCATTACATATGACCTTCCTGACATGTTGGCAGTCACATACTCAGTCCTCCTCAAAATTTTAAGGAAATTTTATGACAATCAATCCAACAGTTGTTGAGATATTTCACTCTGAAGTACAAATGCCTCATGGTGGCACCACAGGAAAAGTCAGAGGATCATCAAAGTTGGTGGGATTCATCCTCTGAGGAACATGAATGTCTGACTGAACTGCATGGCGATCCATCGAATAGGTGTTGAGATATTTTAGTCAGGTCTTGCAGCTAGCATGATTAAAAAACTAACCTCATCCAACCAGAAACCAGCAAACCTTATTCCAGATGCACCAAAATCAATTAAAAAACCCTTAATTTATCCATCCAGGAGGAATTATGCAACTGAGTCTGTAAACATCACGTCAAATATAAATCCTGCACAAACAAATAAGGATAAACGCAAAGAAACAGTGGCTACAAACAAGAACAGCGTAACAACAATTGTTTAAAGACAATAATAATAGCGTGACAATGATTTATTTTTGCAGTAACAGTTCAAAAGTCCTCTGAATAAACCACAATCTCCGCAGTCTGTGTCTCTGAGGGGCATCCATTAAAAGATCTGATCTCTGATCTGTGAGCCTAAACAGATCGATCTGTTCCAGCCATCTGCTCCACTTTCCCTTCACTCATCAGGTTCAGGAGAAATCCTAAACCATGATACCCATCAACAACCCTCCACAAGCTTCAAACTCTTCATCTGACAGTTCATCAACTCACCTCGTCCCTCTGCTCTGAGACCAGCTTCATCTTCCCTCAGCACCAGTACAGACTAACTGGAAACCAGTCCAACAGAGTGGACAAAGACTCTCCACCGAGTGGCCTCATGTCAGGCTGCTCAGCTGAGATGAAACTGAGGAATGAGCCCTCGTGACCTTACAAGCTTGAAGCTAACAGCGTATTCAGTGGTGCAGAGGAATGTCCCTCCCTTTCAGCCCAACGCACCGTAACCTTGCACAGTGCAGACACCAACACTCTGCTGACGTCTTAGCCGGGAGCTTAAAATGTGAGTGAACAGAACTGCTTCAGCAGAACAAACAACCAACAGTAAGCAGATTAAAGGTCAAATATCCCAACAAAGTTTCCTGATCGCAGCGAGGCCAAGACCATCAATAGTTTGATTTTTAGGTCATTAGAATTTACAAATCCAGACGACGCTTCAGGGCATGTTGGTGAAAAGACGCTGACCATGTAATGGAGATGTCTGGGTTTTGACCTTTGTTACATAAATCAAGAAAAGTGTGGAGGCTTTCCAGACAGGTCAGTGATGAAGCAACAGAGAACATGACAGAATTTAAAGTGGAAACAGACTTTTTTTTTTAGCTTTTATCACTATGAAGTAAATGTTAATTTCACAATGTAATGACAACAGAATAATGACACCATCAATGTTTAGACTGGCTCCCTATAAGTTTCTCTTTCACTACGCAATGGACCCTTCGCCAAGTCCCGCTCCCGGACCAGCAAATCATAAAATAGCATGGGGCCGGCACAGGCCAGGGTCCGACAACAACACAGCTGTGCTCCATTGACTCTAATGCAGTCGTTTCAGATTTCCTTCATGTTCAGGCTGGTTTTGTGGATTTGGAGCTAAATGTTGTGCCTGGGGCACGTCGTGTATTGATGACAGGGCTGCAACTAACCATTATTTTCATTGTCGACTAATCTGTCGACTATTTCTTCGATTAGTCGACTACTCATTTTATCGAAAAATGTGTTAAAATGTTGAAAAATGTCGGTGTGTCTCTCCCAAACCCCAAAATGATGTCATCTAATGTCTTGTTTCGCACTCACGTCAAAGGGTTTTAGTTCATCGTCACGGGAGAGTGTGTGAAGCTGCCAATATCTGAATGTAAGAAGCTGCAATAAGAGTATTTTGGGTACTTTTATAGTACTTTTCTATGAAAAAAGACTCAAACCTATTAGGCGACTACTAAAATAGTCGCTGATTATTTTAATAGTGGATAAGTCATCGATCAGTCGACTAATCCTTGCAGCCCTAATTAATGATACTCGTTACCTGGAGAGGTTGGAAAAAGATCTACGTTTCTTCCCTGTTCCAAAATCAGACCCTGAGAAGTGCAGGGTTAGCTAGCCACTGAAGATACAGCCTACTGAATGTATACACATGCTGCTTTTGCTTTTCAATGATTATAACAGTGAAACAAAGAGCGATCCTGCTGTACAGGAACCAGTGAAGGGAAGCAGGAAACTTTGCTGATATTCAACCAGCAATAAAGTCTTTATTTAAAGCACAAAGGAAGTTCATCAATAACTGAACATTTCTACAAGATCAGTAAGTGACAAATCCGGCCTTCTTATTAATACCACCAGGTTGTTTACTCTGCCTTTATCAGAGCTCTGAGATGCGTTTCTAGTTCAAATTGGGATTCTTATGGTTGTCTGTTACCTTGGACAGTAGCCATGATGCTAACACTACTGCTAACTAACGCGCAGACAGACAGAAACGATTAGGAAGCGCGTTAGTCAGGACCAGCCAGAAACAAACACCCATGATTCACTGTCTGTTAGATAATCTACACAAAAAACACATTTTCTTGCAGTGGCCTTCATGAAAGGAGCAGTGGTGAAACAAACAGATGGTTGAATATTTCCAAGATGCCACCAGGTAAAGGTTGGCGAACTGTTGCTTGGCTCTGAGGAAGTCGTCTTTACTGCACCACCACTAACAATAATAAAAACCACTTGCTGGGGAATTTCCACTCTAATATGCTCGTCATGTGCACAAATACAGGAACTAAATGGCATGAAAAGCCTGGCTGCTACTCTTCACTGTAGCATGTTTCATGCGCGGTGAAATAGGGATGAGGCAGGAGGAGGTGATCAGATAATCTGGAGGTAATTAATCCAATAATTCAGCAATTAACAACTATGAATCAGTGAAGTCTGCTGAAGTGTGAACCCCAGGCAGACTCTCTGGAAGTCTGCAGAGAGGCTGCTTGAGGAGGACGGGATGAATTGAGGATTTGGACAGCCCTGCTGACAACCATTTGCACTTCATCTCACTTGTTACTTTTCCTCATCGGACAGCCAATTTAAATTTGAAGCTGGAGTTAAAGGAGTATTTCACTGCTGGAAAGATGGACTTTAAAAACCAAAGTTCCCCTTTAATGAGTGGCAGACTGCTGCCAGGGAAAATCCTGATGCTAAGATAAAAGCTGTGTTTGATTTTTAAAACATGTTTCAGCATGTTGAGCACTGCTGTAACCACAGACCGCAGATCAATCAAGTTAGAAAGACGTAGTAGAAAATAACCAGTCAGGTGAAGACAGACGGTAATAATCGATAACACAGTGAGCAGATGACGGGGAGGAGAAAGTGAAGCGGGTGAAATGGAAGAAGGCATCACTGCTGCCTTCTGGCGTCTCTGGATCAATAAAAGTCTTTCAGCAGCTGCAGCAGAGAGGTTTCACGGCCTGAAGGTGACCACACATCACGCCCCTCTCCTCAGGGCTGCACTCATGATGCAGCCTCAACATACACTGTACTGACTATTTGTCATTTAATAATCCTTCACAGCCTCTCACAAAGAAGGAAAACAGCAAGTCAGCCTTTCAATAAATATTACACACATTAAAGTTTTGTCTTTCATGTCTCCATCTGTGGTGGGCCATCATGATAAGGGTGTGAATGCATACAAGGATGTCAATTCCACTACAGAAGAGACTTGACGATTACTAAAATTAGGTGGGGAATAGTGTAGTATATCAATATCGGTATCGCTTATCAGTCAAATGAGTTGTTACATATCAGCATATAGGATATCGAAACTATTTGCACACTTTAATTTGCTTTGACTTGTTTTCTTAATTGACTGTAAAGCACTTTAAACTTCACATTCTGTATGAAAGGTGCTTTATAAGTAAAGTTTTCTTATCAGACCTGCAGGTGTGAATGCATTTAAACAAAGCTAGTACAATACTTCACTCAGAAAACTGCAGTTTACTGACCTCAAAGACAAAACAAGCAAGAGTCAAGTCAACACAGCTGATGGGGTGGTACTTCCGGGTACAGTTTCAAAATAAAATCTTCACTGACAAACAATTTGTTTTAGTGCCACAGAGATATTTGTATATTTTCAATTATTATGATACGGGCGTTCAAACTATTTCTGCTTTGTGTCGTATAGTAAGCTGCAGCTCCAGGGCAGTTTCTTGTGTGTACAGATAAGCCAAACCAAACTCCATTTACAAATCATGCATTTTTATGTTTCTTTGCATGCTGTGTCGGAACAGCGTGGTAAAAACATAAATCTGATAAGTCTCAGGTATCTTTGGGATATTTTGATACATTCGGCAAATGTTTCATCCTTCTAGTTTTATTTTAATGTAATAAAATATCTGTTACTGTTGCTGCAACAGCCTGCACTAGTCAAGCTCTTCATCCGCTGTGTAATAAAATGTAAATGCGAGCGAACCAGTAATTATATGTTTGTTTTGACTGAAATGTCTGTACGTGAACAGCGTTTTGAAACGATGTGTATTAAAGTGTTTAACCGTGTTCTTCAAGTAACGTTATGCTACTTTTGAAGGCAATGCTAACACATCGTTAAATTTGACGTTTTTGAGTGAACGTTGGTCTGAATTTTTGTGAACTCAGGGCTTGTTTGCGGCATTAACTCAACGTTACATTTAGCTGCTTATGTGTGAATATTCGTTTGACTTGTTTGTAAACGGGCCGGTTGGCTGATGGATTAACGCAACGTTAAATTCCACGTTTGCTGAAAGGGGTTTGGTTTGTCTATTCAGCAGCGACTGGTTGTGGGGATTAGCTGCGGCTTTTAAACAGCTGTTTCCGAAGCTAACATCAGGTGACAGGGAGGATTTGGGGATATTTTAGCAAACTGACAGCTGGTCATCTTCAGCCGTTTGGTCACATTGATTGATTGATTGAAGGTTTATATATTGTGGCTTCTGACCGTGACTCAGGTTGAACCGGGAGAACGGAAGTTTACCAGTTAGCCTGCTAGCTAAACACAACAACATCGCTACAACCAGCTGAGGCTGACAAACACCCCGCGCTACCGGCTAACAGAGGCGATGATTAGCAAGGTGAGTGTCTTACCTGTCAGGAGTGATTGCCTCGGGTCATCCAGGTGTGAGCATGACAGTGACAAACACCCGCAGCAGCCTGTCAGGAGCTGTTCACTGTCCGCAGCTCCTCTGAGCCTCCGCTCCGGGTTGCCAGACTTCGGGGAGGAAACACGTAAAACAAGCTGCCAAATGAGGAGCGTAATATTTTACCAGCAGTAGAGGAAGTATTCAGATACTTTACTTGGGTAAAAGTACTGAAAAAATACGTCGTGAAGTAAAAATATTCCCGTAATACTTAGTCCCTTATACTTAAAATATTATTTGAAATATTAAGGGACTGTTCTCTACTAGTCAGAGGAGCGTTTTTTGTTGTTGTTTTGAGCCTCCACAAAGCTGCAGATATTTTTCCTTGAGCTTCTCTTGCGTGACCGTCCCTCCACTATAATGAGTTTTATATGTGTGAAAGTTGAAAGATGAAATTCTAGAGATTAAAAAACATAAAACTTTCCCATCTTGTCATTAGATAGTTTGTGCAAACACTTTCCGTGTGGCCAAAATTAAATGAGACCATTTTAAGCTCAGATTTATTTCTGACTAAAGTGTTCACTGCACAAATTCAACGACAATTTCTGTTTTTATAGTTCCTGGCTATGATGAGTGGTTTAATTGTGGCGATTTTTAAAAGACACATTATCTTTAAAAAAAATCAGCAATAAAATAAATAAAAATACAATTTAAGCTTGTTTGCCTCCCCTCTGTGTCAAATAAAAAACACAAGTCCCTCCCCAGGACTATAAAAACCACCTCCTACCCCTCACAAGTAATGAACAGTCCCTATGGAGGCCATGAAAGTTCCTCAGTTGATTACTGACGATAAGTAATTTTACATTACAAGTTTTCTGAAATTCTATGTTGAGATATGCAAACAAGACATCGTGTATATCTATGAACTCATTTTCATACATTTCCAGAATAAGAATCTGAACTTTGGATAACGGCAGGTTCCAGATGTGGAGCAGAAGTGTAAAGAAATAAAACAGTATGTATATGTTTTACTGTGAAACCCAGTCACTGGTTAGCGTCAACTGACCTGCAGGTGCCTCCAACACAGACTGGTTCACACTGGCCCTGGTGCCCAGCAGGGTGTATTACACAAGAAGGTGCGTCACAGTTGTACTTATGAAGAGTAAATGTACAAAGTGATTTACCACCACTACGTTCATAGATTGTATTTTTGTTCCTACCATATGGCAGCTATATTTACATGGCACCTTAGACATACAAACTATTTCACCTATTTCACACCTGCTGCAATACTATAGTTACACATTAATGCATCAGTGATAATAATCTAATATTAATACATACAACACTGACAGACACCATTCTGCTGCATAGTGACTATTTTTACCTTTGATATTTCATAAGAACATTTTGTTTACACAGCATTACTGTTATATGTCAACGTCACGTGTGAACGCACAAGTATTTTTACACTCTAGTGAAAGAGTAAAAAATTACAACATAATCAAAGTATAGAGTAATTAAGGGACTAATATGAGATCCAACAAACAGCCGACTCGTTTGGATGAACTAAACAAATAACTCCTTTGTTTTATTGGATTTGCAAACATAAAGTGAACAATGATGGAACGAGTGAAGCAAAAAATGGGTTGATATGAGCAAATGAAAACACTCAGCTGGATCCATCCGACATCACAAGCATCTAGACTAAACTATAAACATACATCACCCGCCATCACAAAAAATGTGAGCCTGTAATTCTTCTCCTACAGCAGGTCACAGAAATATTCAGCCCTTTGACCTTTGACACTCTTGCACCACCAAATTAAGTCTCAACTAATTCAATAAAATGTTTATTTTTTTTTAGTTTCATCTCAACTACCTTTAACATTAAAAAAATCACACTGTCAACATCAAAGTAAACTTTATACATCATTTTAAAAAAAAGACTATACATTTAAATAAAGTTTATTACTAACAGACACTCTCACGGGGGGCAGCAGACTAAGCAAGGCATTACAAACATTCCCAGCTCCTTCTGGGGATCCCGAGGCATTTACAGGCCAGATGAGATATATAATCCCTCCAGTGTGTTCTGGGTCTCCTATTAGATGGACATACCCAGAAACCCTGAGATGTTGAACCACCTCAACTGATCCCTTTCAACACGAGGAAGCAGTGGCTCTGGGGAGATGACATTGTTTCCCAGATGCTCTATTTTGCCTACACACTGATTTAAAGTAACTGAAGTTGTAATAAAAATCTGTACCTCAGAAGGCGTTTTCAAAAATCTGTTTCAGTGACCTAAAACTCAGTTTGTGTGGACGAGCAGCCAAAAGGTTTAGGAAAATCTCTGTATATATTCTACCCTCACTCGGGATCAAGACTCTGAGATACCTAAACTCCCTCGATTGAGGCAGTAACTCTCTTTTGCAGCAGAGAACCATGACCTCAGATTTGGAGGTGCTGACTCTCATCCCAACCACTTCACCCTCGGCTGCGCACCGCCCCAGTGCCTGCTGGAGGTCAGTGTGTGATGAAGCCAAGAGAACCACATCCATCTACGTCCCAACCCTCACCTATCGTCATGAGCTCTGGGTAGCGACCAAAAGAATGCCACATCAGCTTCCAACGGGAAATCAGCGGCTGTAATATCCTTTGATTCATCGAAACTTTGCTAAATCCTGAACAGCATCATTCAGTCAGGAGGCTGCACTGTGGCACTGCCCCCGATTGGAAGGAGCGACCATGGGGCCATCTTGTTGACAGTTAAATCATTCCACAACCAGAAACCAAGAATCAGACCCATCAGGAAACACAGGCAATTATAAAGCAGCAGCCAACAATGTGAGAAGACACAAAAAGGACTAAATTACAGAGCACACAGGAGCTGATGGGATCATGTTTTACTGGAGTTCCACCTTGTATAATTCAAATAAATGAAATGGCAAATAAATGATTGATTGAAAAAGGTGTAAACTTTTTTTGTCCTTAAAAGACAACTGAAGCCCTAAATGTTGGCAAGTAATGTGTGTGTATCTCATGTCAAAGCCAAAGAAAAACAAAAGCAAGCATCAGTGTTTGCAGCTGACTGGACACACACAAATTAAACACAATTAGATTATCAATCAGACTTTTCACACACTGAATGCTGTCCTATCCTCCTGAGACCTCATGTCGTCATATGACGGCATCACATTTTGGCTTTACTCGACTTTATACTTCATTCTACCTAACTTGGACCTGTTGTCCTCTTCCGTGGATACTTTTTTGTGCCATCTAGTGGTAGTGAGAACACAACACACTAATCCATGTTGACAGATGGCAGCCATCTCTGCTGAGTCAATCTGCAGCTGATCTTGACACGCAAGTGAACAAGGTCTAAAACCTGATCACATTTTATGATTGAAACTTATTATGTATGTATGTTTGTATGTGTGTATGTTTTCACAACAGTTACAGGTTAAGACACTGTTAATTATAAAGTAATTCTTTGAGGACATTGGGGCTTGTTTTGGTTTTTATATCTATCAGGTCTCACTGATCCCAAATAGCGAGGAGAAAAATTCAGGTCTCAGAAGAATATGCAAGCAGCAAGGTTTTCTCAGTATTTGCAAAGAAAAGAGATTTTTATGTCATACTTTAAAGTGGAAATAGATATTAATGTGGATAAACTGAGCTTGGGTCACACTGCTCTGAACTCTGTCATATATGTGGGGTAACTCTGATGTGACAGCTAACAGTGTGTTTACTTGAAAAATCAAAATCGTGTAACATTCATAAGATTTCGTGGTACAAGAGCTAATTTCAAAAGTCTCAAGGGTGAATATTTTGGCAACTGACTGTTCTACAGCTGAAAATATAGAATTTACAAAAAGGCTTTGGAGTTACTCATGACAAACACAAACTTATTTTAATATTTGTCACAAAACAAAGTGCTTTAAGATAAAATAAAATAAAAAACAGCAAATTTTCTACCATTTTTTCCCTGTTAAAGGATTTTTTGGAGAGTTATTATTTTCCCTGAACTGAGCCTCTACTGATAGAGGATGTCGTATCCTGTAGAGAAGGTAACGCCACCTCTAGCAACACTGTGATTTGTAATATTGGGCTTTATAAATAACATTGACTTGACATCACTTGACTGTCCGATAATGTTAACTGCAAGAATTCCTCAAAGTTTGAAAGAGACAAAGTAAACAGACGTGCGGTAGCTACAAGCCATGAGTGAGTCAGTTTTATTCATACGAGCGCAGTTTAGATGAAACTAGGCACACTTTAGTTTGACAAAGACAAAAGTCTCCATGAGAACATTCTCATAAAAAACCACAGATACGAAATATGACAGCTGCAGTAGCTTGACAGTAGGCTGTAGCAACTCTAATTTAGCCAGTGCAAGACAAAGCACCAGGGGTGTGATCCCAGACCGCCTGATCAGCAAACTTTCTGTTGCTGCTGTTACATAAGTTAGACCCAACAGAGTTGCTACAGCCGCTGCCTGAAAGCCGTCCTCTCTCATCCCGGCAAAGGAGTCTCCGATTGGCACAGAGTGAGGCGGAGGGAGAGCACATGGTGAGTTTGCTAGCTAATTCTTGTTTCATTTGTTGTCTGATAAACATTAAATTCACCAAATGCTGTGCCACATGTTGCTTTGATCCAAACAGGTGAGAGCGCTTTCCATGTGAAGGAAAACGTCTCGGCTTTTGTCATACAGAAGTGGGCGTGGCTGCATCTAAAATGGGCTGAAAAATGATAGACGCTGCCTGTGTGGAACAGGCTAACTGCTAGGCCTGATGAATTTCTGCTTGCAGCTGTCTTAAGAACCGCTCAGACAGGCACCTTCACACTCTACACTGCACTTACTTAGAGTGAGAAACACACCCGCCATGTGTGAATACAATCAGATTAACAACTGTTGAGAAGATCAAAAAACAGACAGACAGTCAATTCTCCAATTTTGTTTATAAAGCCCAATATCACAAGTTTGTCTCAAGGGCCTTTAATAGATTGATGCAGGAATGAGTCCTAAAACCTGGAAATAAGTCAGCATGTTAGCACTCATGGTTCCCTTGTCTCAAAGTCTGTGTTTTTTTAAAAAGTTTTTTGGTTAGATGCCTGAATTAAGATCTGTGGTTAGCTCAAGAGACTGTCACATTTTGTTCTACGAGATAAAACACATCTGAAAATACCCCATTCGTAAATTTTGAAGCATGTAAATTAAGTCATGCAACCATGGTGAAGTTCGTTTGTAGCCCAACATTAGCTTTTCACCTCTCGTGATTTAACTTACGCTTCAAAAATTATAAAGGTGGTGTTCGTTTGTGAAGATTATCGCGCTGAACAAAATGTGTAAATATCCTAAACGTTAGTTTGCCACAGAACTTATTTTATGCAGTGATGCAAAATCCAATGTAAAAATCACAGAGGCTTTTTGTTCAGGGAAACAGGGTGACATTAGCTTCCGTGTTGGCCTTTAGAAAAACGTCATCCCTGCAGTACAGCATACGACATCCTTTTGTCCTTGGACCCTTGCTTCAGAGACATGAGTGTGTTAAAGAGTAAAGAAGCATGTAAACAGACCAAAGTGACATGAAGGTACATTTACATTTACATAGCTGAGCAGCTAATTGGCTAATGTTAACAGAGCACTTTTACAAAGGTAATGTGCTGTAGGTGCACTTAAAGGTTGTTTTGCATACAAATTTTTGGCTGAACTCTTCTGTAACATGAAACTTTGATAGTCATGTTGCATCTTACTTGATGCTTGAGGAAAAGAAACTCATTGGAGTCAGACACTTTCAACCTAAAAGTTTAAATCCCAAGGTCCTGAATTGTTCACTAAATTCACTGCCGAAGTTTCTATTACCAGATCCCTTCGGTGTTAGGGAGATAAGGTCATTTTATTGTTGTGACCCTCAGATAATAATAAGTGACCTGAGTAAAGGTTGAGGTGTATTTTTGTGTCTTGGCGTTCGTCTGTAATCCTCAGTCGCTCTCACTGCCGCTCTCTGAGTTCACATACCAGTGATCCTTCCCCGTGTTTTCCACGAAACACAGACCTGAAGACCAAACCACAAACAGTACAGACGGCAGTTCAATACAGCTACACAGCAGCTATCAAAGACTACGTTTCACATTATTGTCCACCTTTTAAATTTACAGTCAGGTTTTCAGTGTGGTTTTACCATTTGGGGTTCTGCCTTCATCCTCCTCCAAGTGCTCCATGTCATAGCTCACGAAAATATTCTGTGGAAAGAAATAACCTTGTTAGCTTCAGGGACACTGGGGGGAGTTAACAGTTTTTAGTTTTGACGTGAATACTCAAAAACCTCTTTGGGTACAGTTTTTATGTAGGTACCTTTCATCTGTGTTATACTTATTAAGAGTCTTCAATTGTTACAGTCATAGTATTGACTGAATTGTGTTGACTGAAACTGGAAAGTCACAAATAGGAAGCATTTTATTAAACCTATATCAACATCTACAGCTGTGTCTGTGTACAAATATGTGTCTAAAGTTCTTCTTGTGTCAGGAGATCACTAAGTATCTTCCAGCGATGGAAATTAAACTTGCACACTCCAGCACTGTTGCTGGAAAAAATCCAGGGGAAACACTGTTTAAACATCAAGCTTTAAGCATCAATTCCAGTACCTTGTTCCTCAGGAGTCTTTCCCAGTGGCCCTGCTGTTGTTTGACCAGCTTGAGCACTGGCTCGTTGGACTTCATTTCCCAGCAGCAGCGGTCAGCAGCGATGTTGCCGTGAAGCTGCAGGTCGGCTCTGTAGGTGCGACCGTTGGCTCTGCCACTAAACACAATCAACAGAAAGAGAGAGGGAGACAGAGAGCGTCAACCTGATCCCACACTGAGGGAACATCATTGTTATAACTTCACTATGCTGCACACCGAGGTATCTAAACTTTCCCTTCAGTGAAAAGACAGGTTGTAGAAGACACCACACTCAGACTGCACCACACCCTCAGGCACGCCTCAGTCTGTCCTCACCTCTCCTCAGCACGACCTACCTCAAGTCTTCAGTCATTAGAGCCCAACATAGAATGACAGGTCTGAGGCCTATTTTTCTTTTGGGTCAAAATTAACCAACGAACCGGACAGGGATGAAATGGAAGATGATTATTGTGATGAAGTCGTTTTTTGGTGTGAGGCAACACATGTTCGTGCCTAGATGCAAAGCCAGTCGTGCTGCTGGTGAAGGACAGAGGCAGGCTCATTCTCCCAGTGGTAGGCTAGTGTCCATATTATTTGTGTTTCATTAGATGCAAAATTAGTATACACCTCAAAAGATGTGTCATAATTTCATAATTCTAAAATACCATAAAAGGGACAGGGAGTAAGATTTAGGAGGATTTAGTGGCATCTAGCAGTAAGGATTTCAGATTGAGATTGCAACCAGCCGGTAAGAATTTTTTTCAGTGTTCATTATTTAGGAGGTTTTTACTGATGGACTAGGACCTGCTACCTATGTAAATATAAACGGAGCTCTTAGCATGCTTGATAATACGGGAGACCAAATGTGTATTTTCTTAAAATATTATTTTTATGGCGCTTTAAAAATCCAAAATTCACCTGAAATGAAACTCTGTTTAAATGTGTTGGTGTCTTTGATTTGTTTTAAGCAGTTTACAAGTTTATTTTAAATTCATGAAAACATCAAGGTACGACCTAGACATTATGTATGAATTTCCTGCACAACCATCCCGAGACCAGCTTTACGTCTCTCAATTTCTGGTTTTGCCATTTTGGATTGCAGCCAATGAAAGAGGTGAGCCAAAAAACAGACAAAGCAACGTGTAACACTGCAGGACAACATCGCCTCCTCACTCTGTGCTTCACAACACCTGTACTGTGATACTACTTAGTATGCAAGAAAAAGATTTAGCACATCCCAAAACAGAGTATAGCAAAAATACCAGGATGTTTTACTGCATCCGGCTACATTTTGCAATACGCAGGTTAGGATGCTTCTGTGGCTATTCTGATGCACAGTCTTCTGCACAGTGTAAGATGTGTCACATTGACTGAGCCACAGACAGATGAAAGCTTGATGACAGCTGATAGAAGCTGCAATAACTATAATCAGTCAATCAATTAGTTAAGCTAAGAACAGCAGAGCTCTCCAGGTTGACCTCTGTCTCTGGTGAGCTCTGCAAATGGCGTCTTGTTGCATCTCGAAGGTAACGTTAAATGATAACGTTAACATCTGCTGTGTTCTAACTTTCAAATTTTTTCTTTTTGCTTTAAATTTTGTGCTATGGACTATAACACATATAAGAGCAAGGGTCAAAGGGTCAAAGTTCAAGGCACATTGTTATGACATAGTAGCATGTCTTAACTGTATGCATACTCCACACAACCATAGCATGTTGCTCTCACAAGCGGCTGCTGAATAAAGTACGACACCTAGTGGTAAAATTCGGTACATCAGTCTGGTCCAAAGTTTGTTTTAACATCAAACCAGTTTTAAAGTTTTCACAATGGCCTAACCCTACTCTGTAGTTTGTTCACAGGCAATAATATACTACATGAAATTTTATTTGTCAAAGTGAAACTGCTTAATATAGATGACACGACAAGTTTGACTGTCATGAACGTGTTAGCTAATGTCATCTGATCCGTGTCACAAACAAACAAAGAATAACGCAGGTGAGGCAGACGGCATGATGACAACCAGCTGTTTGTATAAAAATCATGTGACAGTAAACACTGATTTTAAAACATTTTATTACAGGCTAAAGTAACTGAGAAGCTAATGCCAAAAAACAGTTCAGAAGTGATCACAGAAAGTCTGACGTTACTCTTACTGTGGCGTCACTGCAGCAGAACAACAAATGAACTCACAGTCATCTATAACTTCATCTGTCTGTGCTCACTTTGTGACACATGATGCCATGTGGTTATCTGATCAGCTGAGGAACAGCTCTATTATTCAGAAACAGCAAAATAACTTTAATGTCAACAATGAAACGTCACGTCCTTGATGATGTTTCCTACAAACATTCATATTACTATATATAGTAGTATTATATTGATAAACTGTAAACCTAATCTATGTTTGATGTAAACAACTCTTTTCATCTGCAACACACGTGAACTCATGTGTGTTTAATTCACACAAACGCTGGCCATGCTAAACATGTACCCACTCCCACCGGTGTAAAGTGCTCTGGATAAAAAGTTCCACTGAATGTTGGATGTGATGTGAAGTAAGTGAGCGATCATTGGCAGTCTGCTCCTGACAGACCTGTAAACGACTCTGTCAGGGTAGAAGTCACAGCGCTGCCTCTCCGGGTTCATCAGCTTCACTGTTACAGTCACAGAGTCGGACGTCTGGTACCAACGGAGCGGAGGGTGGAAACTGAAACACAAACATGTTGTTTAGAGACACTTGTACAGTTTGGATCATCTACTGTAGATTTTAAAGGTAAGACTAACTTGTTAATTTTTCTGAATACTACAGCAAAATTAACTATATGTATGTACAGAAGTTGTAGTAGGACAGAATTTTCTTTTAGTTTCCATATAGGCCATCTTGTACCTTTTTATGGAGTCATCACAGTCTGTCTCATTAGTGCTGATGACCTCCAGGCTGTTGTTTGATCATCACCTGCAGAGACACCTGGACACAGAGACAGATTACGATTACTAACCGCAGTGTTTGTTTTAGGTTCAGGAGACAAATTCTGTTTTTGCATTTAACTTTTCTAAATGCGAAAGCAGCTACAAAGTCTTATTCTTACAATGGATGTTATTTACTAAATTTAATAATAAGTTTTATTTTGTCAGCATCATGACTTACCTGTTTTTGTGCAGTCTTTGGTGTTAACTGGGTCATTAGATGTCAAGCCATTAGTTTTTGTTCAAACTTTATGTATATGCCATTTGACACCAAAAAAGAAAATGCTCTATTGTTCAGATGGGTGGTTTTGGGGTCTCAGGCAGTCCTCCAAGGTATTAATGTTTTTATATTTTCTGCTAAAAATAACGCGTTTGATTAATGTTGTGTCAATTTTCGGGGAATTTGACATCATCAGAATCAATGATTCAAATATCAACAAAAAAAAATCTGATTTGACATTAAATGAGCCCGTGTTAGTACATTTAATCATCTGTTTAAGTTGCCTGACAGACTCACAATAACTAAAGGTGTGATGTATGAGTAATTATGCACCTCTTTACATTTAGTAACCTACATGATCTACATACAGCAGGATGCTTCTCAGTTTAAACTCACATGAAGTTTTAACTTTTATTTATTTTTACCATTTTCACAGGGGTTCAGAGGAGCAGGCTGACTGGTCACGGGGCACAGTTCTCCTCCATCTACGATCCTGTGAATCAGAATCATAAAGCTTCGGATCAGACCAAAAGACTGGAGCTGGAGACCTTAAATCCTCTGAGGGACTTAGTGTTCTACCTCCTGATGTTTTTAACATTTGTTACTGTTTAAATGAATCGCTGAATGAGCTGCCCCACCTGCTCCCACCTGCTCCCACCTGACCTGGGTGGTGTGCAGTGCAGTGACAAAGATGTGTAACCAGTTAAAAAAATTGTTACAAAAGATGGGATGAATCAATAAATGGGACACAAATTAAAAAAAGAAACAGGATGAAATGTGTTGTGGCACTGTGAGTTAGTTATCTGCTCTACAAAAACAGGTGCAGGTTAAATGTTTGTTGGAACGTGTTTGTGATGTCATTTTTGTCTAATCCTAAATATCTGAAACCTGAACAAAGACAAACTAATATGATTACTATGAAGACACCAACCTCATCATCTGCTCAGGTGACTTCAGATCAGCAGTGTGGGTGTTTGTCTGTCCAAAAGCTGCCTGGCCATCCAACAGACTGTTCTGATCACACACAGGAACCAGGTGGAGTTCAACTGCTGCTGATGTTGGTGGTGCTGGGACCAGGGACTGGATCACTGAAGATACTGGACTAAGCTGCTCACATGGCTCGAGGTGAGGAGGGTCATCGAGCTGACTGACCTCGGCTGCTCTGAAGGTTTTAGCCAGAACCTCTTCCTCAGCTTTGATCCTGACCTCCAGAGACGCTGGACCATCCTCTGACCTACAAACAACAGAACGCCGCTTCATTCATCATCAGATTCATCGTCTGACATGTACCCCACCACTTAGTCCTCTACTGGGACACCTGAGTCAATCAAGTGTTTCCTTACCCAGAACTGTGACTCGTCTGCTTGCTGCTCTCCTGGCAGAGCGCATTCAGCAGGTCCTGATGCTCCGGGTTACAGACTCCCATCCCAGAGTTTATGATCTCTGACTGCACGCTGTATTCATTGATCACAGTTTTGGTACCTGGCACCTGAGTCATACGGACCTTGAAAACAAAAACGCAAAGTTTACTGCCAGCTGCACCCAAAAGACTCCATTCCAACATCAGACTTATCACAGACGCTGACATTTTACTGACAAATCTTTTCATGCACTATTGCTTTTGGAGAAAAAAAAAGGAAAGTCTACCATACCCAAGAAATCAAGTTATTAATTGGACACTTTATCTGTTGATCAGTTACCCACTGACTAACTGAAGGAGGAGATGACTGACAGGTAAAACCTACCATGGGATCAACAAAAACAGTGTTTCCCAGACTTAAAACTGCTCTGGCTCGATGCTGCAGACCGCGGATCTTCTGGCTGATCGCTCTGGTGACCTGCAAGTCAAAAACGTTCAATCACATGTGGGAGCTTTACACAGGTACCCTACATTATATCAGTACAAGAAAGATCCCTCCAATGACCTTATTACCAAATAAATCTGAGAAACCCAGAAGGGGGTGTATTTATTTATTCATCATATATTTAATATTTTACCTCCACTAATCACATGGTGCAGAGGGAGGCCAGGGGTCAGAATAGTGTTACCAGCAGTAATTGCAGAATGAGCAGCGCTGCCACCCAGCTCCCACCCGACTTGGGTGTTGTGTAATACAGAGCGGGGATAGCTAGCTAACCAGTGTAGCATGAATACCTTATTCGCTCGTTGTTGTACATCATAGAGCTTGAGCTACTACCAAACTGAAGAGTAGCAAAATTAACCAATAGAGGAAATCACAATGTTTATTTACAAAAACATCCAGGTTGAAAATCCTCTTGTCACAGTGCTGAGCAAATGCTGCCTCAATTAGTTTGTTTTTTAACAATACCTGATATCTTTATTTTTAAACTAGGAATAAAATAATAGTGTGTTGTTAGAGCAAAGTGAAGAGGTGAGCAGGAAACCTTGGGGTGCCAGTCTATCTCTGCGTCAACAGGTTTGACCCGGCAGACAATGATCTCGATGGCCTGGCCGGGCAGAGAGTGAAACTGCTCTGGGAGCTGCAGGATCTGATGGGATTTGACCTCCTCCTCCTTTCCCACATCAATGAACCGAACCAAGACGCTGAAAAACAGCCGGTCAGCTCGGTCTGGGACTGACAGGATCTTCACCCTGCCACAAGGAGCACACAAGGAGCACACAGTGACAATTCATACATTAGAAGAAATTTAATTAAAATTTAATTCCAAGAAAAAAACCTAACTAGCTAGGAACCATTAACTAAGACATTAACTAACTAATATACTGGTTACTTGCCTGCTCTGTTACGCTTACAGATCATCCTGATAAAAAGAAACAACATTTGGTCTTTAAGTGCCGTGACTGTAAATCTCATCCAGTGGGATAATCACCTCTTAAATTGTATTCAGATTTCATGTCTGACCTGTGGAAGACGTCGTCCTCCTGCACAGCGTACAAGCCTCCCTCCAGCATCTCCTCAGCTCCAGGTTTCTTGTCAGCGTAGTAAGAAAATCATCTCAGACGCCATGCTCTGGAAACCTCCATCCTCCTTCCTGACGATACGACCGTAGAACACTGACGCTGTCTTAATATAGAGAGGCACCACCTGAAAGCATCGAACACAACAGCAAAAAATTTACTACAGTTACAAGAGGTGGAGTTTGGTGTAGCAACAGATGATGAACACAATGGTTGCTTGATGGAAACTATTTTGTATTTAAAAAAGCAGTTTTAATTAACAGGTTTTTGTGATTATGATAACGATGACGACCAAAAACTGAAGGGGGAAAACATACAGTGAGCTTCTGCTTCTGATCAGGACAGATGATAGAACAGTAACCCTGATTATGACTTTAAAGAATGAGATTTAAACATAGAAACACCATGAGCAACATTAACAGTAAACTAATGTTTGTACAATTTGTTTATGTGTAACCACTGAAAAAGTCTAAAGCTCTGTAAAGCAGAAGAGTTTGACGGCCAGTTAAAATGAAAAGTTGACACGATAGTAGAGACAAAGATGTGAACGTCCTCACTTCTATGACTCCTGAGGCAGGAAGCTCAGATTTATCCAGCTGGGAGATGAATCTGTGACGGTCAGGACACACACTGCTGTCTCTGGAAAAGAAAACACACAGAATCACATTGTGTGTTCATTTTTATTCTATTCCAAAAAGACTGAAAATCTGTAATGAACCAGAAAACTATTTTTTTGCCCTCAAAATCGATGCACTGCAACAGGTCTCCTTTAAATCCTCACATCTGAGAAGCTGCAGTCAGGTCACGTTTGGCACTTTGACTAAAGACTTTGCGGATTTATGCACTGTCATATGTGTTGATAATACTGAGCAGACCATACAACTGAATACATTTTATTCTAGTCTTTACAAATTAAAATAAACCACACAGCAGTTCATCGTTTGAAGAAAAGCCAACCTGCAGACTCCAAAGCTCTTGAGGTAGCTGCAGAAAGGCTTATCGGTCTTCTGGTCCTCCCGGGCCACATGGACGCCCTGAGCGAAGGACAGCAGCTCAGGGGGCAGCGGAGCGTTTGTTCGCTCCAGGTAACGCAGAACCCCAACTACATGACAGGCGTTCCTCTCAGAGATCAGCAGCACCGACCTGGTAAGATGACGACTCCCTGTCTGATCCTGATCCACGAAAACCTTGGAAAAAAAACCCAACACATTTCATCCAACCTTTTAGCTGCAAACATGGATGAAACTGTCATTATGTTAATGCAGCTACTACATGTATCTTGTCTGTCTGTTCTTACGCGTGTAGAAAGGTTTCTGAAGTTCTCAGCCATGCAGAGGAGTCGGCTGCCAAACACTTTGGGGGAAATGGGGAAGCCATAGTGGACAACGCAAGTCGCATCTCTGATTCCCAGACACTTCAGACACTCATTGGTGGTCACTTGAGATCAGAAGCCAAACAAAAAACAGCAGCACTGTCAATATTCAGTAAGGAGTTTCAGTGAATGACTCTAAATGTCTTCACTGTTGATTACACCTCCATTTTAGCAGTTTCCTCATATACATCTTCAGTTTACCCAGGATAACATGAGTGCCGCGGCCGATGTCTTTTCTCCACTGCTGGATGACGAGGTCAAACAGGTATGTTGACTGTTCGTGGGTTTTGAGGCAGAAAGCTGATTTGTTGCTCACAGCCTGAAGATCAGAAAAGACACTGGTTAATTTAAGGTAAACTTCCCTTTGGGTTCTGTTTTCACCGTCAGTGCACTGCATCTGAAGATTATACGTGTGGATGGAAGGTAGAAATGATGGGAGACTTTTCTGCCTTGCTAATAAGAGACCGTCTCTCCTGTCATTGAAAACAAAAGTTTCTTGTTTTTGTTGGTGTATTCTGTTGCAAGTATAAATGTGTTTCTCAATTTGTTAGGTGGCCAATTTGGGGCAAACACAAACTCACACAACTTTACATTATTATAAACACTCTGCACTTCACAGTAGGACGAGACATTAAATGTATAGGAATGTTAAGTATGACTGAAGTTTTTGTTTCACCTTGAACACGTCTTCAGCTTCCTGAACAGAATTGGCTACGATCAGAGTCTTCTGGCCAACATCAGGGTTGAAATCCAACGCACCCAACAGCACTGAGGCTTTACTGCTCTCCAGAGTCATGAGGATGATCTGTAGGAACAAACACATTTCCTCAAACTGAGAATCTCATCAGACGTTTGAAAACTGAGCTCAGTATTTACCCCTTTTCCAGCAAAATTAGCACATGTATGCTGTTTTATTAAATGCAGGAAACCCGTTAAATAGGCAATAGATCCCTTTCCCACTGCCAGTAAACCAGAGCCGTGTACACAGCTCTGCAGTGGACAAGTATGTCTTTCTGTTCTTTTTATCCTGATGTGTCACATTCATGTCATGTATGGGTCAGAAAACAGGTTAGTAACAGTAGAGAGCAGCATGGAGGTGATTACTTCTTTTTATACATCTCCTTCTTATTCAGTCTCACTCAAACTTAGTGCAGACTTATGTGGATCAGTGTGTGAGTGCAGCTTGGATGGAGACAAATAGTATTTTGTGGTGGCGCGTTATTGCATCGTCCTAACAGAGGGCCAATAAATACCTGTGACCACTGTAGAGTCATTTACCCCAAGAATGAATGCCATTTGCAACCCTTTTCATTAAATACAAAAGCCAGATGTTAACAGGTGTTAGTTGGTTCTTTGTGCAATGGGAAAGGGGACGACAGTCTCCACTACAACTTGTGACAGCAGCTTCACTGCATATCTCATATGTACGTACTCCTACAGTCAGTTTAGAGCATGTAGACGTAAAACTTTCTGCTGTCATCAGACAGTCTGGAGTCATTCAGAATTATTTTGATTATTATTTAATTATTAAAATTATTATAATTATTAATTATTTTAACATATTAATCAACCACATTATTTCTGGATTTCAAGGCTTGACTTTGGATCTTGATTATTATAAAATCAAATCAAAAAGAAAATAAGATCAAGTTTACCAGATTAGATTTATCAGTTTTAATAATGAAATTAAGTTATTTAACTTCACTTTTTGCATTTAAAAACCAAAGTAAAACCATGGCAACAACATAAATCTGTAACTACAGATTCTTTATTGACACTCACCTGCTGAACGTCGCCATAGAGAGCAGCTTCCTCAGGGACAGTCAAGACAATGCAGGGGTATGGCATGTGATTGGCTAACAACCCCTCCATGTGACTGGTCCATCTTTTTGCCACGGCTACAAGCTGCTGAGGACAGGATGCCTTCTCCTCGCTGGACGTCACCTTCTGGAAATGCTGCAGGATGGTCGCCATCTGACAGGAGAACATTAATTATAATGATGGAATGTGTAGAAAAGTTTTGATTTGTGTGGAAAGGAAAACACATCAATGCAACTACAACAGAATCATGAAAATAACAGTATAATTTCCTAAACTAAAATGTACCAGCCTGTTATTGTAGCTCAGGAGATGCTGAGTGTGAATGATGCGTCACCTGATCTGGAGCCAGAGTAAAAAGCTGGTCAGCCTCATCCAGCACGAGGTGGTAGAGACGGAGGAACAGGAAGCAGTGGCAGGACAGCAGGCGGACCAAACTGAAGGGAGTGGTCACTAACAGCAGGCCTGGTTAAAAAACACATATAATATTTAGGAAATGATTTCACTACTTTAGTAAAGTGGATACTTCAGTTACAAAATGATCATCAGTGTTGTCGGGAATTCGTAGAAGGAAACTTTCTTTTCACGATAATCTCACCTATAACCACATAACTGTATTTGGGGGATTTTCTATATTAACCTTCAGTGAATCACAAGCAGACTGAGATGACTAAGATTGCGCTTTGCTCACAGTTTTTGGGGATCCTGACATCCTTGGCTTCGTTTTTGCCGATGCCCAGCAGCACGATGAAAGGGTGAAGGACTGAGGTTATCTCCATCTCCTCCAGCAGGTCATACACAACCTGGACCTTCTCCCAGCCTGGACACAGCAGCACCACTACAGGCTGGACATCGATAGACAGCACAGATCAAAAAATTGGTCTTACGCTAACTAAATGACTGACAATCAAACAGTGGTGCTGCATGAAGGGATGTGTGATCCAAAACGTAAGAGAGTAATAGTGTATTTTATTGTAGTGATGTTTAACACAAGATTCCCCTGTAGTGATGAACACAAGATTTCTGAATCCACTTAATATTGTCCTTCTGCCTGGTGTTGATGTACTCACCCCTGTGCTGGAGGTGAGGGAGGTGAAGATGGTGTTGAGTAGGATGTGGGTGAGGAGCGGGCCGAGGTAGCTGAGCGGCTGGTCAGCATTGTGGGAGACGATGACAGTGTTGAACCCTTGAGCCACAGCTGGCCAGCTGCAACAGTCAGCTGGAGACAAAGAGCTGTACTGCTTCCTCCGTAACACCTGGAGACAGACCGGTCGCTGTGTGAAACGCAGGTGGAGTTTAAACATGTCGCTTGGTTTCGGTGTGAATAAACAAATAACAGTCTCAGTTTCTTTTGCCCTCCTTCTATAAAGCTGAACTCATCGCCACCTTTTGTGTCAGTGACTGTCGCGGTAGACCAGGGGGAAGGTCACTGTTGGATTTGCAGCCCTTCGTCACTCGCCACTGCTGCCAGGACTTCGACACTGCCAAAAGCCATCCAGGGCATCCAAGGCTACCACTGACACCTGCAGAGAGCGACTGGCACCTGGAAGTGCTTCAGCTGCAGTTTGGAGGGAAATCCACTGAGGCAGGCTGGGGGGCCAGCTGTGGTCGGTACTGGCAGCTTCTTAACATCATCATGTTTGTCGACAGCCACTACTTCATCAACCAACCTATGGCCTTCTTGCCAAGTGGTTTTGAAAGCTCCAGGTCTGGTGGTTGATCATTAAAATGCTGTATACTACAATACATTCTGAATAAACCTGCTTTTCCTCCAACTTCATGACGCTATTAAGATGCTAACAGTGTCTGTTAAAGCCCAAAGGGGTTGAATGTCCAAAAAAAAAATAAATCTTACTTTAACACTGTCTGTAACAGTTTCAGAAAATGCACTCACAGATCAAACATTGAGACACTGACATCAATGGACAAGAACTGGTCGTTAGTTCAAAACTTTGCCAAAGATAGATTAGCTGAAGTGTTGCACCACACAAGCAAGCAAAAACACGACTTCAGTGAGTGGAGGACGAGACATAGAACATGGACAACATATCTGACAGTTAAATGAAAATGCTGTTTTAATAATGGTGGAAATCAGAGTTACAGTGTGCAACCTCACACTAGTTCTGGTGACAGCAAAGATTGAACAGACAACATCATTACACATAAGAACTATTGTAGATCTGAATGAATTCACCTGAAACATCAAAGAAACTGAAACGATTTATGTTTACATTTTACAAATAACTCAATGCAGCCGAAGTTATGAAACCATGGGGCAGTGTGCTAGACAAAATGACCTGACATGGTCTGTTTGGCAGGTTAACTCCATCCCTTGTTTCCTGCTCACTCTTAACTGCATGAATTCTGTTCTGAAACATGTTTCTCCATGCATGCCTGAATATATAAAAAACAAAGAAAACTGCCTTGTTTTATTACAAACATCCTCAAGTTCCCTTAAATTTGGAACTTGTAGATTCTTCTTCCTTTAAAGCACTTTGTATCGTCTCTTTTGTAAAGTACTATAAAAACTAGAAGAGTGCACTCAGTGCAGGGCAGGCTGTGTGTCCAGTGTGTACGTGACAGTAGTGTAGTAAAGGGGAGACGATGTGCAGGTTACATTATCAAGGCGTAACCAAAGTAGACGGGCTATATGTAGACAAGGCTGGGACACAATATTCATTAAAACCCCGGTAGCACCAAATAATGTAATAATTTCCCTAAATTTTTATTAAAATTTGCATCTAACCTGATCAAAAACATAATAAAACCCAATAATAATAATAATGAAATCTCCTGACTGTCATTGTAATCAGACATTTACTCATAATGTAATACTTTTTGGGTGAGTCTTTTTTCCACAAATGACAATGTAATCATTTTGAAAGATGGTGTCATTGTGGTGTCAGTTTATCACACTGCTATGATCCACTAATTTAAGATGAATAAATCCCTGCTTTGCCATGTTGATTTTAAGGGAGCCATCGGGCACAGCTGCATCACATGCATTGTCTAGAGAAGCCACAGTGGGCTCCAGCAGCCATGTTGCAGGTGGAACAGAGCTGTGTGGCGCAAGATCTACACTCTACTGAGTGCACTTTTCTAGTCTGCAGTAACATTAGGTTCTGTATCATTGGTATTTTTTCATAATTGTTAAGCAATTCTTAATTTAAATAAAATAACCCTATTATTAACAGTGAAACAATTTTCATAAACTATTTTCAATTAACCCTTTAAGTAAAGGTCCCTTGGAGAATGTTATTTCAGGTTTCTTAAGTTTTTTCTTATTTTCACGCCAAAATAGCCTCAAACAAAGTCAGTGTACACTCTTGTTTACCCTGCGGAGATTATCCGTGACGGGGGCATCGTCCAAACTAGCGCAGGGCTCCATTGGGAGGGCAGAGTGCACCAGAATCCCACTCTTTCTGGGATCTCTGGGAACAACCTGAGGACAGTCAGGAGGCAGAAACAAAGACATATGACACGGTAAATATGGTGGTAACATCATTAAGATGAATATTCACCTGCTCAGGTAAAGCAGAGCGACCTGAACCTGGTCTTCTCCTAATTTTGCCCTGAGTGACCAAAACATCAACTTCAGTTTATGTCACATTTTAGGGTTTCCAACAGTTCTATCGAAGAGGTGAGTCATCTCAGCTGAAATAAACAGTATCTCCATAATGCACTTTATAAAGCATGAACCTCCCGGGGAAAGACGCTGAGGTGATACTGTGCACAGCAAATGCTATGTAAAGAAATAAATGTTCTTTTTTAGGCCATCATCCACTGACTAAAGTGACAAGTATTTACAGGGGGCCAAAGACGGATTCAGTCTGTTTTGGGGTTCTTTAGGTGCCAACACATCAAGTACCAACAACTCAGCAAAGGTTAGACTGAGCTAAGAAAACCTACCGCATCATCTGCAGCATCTGGGTCAGGGTTCAGAGGCTCCGGGTTCAACCACTCCAAAAGGCTACATCAAACACAAAAGCCAGAATTTAAAAACCTTGGACATCATTGGTATTAAATATGCACAAATTTGCAATAGTAGAACCATTTCCTAAGTTATGAAAGGAATCGTGGCAACATGATGTGTGTGTATGTGTCCTTCTATAAAGTTTGGTCATGTTTCATGAATCTGTTTGGAAGTTATGCATCTTTCTGGTAAAGACCACTGTGAACAGACTGAGCAAAAACACAAGAAATTTTCATGTGTTTTTACAAGCTATGAAAAATTTTGCCTTGGATGCTATTTAAAAGTTTTTCTTTACACAATCATACATCTTTTTAAATCAAGATTTTATATGGAATTACTCTCAGCTATTGTTATTGTTATTTTCAGTTAGCACTCTCCCATACCTTTTTATCTTTGTTGATGCTACACTAACTCAACACTGCACATTTGTTTGTTTGTGAATCTTCCCTCCCTGAGCTGTAGCTCACCGTGAACAGGCCCAGTCCTCTTCAACCCTCCACGTCTTCTCTGCTGGTCCTGACTCCACTGATCTACTCGAACTGCTGAACAATAAAGAGACAGGGCAGAGACCATCAGCTCAGACACACACTAGCTCCAGAATCAGAATGTGTCTGGTCTGCACTGTAATGTGGTCAGACTGTAACCAATAGGAGTTTCATGTAGTAGTAGTAGTAGTAGTATATTTTGGTTCATTTGTTAATTAACCAAATGCATTCCAGTAAAGCAGTACATATATATGAATGAACCAAAAGGTGAAGGCTGAAGCCGTAGCTTATATGTCATTTTTTGTTGGGTGAGTAAATGTGCTTGAGTATAAATGTTCACTGCTTTAAAGAATTAGGGGAACACTTATTCGTCACAGTCTAACACCAAGTCAGTAAAACATGAGGGATATCAACCTGTCCATTTAGGAAGTACAGGTAATTGTGAATCAGTATCACCTGCTTTGGTGCCCTGTTCTCTTCACAGATGAGAGCAGGTTCACACTGAGCACATGTGACAGGCGTGAAAGAGTGTGGAGAAACCGTGGTGAACGTTATGCTGCCCTAACCTGGTCTTCTCCTAATTTTGCCATAAGTGACCAAAACATCAACTTCAGTTTATGTCACATTTTAGGGTTTCCAACAGTTCTATCGAAGAGGTGAGTCATCTCAGCTGAAATACGCAGAAGCACAGTAAATATTTCCTTCCCCACCTCCCTCTGTAATTTTAATCCTGTCCGAATTAGTAAATTAACTGAGTTGTTGAAGGTGTGTTGGCTGCGTACACTTCCTGTCCTGTATAGATGCCGGAGGCTGCAGTTGACTCTTCAGGTTGACAGTCTTTTAGCTCTTCATGCTGACTCTCCTGGAAAAAAACAATAATCAAACAAGCTTTTGGTTCTAGATTCATTGTTAAAGAATCACTAACCAATTTGAACAGGTGAAACACAGTGATCTCAAGTCTGAGCTCCACAATTTTAGCCCTGATTTTCAACTTACTGTTGACAAAAGTGAACACAACATTCGACAGACAGTCATGTAATGTCATCAGTGCAGCAATCTAACAACTTTTAAAGTAAGAAACACGACAGCCATGTGTATGAACTCCAATACAAAAATTAAAAAGAAAAAATTAAAACATCAGGCGTTCAGCAGTTTGGACCCCTGTAGATATGACCTACAGTTTTGTGAGGTTGTCCAAAGATTACACGTTAGAAAATGTGCTTCAGCTTCAGTTCTAAAACCTTTGCCATTTAGCTTGAAGAACACTTCTTGTGTTGTGTATGTACTCACACTGGGAGCTGCCTGCTGGTAGCTGCTGGTGGGATTCAGAAACTTCAGGAACCTGTAGGGTACAGAAGTGCTCTGTCACTATCAACAAGTCATACTAAAACAGACATAAAATCTGTTGTTGGTTTCAGACAATCAGAGAGGATCTGCATGTGACTGAGGTCAATTCTCACCTGAACAGATTTAGGTTTTTGGTGAGAGCTGCAGCCAGAGACGAGTCTGTATCCTCTGATGAGTCACTGAGCATGAGAGCAGGTCAGTAAACTTAAATTTATATTTTTTAAAAATACATGTACTAAGACGTAACTCTTCATAACTCGTTTCTCTGTTCAATAATGAACTGTTGAACTGAATCAAATGTGTGCTCACCTCTCTGCAGCAGCAGCCGCATCTGAGCCATTCTTTGACTGACGGCCCGGAGACAGATGTTCATCTGTGACCTTTGACCTGCTGCCTTCGTCACAGGTCTTCAGCTCATGTGGGCTCTACAGCAGCAGAGAGGTCAGAGGTGAGGATGTGCGGATATCTACCGGAGAACTGACAGTAACGCAGTGAGCAAAGCTGCTGACCTGAGGTGAAGAGGGAGCTGCCAGCCAATCACCTGCTCTGCCTGCACCCAGACTTTGTGACATCACTGAGGGTTGAAACAGTAAGACTCAGTGAGAATACAAACGTCGAACAGAATCACACTATTTCATTTCTTAAAATTAGAGCTCGAAAAACATTGCTGAAAACAAATCTCAGTTTGGACATGTAATTGACATGAATCCAAGCTGATCACAGCTGCTGTGCCAATGAGGAACTAAAATCCAAACTTTCAACAACAACCTTTCACAAAAATAAGAACTGTTTTCAATCATATCACATGATAATCAGCAGATGGACTTTTCCCAGCTGGTCCTCAAATGTTTAGATTCCCTTATTTTCTGGATTTATTTTGTCTACATGAACTTTAAAGTTCTTAAAACCTACATAAAATCCAAATCAGAATCTTTGCAGTTATATGGCAATTAAGGAAAACTCTACAAATGAACATCTTGTGATTTGAGTGAAAGCTCCACAAACACTCCACAAACACTATCGAACGGACCTCGTGAGACTGTTTTGTCAGCTGCTGTTTTCAAGGTCAAGGATAAACTTTGACACAAACAATCATTACAGTTTATAGATGGTTTAGTGAGCCATCTAGTGTGGATATGATTGAATATCCTTAACAGGAGGTCAGTCTGTGTTTACCGTGAGGCTGTTGGGTTTGTGCTGATGACTTTTTTGAGTCAGCCTGGGTTAAGATGTTGGAAGGCAGCATGTAGGGATATTGGTCCACCTCTTCCAGCCCGCCGCTGTCAGCTGACTCTCCGCTGTAATACGCAAACTTCTTGGCCACCAGATCATCGTTCACACATATCTGAAAAATCAAGAAAACCCTGATGATTCTTCTTTTTATGTGTTACAATACGAGCTCTGATAAACTGCACAAGGAAATGTGAGTACAAGCACACAACACAATATACAGTAACTGACAAACAAGCAAGAAACAAAAGATGGGTGGATAAAAACGTTTTAGTTTTAAAGCAGCAAATTTCATATATGATCTTCTCTGTATTTATGTGTTTAAACTAAATGTCTGAGGACATTTATTATCATTTATTTAATTAATATGACTTGCTAAATCCTGCACTGAGAGTCGAAGTTCACCTTGATGTTTCGTACGGTCAGGTAGAGCTCAATGGAGGTGGAGTCTGACTCGGACTCTAACAACACGGCCTCTGACAGAGTCGATGCTGATGGAAGGAAACAAACTTTCAAAGTGACTCAAGATTGGAAATACTTTTTAACACTGGCCTCACAGCAAATCAATGTTGCTTTAAAGATGTAAAATCTACAGGAAAATAACACAGCTGTTTATCTATCTTCCATGTGGGTCACCTTGGAGCAGGTTGTGCAGGTAGAGTGTAGCGGAGCTGTCCCACCGAGTGGACGGACTGCAGAGGAAAGAATAAAGAATCAAGCTGAATCCAACACAGAGATAAAGTGGGTTTGTAGAAAAATCAGATACTTTTTTTTTTAAACATTTCTAAGGACTGAGGTTATCCTATGGAGTGTGCATCATGCTTCACAAAACCATCAACAATTCAGTCGTAAGGTGTGAGTCTGTCTTACATGAGTTTGGCCTTCTCCTCAAATACAGACACTCGCAGGGTTTTTGGTTTGATTCTTGCCAGGTGGAACTTCCTCACCAAGTAAGGCAGCTGGAGGAACCTCTGCGCAGCGACTTGGATCCTTGAACCAAGAACACAAGAGTTATTGATCAAACAGCACAGACACACAAACATCTTTCAAGTCCGCAAACTCTTTCACTATTAAGGTAGTCTTTTGTTTGGACTAATTTAGCAAAATGGCAGGGGTCAAGTGTTAAGGAGGACTGGTACAGTTCTGGCTTACTGGTCTGAGGGGACAATGAGTCGTTCTCCGTGGTCAACCAGGAGGCAGTGAGCCTGACAGGACACCGAGTCCATAATGATCGACTCCACCACAGCTCGGCACCATGATTTTATCACTGACCAGTACACCACACACACCTGAGACAACATATACAAAGGGGTTATTACAGTTAATGAAAACTGAAACCAACAGTAAAAAAAAACATTTTATTAACCACAATAAACATTTAAACAACAAAAAAGCCCCCTAAGAAATCTAAATGGAAAACTACAATGAACAATGCAACACAAACTAAAAGGAAACAGATCTGTGGATAAAATCAGCTCCGTTTCTCCTGTTATTTAAACTGTGGTTGTTTGACTTCTTCCAATCCACCTGCAGCCCAATCAAAATGTCACAAGAACACACCCCATATCTAAATCAGGTGTGTAAAAATACAGGTGAAGAGAGACTGCGGGTGTTACCTGTCCCTTCTCTAACGATGTGGGCTTCAGCTTGCGCAGGTCCTGGGTGACATTGTGGTAGAAGAGGTTCATTTGAGCCAGCAGATTGTCGTACGGGTCTGTGGTCTCTGCATCACTGCTGGGAAGCTGAACAACCCGACCCCAGAGGCAAGACGGGCTCTCAACCTGCGGAGGCCAAAAAGAAGCGTTTCAGGAAAAACCACAACTAGGTCAAGTTTTACAGATATACACCCAAAACATTAAAAACCAGTTGCAGGTAAAGTGAATGGCATATGATATGTTTTTAAGTAACTAAATTTACCAAATAAATGTAGCGGAGTAGTCTATTACAAGTAAAGGTTCTGTATTCAAAACTTTAATTAAAGAAAAGTGCAAAAGTTTCAATATCAAAATATGCTTACAATGCTAATAGTAAGAGTACTCATTATGCACATTGGCCCATTTTAAAAAAATAAATATCATATTGTTGGATTATAATTATTTATTCATTATAGCGTTCATCACTTAATGTTGCAGCTGTTAAACCTGAAAAAAAAAAAAATACTTTATATACTGCGGGTAGCTTAATCTATATAATATATCACAATGTATCTATATTTTGTATTAATAAACTAAATCCACAAAGTAACTGAAGCCATAAAATAAAATGTAGTGGAGTAAAAAGAACAATATTTGCCTCTAAAAAGTGGTGAAGCAGAAGTAGAAAAGACAGAATATGGAAATACTCAAATAAAGTGCAAGTATCTCACAGTTGTACTTAAGAACAGTAATTGAGTAAATGTATTCACTACTTCATCGATTGACTGTATTTTTGTTCCTACATTAGACAGTGATTTTACTAATATTATATTTTACTTTGCAGATTAATGATCTACGTACAAACTGTCATCATTTTATAAAATACTTTTATATAGATTCGATCAAAGGTATGTAGAATAGTCAAATTAGCTTCACCTTGACCCACTACAACATGCTGCATACTGAGTATTTTCACTTTTTAAACTTTAATAACAACATTTTGCTGATGCAGCATTATTGTAATTGTTCTTAAGTACTTGAGTAAATGTAGGATACTTAAGTTCAACCACAAGTAAACAAAAACATGATGGAAATGCCCCAAAACTGCAGTAGCATAAAATGGAAATACTCAAGTATAGTACAAGTAGCTCAAAGGTCTACATCTGAACAGTAACTGAGTAAACATTTAGTTTACTTTACACTCCTTCATTTATTGTATTTTTGTTCCTACATTTGACAGTTATTTTACTATTATATTTTACCTTGTACTTTATGGATTAATCATCTGCATACAAACTGTGTCATAATGTACTTTGTAATAGATTTGATCAATAGTTAAGTCAGCTCCACCTTGACCTACTGCAACATAACATTTACAAATGAATGCATAAATAATAATAATGCAATATTAGATACAGGCCATTCTGCTGCTCGATTAGTATCTTTATTTCTTAAACTTTAATAAGAACATTTCACTGATACAGTATCATGCAGTATTATAGTAACTCAGGCCGCTTTTACTTTGATGTTAATTAACCGTTAATGTTACTGAAAAGCTCACTTACCTTCAAAATTGATATTGTCAGCATTTTGTGCGGCCTCTTGATCCACACCACGCTCTTAAATACGTCAAACACTGAAACAAAACACTAAACGTTAGCAAAGTAGCTAAGTTTGCTGTAACTCTTGCAAAAACGATTAAGATTTAAAGTCAGACGGCGACATGTTGAACCTGACACTGACCCGCCGCCGCTCGGCTAACGTTAGCTAAACCTGCCGTTAGCTCAACGGCGTCACCCTCAGTTCACACAAAACCAGGATTTAAAGTGTAGATACACGTGGTAGGATTTGATAGAAGTTTATAAATGCCGTGTTTTGCGTTGTGTCAGTTCATTACCGTCACATTTCCCCAATTAAACGTACCTGCTTTCGAGCTTCTGAGCGCGAACAGCCGCTGAGTCTGTGTTGAGGAGGAACAAAGATGGCGGAGTGTTGTTCTGATTGCGACCGTTAGAGGCCGCTGTGGCGCCTCCCAGGTGAGTCTGTTAACCTGCTTTTTTACCTGAATTATTTTTTTTTTTTTTAAATATATTTTACCCTGTTAATAATGTCAGAATAAAACCAACAGCCCCAAGAAAGAAAAATAAAAAAATATACTATGCTCTCTGTCATTTTCATTGTTGAAAACCAGAGGTGGGTTGTAACCAGTTACATTTACTCAGTTACATTTACTTGAGTAACTTTTTGGATAAATTGTACTTTTCAGAGTAGTTTTAATGCAATATACTTTTTACTTTTACTTGAGTTATATTGTTTTAACACAACAATACTCTTACTTGAGTACAGTATTTGGCTACTCTACCCACCTCTGAGTACATAATTACACACACGCATATATATAAGAATATATTTGTGTTTCTTGTGCCTTGATTTATGTTATGTTTGTAAAGATTTAATATATTTTTGTTTTAGTTAAAGGGGTATTGTTTAAAATACATGAATTTGCAGATTATTATTTTTGATTGATTGATTACGTTCATGTTCTTATTTTACAAATAAATCAGACGTTACTCAACAGTTACTCAGTACTTGAGGAGTTTTTTCACCAAATACTCTTTTACTCTTACTCAAGTAATTATTTGGTTGACTACTTTTTACTTTTACTTGAGTAATATTGTTCTAAAAGTATCAGTACTCTTACTTGAGTACAATATTTGGCTACTCTACCCACCTCTGTTGAAAACTCACTGGGCCCAGTTCTAGAAACAACAGAGTATTAAATTTCTGGCAAAACCAGTGGCTCAGAGAGGAACAATGGGAGTATTTCCCAGACTTCACGCTATAAACCAGACCAGGCTGTTTACAAATGACACAACGCCATCTCTCTCAACAGGTCACTGAAAACACTAAACTGTGTGTATTGTCATATCTCTGACAGGTCTGAAGAAGGGCAGTGTATGTGGCATTTTACTCATGTAGATGTTTCAGGTCATGCTCATTTTACCTCCTTTATACTTAATCTACAACAATGCATCATGTTCTATAATGTGTGGCTGCCCTGTGAGAACCAGATATCTCTAAAAAATTTAAAAAAGTCAGTAAAACAGCCTGTTTTCAGCTTTGTGACGATGCATTTTCCAGCTGATCTAAAAGGGTTTTTACAGAGTTTATTGAGCTTAAGAAGGAGGAGAATTTTCCCAGCTTTCAGTTCACAAAAATTCAACATGGTGTTCAGTGGACAGGAGGGGGATGAAAAGCTGTCATAGAAATGTAGTGCAGTAAAAGTACAATATTGAGTTTATCTATTTAGAGGTACTGAGTTGCAGACAATTAAAATACTATAGTAAAGTACAAGTACCTCACAATTGTACAGTTGATGTGATAAATTGAAAGGATAAAGAAGACAGAGTTTTGAGTATTGCGGCCCATTTTAAAAAAAAGCAGGCCACAATGTCAGTGCTCTGCGCTATCTCGGAGTGGAGAGGGTTCAAAAACAGCGAGACCTACTGGATCTTCTTTCTCAATACCATGTCACCTAATGGCCTTAATGAGGATTTTGACATTAAGCCCTTTTTGTGAACTGGTATTTGGTGTTGTTATTCTCCAAGCATTGTTTCTTTCTTCTTTTTTAAAACTGTACTCTTTTACAACTGTACTCATTTTATAACTGCAATCCCACGTTTGTTTGTTTGTTGGTTGGTTTTTTCTATAAAATTCAAAAAATCTTAAAACATTTACTAAAAAATTCTAAAAAGTTTTCTCTAATAGCCTTTTCAAATAATTAAATTGTCTCTTTTGTATTGTGTGTTTCCCCAAGTAACAATTAGTATATTTTGTATATTTGTATTCTTTGTACTTATTGATATGCAAATCCTTAGTGCATACTAAGTAGCCATCACATGCCTATATATGGCTGACTTGAACGACTGTCTTGATTGTTTGATGACGTGGGTTGCCTGAGGAAGACCATTTGGGTCGAAACGTTGCTTTTCTATAGTCAATAAAAGACAAATAACTGGGAGCTCTAATTCAGTGTGCGGATTTTCCTCTTCTTTCTAAATTGAAAGGATAAGGCAGGTGTTCTTATGTGTTGACTTAAATAAAAGTACAAAAGTATCAGCATCAAAACTTAAACCCCAAAATTAAAAGTACTCGCTATACAGAACGGCAAGTTTTAGAAAAATAACCATTATTAGATCATAATCACTGATACATTGTTGTGTTCATTAGTTTAAAGGTCCAGTGTGTAGGGTTCAGGGGGATTTATTGGCAGAAATTGAATATAACAGAAGTATGTTCACCTGTTAGAAACTGTTTGGTGTTGAATGTGTGACCAGGCGGAAGACGTGCTTCCCTCTTGTCCTACAGGGGGCGACATGGAGCAAACTGCTGCTCACCTACACCGACAAACTGAAGCCGAAGAAGACATTTAGACTTTTGGAGGCAACAAACCAAAACAAAGCACATGTTGGTGTTTTTAACTTTGTCTTTTAACGCAGTAAATCAGTGAAACATTTCTGTGTGTGACTTCATGGAGACCAAAGCGCGTGCTGTGCTGAGCGCGGTTCCTCCCTTCGGTCATGTTATTGCCAGCGAGAAATGGAGGAACTCGTCCCTCATTCAAAGCTTAAAGGGTAATAAGAGCCTGTTTTATTATTAATGTCTGCATTATCTGTTTAATTAAAAAAAAAAACAGACAAACGCCAAGCTGTCAGCGTGTAACGTTGGCTAACGTCTGTGCCGTTTACACTTGACGCGGATACAATCAACGTATGCCAAACCCCATTCAAAATATCAGCGTATAAATTTGTTTCGCTTTTATTTACACAAAAATGTAGTGTAGAGTACGGGTGTACAACTCCTCTTAATCAAATACACGCACTCTTCAATTCGGCTCATATGTTAGTAGTTTAAAATGGTTTAATAATGTAAACACAGCTTTTATAATCCATGCATACTACAGTGCATCCTGGTTAAAGGCTGCGGCAAAGTGACGTTTACAGAAAAAAAAACGTTGCTAAGGGGATGGTATTAATGCCGATATGAAAAGTGTTCAATATAACGTCAGACGAGCCCTCTATGATGCAAATACATCTTTATTAACACCGTCTCTTCGTGGATTAGAGTAGCTTTATTACGTTTTTGAATGGAGTTCTGCGTGAAAGGTAAACACACTTAAACATGCAAAAAAAAAATCGATAATGAAGTTTAAGTAATGCATATCTTTCTGTATATGTCTTGTTTTCTGTTGCATTGTGAGCATTTTCCTTTCAACACTACCTTAAATTTTATTTAATGCCCCTCAATAGTCACTTCAAACTGATTAGCTGAATGACAGAGTTAATCCGTAAATATTTTTGATAATCAAGTTGTCCTCATTTGTTGAGCAAATGTGACTAAAATTCACAGCTTGATACTGATTTGCTCATTGTTACATGACTTTAAACTAAAGAAAACCAGACATATGTATTGTGTAAATGTGGGATTTATGGACCAAAGGATTAATCAAGACTAGAATTGTTAGATAAATCCATAGTAGCATGATTACTGCTTGCTGCCCTACACTTTTGTCACATGTTTGTAGTCCAGACTAAGGTTTATTATTATCATTTATGGAGTACCTCATCTCTACTTACTGGCCACTTTATTAGGTACACCTTGCTAGTACCAGGTTGGACCCCTTTTGCCTTCAGAGCTGCCTTAATTCTTGGTGTCATATTCAACAAGGTGCTGGAAACATTCCTCAGAGATTTCGGTCCATATTGACATGATGACATCACACAGTTGCTGCAGATTTGTCGGCTGCACATCCATGATGAGAATCTCCCTTTCTATCATCTTGAACCAGTCTGGCCATTCTCCTCTGACCTCTGGCATCAACAAGGCATTTTGGCTGTTTTTGGGACCATCTTCTGTAAACCTTAGAGATGGTTGTGTGTGAAAATCCCAGTAATCAGCTGTTTCTGAAATACTCAGACCAGCCCGTCTGACACAGACAACCATATCACGTTCAAAGACACTTAAATCACCTTTCTTCCTCATTCTGATGCTCAGTTTGAACCTCAGCAGGTCGTCTTGACCATGTCTACATGCCTAAATGCATTGAGTTGCTGCTGTGTGATTGGCTGATCAGTTATTTGCGTTATGGAGAAGTTGAACAGGTGTACCTAATAAAGTGGTGGGTAAGTATTTCTTCAGTTGCATAATGTACTTTACATTATTTCATGTGTGCCTTATGTGCCCCGCAGTATGTGATGTCTTTTATGTTTCTGTGCTCACTAAGAAAGGTTTATAAGTCTGTCAGATGCAAAATGCACGCTGTTGCATCAGATTAAATAATGACATGCACTTGTCTTTGCTTAAAGAGTAGGAACTTCACAGCTTTGATATAAAGAAAATGCACTCATAAACAAGCCCTACTTCTGCTGCAGGTGGAGGTGTGAAAATCCTCTTTGAGAATGAGCTCGGCGTGGCAGATTTCCACCTGCCCAACAAAAGCTGCATCCTCTACGTGTCTGAGTGTGACGTCATAGCAGGAAACAGCTACAAGAGGAAACTGGTTCGCTACAGAAATGTGAGTTGAACAAATGAGACAATATACAAACCAGTTCTGCTAAAAGCTTTCCTGTGTTGTTCTGCCTGACATGAACTGTGTCCCTCCTGTTTTAAAGACCAGCAGCAGTTTCCAGGAGTTGGTGCTGGTGGAGAACACCAGACTCAGTGAGCAGTATTTCTCTGCTGTGCAGAAGTTTGTGGTGTTTGACCTCGGCTTGACTCTGCTGCTGGTCAGCGGGCAGACTGAGGCCTCGCAGCTCATCGCTCAGATCGTGAGTAACGAAGATAAAACAATAAACCTGTAATTCATGTGATGCCGTGATGCCAGTCCACGTGTGCCATGGGATTTTGTGATAACGACACATTATTATTGCAATAGTCAACTGGGCCTATACAAAATTTATGAATGCATTTTTATTGTATGTTGTGCACACCCATTTCCTAATAAAGAGGCAAACTTTAATTTGTCTGGTTGTGCCCTCCAGTGGAACCATCCAGTAACACTCTTAGTATATAGGCAAGTGAATACTTTATATATGATGCAGCCAGTCAACTATGTGAATGTGTGGCTAAAAAGTAACAATATCTCCATCTCAGAAGGCAGAAAGCTCTCGTAGCACTACGCCTTGTTGTCTGATGCTGAGTTTTCAACCTCCAGGTTCACGGGGAGGGCAGAGAGAACCCCTTCAGGAGGAGGAGTTCGTCTCGGCTGTTGGACCCGCAGGTCCTGGCGCTGGTGCAGCATGTCCCCGGGGTCGGCAGGGTCAAAGCTATGGCCCTGCTGCAGCAATTCTCCAGCATCCAGCAGCTCTGCAATGCCGCCCCCGCCGAGATGGAGCCCATCGTGGGTCAGGCTGCAGCTCAGCAAATCCACAGCTTCTTCCACAAACCCACCACTGCCGGAACCTGACGACTCGACTCTGGGTCATTATTTAGATAGGAAGGTTTGGATTTTATGGTGATACAGCAGCTCTTTGGCTCACATCAATAACTCTTCTGTACAAACTTTAAAAACAATATTTATTTACTGTTGTCTGACCGAGATATCTCAGTCTGGACCAAAGTGGAGGACCAACCGTTCACAGATCTGCTCTCTGGCTTTGCTGCTCTGTGTGACAAATTCTGTTTTGTTTTGTTTTTTGCACTTTTTGCACAAAACAGAGTTCAAATGACATTTTTCCAATTTTGTGGTTTCAATTATCTGTTTTTGGACGTTTGAATCTGGGGCTCCGTCAGCCTCCATTAGGTGGAGTTGTGTTGCTACCTCCTCTCCCCTTGGATCTCCGCAAGGGATGTGAGGACTCTAAAACTTCACCTGAGCCTCCCTCGGCATGAGGGTGAGTAGATAATGGCCGAATTTTCATTTTTGGGTGCACTATCCCTTTAAGGCTTCAGTAATCATGAAAGTGGTGTTTATTTGTGATTATCTCGCCAAACAAAACATTTAGTTTGCCACTGAACATAATTGCTGCAATAATCGAAAGTCTGAAAAATCTCATAGGCTTTTAGACAAGGGATCCAGGGATACTAACTTCTGTGTGGGCCTGCAGGAAAACGTCATCCCTGCGGCACTCTTAATTTTTTTTAAAGTTTGTATTATTTTCAATTATTACAATTAATGAATGCAAATCATGACATGATGCATTTTCACCTGATGGTACAGACAGTGATAAATAGGACTATATTACAGCTGAGGCAGATACCGCAGTAGTGTAAGCATTAGATGACAGAGAGATCACTGCATGACCTGAGAGCTTCAGTGTCAGGTGAGGGAGAGCCAGGTGTGCCTCAACAGTCTGACAGCAGCTGTGACACTTTATATTTTGTAATGGTAAAAACCTTCAACAGTTACTCAATACAATAATCTTTGTGAGGTGGGGCTGGGGGTGCATCAAATCTGAATTTTCATTTACAAGGAAGAAACAGGAGGACAAAGGTTAGTGGTTTAGCTTTAGCTGAAGCTAGCTGGGACTGCTTTCTGTCTAACTTGAACTAACCAGAGTTCAGTCACTGTAGTTTGGTTTTTACCTCTGTTTTGGTGTTCATGGCAGAATTTACAATTTAAATAAATAAATAAATAAATTTAAAAAAATCAGATTCTGGTTTTAACTAAATGTTGTCCAAGTATCGCTTCAGTGCATCTTGTCTCTGTAGATCAGTCAACTCACTGGTGTTTATTGTTGGGAAAAACCTGCTGGATTAAGCTGAGAGAGAACCAGAGAGATTTGTCTTGAGCGCCACTCTGCTGTCCTTAAGACTTTCAGTTTCATTTCAGGAAACGTGACGGTGCAGCTCTCCTCTTTCACTGATGCTCTACCTCTCAGAGGAGCTGCTGTAAGTGGGGGAGGTTTTACTGTCTCTGGGACTGGGAAGCATTGGGAAGAATATCAAAAGCACACAGATTATTGTCCATCAACAAAATAAAGTCTTCCCTTACATGTCAGACATTTTAAAGATTACAAAATGCAAACAGCAACAACAAAGAGCAATGTTTCCCTCTTTTATTGATAGGAAAGTAAAAAAACCTCCAGAAACAGAGATCTTGGAGTCTGTCATTCCTTCTGATTGACTCAGAGTAGATTAATGTGCCTCTCTGTGATGCTCCTCTTTTAAAAGTAATTAAAATATAATACTTTACAATAAAAGTCTTCTTCAGCTGTAAAGTGTCTGATTTTAGATGAGTTTAAAACTGTGGGAAAAAACAAAACAAAAGTAGTCAGTCACATCATACAGAGTACTTGTGCCAATCAGATTTAGATTTCGTAGTTCTCCTGTATTCATATAATCTGCTTCAGCATCAGACTGTGTATTTGTTTATCTATCAACAGCATGTCCTCATGTTGGCACAGGCTGCAGTTTGTTATACACTCCACTAGAGGGCGTCCTCAGATTTGACTTATTCTCTACACACTGGGAGCACTGGTGTAGTGTTTATCAGCTCTTCACACCCAACTCTGACAGTAAAGCTGGGGTAGGCAGTTTTAATTCCCCTTACCGCAAAAATCCCGTAATTAACTTTAAGCATATTGAGAGAAAATTAGACTTCTGCTCCTCCTCTTAGCTCTGTTCTTAGGCTTTAGAAAATCTAGCCTTTGATGGGAGACTTCGGCCAATCACAGATCTTTTCAGAGAGATGTTGTTCCTACTGGCTGTTCTACAAATGGAAATGCATGTGCAGGTCCCTTTGGTGAATCTGATTCAGTGGTGGAGAATTCTGCAATGCAACTCAAAAAAGAAGATGGACTTAACAAGAACAGAGTCTGACAGTAAACAAAATAAAATGTGTTAATATCTGCGAAGCATTTTAGAAATGAAGAGGAAATGTTGCTAATAGTTAAGCCTTCTGCTAACTGGAGCCAAAAGCTCACAGCTGCAGCTTCAACTTCACATTTATGTAGCTAACGTTAGCTAAGGCCTCAAATCAGTGTTTCCTGACACCCTCCCACTACAGACCGCCTCGCCAGAAGGAGAGTGGGCAGCAGCTCTGGAGACGGCACTTAAGTCAGGGGCCACAGCAACCTGAATCCAGCCAGCGCAAACCCCAGCTCCGCAGGGCCTGACAACCCAAACTCACCGCCAGATCAGCAAACTTCCTGTTGCTGCTGTGACACAGGTTAGATTAGGTGCAGCCACTGGCCACCAGCCCACTATCACATCTGGCACTGGTGGGTTGCTGTGATTAAATTCAATCTGCTACAGCCGCCAACTGAAGGTCTGTAGTTTTCTGATGACTGACCAGTCTTGAATCCAGGTAATGTAGTTATTAGAGTAAATTAGATAACATCAGTCAGTGTGTAAAATATGTGTGTTGTAGCAGTAAATAGAAAATGTGACACATCAAGGAAAATATTTACAGAGTTATAAAAGTGTACTCAATAGAATGTAGATCATCGTGAGGGAGCCGCCCAAGCTGATGGCAGCAACTCTTTCAGCAGATGCGCTGCAGCATGTTTCAGGGACTTAAAATACACCCCTTGTCTATTTTTGATGGAGCCACAACATGTTCCGCAGAACAGATATTTCCTGTAAACAGGTGCTGTATGTGAAATATAAATACAGTATGAAAATGATGATTGAATGTATTTTTATTCATTAAAACACAGCCACAAATCTTTGATTCATGGATTCATAAGTGGACTTAGAACAGTATTAACTATGTCTGTAAGCTACAGAACAACAAAGTAAAAATAACAATAAACACAATCAATGCAGACAATAAAAAGAGACCATTTAACTTCCTACTTAATCATGGGAGAAACACAAATCTGTCTTTCCATCCTGCTTATCCAGGGCTGGGTTGCAGGGGCAGCAGGCCAAGCAAAGCACCCCAGACGTCCCTCTCCCCAGCAATTCTTTCCAGCTCCTCCTGGGGAAACCCAAGGTGTTCCCAGGCCAGATAAAATATGTAATCCCTCCAGCGTGTTCTGGGTCTGACCCGGGGCCTCCTACTAGTGGGACATGCCAGGAACACCTCTAATGGGAGGCGCCCAGGAGGATCCTGATCAGATGCCCGAACCACCTCAACTGACTCATTTTGACGCGAAGGAGCAGCAGCTCTACTCCGAGCTCCTTAGTGGACCTAACAAAATCAGGTCGCAGTTGGAGCTGTGCCCAGTGGAACTGTCCCTGCAGGCTCACTTAAGGCCAAAACACAGACACACATTGATGCTCCTGGACGTGCCCCCCCACAGAACTTCACACTGCTGTCCTATTTCCAGCCTCGTCACCCCCAGAATTAAATGCATTTTTCCCCCACTCACTTTCTGCTTGCTCATACCAACTCTCATAGCAGCTCTTTTTCTTTGCTCCTATGGCAGCTCAACTCCTTTCCTCACCATTGATGTATAAAGAGAACTCTGTTGCTGTTGCTATGTCTCATGTGTGATGAAGAATGGATGATGAGAGACTTATACTTAATACCCAAAAGTAAACGACCCACAAGCTTGTCATTATATAGACAATTGCCAAAAGACATAGCCTGGCAAGTCATAGCTCTGGAGATCAGCTCATCAGGTGAGAAATTAAGTTTAATTACGAGCTGTCCACGCATGATTTTAAGATAATGCACAGGTGGAGGAAGTACAGATGTTTCAGTTAAAGCAGTAATAACTTTGTGTGGTTGTCTGTTGATGAGCTGCAGCACGACACGCGTGTGCTAGAGGCGTCACATAATGCACCACGTCATGGTGGCGCAGGTGTGTTTTCAGCTTTAGAGTCAAGATGGTGGAGAAGCAAACAAAACAGGGACTAATTTATCTCCTGTTGTGTCTAACATTAATGTATCATAAGGTATCTGGTATGGAATTAATCTGCAGATTATGTGATTCAAAATGTTACCAAAATTTTCTATGGATATCAGATTTTTAGCCACAATGATAGCTGAAATGTGGCCTGCATCAGACAGTAAGGCTTGTTGTTTTTAGCTAAGCCAATCTCCCAAAAACATACTGCTCCTCCCGGTCAGTAAAGAGCAGTGAGGAGTTAATGGCAGTAAAATAGTCAATAAAACATGTTTTCTAACTGCTGTGAATCCCCACAACCAAGGGAGACTCTTCAGCATAGTCACAAATGTGCACACAAAATTTGAGATCTGATTGGTCCAGTAGTTGCAAGATTAGCGGCACTGCAACACACACACGCGCACCCTCAAGAACTATAAAATTATTGACTCATGGAAAGAATATCTAGAAAGTCACCCGATGTGACTGAGAGGAGAGATGATCAAGGGGGCAGAGTTTTTACCATCATCATTAGGATATGGAGTGAAGAATGGGAGGAGTTCTCAGTGAAGGAGCAGCCAGTAAAGGAGTAGATAAGAGCTGCTGCATCAGCGTCATAGAAGGAAACCAGACCATCCTCATAATCCACAAACACTCCCACCTTCTCAGGCCGAGACTTCAGAGACAGACTGGCATCAGGGCCAGCGAGAGCATAGTACTCCTTTCCATCCCACAAACATATCGTCCAGTAACCATCCTGAGGAGTCAGTGGGATATCTCCTTTCCTGTTGATCGACTCTCTGGCCACTCCTAATACCCAGTAGGTCTTGCCTTTAACCTGAACCTCAAAATAAAATCTTCCTGACGAGAAACTCTGCTTCGCTAAGACACAGACACAAGTGTCAAATCTCTCTGGATTGTTTGGGAGATCCTTCATTTCATCACCATGTTTAACTTGTTTTCCATCATCAGACAGGATGAGGTTGGGATGTGCTGTGTCAGGATCAAGTATCACATCCACTGCAGACTGCTGGACCCTCTTCAGCTTGGCCTTAGCCAGCAGCTTATTCTTCTCTTTACTGAGTGTCTCCTCCAGCTGATTCACAGCTCTCTTCACAGTCCCCTCATATGAAGGCGGACAGATGTTAAGTTCTGTCAGATCTTTAGCAGGTGGAGCAGCATTCAGGGATGTGAAGCTTTGGAGGAGGTGGAGGTGGTCTTCAGACTGTAACAGCTGCTCCACCTCAGCGCTTCTCTTCTTCAGCTCAGAGATTTCCTGTTCCAGCTCTTTAATAAAGCCTTCAGCCTGTTTCTCTGTCTTTCTCTGCTTCTCTTTGATCGTGTCCATGAGCTCGGCCTGGATTCTCTCAACGGACTCCTTCAGAGCGGTGAAGACCTGAACACCATCTGCTATCTCTCTGTCTGCACCTCTCTGACTGAGCTTCACAGAGTGTTTGATCTCCTCAATCTTCAGTTGTGTCTTCTGGATCATCTGCTGAATTTCGGCATCTGTCTTCCCCAGCTTAAGTTTCTTTCCTTCACATTCTTCTTTCAGAGGAACAATATCATGTTTTTTGTGATCCAAAACAGTGCAGAGCATGCAGACACACATCTGGTCATCCTTACAGAACAGCTCCAGCAGTTTATCATGCTTCAGACACATCCTGTCTTCCAGGTTCTCCACAGGGTCGATCAGCTGATGTCTTTTCAAGCCTGACATCTTCAGATGAGGCTCCAGGTGAGTCTCGCAGAAGGAGACCAGACAACCAGGCAGGACTTCAGTGCCTTCAGTTTGGTTCCAGTGCAGACGTCACAGGGAACATCTCCTAGTTTGGAAACGTGTTGCTCTGAGCTGCTGCTGCTGCTGCTGGCTACCTGTTGAGCTGACTGTCTGAACTGTGCAGCCATCTCAGAGATGAAAGTGTTGACCTGCAGCTCAGGTTTTCGGTAGAAAAGCTTTTTACAGTTGGGACACTGATAGGGGATATTAATATCCCAGTGTTTACTGATGCAGAATTTACAGAAGTTGTGTCCACATGGTATGGTGACTGGATCAGTGAACACATCCAGACAGATGGAGCACAGGAACCGATCTTCAGTCAGCAGACAGCTGGCAGCAGCCATGTCTACGCTCTGAGGACAAAAGTAAGAGTGTGATAAAGCAAGACAGCAAAAACAAAGTGCTAGGTTAACTGAAATATCAGAAAGTAATGTAAAATTATTTCGTCATCTGCTACTAAAGCAAAAGTTCTTTGAAAGCACAAAAACAATACAACTTCCTGTCTGGGTCAAGCTGAAGTTTTCTGTTAATGTTGATTGTTACAATGCAGTAAATATTATCAGCTGTACTCACCAGTGTTTGGCAGAGATTGAGTTGTTGAGAGACCCCGGACTAAATGTGTGTTGTCTGGACTGCAGGTCTGCTTTCACTCAGATGAATGTTCAGTGTCATTTTAGGAATGTGTTATCTGAATACTTCCAGTGTTGCTCCTCCTCCTTCGGCTTTGCAGGTGAGTTTTTGTTACCTTTCAGGTTTGACTTCATTAGTGACATAGTTTAGCACAAGCCTCCTTTTTTTAAGTTTGATGTTTATTTTTCTTATATTGGAGTCAGTAGCCTGCTCTCAACCAGGGGTGTCAAACAAACAGCCTGTGGGCCCATTAAAGGGTCCAATCTGGCCCAGTAGATGACACCCGATTGATGCACTAGTGAAGGCTAGAGGTGTCAGGTTTAAACAGTGATTAGATACTTAATGTAAAATGCTGCCTCAGAAGCTTTTCACCAGAACACAGCTCTCTGAAATATCACTGAGTTCTTCCTGTGGTCAGATTTAAACAAACTGAACATTGTGCGAAATATTGTCAACCAGCAGCACCAGTACAAAATAATTTGCTCCAGACTATTAGATGAGTGAATTACATTTGAAGTCAATGTGAAGATGCGATTGGATACGAATTCCTACCGGGCGGCACAATGGACCCAAAGGCTGCAAATTAAGCAGGCAGCGCAATTTCATGTCATACGCTTATTCATTAGAGTTGAAAAATCTGAACTTCAGCGACCGATTCGCACTGTGATAGCCAATCAGCGATGAAGTCCTCTGGGAGCGTATGTCGCTGAGGACATACCGATACCGATCGAAGGCTCCTTCTATCTCCATTTTGGTGGTCTGGTCTTTACAGTTATTAAGCAAGTCAGCAACTGAAATGAGTCTGACACCCCTGATCTAAAGAACAAAACAAGAGTTCAGTCTGACATATAGAAGAACGTACTGTATCTGTAGATCAGTGGATTAAAACTCTCCCTTCACAGTTTCTCTTTAAACCCACAATAATCTCATCATCAGGTCAATGTCAAGCTTTAGTTTTCACATTGCATGTAACCATGGAATGAGCAGCACAAAGACACACAGTATTTATGTGAAGCTTTATTTCAATATTGCTTTTTAAAACACCCAGACATAAACAGAACGAATCAATCATAAATCAAGTAAAAATAAAAATACAATATAGAGCACAGCACAATGACAGACAGAAAAAACTAAAACAAACACAGCACATGAAGAAGCTCTACAAAACGGCTTAAAACAGTCCAGAGACTGGACTGGAGAGGATTGTTCCAGAGGGTTGGGGCTAAAACTGCAAATACAGGAACAACTTTGGTTTTGCAGCTGGAGCAGGGGATGGTTCAAAGACCTGACCATCGCAGTTACTCAGTGGGGCTCCTGTATCTTTAGTGTTGTGGTTCTTATTGATTACAGGTTTTGTACAGAAGGCTGCAGTGAATTAACCTGTTGTTTAGGCCTCGATCATACAGACAGTGTTTTGCAGGTTGAAAAACACACTGACCCTACCCTTCCTGTATAATCAATCTACACTTTATTTATTCATTTATTTTCACAGTAATTGGTAGCTAGTAGGGTCAAGTACTGCACTTAGGAAGCTCTAGCTAAAGTTCAGTCAGGAAGACAATACTTTTCACGCTCAAGCTCTACATTCTTCCTCAACCTGCCATTCACTCCTTGCATGCATGCTCACTTACTATCTCTAGGTGTCATTGTCTGGGTCTGTCAGTCAAGTCATCAGCTGATTCACAATCAACCAATAGCACAACGACACACCTTCTTTGTCAGCCTATCATCTTGATGGCCGAGGCTATCATACAAGGTGCCCTCAGTTTTTAACACACTCACACACTGATGGAACAGCCATCAGGAGCAATTTGGGGTTCAGTATCTTGCTCCAGGATACTCTGACACACAGCCGGGGACTAAACCACTGTTTTTCTGATTAGTGGATGACCCGCTCTACCGTCTGAGCCCAGACTGGAGAAATCCAATATTCCTCTTAATCCCTCCCCAGTTTCTGATGAGGTGGACATGATAAGCCTTAATACACATAACGTTATTCATCCCTACAACAGGAAATACTTGTTCCCTAACCTGATATGAAGTGTGCGCTGCACATGTGAGCATTTTTGATGATGGCCTCTGTCCAGTCCTTTGGTCTTATCACAATTAACCATAGTTGCTTTTGTTATTGTTGACAGGCAGTGGCGGCTGGTTTTGAGCCATGACTCCTTCTATTCTGGCTCCCAATAACACAACAAGACCACATCTAAAGACTCCTGTCTAGCCTACAGCCCTCCGGTGGTGAGTCGTGTTTTTTCCTCCAGCTAATAAGATGATGTCATCATGACATCAGCACAAAAAGGGTCAATATATACAGTATATACACCTGCTAAAGTGGTTAGTAAGAGTGACTCTGTTACATGCTGTTGACTAATTGTACCCGCATTTGGTGAGTGGGTGGGTGATAATGTCAAGCCCTGGTTGAAGTAGTGAATGACAATGTGACATATCAAAGAAAAACATTTACAGGAAAGAAGGGGAAAAAACACATTGATCAGAATCTGCAATAAAAGCAATGGATACACTTTACGTCAACAATAAATTATCTTGCTGTAGAAAAAAACCTAATGGTTGTTTTTCTCAGTGTCGCTGACAGGAGAGATGATCAGAGGGGCAGAGTTTTTACCAAAATTGTAAAGACCGGGACTGAAAAATGGATAGAGTCTTTCAGTAAAGCAGCAGCCAGTAAAGGAGTAGATAAGAGCTGTAGCATCTACGTCATAAAAGGAGACCACACCCTCCTCATAATCCACAAACACCCCCACCTTCTGAGGCCGAGACTTCAGAGAGAGACGGACATCAGGGTCAGCACGAGCTTTATACTCATTTTCATTTCTTAAAGATATCGTCCAGTAACCTTTCTGAGGAATCTGTATGATTTGCCCCTTCCTGTTGATCGACTCTCTGGCCACTCCTAAATCCCAGTCAGTCTTTCCTTTAACCTGAACCTCAAAGTAAAACATTCCTGAAGAGAAACTCTGTTTTGCTAAGACACAAAGACAAGAATCAAATCTCTCTAGACTGTCTCGGACTTTTCTCCAATAATCATGACCATGTACTTGTTTTCCATCAGCAGAAACAATGAGCCTGCTTTGTGCTGTATCAGGATCCAGTGTCACATCCTCTACATACTGCTGGACCCTCCTCAGCTCGGCAAAAAGCAGGTTAGTCAACTCTTCATGAAGTATCTCCTCCAGCTGATTCACAGCTCTCCTCACTGTCCCCTCATATGAAGGTGGATAGTCACTAACTTCTGTCCAGTTCTTGATGGGTTGAGCAGTGTTGAAGGAAAGGGAGCTTTGGAGGAAGTGAAGGTGGTCTTCAGAGTGTGAGAGCTGCTCCAACTCAGTGCTCCTCTTCTCAAGCTCAGAGATTTCCTGTTCCAGCTCTTTAATAAAGCCTTCAGCCTGTTCTCTGTCTTTCTCTGCTTCTCTTTGATCGTGTCCATGAGCTTGGCCTGGATTCTCTCAACAGACTCCTTCAGAGCGGTGAAGACCTGAACACCATCTGCTATCTCTCTGTCTGCATCTTCTTTACTGAGCTCTGCTAAGAGTTTGATCACCTCAATCTTCAGTCGTCTACTCTGGATCATCCGCTGAGTTTCAGCCTTTGTCTTCTCCAGCTCGGCCTTCTTTCCTTCATATTCTTCTTTCAGAAGAACAACAACATATTTCTTGTGGTCTAAAACCATCCAGAGCACCAAGACAAATATCAGACACACCAGGAAGAACACCAAGGCCTTCAGTTTGGTTCCTGAGTAGACTTCATAGGGAACTTCTTTTGGTTTCTGTTGAGCTGACTGCCTGTACTGAGCAGCCATCTCAGAGATAAAAGCATTGATGTGCAGCTGAGGTCTGGTGTTGAAAACCTGATTACAGTTGGGACACTGGCACTGGACATTAGTATCCCAGTGTTCAGTGATGCAGGTTTTACAGAAGTTGTGTCCACATGGTATGGTGACTGGATCAGTGAACACATCCAGACAGATGGAGCACAGGAACTGATCTTCAGTCAGCAGACAGCTGGCAGCAGCCATGTCTACACTCTGAGGACAAAGAGTGTGAGAAAAACAAAACTGTAATCACATCATTTGATTACTTGCTTTTAAAAAGTTAAGACATTTCTTACCATTTAACGTGATACATTGAGCCAGTATTTTTGCTTTGCAATTTGTCTTATTGAAACATCTGAGAGAGTAGACCAAAACAATAATCTCCTTCTCCGTCTAAATACCTTTAGTGTCAGAGAGTCAACTTGAACACATAGGAGGAAGAGGAGGCACACACGGCCACAGATGGATTTTTTGTCCCCCTTAAATTAATGTAAATGTGTGGCAGACGTGCTCAAACACCAGAGCGACGCCAGAGCAGTGCACACCTGAAGCCAAATTTGGTAATGTTACCTTTGTAAAATGTTGCTGTTGCTGAGGAAAGCTCTGCTAACCTCTAGGCTAATTTATACAATGTAAAATGCCATAGGCTTGTGCTAAATACATTAGCATGTTGTATTTGTGGGGGAAATGTGTCCAGATAAAGACAAGTGTTTGTCTGTGAATGCTGCGAGTTACAGTGAAGCTGATTTGTGCACTTGTGTTTGTGATTGTCGCTATAAAGTCAACTAATGTTCTGGAGGTGTAACTGCAGAGTGACACAGACACAGCATACACATAACCACAGTAACACATATGCACATCAGTGAGGGTGTTGTCCCTGTTTAAAAAGCTGCTAAAACTGCCATCATTACATTAACCTCTGAGTACTGTCTGTTCATTGAGTGCATTAAAAAGTGTGACAGCGACAGTCACAGTATCAAGCCCTGAATCTTTACTGTACAGACACCTTCTTCTCATCCTGTCTCTGTTAGATATTATTCAGAACATGTGATTGTTTTGCAGTCTAATAATAGCCTCGTAATAATGCTCACAGTCAGTTATTACTCTATGAGCTCTTTGTGCAACCAGACACCATGAATGTAAAAACTTTAGAGGCTTCAAAGTGCTGCTGCATAAACTTCACTGAGTCACCAGACGTCATCATTTTTCCTGATGATGCAGGATGACAAACATCAGAACTGTCCAATCAGCATGTTACCTGTCAGTCGTTATTGTGTTTACTCATCTTGGTTCGTTTTAAGTGTGAACAGGAACCAAAACTAAAATGCAACAGTGGATCATTTGATCCCTCTGCTGCGGAACAAATGAACTTAACTACAGGTGTGACAGCAGCCTGGTCTCGGTAGGTTTTTGCAGACATAACTTATCTCTAACTTTTTTCGTTGTTATTGGTTCTGACATGAACTAAATTATCACCAAATATTTAGGTAGTGCATTTAGTGTCAGTGCACTCACCTGTGTGTGTTTGTTGTTGTGGAGGGAAAAAACAGCTGGATTCAACTGATGTTTCTGTAGAGAGAAACACAGACCCTTGTCTCGATTGCAGCGCTGCTTTCACTCAAACTTTCAGTTTCGTTTATGTGACGTTGCAGCTCTGCTCTTCACTGTAGCTCCTCCTCCTCCCAGTGCACAAGAAGAAAACGTTTCACACTCCAATCAACGTGTTTTATGGTGAATAAAGTTTCACTGATCGCTGCTGATTTAAACAGCCCACATTCCTGAACTCAACAAAGCGTCACATGATGCTGTCAAGGTGTGATTTACAATCCTGTGAGGGCTTTATGAAAGTCTGCTCTCTATAAGTCTCGCTGTGATGCTGCGGTTCCATTAACCAGATTATAGATGTATTGCAAGCACAAGTTAAGAAAATCATGTTAACGTATTGTGACTGTGGTATAATGTAGGAGCAAGGGATTGAGTTTGGTTGCACACCTGCCGCTCCTGCCCCTGATCGTACTGTGTACGCATGTGCGTCACCGGTAGCAGTAATTATTATCACCTGCGCACCTGTTTATCAGGTAACAGAGAGGAGACTCTTATTATGTGTTGACAGCTGCCCCTTGTGTCCAGCTCAGCTACAATACAACAGAGCATCTCATTAGGTAGGCCTCTCTCTTTCTTTCTTTCATTCTTTATGAATAATAATATATATATAATATATAAATATAAAATATAATATAATAAATATGTCAGATAAACACAATGACATTCTCTACAACATACCCACATCATCAACTTAGATAGTCAGAATAAACATCGTAGATATCTGCAGTTGCATTCTTACTGGGAATAATTCCACTTTTAGATATCTACAATCCAGTTGTTCTAGTCATGTTTTAATTTTAGGTATTAAAAAAAATCCAGATATCCATAATGCAATTATGAATATCCAAAATATTATTTTTAATTTTGAGAAGTATATATGTATTTTTGGATATCCACAATTAGCATTATTACAGGAAAATGCAAATGCACATATCTACAATTAAAATCATGACTAGTAACAATAGGATTATAAAACAGGAATTATTCCTCGTAAGAATTCCAGAATGTTTAATCTATCTAAAATCACATTGTGGATATCTGAAATGACAATAAATAAACAAATAAATAAATAAAATAATAAGGAGGATGATAGTGATGATCATATAATAATAATAATAATAATAATAATAATAATAATAATAATAATAATAATGTGATTATTATTATTATTATAAACTTTATTCATAGAGCACCTTTAATACAAGAAATGCAGCACAAAGTGTTTTACAATAAGGGCAGTATGAGCACTGAGTGTTTCACATGAAAACTGACATAATAGACATAAAACAGACAAACCAGGCATCTCAATATAAAAAGAAATTTAAAACAGTTTAAAACATGGATGAACTGATTCATAAAATCATAGAGTTGTAAAACTATAAATCATAAATGATTTTAAAGGAGTTGCAGCAGCGTGAAACATAAATTTAGTTCAGTTTAGTTTATTTGGTTTATAAGAGGACAGCGTGCAATGACATTAATCATTTAAGACAAATCAAAAACAGTTACACCAGATTAAGCAAAATGCTAATTTCCATCCGTAGTCCTAAACATATCAAGTAGACACAATGAATAAGAATAAAATTCAAGGTGCAATGCGGACTGCAGTAAATCCATGTGCCTAACATGACAGAAGCAGCTACATAGAACAAAATACATGCATACATGATTAAAAAATGTCAGAGTGTAGATATTTGAAAATGTAGTTTGTAGAAATTAAGTTTAAGTTTATTAACTCCTGTATTCATGTCATTAGTTTCATTATCAGACTGTCGATCATGGGATTATGAGGCAGTGGGACTCTTGTATTTCCACTGCACACAGTGCTATTAATTGTGACACAACAGACACAACTCAGCCCTGAGCTTAGTGGAAACGAGGCTTTTGTAGTCTTTATGATTTTTACGTCTCTTTGTGGTTATTTTTGTGTCTCCTGGTTGGCCTGTTCAGTGACCTGTCTGTGCTGGTGATGCAGTTATTTATAAAGTGCATGTGTCAGGCTGCAGTTTGTTATGAACTAGACCAGAGGGCTGGTGTAAATTTATCAAGTGGTAACCTGTACAGCTGAAAAATGAAGCTGATGCGGAAGTGGCAAAAAATGTAGTTCCTCTAATGGCCACTTGAGGCTGACTCCAGAAGTGAGTCAATCCCCATAGACCCCCATGTTAAACTTTACAGCAGAAATAAACATGTTGACAGCCTGGTACAAAAAACGGTTTTGGTCTCTGTAGCTAATTTCAACATTCCTGAAACTGTACAGGGGGTGAATGTTTTAAATAACTGACCCATTTACATTTTTATTAAGGTTTAAAGTGGTTGTTAAAATGGTTGTTCTACTCAGTGATCGACAGCAGAGATGATGAGAGGGGCAGAGTTTTTACCACCATAATTAAGACTGGGGCGGAGGAATGGGTAGAGATGCTCACCGAAGGAGCAGCCAGTAAAGGAGTAGATGAGAGTTGCAGAATAAACGTCGTAAAAGGAGACCAGACCCTCCTCATAATCCACAAACACCCCCACCTTCTCAGGCCGAGACTTCAGAGAGAGACTGACATCAGGTCCAGCACAAGCACAGTACTCATTTTCATTCCTCAAAGATATCGTCCAGTAACCTTTCTGAGGGCTCACTGTGATGTATCCCTTCCTCTTGATCGACTCTCTGGCCACTCCTAAAGTCCACTCAGTCTTCCCTTTAACCTGAACCTCAAAATAAAATCTTATTGAAATGAAACCATGCTTTCCTAAAACATTAACACAAGAATCAAATCTCTTTGGGTTGTCTGGGAGATTTGCCTGTACACCACCATCATATACTTGTTTTCCATCATCAGACAGGATGAGGTTGGGATGTGCTGTGCCAGGGTCAAGTGTCACATCCACGGCATACTGCTGGACCCTCTTCAGCTCGGCTCCAGCGAGCAGCTGATTCAGAGTTCTCCTCACAGTCCCCTCATATGACGGTGGACAGACATTGACTTCTGTCCAGTCTTTCTTGGGTGGAGCAGTGTTCAGGAGCATGAGGCTTTGGAGGGCTTCAAGGGGGTCTTCAAGGTGTAAGAGCTGCTGCACCTTGGTGCTTCTTTTCCGCAGCTCAAAGACTTCCTGTTCAAGCTCTTCGATGAAGCCTTCAGCCCGTGCCTCCGTCTTTCTCTGCTTCTCTTTGACTGTCTTGATGAGCTCGGCCTGGCTTCTCTCAACAGACTTCTTCAGAGCAGTGAAGACCTGAACACCATCTGCTATCTCTCTGTCTGCACCTTCCTTACCGAGCTCCACCCAGTGTCTGATCTCCTTAATCTTCAGTTGTCTCTTCTGGATCATCTGCTGAATTTCCACCTCTTGTTCTTTCAAACTATTAACTACCTTGAAGCCTACAACCAGCACGACGCACACCAGAAACACCAGGCAGAAGATCAGAGCCATTTGTGCAGGTCGTAAATTGATGTCAAGAGGAGCTTCTCCTTTTTGAGCAGCTATCTCAGAGATGAAACTTTTGACTTGATGTGTGGACTAAAAAAAATGGCATTTACAACATTCTTGATTAGTCATAAAGGCATCATGTGAACTGGAACATCAGGAAGTCACTTTAAATTATTTATTTTGCCATTCCATTTAAAAGCATGACATAAAAACAATAAAACATCCTGTCTGAGTCGAGCTTAAGTTTTTTGTTGATGTTGTTTATAACACAATAAATATTATCGACTGTACTCACCGGTGTTTGCAGAGATTCAGCTGTGTTCTTATAAGCCTTATTAAGTCAACTTTTCTTTCACGAGAAGCAGAGAATCTTGTCTCAACTACAGGTCTGCCGTCATCATACCAGTGTTTGCTCTCATTTAATTGACGTGACATTTCAACTATTGAACTTTCCAGTGGTGCTCCACCTCCTTCTGCTCTGTGAGGTTTTGTTGCTTTTCAGGTTTAACCTGATGAGTGACGTTCTTTTGCACAATGGCACAGTGTGGTTACCTGAATCTTTTTTTAAAACTTATTTCTATTGTCGTTATACTAGAGATAGTAGGTTTTAACAGTCAAACAACAAAACAAGAGGTCAATTCAACACATGCATCTGTTGATCGGTGGGCTAAAATACTCCTTATCCAGTCTCTTCAAACCCACAACAATCTCAAAATCATTTTACTGTTAAACTTTATTTGCCTTTTCACATCACATGTAACCCATTACTCTTTGGTGCCCTCGTAGCTTTCATGTGTTTGTTACTGACTTAAAAACTGACCCAGATTTCATACAGAAGACTGAAATGAAAAAGCTGTCAGGCACACTTAAAATGTTCAAAAACTGAAATGGCTTTAAAGAAAATTGAAATATATACAGCAGAGGGCTTCAGTTTCTGCCTCAAAAACAAAATTTAACCATAGAAAACTTTCCTGTTAAGCTTAAACTGCAGAATGTAAGACGTATGATTTTTCCGAACATGCTCCATTGATTTTAAGATCCTTTTGTTGGTTTGAAAAGCTATTAATGGTCTTAATCCTACCTATTTGTCAGATTTGCTGGAGCCTATCCAAGCTGACATGAACATCAGTAGAGTCCAAATTGACACACACACAGAAAAAATGGTTAAATAATTTTATTAAATCAGAGTCTTTAAATGTGCACATATTTGCCAGATGTCTCCAAAATGAACTACTGCAGCACTGTCCATCATGCAGGCTCCAGGTTATCCACAGGAATTAACAAGAAACTAAAGGTAGACCCAAAATCTACCTGCTGCAGTAACAGTAGACTCTCTTAACACTGCCATCTTGTGGCCAAAATTAGAAACAGCTGTAACTCTGGCAGCCTCCATCAGACTTACTGAACATATCTCTTACCTAACAAAAACAATTTTTACTCTTAAAGGTTCAGTGTGTAAAATTAAGGGGGGTTTGGTGACCTGTTGTGGTAAGAACTGCAGATTGCAACCAGCTGAAAGTGCTTTTTGTTCAGCAGGTTTTAATTGGGAGCTAAATTTTCCACAGAGGTCTCTTCCTCTCCTAAATAAACATCACAGGTGATTTAATCTGGTAAAAACACTGAATAAAGCACTTTGATCAGACATTTGATGAACGTGTACATATTTCTTATTATGATTTCATTGTTTTCTAATGATTTAATAGTCTTGAAAGCAGGTTATAGTTATACTTCAATGAGACTACACTGGAAAATACAGGTCAGCGTGGTAAAATTGGTGTGTTATAAGTGCTAAATAACATTGTGATGCATCAAAGAAATATTGAGAAAAAATAGAAAACATTTGAAAAAACCCCCAATGTATCCACCTCACATCCCCAGTATATATACATTTATCACATTAAATGTAAGTGAATCTGTCAAAGGGTTGTTCTACTCAGTGTGACTGACAGGCGAGATGATCATTGGGGCATAGTTTGTATTCATAAATGGGAACGATTTGAAGACAACATCACAAGGACTAAAGAATGGGAAGAGTTTCTCAGTGAAGCAGCAGCCAGTGAAGGAGTAAATAAGAGCTGCAGAATTAACATCGTAAAAGGAGACCAGACCCTCCTCATAATCCACAAACACTCCCACCTTCTCAGGCCGAGACTTCAGAGAGAGACGGACTGAAGGGTCAGTGCAAGCGTAGTACTGAATCTCATTCAACAAAGATATCGTCCAGTAGCCTTTTTGAGGACTCAGCGTGATATCTCCCTTCCTCTTGATCGACTCTCTGGCCACTCCTAAATCCCAGTCGGTCTTTCCTTTAACCTGAACCTCGAAGTAAAATCTCCCTGAGGAGAAACTCTGCTTTGCTAGGACATTAAAACAAGTATCAAATCTCTTAGGATTTTTTGGGGGGCTCTTCAACACAATACCTTGTTCAACTTGTTTCCCATCCTCAGACAAGATGAGATCTTCATGTGCTGTGTCAGGATCAAGTGTCACGGCCACTGCATACTGCTGGATCCTCTTCAGCTCAGCCTTAAAGAGGTTTGTTATCACTTCATGAAGCCTCTCCTCCAGCTGATTCAGAGCTCTCCTCACTGTCCCCTTATATGTAGTTGGTCGAACATTGACGTTTGTCCAGTTCTTGGCAGGTGGAGCAGTGTTCAGGGGCTTGTAGCTTTGGAGGAGGTGGAGGTGGTCTTCAGAGTGTAACAGCTGCTCCACCTCAGTGCTCCTCTTCTTCAGCTCAGAGATTTCCTGTTCCAGCTCTTTAATAAAGCCTTCAGCCTGTTTCTCTGTCTTTCTCTGCTTCTCTTTGATCGTGTTGATGAGCTCGGCCTGGCTTCTCTCAACAGACTCCTTCAGAGCGGTGAAGACCTGAACACCATCTGCTATCTCTCTGTCTGCATCTTCTTTACTGAGCTCCACTGAGTGTTTGATCTCCTCAATCTTCAGTCGTCTCTTCTGGATCATCCGCTGAGTTTCAGCCTCTGTCTTCCCCAGCTCAGCCTTCTTTCCTTCATATTCTTCTCTCAGAGGAACAACATCATGTTTCTTGTGGGCTGAAACAGTGCAGAGCATGCAGACACACAACTGGTCGGTCTTACAGAACAGCTCCAGCTGTTTATCGTGCTTCGTACACATCCTGCTTTCCAGGTTCTCCACAGGGTCGATCAGCTGATGTGTTTTCAGGCCTGACAGCGTCAGATGAAGCTCCAGGTGAGTCTCGCAGGGAACCTCTCCTGGTTTGAAAACTTGTTGCTCTGAGCTGCTGCTGCTGGCTTTCTGTTGAGCTGACTGTCTGAACTGAGCAGCCATCTCTGAGATGAAAGTGTTGACCTGCAGCTGAGGTTTTGTGCAGAAAAGTTTTTTACAGTTGGGACACTGATAGGGGACATTGGTATCCCAGTGCTCAGTGATGCAGGTTTTACAGAAGTTGTGTCCACATGGTATGGTGACTGGATCAGTGAACACATCCAGACAGATGGAGCACAGGAACTGATCTTCAGTCAGCAGACAGCTGGCAGCAGACATATCGACACTCTGAGGACAAAAAATGTGAGAAAACAAAAATGTGATTACATATCTTTTGATCAATGGTTTCATAAAATTAAACTAAGATCAGTGGATTGTATTAATTCTGTTGTTAAATTGCACCTGAGGGCCAAACCTACTGAGAAAATGGTGCAACACAAATATGAGCTGTATGAATTCAGCCCATGATTGGCTAAGACAGCTCATTATGCGGTCAGGGACTATGCTGTCTGTGAAAGAGAGCTCAGAAATGGAATTCAGCAGTGGTATTTCTACGAGATCACCAGACTCAGGATTTTCATTCCAAAACACGTACTTTGGCAGCCAAGGCAAAATTGACTATTTCTCAAAATATTACTCAAAGTAGGACTAACACCTTGTGGATGTCTGCGTTTGCAAAGCAGTCAAGTTGCACTTGCAGTTTACATCCGTATCTGTGAAAACGAGGATGCTTCACTCACATCTTCAGCGCGGCAGCACAGAAGATCTACACAATCAGCACAGTTTCAAGATTAGAGTCACCAGTTCAGTGTCTGACCAAATGACTCCCCTTCTGTTCCTGAGATAAGACGTTGAGTAATGGCCAGAAAAGAGTTATGATGTCACAGTGAAGTTGACCTTTGACCTTTTGGATATAAAATGTCATCACTTCATTGTTTTATCCTGTTAGACATTTGTGTGAAATATTGTCATATTTAGCGTATGAATTCTTGAGTTATGGCCAATGATGTTTTGTGAGGTCATAGTGATCTTGGCCTTTGACCTTCAACCACCACATTCCAATCAGTTCATTTGACTTTGTGCCAAATTTGAGGAAATTCTCTCGAGGCCTTCTTGAGATACTGTATCGCGTTGAGTGTGATTGTCCTTTTTAAGGGTAGCTAAAGTTCAATACTTTACAACAAAAGTCTTCTTAAGTTAAAATAAAGTTTCTGATTTTAGAATAACCTCAAAAACTATAAAACACACACTAAAAAGACAGAGCACCAGTCAGATTTAGATTTCGTAGTTCTCCTGTATTTGTGTAATCTGCTTCACCATCAGACTGATTTATTCAGAGCATGTCCTCGTGTCGCCACAGGCTGCAGTTTGTTATGAACTCCACTAGAAGGCGTCCTCAGATCTCACTTATTCTTGACACACTGGGAGCACTGGTTTTGTGCTCATATCAGCTGAACACAGCAACAACTCAAACCTGATCTGGTGTCATTAGAAACACCATCAGCTATTTTTCAGCTTTGATATACAAAAGAAAAAACTTCATCAGACACAATTAACACTTAATTTTGTGTTTGTTTATTTATAGTGACAGAAAAGAAAATGACTTTTGTCCGATTCATGAACTGCTCAGTCATTTGAGCAACACTTCTTATACAGTCTATGATTATACGTCTATTGAACATGATTATGTCTTTTATTCATGATTACATTATGTTCTGATCATTTAATATTGTTGAAGGCAGATAATGCAGTTATTAGTATAAATTAAACTTCATTGGATAAAATGTATTAATGTGGTAAAATTGGTGTGTTACAGTATTAATTTACAACATAGTGCATCAAAGAAATATTAAGATAAATGTAGGTAACATCTGAGAAAAAAAAAGCATCCATTCTACATCCCGAGTATATACAGTATACACTCACTGGCCGCTTTATTAGGTACACCTTCTAGTACCAGGTTGGACCCCCTTTGCCTTCAGAACTGCTTTAATCCTTGGTGTCATAGATTCAACAAGGTGCTGGAAACATTCCTCAGAGATGGCACCTGGTGAGGTCTTCTGCTGGCATCAACAAGGCATTTTCACCCAGAGAACTGCTGCTCACTGGATATTTTCTCTTTTTGGGACCATCCTCTGTAAACCCTAGAGATGGTTGTGTGTGAAAATCCCAGTAGATCAGCAGTTTCTGAAATACCCATCTGGCACCAACAACCATGCCACTTTCAAAGCCACTTAAATCACCTTTCTTCCTCATTCTGATGCTCATTTGAACTTCAACAGGTGGTCTTGACCATGTCTACATGTCTAAATGCATTGAGCTGCTGCCATGTGATTGGCTGATCAGCTATTTGCTTTAAAAGGTGTACCTAATAAAGTGGAGGAAGACTTTACATTTGTGACATTAAATGTTAGTGAATCTCTCTGTTGAAAATCAAATGGTCGTTCTACTCAGTGTGACTGACAGGAGAGATGATCATTGGGGCAGTGTTTTTATCCATATACTGGAAGAATGATCGGAAGATGACATAACAAGGACAGAAAAGTGGGTAGAGTTTCTCAGTGAAGGAGCAGCCAGTGAAAGCATGGATGAGAGCTGCAGAATCAACGTCATAAAAGGAGGCCAGACCCTCCTCATAATCCACAAACACTCCCACCTTCTCAGGCTGAGACTTCAGAGAGAGACTGACTTTAAATTCATCATCCTCAGCACAGTACACATTCTCAGTCCTCTTAGAAATCGTCCAGTAACCATTCTGTGAAATCAGTGTGATATCTCCCTTCCTGTTGATCGACTCTCTGGCCACTCCTAAAGTCCAGTGAGTCTTCCCTTTAACCTGAACCTCGAAGTAAAATCTCCCTGAGGAGAAACTCTGCTCTGCTAACACAGCGAAAAAAGAATCAAACCTCTCGGGATTGTCAGGGAGGTTCTTCTTTACATAACCATGTTTAACTTGTTTTCCATCATCAGAAATGATGAGCCAGCCATGTGCTGTGTCAGGATCCAGTGTCACATCCACTGCATACTGCTGGACCCTCTTCAGCTCAGCCTTAAACAGGTTCGTTATCTCTTCATGAAGCGTCTCCTGCAGCTGATTCACAGCTCTCCTCACTGTCCCCTTATATGTAGTTGGACAGACATTGACTTCTGTCCAGTCCTTGGCGGGTGGAGCAGTGCTCAAGGACAAGACGCCTCGGAGGAAGTGAAGGTGGTCTTCAGAGCGTGAGAGCTGCTTCACCTCAGTGCTCCTCTTCTTCAGCTCAGAGATTTCCTGCTCCAGCTCTTTAATAAAGCCTTCAGCCTGTTCCTCTGTCTTTCTCTGCTTCTCTTTGATCGTGTCCATGAGCTCGGCCTGGCATCTCTCAACACACTCCTTCAGAGCGGTGAAGACCTGAACACCATCTGCTATCTCTCTGTCTGCACCTCTCTGACTGAGCTTCACGGAGCGTTTGATCTCCTCAATCTTCAGTCGCCTCTTCTGGATCATCTGCTGAATTTCGGATTCCAGCTCGAGTTTCTTTCCTTCATATCCTTCCTTCAGAGGAACAACATCATGTGTCTTGTGATCCAAAACAGTGCAGAGCATGCAGACACACATCTGGTCATCCTTACAGAACATTTCCAGAAATTTATCATGCTCTCTACACATCCTGTCTTCCAGGTTCTCCACAGGGTCGATCAGCTGATGTTTCTTCAGCCGTGGCATCTTCAGATGAGGCTCCAGGTGAGTCTCGCAGAAGGAGACCAGACACACCAGGCAGGACTTCAGGGCCTTCAGTTTGGTGTCAGTGCAGACGTCACAGAGAGTTTCTGCTGGTTTGGAAACGCGTTGCTGTGAGCTGCTGCTGCTGCTGCTGGCTTTCTGTTGAGCTGACTGTCTGAACTGAGCAGCCATCTCAGAGATGAAAGTGTTGACATGAAGCTCTGGTCTTGTGCTGAAAAGCTTTTTACAGTTGGGACACTCACACGGGGCATTAACGCTCCAGTGCTCAGTGATGCAGGTTTTACAGAAGTTGTGTCCACATGGTATGGTGACTGGATCAGTGAACACATCCAGACAGATGGAGCACAAGATCTCATCAGCAACAGCTGGCAGCAGCCATGTCTACACTCTGAGGACAAAGAGCGTGAGAAAAACTATAATCACATATCTTTTGATTATTTACCTTTTTAAAACGTAACATTTTAAGTGAAGTTAAGGCATTTATTACTACTTCATGTGATGTATTTAGCCAGTATTTGTCGTAACATCTTATCAGTGTAACGGCAACAACAGAAAGGGATCAGACTCCCACTACAACCATGTTGTCTTCTTCTGAAAACTGTGGAAAACGTCCACACTGGGGACAACATGTTGGCTCTCTAGTTAGCTGCTGCTCTCGCTCTTCCTTCTCTTCGCTGTGTTTATTGGCAGTGTAGATGTTGTGCCAATTGAAGCAAAGAAAGCAAGTTGGCTCTGTGTTATCGGCTCTATTTATCGTCTTTAATCTTATTATTAATAATAAATAATACCGTAAAAATTCAATTAAAAAAATGCCCAGTCTCTTTTACTAGCCTGGTGTAGCTACACATTTTTTATAGAAGCTCTTTGGATGTAACCAGATTGTTGACACTTAGCTGTTTAGATGGCACATACAAATATAAACGTTGAAACTTTGTCAATATGGAGATGCTACACATAGTTTATTCGGTTGGTTTAATCTTATTAAAACCATGAGCACCAGAGAAGACCATAACTCATTCAGATTTACAGGCACAAAAAACTCCCTTCCTCTGACGCTGTCATAAAGTCAGAATATGTGTCCGTTCCTTGACAACCCATTAATTTATTTATATTTCTTTAGTCCACAAGTGTCCAAAGATTAAAGGAATCATGTTTGAAAATAATCCAAGTTATGAATATTATTTCATCAGGATAAAGTGGTGTTGTATCGGGTATGTACGCCAGGTACTTATGCCAGGTGCCGTAAAACAAGTGTCATCACATAACACTTGTACAAAGCTTAATCTTTGTACAAGTAATAGTCACACTGATTCAAATAAACAAATTATTTTGTAGTATTTCCCATCTTTGCTGAGCGACACTTTCATGTTCAGTGATGTAAGCAAATAATAGCCCAGGCTGCTAATAGAAATTTAAGGTAATATAAATTTCCATAATCCCACACATCTATCAGCCCAGTACATATCCTGCATCCCTTTATGAAACACTGATAAACTCATGGTATGTCTTCAGGGTTGTGGTGATAACATCCCAGGCTGCGTGTTGTTAATATCAGAATTTAAATCTGCAAATTCATCATTGAATTTCAACTCCCCCCAAAACAAGATGTGATCCCTCTGTTACTGTTGCATCACACATTAAATCACAATACTCTTAGCTTGCTGCTTGCAGTATTGTGATTATAGTGAACATATAGAGTCAGATTATCAGCTGGACAAAGAAGGAGGAAGAGGAGGTACAGAGAGCTTCAGAGAGCAGACACGTACAGAAGAAAAGATGGAGGCTGCTGCTCTGCAGGAAATTCTATATAAAATGATTTCCCTCCACAACCGCCACGGCCAGCGATAGACCTCAGTTAAAAATACACCCTCAGTGGAACTTCCTGCCTGAGTAGATCTCAGGTTTTGACTTCATACCAGCTGTTGAAAGTAAATATGATCAGCTGTATGACAAACAAGACTAGGCACAAGTGCCCTCTCCACCTCCTTCTGTCTGTCTCTGCCTCTTTTCTCTCTGGATTTCTGTCCATCTCATCATATTTTTTATCATTTCTCAGCTCCTCACAGCTGACACACAAATGGGCCTTAATGTTCAATAATGAGCCATTTAGTACAATAACATGAACATTTAACTGTGTACTTTGACACTACTTACTGTCATACAGCTGTATGTGCAGCCCCACCCTGACTGATCCAAACTGTTAACCTGATTATATTTTAAGGATTCATACTGTAAACAGGACTTTGGCACTGTATATATAACCTATATATATATTATATTATATATATTATATATATATATTATATTATTATATATATTAAAGGCACTCTCCCCACTTAAGTTCACCTTATTGCCACAGCTGCACAGTAAATACCCTCGATATAAGCAACGTTTTGTCTTATCTTATCTTAAAACATTCAGTTTTATGCCTTCATGAGCTGTACAGGATGAAATCAGACGTACTGTATATACTGGGCAATCTAACGGGAACCTCAGCTGTGCCGTTAGCTTTTAGCACGACATGTTTATCTGGTATTGTTGTTGTTGTTGTTGTTGTTGTTAATTCTGTGTTTATGTGAGCGAGGATTCACTTGATCGCATCTTGTGTCTGTAGGTCAGTGAACTCACCAGTGTGCGTTGTTGAGAAAACCCTCTGGATTCAGCTGAATGTTTCTTAGAGAGATATAAAGAGACTTGTCTCGGCTGCAGCTCTGCTTCAGCTCAGAAGAACTTTAAGTTTCATTTCAGGAAAAATGACGATGCAGCCCGCTGCTGCTGCTGCTGCTGCTGCAGCTCCGCCTCTCAGTGCAGCTGTCAGCTCTGTGAAGGAGCTTTGCTGGCTTTGACAGAAAAATCGTTGACATCGTTGAAATGACAAAGTGAGTTTTAATTTTTTGTTTCTTCTTCCTCTTTCTACAGTGAAAGTAAATGATATCTAAATGATCTTGCGCCTTAGAGTTTTCTATTTTTTTTTTTTTAGTTTTTTTTTTTTTTTTTTAAATATATACATATTTTGCACCTTACTGTTATCCATTCATGTATATATATATTTATATATATATATATATATATATATACACACACACACACACATATATATATATATATATATATATATATATACACACACACACACACACACACACACACACACACACATATATATATATATATATATATATATATATATATATACACATACACACACTTGGTTATATTTTTTTATATATATTTGCACTTACATCTTGTGTTTTTTTTTAATATTTTTTTTTTATTTTTTTTTTTTATTTAGCACCTTACTTTTCTCGAGTTGTTTTTTAATATTTTAATTTTAGAACCTTACTGTTTTCCTTTTGTTTTGTGTTTTTTGTTTTTTTTTATTTGCACCTTCTGTCTTGTTTTTTTTTTTTTTTTTTTTTGTTTTTTTTTTTAATTTTTTTTTCTCGAGTTCTAGTTTTTGGTTGTTGTTGTTGTTGTTGTTTGCACCTCTCTGTCTGTTATCCATTTTTTCTAATATCTTGCGCCTTAGAATTTTTTAAAGTTTTAAAAAAAAAAAAAAAAGATATATATTTTGCACCTTACTGTTATCCAATTTTTTAAATATATTTTTTGATATTTTGTATTTTACTGTTGTCTAGGTTTTTTTTTAATTTTAATATTTGGAATTTTGGATATTTCTATTTTTTTTTTTCTTTTACATATTTTGCACCTCCCTGTTTGTTATCCATTTTTATATCTTGCACCTTAGTGTTATCTGTTTTGTTTTGTTTTTTTAAATATTTTGCACTTCACTGTTATGTGTTTTTAAAATATGTCTTGCACCTTAGTGTTATCTATTTTTTATACTTTGCACCTCGCTGTCATCTAGTTTTTAGATATATTTTTCACCTTACTGATGCCTTGTTTTGCACCTTACTGTTATCTAGTTCTTTTAAATATTTTTTTTTTTATTATTTCACACTTTACTATCATCTATTTTTTCATATTTTGCACCTGTTACCTTTTTTTTTTTTTTTTTTTTCCAAAAATGTTTTACACTTGACTATTATCTATATTTCAATATTTTTGCACTGTGCTATTCTCTAGTTTTTGCACATGCAAATACAATTATTGTAGTATTATTTATGTTTCTCATAGATTTGTGGTATTATTTGGACTTTGTTTGTTTGTTTGTTTATTTGTTTGTTTGTTTTTCCACCACTGCTTTTGAGCTCCACAGAAGAGTGTTTTCTCTGACTTCATCTAAAGGACTCTTTAAGGAGCTGAAACAGAAACACTCCACCTGGAGGAGGTAGCCTGACAGCAGCATCACGGTTCTTCCCGGTGTCCCTGAACGCCTCATGGTGAGTCCAGGGTATTTAACATTCTACCCTGGACAGCGGCAGGTTGTTGCGCAAGCGCAGCCCATTCAGTCTGCATGAATACGGAGCGAGGAGAGGACAGGAGCACTGGGAGTACTGGGACTGGGAGGACACAGTGGACTGGACGGACCGGACCGGACCCGGGCAGGCGGACATGGATGGACAGAACGGCAGCAGCAGCATCTGCTCCCGGCCGCACGGCACCGTGACGGACGGCAAGAAGAAGAAGGAGAAGAAGAAGAAAATCCCCGACAGAGTGACTCTGAAGAAGGAGATCGGGCTGCTGAGCGCCTGCACCATCATCATAGGTGAGGCAGGAAAACAAGAGAGCTGCTGCCACTTGGGATCAGCTCTGCTCTTTACTTTATCACTGCACAACTTTACAAAAACTACTCAGAGCCGTCTGACTGTGTTTCTGCAGGGCTGATACTTTACAAACAACTGTTAGAATAAAGCTGGAATCCTCTGTGGCCCCTGGACTGATGGGCCAGATCATAGTTTGGTAGCACTGGTCATAAGAAAATGAGGGACTCCATGTTTGTTTGCATGTGTGTTCACATCAAACTGAGTTGTAAGTGCTTACGTGGCTGAAATATATGAAGTGCAGGAGCAGGCTGCTGGTCAGGCAGAAGGACATTGTGTGCTGGAGCAGAAGGGACAGCAGGGAGCTTTAAACACACCTAAGCACAGTAAATACAGGAGCATCATCCAGGCTGAGATGGGGATGGAGGAGGAGGAGGAGGAGGAGGGCCTGCAGGGAGTCAGGCTGCATGTAGAGGGACGGCTGTTTCAGCATGAGCACTGGCTGCACCGCTCTGCTCTGATGATCACTGCTAGTATGAATATTACCAGCTGGCCCTGCAGGAGGGTGATGGAGGTATGTCAGCAGTGAGTCGGCTGTCTGGTACTCAGCCACAAAACTCACTGTTTTACTCCAGATTTTTTATAAATATAACTTAAAATACACAAACCAGGACTTCCATGTGTTCATGATGAAGATGATAAAATCCTTCACAACAAAGGTCAGATGCTGATTGAAAGCAAACTGGAGCTGAACCGCTCTGAATGTGCTCAAAAGTGTAAGCGTTTTGGTGTACTGTGGTGTGTGTATTGTGGTGTATGTAATTCAGTGTTTATAGTGCACTGTGGCTGTTAATGTATGATGCTTTAAACTGTGTATTCTACTAGTTCTATGTGTAAAAGCTCAACGAGGGACAAGAGTTGAAAAGTAGCAACAGCTGTGAACTCCCTGTGCAACACATCAGTCCCGTACTCTGTACTGGATATTGGAACTATGTTAAATTGCATCATCCCTATAAAACAACAACAACAACAACAACAACAACAACAACAAAAAACATTCAAGGTGAAAATTATGAAGATTAAAAATTCAGATTTTGCTCAGTGAACCCAGAGGCTCCAGGTTCACTGGCCTTGTCATAATAAAAACATGAAATGAAATGGAATAGAATAAAGTAAAGTTAAATAATATAAAATAAAATTAATAAAATTAAATTAAATTAAAAATATAATAACAATAACAATAATAAAATATATTTTGACTGATTTTTATTTGTGTCACGCACACTTACATGTACAATGACATTGCAGTAACAAAATAAAGTCCATGTTATTTAACCACTCAGTCCAGAAACAGAATTACCTGCATGGCAAAAAAATCCAGCCTCTAAAAAAGGTTCCCTTTCTGCACCAAAACTCAAATTTTTCATGATCATTCAGCCAAAAGAAATCAACACAGACAGAAGTCATACATTTCCACCTAAATTACACACCAAACAAGTTTTGTCCTCCTCTGAGGTGCCGTTAAAACCTCCAGTCTCTGAGACTAATGGTAACGTTCCTGAGTGCAACTGTGCACACAAGGATCTTATGCTTCACGTAAGGTTTGACTCTGTAGTTATTCTTTACGAGACAATAAGTTCGTAGTTTTGGTTTGAAACACATGCCAACAGGCCATTTTTCTCTGAACATGCGAAACATTTCACTCCCAATATCCTGAACATCACAGATGAACCTGATCTATGATCTACATGATGTTCAAATAAAATAATGATTTTAACTCACTAACGACTGAGAAGTGTCCCAGTGAAATATCTTTTTAGTGAGTCTCTGATCCGACATCTTCACCAGTCTTTGGAGGTTCCCATCCCATATCTCCACTAATGGCCATACTGAAGTAAATGTATGGACACCCAGCGTGTTACAACTTGTATGTAAACACCAGAAGCATAGTCAGATACAGGACACACACATGAGTTATAGATTTGTGTAGAAGTATGAGATCCTAGATTGCCACGGTGTTTAACTTTGTCCAGTACAGATCCTCTGCCTGCTGGCTGAGCTACATCACTGACAGCAGGAAGATAAAAACATAAAAGCAAAGCAGTACAACAGTAGAATAATTATTAATAAGGATATTTAGTACCAGTGCAGTGTCTCACAAGGCCGTTCACTCCCAGTGGCCACTAAAGCCAGAGATACATGATGTGTTAGTCAGTTTTTGGTCATTTGCTTATTTGTCTGCAGAATAATATACACTCACTGGCCACTTTATTAGGTACACCTGTTCAGCTGCTCGTTGATGCAAATAGCTGATCAGCCAATAACATGGCAGCAATGAATTAAGGCATGTAGACATGGTGAAGACGACCTGCTGAAGTTCAAGTGTTGAACGTGGCATGGTTGTTGGTGTCAGACGGGCTGGTCTGAGTATTTACTGCAGCAACTGTGTGATGTCATCATGTCAATATGGACCAAAATCTCTGAGGAATGTTTCCAGCAATGTTTCTTTTTACTTTTGTTCCAAGCGGACAATATTCACCTCTGTTTTCCTCGCTGACTGATTATTTTCATGTTGCAGCAGAGTCTTCAGCAGAAAGCTGTGGGATGATCAGAGTGTTGTCAGTGAGAGTTGTGTTGTAAGTGCAGTTATTTGATTATGACATAATTGGATTTGCTGCACAGAAAGTTTTTCATTCGATCTGATGGATATCTTGAGAGAGGGCTGAGATGGAGCTGCTGTACAGACTGAATTTACTAGTTGTTCATAGACACAAAATTATTATTATTTTTTGATATCATGAGATATCATCATCTGAAGTGATGTATGGAAACAGCAACCATAACTGTGAAGGCATCTAGCAGCGAGGACTGAAGATTGCAACCAGCTGAAACTTATGTTGATTGGCCCGGACATCTGTCTCGTTGACAGGTGCTGATATATTTACCTGTTGGTAAATGACAGATGGTATTTTATGTAACCGTCTAACACTTCAGTTCATATGAAGATTCCTCCAAAACAGTCTCAGCTGTGCATTGAGCTTAAAGGATAAGTATGACTTCCTGTCTATGTCTGTGACTGTTACTGATATATATATATATATATATCTGATCTCATAGAATAGTAAGAAACAGTAAGAAGTGGTAAAATAATTGGTGTAAAACAGAAATAGATACAAATATAAAGATGGGAATTTAAATATCAACAAAAAAAAAACAACAGCAAAGAAAAGAAAACAAAAAAGAGAACAGAAAAAAAACCTCTGTACATTGAATATTGTTGTTTACATGGATAGACATGGATGTGACTGCCAGGTAGCATCAGGCATGATCTTTACTTTACCTGAGTAGCCTACACCACAACCGGATTACAGGTGGAAAAGAATTTGTGTCTTGTCTAAATGTGTATTTAATCTTCTCTATCTGTATAAATTGCATTAAATGTTTTAATATTAAAAATGACTGCAGCCCTTAAAATCACATTAATTGTCTCTCAATCAACAAATTAATTAATGAAGTAATTGTTTCAGCTGTTTAATCTATAACTGAGCATCGTACTTTATAAACTCTTATCATGTTTTGTAGAGAGGAATCTTAGTTTGTATAGTAACTTGTAACTAAGACGGATAAATGTAGTGAAGTCAGTATGATTTGTACTGAAGCACATTACTCGGATGAACATAGTTACTTTCAACCTTTGTAACTAAAGCTGTAATATCTGTAAAAACACAAACACATTTAGTTGTTTTTAACAAACAAACAGGAAGAAATGCTGCATCTGCTGGGGACTATTTTCAGCGGCGGATTCAGCCACATGTGGTTCTCTAGTGCAGTGGTGCCCAACTGGTGGGTCCCGGTCCAAAAGTGGGACGCAGGTTCATTCTGAATGGACCGCAAGTGACGTGTCAAGATTGTAAAATCCACTTTATTTTTGAAGTAGAGCGAATTTATAGCACAGAACTTTTATTCTGAAGTGCAGTTTCCTGCTGTAGATTGTGTGAATAACAGACAGCTGCTTAACACAGTAAACTAGCTCCACGACATGGTGAAATGCAAGTATGACGGCGAATATATTAAACTGTGTGGACCTTGAGCTGATGACTAAGGAGAAATCTGGACCCTGAGGCTGGACCAGCTGGATGAACAAAGATGTCACCCAGCGACACAGTGTCGTTCACTGAGGCTGAAAGTCCAGACTGATGGACGTTGATCCAAATCTGGGATCTGTGAGTTTAGCCTCATAAACTGAATGTTTGATGGACAGAGGATGAACCATGGATGTATTAAGAAAACTAGATACTGGCTTCCTAGATGGTGGTGAGGATGTAGGAACTGACAGTTGTCTCTAATCCGTTCAACAATTTTGTTTTCAGGGTCCAGTTGTTCAGAAGTAATCTGATCAGGTTTCAGCTGCATAAAATCAGAGTAATCCATGTAATGCAGTCCTAATTTTGAACCAGATCAATCCTTAAGTTTATGTTCAGAACTTTTCAGTAGGATTGGGATACATTTGATCCAGAAATGGATTAGGATCAGGATTATCCTGATCTCAACAAAAGGCTGGATTCAGGGTGGATTCCAGGAACAAACTGTAATAAAAATTTCAAATTGTTAAAAAATATATACATTTATTTATATTGTGCAAAACAAAAAAGGATGTTGTCTCCATAAAAAAAAAATCCTGAAAATAGCTGTCAAAATAAAACAAAAATTAGTTAGTAATTAGTTATAATCTCGAAGATCTATCTTGTTCTCTGGATGAGTGGTGAGTGCAGTGTGTTTATGGGCAAACTGCCTGTATAGTGATATGTAGATTTAGAGCAATGGTTACCTGGATTTGGTAATATTGAAAAGTTTGTATGTGTATCAGTTTGATTCAATGCAATTTTGCTTTTAAAAAATGAAACAAAAGTAAAATGAATTGACTGATCCTGGATAGCAAAACATGGGACTTACAAATCCAGATGATTTTGATCCAGATTCAATTTTTTTGACATCTGGGTCCTGATGTGTAGTGAGCATAAGAGATGCTGTTGGGTTGGTTTATCCTCCAAATGCAGAGTTGGCTGATCGATCTCAAGAGCAAAGTGTTGTTTGATGAGACACTGAACCTCAAATTGGTCCCGATGGTCAGATGAGCACCTTGCATGGTAGTTAGCTGAGATTGGTGTGTCACTGTGTGTGTGAATGAGAGGAAATGTAAAGCAGCAAGGGGACAAATGGCTGCAGGATCCTACTTAAAGGGACAGTTCACCACATAATCAAAAACACATATTTTTCCTCTTACCTACAGTGATATTTATCTGTCTAGATAGTTTTGGTGTGAGTACCCGCGTGTTGGAGATACCAGCCGTAGAGATGGCTGCATTCTCTCCAATGTAATAGAACTAGATGGCACTCAGCTTGTTGTGCTCAAAGTGCCAAAAATTACATTAGAAAAACTCAACAGCAATGTCTCTTTCCAGAAATCATGACCCAATTACTCTAGAGCAACAAGGCCCTGCCTCCAATGCTGTATCCAGGTCTCTTTATCCGTCCATGGTGCATGTACTGCTAGCTCACTTAGGGCCCCCCTTGGCCCTACCTCCTACATTTGTGCGTTCCCGCGAAGGGTAGTGGCGTCCCAATTCCTTTTTGCGTGTCGGGGTAGGGGACATAACGAGGCGTAGTGGGTATGAAACTAGCCCTTCTGATCGAGGGATTTCAGATGCTGACTTGCCAGCGAGGGGTAGACGTCGCCATGGCTACCACTGAGCAAGAGACGCGGGAAAAAGTTCATACATAGCCAACGTTATCGTCGTCAGGTTGCTTGTTAGCTAGCTAGCTAGCTCGCACTATCTGGCGTCTGTCATCTGTCCTGTTCTGCAAAATTGTCGGATCTTTCACATTGCGATAACACGCCAGCTAGTATAACTATGCTGCCTCGTAATGTTAGTGGGTTAGCTAGCTGGCAGAAGTCCCCTGTCGTTCATCAAACGAAGCATGATGAATAATGTAAATGCGATCGGTAGGATGAACTCAACTGGAGACTCCGTTGTAGTTGCGGTTGCAAATGTAGATGGCTCGCAGCTTCCTGTTTAAAATAGTTACGTATGCGTGAACGTAACCGACGCAGTGACGTAGTGATGGTGTCCCAATTCCTAGGGAAAGATTTCAACCCCTTCCCCTCGTTGCATCATTGCGAGGGCCAAGGGTTAGTGAGCAAGGGGGGGTTTTGGGATTGGGCCTTTGTACCAGTGAGCTAGCTAATGTTACAGCCCAGCCGAGGAGGACGCTCACGTGTTCACGTCTCTCATTGTCAGGAGCATGAACCTCTCTTCCATGAGTAGATGCAAAACAATCTAGATTTATAAATAGCACTACAGGTAAGAGGAGATACATGTATTTTTGATTTGGGGTGAACTGTCCCTTTAAGGGCTTTTTAGCAGTTGCACGTCACGATGACCCCCATGAGGTCTGACCCTGGTTTTTAGCTGAGGTTTTGGCGAACTGGACCAGCTCTCCCTCTCGGCCAAGCCGTTGTTTCTTGCTCAAGGCGGACATTTTTGTCAAAATCCTTCTCCAGAACAAGAGAAAGGTCCTGTGTGCAGAATGCTGAAGCACCTTTCCATTCAGAGCGAGTGAGCAAGCTGGCTGCTCGGCACACTGAACCAGGCTCAGCATCAAGAGTCATTTTGTGCCTCTAGATTAAACTGAGCTGCAGTTTTTGTCGACATTCATCTCCACAGCATCAGTCTGTGTTTTTCCTTCCTGTGTGTCACTTCAGGAAGCTGCAGGATTGGAGGGATGCAGAAGGTGAGTCGGTCACTTCCCACCTCTGCAGCCTGGAGTGGATAATTTATGTCTGGTTATGTAATGGATGTCTGTGCCACTTGGCTGCCTTCTGCCGTGCTACTGGTAGCGCTGTAGTCTGAATGTGTCGGATCTGCTGGTACTCTACACTGCATACTGAGGCTCTGGGCAGGAGGGATTGTCCCAGCCTGAGTGATGGCCTTTACCTCCTTCTCTAACTCACTCTGTTATAGAGCTCTTTGTGTTTTAATGCCCTCTGTATAAACTCAGAGGGGGACAGTTTGGATCGTGTGACTGAGGTTGCTCAAGAGTCTCAATGGGGTCACTGGTGTTTTTAAGGTGCAGCAGCGGAAATGTTGGAGATGTGCTGTGCGGACATGCATATGTAAACATGTTCCCCATATGTGTGAAAATATTTGCAGTGAACGTGCAGATTTTCGTCGAGTAACCCTTTTCATCCCCATCTCTGTCAGAAAATTACACGCAGAGGTGAGGCAAAGTCTTTGTTTAGCAAGTCAGAGGTAGTCGTCAAGTTCTGTCAAGTTTCACACTTCTTTTCAAAATTCTTTTTACTCCTTTCCAGCACTATTTCATTTCGTTGTCATTTCCTGCAGTCATATCTCGCCACCACTGCGCTTCACTGCCTCTATAATCTCAGGTGGCACTGCTCCTGTAAATGTTCAGAAAACATTTCACACAGGCCAATTTGGTGTGACGGACTTTTCCTACAGACTACAGCTGCAGCTATATATCGACTTCAAAGTATACTGTGATATAAAAGCGTACGCCTATCATACTATGTGCATTTGCTTATCTAAGATATTGGAAAAAGAATGCAAGTTGACGGAGAATCTCCCCTTTATTTTATTTTGGTTATTTTCAAAGAGGAGACATTTTGCGAATACTTCCATTAACAAAATGGTTTCAAGTTTCAGTTATAGTAAGAAAATGTTCGTTCAGCCAACAATAACCTTATGTTTTCATTCTGTTTTCAGTCACTTTAAATTCTGTAATACCGTGACACCATTACCGTTGCACTTTACTACAGACAAAAGTTACGCTGCGTTTTATATGTTTTATAATTTGCAATTTTGTTTTTGCACAACAATTTTCAGGCATTGAAATGAGCAGTTTTATACGTTGTTACACACTTGTGACTACTAAGAATAAATCCACTGTCTTTGTATAAGGACAGAATTTTTTCCCCAAAACTACTCACTGTTCAAAGACAATGCTTAGTGTCCTTAATACTTGTCAGGTCCTACTGATCCCAAATAGCTGGGAGAAATTAAAAATGCAAACTAAACAAAAGCTCTGGTTTCAGATGGTCTTTTTCTTTGTATGTAGATTGAGAGCAACAAAAAAGTGAGTCAAATTCCTCGTATGTGCACACACCTGGCTCATAAAGCTGATTCTGATTCTTCCTCCTCTCCTCAGGGAACATCATCGGCTCCGGGATCTTCATCTCTCCAAAGGGAGTCCTGGAGCACTCGGGCTCAGTGGGTCTGGCGTTGGTGGTTTGGGCACTGGGAGGCTGCATCGCTGCCTTGGGCTCCCTCTGCTATGCTGAACTGGGCGTCACCATCCCCAAATCTGGAGGAGACTACTCCTATGTCACGGAGATATTCGGTGGTCTGATGGGGTGAGTGAAGATACTCTGCTGCAGTGTAGAGTGGGGTGGCGAATAGGACACTACAGTGTGTCAGTTTGGACGCTACTCAGGTCATTCACCCTGTTTTCTGTTGGCTCGATGAATGACGTTAACTCTCAGTTAGTAACCGTGCGTTGTGTGAACGTTTGAGTGCACTACAGAGGATAAAGGGTGACATTTTCACCAGACATTTGTTGAAGACTTTGTTATACCGAACACAAGGTCTGTCTGTCTTATTCTCATGAGCGAGATATCTCAAGAAAACCCCAAGGGATTTTCTTCAAATTTATCAAACGTTCAAATGGACCTGAGGATGAACTGATTAGATTTTGGTGGTCAAAGGTCAAGGTCACTGTCACCATGCTTCTGTCTATTCTCGTGAAGGCAATACCTCAAGAACAGCTTGAGGGAATTTCTAAAATTTGGCACAAAAGTCTATTTGGAAAAACTGATTACAATTTTGTGTCAGAGGTCAAAGGTCAAAGTCAGTGTGACCTCAAATTATGTTTTTGGCCATAACTCAAGAATTCATATGCCAATTATGACAAAACGTCACACAAATGTCTAACAGGATAAAAATAATGAAGTGATGACATTCTATATCCAAAAGGTCAAAGGTCAGCTTCACTGTGACATCACAGTGTTCAGCATAAAACACTTTTCTGGCTGTCATTCAAAGTCATATCTCAGGAACAGAGGGGGAAATATTTGGTCAGATACTGAATTGGTGACTCTAATCTTGGGTGTCCACCTTGAAACTGCGTGATTGTACAGATCTTCTGTGCTGCTGGGTGGAAGATGTTTTCACAGACATGAATATAAACTGTAACTGCAACTTCGCTGGTCTGTGAAGGCATAAAACCTACTGGGGTAGCTTTTTGCCCAAGGACCAATAACGTTTTTTCTTATACTGTATTAAGGCATCATAATTTATTTGGTGATTATATTTCACAATATAAATCTGAATCTTTCAAGTTATTAAATAAATGTAGTGCAGTAAAAAGCACAACATTCCCCTCTCAGATGTAGTTAAGTATAAAACTGCATAAAATAGAAATACTCAAGTAAAGTATACAGTAAGTACCTCAAAACTGTACTAGAGTAAATTTTCTACCACTGCTTTTATACTACCCTTGGACAAAGCAATTCTAGCTACCTCAGTTAAGGTGGAAAACCCTTTAAAAGTATTTTAGAGAAGCAAATAACATCATAACGTTCACTGAAAACAGGACACTACTATAAATATTATCACCTATAATCGTCGTAAATGTAACGTGTATTCATATTTGGACACACCAGGCACTGAAGTCTTTCTCTTATTCAGGTTTCTGCTGTTGTGGAGTGCCGTCCTCATCATGTATCCGACCACGCTGGCCGTCATCGCCCTCACATTCTCCAGCTACGTCCTGCAGCCCGTCTTCCCAAACTGTGTTCCTCCATACATGGCAACACGGATGCTGTCCGCCACCTGTCTCTGTAAGTGACATCTGTACCATCTGCACTGTATTGCCTATTTCTCATTTTAATGTTTTTCAGAAACATATTTCAGTGCAGGGCGGCACAGTGGTGCAGTGGTTAGCATTGTTGCCCCACAGCAATAGGGCTCCTGGGTGGCCGAGTTTGCATGTTCTCCCCATGTCAGCGTGGGATTTCTCTGGGTGCTCCAGCTTCCTCCCACAGTCTAAAGACACGCAGGTTAATTGGTGACTCTAAATTGTCTGTAGGTGTGAATGTGAGTGAGCAGCTAGTAGCAAGAGGGAAACACAAACCTGACAGACACTGTAAAGATGAGCAGCTGGGGAGACAAGGAATTGCGCGCCCTCCTTGTCCTCGCAAACGAAGAGGCCATTAACCGTCAGATGATGGTGACGGTGAAGGACGGGCCATTTACGAGAGAATCGCTGAAGGACTGACCAGCTGTAGTTTCCCTCCCACGTCACTGTTTACGTCACACGCTGAGCTACAGGTTGTGTTACTTGCTCACGCCCCCCATTGCCCTTAAAAAGGCGCATTCTGTATAAACAAAAGTAGATAGGCGGCATTTTGCTGCACTCTCTGATTTTGTTTTTATACTGCCAATGCTGAAAAAAGACTGATTGGGCTTTCCTGCAAATTTGCACAATTCCTATTACAAGATCCACTATATAGTTTTTCTGTGGAAACAAAGGCCAAGGTTGCAGGAGCGTTTATTGGTTCATGTGGTGCAGTGCATTCTGGTAGTTGTTGGTTTTCTACCTCTTGAGAAAAAGTGAATGCCACAGCTGCCTTCTGTTTCCTCTGGTCATGTAGCACCAGTGGCACAAGTACTGTATTTACGTCTTCCTTCTACAAAAACAGCCCAGTCTCATGAAAAGACCGACTATCTTTCCTGCAGTGAAATGCTTATTTTAATATAAATGCAATAATAGTATAAATAACAAATAAAACAGGGCCGTTGATGAGGAGACACTCATTCAGGGGGAGGCTGCATGAGCAAAATGCAGATGTTAGGAGGACACAACAGCTGCTGCTCTATTTGTGTTTCAGCTTGGCGCATGTTGCTGCTGCCTGGCTCACAGTATACTTGCATCATTCATGAAGTCTCATCATTATTGTCCGTGTTGTGGTTGCTGCGTCGCTGCTGGTGGATCCTGATCTTTCCTCTCTAATGCCGATCATAATCCAGCTCATCAATAAACTACAGGTCCATTCCTTTGTGTGTCAGAGGGGAAATGTCTCTTATGTAACTCCTGGCTGCAGGCTTTTAAAAACCTTTTTTAATGGCTGCAGTAAAAAAATGCACAGCATCCCCCGAGGAGCGTGGAGGAGAGGGCTAGAAGACGGGATGAGGGAGAATCCAGAAACTGACAGGCCTGCTGTGTCTGGTTAGAGTTGGATGATAGCTGTTAGGGTTTAATGATCGATTAATGACCTTTGTAGGGCTCACCATGACTAAGAATTTTCTTATAGTCGTATAGATCAGTAGTCATCATTTAGGGCCATTAGTCAACGAGTCGCCTACATGTTTATGATATTAATTTAATTATTAAATGATATATTTTGGTGGTTTGAGTTGAAGGTGTGAGAAAGAATAGTATCAGTAACATTGTTAACACTGTGCTACATTACAGAGAAATACAAAACCGTACTAATGAACATCTACAAGTGCACGTCACACACTGAGCGAGCCGCCTGTTAATGACGCTGTGGGCTAATGGGCATGTAGCTACTTCCATGTTTCAGATGATACGTCATGTTTGTAGTCGACCAATGAAGATGAGTTTACATATCACCTTGGGTTCGTCCTTCACCTTCTCAAAATGATCCCACACTTTGGATTTCCTGCCCGACATGTTATTAACTAGCCTGTGGAATAACTGCAGGTACCAGCCCTGGAGATTAGGGGCCGTACACATGCTGCATCTTTAACCGCCTGGAATATATGAGGTCGGGCTCTGGGTGCTACTCTTGTGCCTTTACTGTGCCAGCTTTCAGGAGCATGTTGGCGGTGGCAGGTTGTTTATGAGGTTGATAAGCTCCGTAGCCTGTTTACCTGAAATCCAGAGTGCAGAGCTGATCTTCTTCCAGGAGCTGTTTGTAAGTGTGTAGGTCTATCGTCTGTGGGACAGATGTAAAGCTCAGGATAGCCCTGCACTAACATGATCAACTTTTCTGTATTTATCAGACTGAATATTTACAGAAGAAGGGAAAGATGTCTGTCGGCTGTGATTGGTTTGACTCCTGTCTGACTGTCGACTGTGGCCACTTTCTAGGTCTGTCCTTTCAAAGGTTTATTTTGACAAGTTGCAGCTCCCTAATGGAGGGTTGTTTTTTTTTTTTTTTTGCGACTAAGTGACCAATAAAATCTATCCAACTAATGACCTTTCTGGTCGACTACCGTTTGGTCAACCATTAGGGGGCAACCCTAGACCTCAGAAAGGTGTGACAGTCTGATAATTTCCATTTTAAATGAATCTGCTCTTTACTGTTGCGATTAAATGTTTTGTTAAAACACTGTAAAACATGCCTTGTGTAGTTTCTCATAGCCCAGGATGACGTCTTCAGTGGTATGTTTTATTGGAACAACAGTCCAAAAATCCCAAACTACTCTTCTCATTATCATGCATGACAAAGAAAAGCACCAGTCTCTTACATTTAAAGGCACACTATGCAGGATTTCCCTTGAAAAACAACATATAGACTCACACAAAAGTAATCTCTGTCAATCATTATCGGCTCTGTATCTGCAGAAAACCTGCCCTCTGCCTGTATTTTCCTTTTTATTTCTTATTTGGGTTTGTTCAGGACGTTTTTGGCTGTCAGCCTTTAGGTAGAGGTGTGTAGCCCCCAGCCAATAGCAGCGCAAGGTCGTGACTCTACTGTATAAAAACATAGTGATCAGGGGTCCATTTATAAAACAATGTGTAGGATCTATATTAAAAATGTTTGGATGGATGAAAGCCGAAATTGGCGTGCACCAAAAACAATTTCTACAATCAGGCTCCACCTCACCATCTGCGTCACTAATTTCCTGTCTCCAAATGTTTGTAAGTGTAGGTCAAAGTGTCTCCCATCAAGTCTGTTTTTGTAGATCACAGCTTTTGTGTGGAAAGTGACGTCCGCCTCTTTCAGGCCTCGTTATGTGCTGACACAATGTCTATAAATGAGACCCCAGGATACACCGCTGTCTTCGTCAGTCTCTGTTCTGTGGATTTGAGCTGCAGGTCTGCGTGTCTGTTTGATAGAGGGCCACACATGCACACACAGAGCAGATAAGCAGCGTACAGGGTACAAAGTCTAGCAATGCAACAGCTTCCTGCAGGTTGTGCGGAGGTGTGAGTGTGTTTATTTGTGCTTTAAAAAAATATTTTTTTACATTTCTCATTCTCTCTTTTGTTCTGGTTAATGCTGCTCCATCTCACCGTTCACTCTCTACTTCACTTTACCATCGCTGCTTTCTCACGTTGCATGCCCACAGTGTGCGACTGCATGCATCCAGAAATTTGCTCCCATTCATTGTGTATTGGAAGCGCCTGATTTTCTGCACAAAGCACACTGGGATACCTGCGATGCAGACCAAGGTAGCGGCGTAAAGAGGGTGGGGCAAATTGAAAAATTCAGACAGTGCTCAGTTGGAGTGGCTAAGTCTGATAATGTGTTTACAAACAGTAAGCAATAAATCCTGCATTGTGTGCCTTTAAGAAGCATGACACCAGCTTAAGAAAAACCAGAAGAAAGTGATCACCTCACATCAACCACAGTGTTTGCAAAACATAAAGTTTAAACGTGCAATCTGTAGTCTGCAGAAACGTACAATGACATCATTTTTCTCTGGCGACTGAGTTTACTAAAACCATTATTTGATGATCAGAATTGTTACCAACTAATTTTTCAGTTCATTGACTCATCAATTAATTGACAAATTGTTGCAGCTCCATTTCAGACACTATTCAATGATCCAACAAGTGGCTGAGATATGCTGGAGCTTTGTTCAAGATGCACAGTAGGATTTGAACAGATAGCAAAGAGCTCATGGGTGACAGACTCTTCGTTGCATGTTAATATTTAGTTGAAGCTTTTAATATAAAAAGGAAAAAGTAGATGATTTCATTACCATCAGCAAAACCTGAAGTAACTGCAGATGTCAAGAGCATCCCGTTGAGTTCTAGGGGACGTGAAAGCAGCAGAGAGCTTCTTCACTCCTCAAAAATTTAAATGTTCCCATCAAAAATTGATCGTGTAAAAAAAAGAAATGCTGCATGAGGACTTTAAGGACTGCCAATGCGAGAAGTGGCAGGACAGGCCAAGCAGACTTCATTCAGGACCTCCGTGTTGCACAGCCCTGAGCTGACTTCACATTTGTGGACCTGTCAGTGCTGCCTAATTGCTTGGTGTCTTGCCTGAGAGCACCTGCACTGAACACCATTAATCCACACGGCCTCTTTGTCTTATCAATGAGTAAATAACGTCTGGCCTGAAATCCCGGCTGCGGGGTGAAACGGCGGGGCTTCAGCGTGCGATTCCTCGCCTCTGACGCCATCATTCACACTTGTTTTTGGAGCTGGATGCTGAAACGTGAGCTCTGCCCGGCCTCCTCGGAGTGGTGGGGGGCCACGTTTTGTTTGCTCTTCGCAACGGAAGTGGTTTGTTTTGTGGGGCTGACAGCTCGTCTTTGTGCCGGGGACCGGGGCCACCATGAGAGAGAGCGGGGCAAAGCCGGTGACAATGATGGACGAGGTGAAACAATCATGCCCTCCCTCGCTCGCCCGTTTCCCACATTCCTGCCTCCCATGGCAACTGGCTGCTGCCGCCCACCGCCGGCAAGAGCACCAGCACCGCTTCGCCAGTGTGGTGACTGTACTGCTGCTGATGTATTTAAAGGAGCACTCCGCCAACTGTAGCATGTCAAAGTCAATTTTCTTGTCCAGGCCAAGTTTTGGGCTGCTCTGCATGAACTTTGCAAGTATGATGACATAACCTTCATGATGTCATACTATTGTTATGTCATCAGGGTTGCGCTTGGAGACAAAAAGAGTAAAGTTGGAGGTTGGAGGATGTTGTCGTTTACCGGAGACTAATGAGAAGATGATGCTGAGTGGCATTATGGAAAATGTAGGATCTATGTAAAAGTAAATAGCTTGAGGAATAGATACAGCCAGTATTTATGGGAACGCCCCAAAATTTCCCATCCTTTTACACAGATGGAGAAAACCATGCTGACGAGTTGCTTTGTGGCTTTCTGAATGTTAAACAAACTTAAAAATCTACAATTAAATATGTTTTGAAGCTGGACCCAATCCAGACTGAAATAACTCAACGACTTTTTGATGGACTTTTTTGGCTGTGTTCCTGTTTTCTGCTCAGTGCTGCTGACCTGGGTGAACTGCTCCAGTGTTCGCATGGCCACCAGGATCCAGGACGTCTTCACGGTGGGGAAGCTGATGGCTCTGGGCCTCATCATCGTGGTCGGCCTGGTCCAGATCTGCAATGGTAACGTCCTCAGTGTTCAGACTCAAGCTTTACTGTTCCTATAAGTGAATAAAAAAACCACTCATTCATGTGATTTATGTTGCAGGGAACTACGAGGCGCTGACTCCTCAGGTGGCCTTCTCCCTCGACAGGACGCCATCGGTGGGTCAGATCGCTCTGGCCTTCCTGCAGGCCTCCTTCGCCTTCAGTGGATGGAACTTCCTAAACTACGTCACGGAGGAAGTGGTTGAACCCAGACGGTGAATATTTAAGCTCCTCACCATCATCCAGTGCTGCAAATGTTCAGCTTTCATCTCATCTTGATTCTTTGTTTGCTTCTTCAAATTGTTGGCGACATTTTGGGCTTTTACAGCGCCAAATCTTAAAGGAATAGTTTGACATGGTGGAAAATGTGTTTAATTGTTCATACCACTCTGATATCTGTTCATTAGTTAAATATTAATTTGCCACCAGCAGCTGGTTATCTTAGCTTTGCAGAAAGACTGGAAACAGAGCGACAGAGCGAGTCTGGCTCCTCCCACCAGCACCTCTGAAGCGCTCAGATTAACATACTATATGGTGTTTCTTTGATTGGTACAAAAATGAAAGTATAAAATCATAATTTGACATTTTACGAGGCATTGTATACAGGACTGTTTCCTGGCTTATTTTAAAATGAATAGTCTTTTTTTACACGACATTCTTTGAGCAGATTAAACAAACTAAACACTGTCAAACTATTTCTTTGATATCTGTCTTTAGTCGTTGCATCTACACTTTTCTGTTGAGTGATGTTCCATATTGTTAGAGCTCATAATTCTCAGTTTGGTACCAGATTTAAACTCAAATTATTTTATTACAATTAACAAGCATCAAAATATGATAGTAGTAATGAGATCATGTGGTGCTGTGTTAGCACAACATAATCACTGAATGCCCATAATACTAAGCTCTGAATCTGAGACACAATCACTCTATTTTAGCAAATTTCCCTTGCCCCCTCAATTTTATTGAAAAAACGCCTTAAAACATTATTAAATGCATCTCAATTTTTAGAGAATGAAACCCTGGAGTATTAACAATTCTTGTGTATTAACTTCAGTAAAGGGAATCTGGTGCATAATCATTGGCTCATTTGCATTTTCGCCCTAGTGTACTTTTCACATTTATAACCAAGAGTTACAAAAGAGAACCAGGTGTACTGCTCATGACTTCCAGGAAAAGTAATTGTAATCAGAGAGATTTGTGTCAGCTGTGTGCTGCTGACACTTTCTCCTTTTTATGATTGTCCAACTTCCATGCATGTTTGATTGCTTTATTTTTTTTGGTTTTGACTGTATCATCTGTGCATGGTGTGTGACCTCGGTCAGGAATCTACCTCGTGCCATCTACATCTCCATACCATTGGTGACCTTTGTGTACACGCTCACCAACATCGCCTACTTCTCCTCCATGTCGCCCGAGGAGCTGCTGTCATCCAATGCCGTGGCTGTAGTGAGTAACGTGGCTGAATGACGATCAGTGGCAACATGGTCATGATCATGATTTATCTTTGATGAATTTAGGTCAAAATGCAAAGTGAGCGAACAAAAGAAAATCTAAATCAAATCAATGTTAGGAGTGACCACCCTTTGCCTTCAAAGCAGCATCAGTTCTTCTAGGTACACTTGCACAAAGCCAGGGATTTTGTAGGATCACATTCAGGTGTATGATTAACCAATTATACCAAACAGGTGCTGATGATCATTAATTTCATATGTAGGTTGAAGGTAGTTGCCTACGATATTAGCACTTACGGTCTTCATGGAAGAATTGCTGCCAAGAAGCCATACCTCTGATGTGGAAACAAGGCCAAGCAACTCAACTATACATGAAAACACAGGAACTGGGGTGCAGAAAAATGGCAGCAGGTACTCTGGACTGATGAGTCAAAATTTGAAATATTTGTAGCAGAAGGCAGTTTGTTTGCCGAAGGCTGGAGAGCAGTGCAATAAAGAGTGTCTGCAGGCAACAGTGAAGCATGGTGGAGGTTCCTTGCAAGTTTGGGGCTACATTCTTGCAAATGGAGGATGAATTTGGTCAGGAGTAACAGTGTCCATCATGCAGTTACCATCAGGGAGCCGTCTGATTTGCCCCACATTTATTCTGCAGCAGGACATCGACCCCAAACATACAGCTAATGTCATTAGGAACTATCTTCAGCGTAAAGAAGAACAAGGAGTCCTGTAAGTGATGGTCAACCCCCCCAAAGAAGGGATCTCAACATCATCCAGTCTGTCTGGGATGACATGAAGAGACAGAAGGATTTGAGGCAGACCACATCCACAGAAGGTCTGTGGTTAGGTCTCCAAGATGTTTGGAGCAACCTACCTGCCGAGTTCCTTCAGAAACTGAGTGCAAGTACACAGAGAAGAACTGATGCTGTTTCAAAGGCAAATGGTGGTCACACCAAATATTGATTTGTAGATTTTCTTCTGTTAGCTCACTTTGCATTTTGTAAACTGATAAAAGGAAACAATTACATTTTATATTTTTGAAAGTTTTCTCTCTCTTGTATTTTCTCAGAGTTCAGTGTCTTGACACTTCATAGTAGACTTTGCCGTCCCTCAACACCAGTGTGGATAAAAGCATGCAGTTTTAAAACTAGGCACTAAACAGGAGAGAAAAACACGACCCGTCATGTTGTGGTGTTAATCAGTCCTGTACACATCAGTGATTCTGTCTGTCGTTCTGCCGTTCAGACATTTGGAGAGAAGCTGCTGGGAATGTTCTCCGTCATCATGCCGATCTCCGTGGCTCTGTCCACCTTCGGAGGAATCAACGGCTACCTGTTCACCTCCTCCAGGTGAGGCCTGCTGGTCCGCCTGCTCCTTCATGCTCCTACACTGCTTTGACGTGGCTGCTGATCGGCCTCCTGATGTTTGTCCCTGCAGGTTGTGTTTCTCTGGAGCCAGAGAGGGTCACCTGCCCAGCCTGCTGGCCATGATCCATTATAAGAACTGCACACCCATCCCTGCCCTGCTGGTCTGCGTACGTACAACCTCACATCAATAATACACTGATCTCAGCTGTTTTGCTTCTGCTAGATGATGCATCTCTCTATGAACACTTTTGGGTTTATGTGACCTCACACTTCATACTCCTCAACTTAGGCCTCTTGTCCTCATTCACGGACGCTTTTTTTGTGCCATCTAGTGGCAGTAAGACCACAATACAGTAATCCATGTAAAAGATGGCAGCCATCTCTGCCAAGTCAGTCTGCAGCCGATCCCGACACAAAAGTGGACAAGGTCCAAAACCTGGTCACATTTTATGGTTGAAACTTGTTTATTTATGATTAATAATGTTTGTAGTTTGATATGGAAACAAACGTGAACAATTTTAGCAACAGTAACAAGCTAAGGCTGTTAATTTGGAAATACTCGTTTGAAGACACTGGGACTTAATAATTGTTGACAGTATTTTTTATAGTTATGTCGTCCTTCTGATCATAAATAGCTAGGAGACATTAAAAATGCATTTTTTCCTTTATACTTTTGTGATATACACACATGCAGTGATGATTTCTTGCTAATATGTTTGTTGGTCTTATCCAGTGTCAAGTCTGTGATTATTTGACAAGACAATAAGATTATACATTATACGGCAAATTCAGGCACATAACCAGTAACTAGTGTTCACTAGGGCCCGTTGTAACGACCTTACTCTGCTGTGAGGACTCCTCTGTATGTTTGAATGGTCTGTGATGCTTTTAGGTCGCAGAGAGTCCTCTTTACAAATAGATTTTATTTAGTGTGAAGGGTTTGTTTTGTACATGGAGAACAAAACGCTGTACAGTGGTTATTGTTGTAATGGTCACAGTTATTGTCTCTGTTGTAGCAGGTGTAAATGGGGCCTGAGGTTCAGATTCAAGATGTTCTTGTAGATGAAAAACTTTGTTCTTAAAGAAAAAAGTTATTTTAGTTTGCATGCTGAGATTATTTGATACAATTTAATTTTGAATAATTTATTGTGTGAATGCAGTACATACAGACAAAGACAGAAGTAGTGTCCAGTACCTAATGAAGCTCCACCCATCAGATGACTCACCTGAGACAAATCAGGAAACAGGTTGTGCCTCACTGAAACAGACACACACACACACACACACTGAGAGACGGACGATAGGATTTACCTTCAAACCAAAACAACCACTTCCACTGAGAGAGTTCAGCTACAGGAGGGAATACTGGGAATACTGGAATATGACCACTTCAACCAGCTGCTGACTGCACACACTGAACCAGAGTTTTACAAGAAAACAAAGACTCAAGGTGAAAGTAAGTTTCAGGGAACAGGGAGTGACTGAGCTGTCTGCCTGCTGTGTGTCAGCTTCACTCAGAGACTAAATGGCTTCAAGATTAGAGGAAGATTTCTGCTGTTCTGTCTGTCAGGACATCTTTAAAGATCCTGTCATCCTGTCATGTAGCCACAGCTTCTGTAAAGACTGTCTGCAGAGCTGGTGGAGAGAGAAACCAACACGGGAGTGTCCAGTTTGTAACAGAAGACATTCAAAGGAAAAACTTCCTCCTAACTTTGCTTTACAGAAGCTGTGTGAGAGTTTCTTACAGGAGAGAGATCAGAGAGCTTCAGAGTCTCTCTGCAGTCTGCACTCTGAGAAACTCAAACTCTTCTGTCTGGACCATCAGCAGCCGGTGTGTGTCGTCTGCAGAGATTCAGATAAACACACCAACCACAGATTCAAACCCATCGATGAAGCTGCACCACAACACAGGAAGGAACTTGAGGAAACTCTGGAGCCCTTAAAGAAGAAGTTAAAGGATTTTGAACAGGTTAAAGTGAAGTTTGAACAAACAGCAGAACACATTCAGGTCCAGGCCCGACGCACAGAGAGGCAGATTAAGGAGCAGTTTGTGAAGCTTCACCAGTTCCTAGAGGAGGAAGAGGAGGCCAGGATGGCTGCACTGAGGGAGGAAGAGGAGCAGAAGAGTCAGATGATGAAGGAGAAGATGGAGGCTCTGAGCAGAGAGATAGCAGCTCTTTCAGACACAGTCAGAGCCACAGAGGACGAGCTGAGAGCTGAAGACGTCTCATTCCTGCTCAACTACAAGGCTGCAGTGGACAGAGTCCAGCAGCGCCCCCTGCTGGATGATCCACAGCTGCCCTCAGGAGCTCTGATAGACAAGGCCAAACACCTGGGCAACCTGACCTTCAACATCTGGAACAAGATGAAGGACATGGTCTCCTACACTCCTGTGATTCTGGACCCAAACACTGCTGCTACAGGACTCATCCTGTCTGAAGATCTGACCAGTGTGAGACGAGGAGAGAAACAGCAGCTTCCTGATAATCCAGAGAGGTTTGATGTTTACTGGTCTGTCCTGGGCTCTGAGGGCTTTAACTCAGGGACTCACAGCTGGGATGTCGAGGTTGGAGACAGTACATCCTGGTCACTGGGTGTGTTAGCAGAGTCTGTCCAGAGGAAGGGATACAAACTGTCTGGAGTATGGACAATATGGTTCAATCATGGTAAATATTCAGTGTCCTCCCCATCAGATCGACTAGCTCTCCCATTGAAGAAGAAGCTCCAGAGGATCAGAGTGAATCTGGACTTTACGAGACAAAAGCTGTCGTTCTCTGATGCTGATACTAACACACACATACACACCTTCACACACACTTTCACTGAGAGGATGTTTCCATACACTGAGAATGTGGATAAAGTCCCTCTAAAGATTTTACCAGTGAAGGTCTCTGTGACTGTAGAACAACAGAAATAGATGATGATGATGATGATGATGATGGACATCAATCAGTTCATGTTTATATCAAGACAAACTGAATTTCCTTCACTGACACTTGGAGGAACATGTGACTGTGTTGTCCTGATGATGTTGGTTGTCATGGTGATGAGGATGACATCTACTGTATAACATGGTGCTCTGGCCTGAACAAAAGGAGGATATAGATGAAGTTGTAAACCTGGTCTCGCTGTAGAGCTTTAGTTCTGACTGTAAAACTAACAAAGACACTTTTGTCTAAATTTGAATGTGATGTTTGCATGATGATATCATTTATATTACACGCTACTGTTCACAAGTTTGTAATCACCTGCCGCTAAAGCTTGATGTGGTCCAGTCAGATGAGTGCGAGGACTCAGGGGCGTAAATATAGACAGTGCAGGCAGGGCGGTTGCACTGGGGCCCTTGAGCTGAGGGGGCCCATGGAGAGTGTGGGACCTCCAAGAATATGTGGAGGCAGAAAATGAGCCCTTGCAAGTGATTCAGATTGCCACCTTAGAAATAAGCCTGTAATCAAAGAACTCACATTAATTTATAGAATGGTGCCATTTGTTATATATGCCAGACAAACTCATCTCCATCATGGTTTCCTTTTCTTTTATGTTTCTTTTTCATTCTTTCTTTCTTGATAAAATTGTCAGTAGCAATGTGTACCAAAATATGTTATAGAATATATTTAACAGAAACTGTCAATAAAGTATTAAAAAACCCTTTTCAATTAAATAAATTATTACTTATTTTCTTTGGTACTTTTGTAATAGACACACGTGCAGTGATGATTTCTTGGTTATATGTGTGTTGGTCTTAACCAATGTCAAGTCGAGTGTGAATTCAGGCACATAACCAGTAACTAGTGTTCACTAGGGCCCGTTGTAACGACCTCACTCTGCTGTGAGGACTCCTCTGTATGTTTGAATGGTCTGTGATGCTTTTAGGTCGCAGAGAGTCCTCTTTACAAATAGATTTTATTTAGTGTGAAGGGTTTGTTTTGTACATGGAGAACAAAACACTGTACAGTGGTTATTGTTGTCATGGTCACAGTTATTGTCTCTGTTGTACAGGGTGTAAATTAGTGATGGCAAAGCAGTTCTTTAGATGTTACTGAATCACTAGAATCAGTTCATTTAAAAGATTTGTTCAAAAGATTTGTTCACTGAATCGTTCAGTGCTTGGCGGGAGGAGCCCTGACTGTGTACTTGACTCCTGGCTACATTAGCCGTTAGCTTGGAGAAAACGATTCCTATGAAAGTGTATCGCTGAGAAGAAATTATTTGAATCACTCAGGGATCAGGGTTACGTCGTTCACCGAGTGATTTGTTCACCATGAAGTAGGCAGTCCCTCCCTGCACCCTGGCTGCCTCGCGACTTGCGAGTGACTCATCCTTCGCACAGACCGAATCAGCAGTTTCACTCCTGGTCTGCACGCTTGCTGCTGAGCTCAACTGAACTGAGAAGTGAACGAATCAGTTCTGGAAGTGATTCAGTTCAGTACGTTCAGTCAACAGATTCGTTCTTTTGAACAATTCGTTCATGAACGACACAACACTAGTGTAAATGGGGCCTGAGGTTCAGATTCATGATGTTGGAGATGAGAAACTCAGGATTTCCAGTTAGTTTGAAGAAAAAGGTGATTTTAGTTTGCATGCTGAGATTATTTGAAAGAATTTAATTTTGGATCATTCCTTGTGTGAATGCAGTACATACATACAAAGACAAAAGTAGTGTCCAGTACCTAATGAAGCTCCACCCATCAGATGACTCACACGAGACAAAACCAGGAAACAAGGGTATCATGCTTCACTGAGATGACACACACACTGAGAGACGGACGATAGGATTTACCTTCAAACCAAAACAACCACTTCTCTGAGAGAGTTCAGCTACAGGAGGGAATACTGGGAATACTGGAATATGACCACTTCAACCAGCTGCTGACTGCACACACTGAACCAGAGTTTTACAAGAAAACAAAGACTCAAAGTGAAAGTAACTTTCAGGGAACAGGAAGTGACTGAGCTGTCTGCCTGCTGTGTGTCAGCTTCACTCAGAGACTAAATGGCTTCAAGATTTGAGGAAGATTTCTGCTGTTCTGTCTGTCAGGACATCTTTAAAGATCCTGTCATCCTGTCATGTAGCCACAGCTTCTGTAAAGACTGTCTGCAGAGCTGGTGGAGAGAGAAACCAACACGAGAGTGTCCAGTTTGTAAGAGAAGACATTCAAAGGAAGAACTACCTCCTAACTTTGCTTTACAGAAGCTGTGTGAGAGTTTCTTACAGGAGAGAGATCAGAGAGCTTCAGAGTCTCTCTGCAGTCTGCACTCTGAGAAACTCAAACTCTTCTGTCTGGACCATCAGCAGCTGGTGTGTGTCGTCTGCAGAGATTCAGATAAACACACCAACCACAGATTCAAACCCATCGATGAAGCTGCACCACAACACAGGAAGGAACTTGAGGAAACTCTGGAGCCCTTAAAGAAGAAGTTAAAGGATTTTGAACAGGTTAAAGTGAAGTGTGATCAAACAGCAGAACACATTCAGGTCCAGGCCCGACGCACAGAGAGGCAGATTAAGGAGCAGTTTGTGAAGCTTCACCAGTTCCTAGAGGAGGAAGAGGAGGCCAGGATGGCTGCACTGAGGGAGGAAGAGGAGCAGAAGAGTCAGATGATGAAGGAGAAGATGGAGGCTCTGAGCAGAGAGATAGCAGCTCTTTCAGACACAGTCAGAGCCACAGAGGACGAGCTGAGAGCTGAAGACGTCTCATTCCTGCTCAACTACAAGGCTGCAGTGGACAGAGTCCAGCAGCGCCCCCTGCTGGATGATCCACAGCTGCCCTCAGGAGCTCTGATAGACGAGGCCAAACACCTGGGCAACCTGACCTTCAACATCTGGAACAAGATGAAGGACATGGTCTCCTACACTCCTGTGATTCTGGACCCAAACACTGCTGATCCATATCTTGCACTGTCTGAAGATCTGACCAGTGTGAGACGAGGAGAGAAACAGCAGCTCCCTGATAATCCAGAGAGGTTTGATGGTTACTTGTCTGTCCTGGGCTCTGAGGGCTTTAACTCAGGGACTCACAGCTGGGATGTCGAAGTTGGAGACAGTACATACTGGTTACTGGGTGTGTTAGCAGAGTCTGTTCAGAGGAAGGGATACAAACTGTCTGGAGTATGGAGAATATGGTTCAATCAAGGTAAATATACAGCGTTCTCCCCATCAGATCAACTAGCTCTCCGATTGAAGAAGAAGCTCCAGAGGATCAGAGTGAATCTGGACTTTACGAGACAAAAGTTGTTGTTCTCTGATCCTGATACTAACACACACATACACACCTTCACACACACTTTCACTGAGAGGATGTTTCCATTCATTGACAATATGGATAAAGTCCCTCTAAAGATTTTACCAGTGAAGGTCTCTGTGACTGTAGAACAACAGAAATAGATGATGATGATTATGATGATGGACATCAATCAGTTCATGTTTATATCAAGACAAACTGAATTTCCTTGACTGACACTTGGAGGAACATGTGACTGTGTTGTCCTGATGATGTTGGTTGTCATGGTGATGAGGATGACATCTACTGTATAACATGGTGCTCTGGCCTGAACAAAAGGAGGATATAGATGAAGTTTAAACCTGGTCTCGCTGTAGAGCTTTAGTTCTGACTAAAACTAACAAAGACACTTTTGTCTAAATTTAAATTTGATGTTTGCATGATGATATCATTTATATTACACACTACTGTTCACAAGTTTGTAATCACCTGCCGCTAAAGCTTGATGTGGTCCAGTCAGATGAGTGCGAGGACTCAGGGGCGTAAATATAGACAGTGCAGGCAGGGCGGTTGCACTGGGGCCCTTGAGCTGAGGGGGCCCATGGAGAGTGTGGGACCTCCAAGAATATGTGGAGGCAGAAAATGAGCCCTTGCAAATGATTCAGATTGTCACCTTAGAAATAAGCCTGTAATCAAAGAACTCACATTAATTTATAGAATGGTGCCATTTGTTATATGTGCCAGGCAAACTCATCTCCATCATGGTTTCCTTTTCTTTTTTGTTTCTTTTTCATTCTTTCTTTCTTGATAAAATAGTCAGTAGCAATGTGTACCAAAATATGTTATAGAATATATTCAACAGAAACTGTCAATAAAATATTAAAAAAAACCCCTTTTCAATTAAATAAATTATTACTTATTTTCTTTGGTACTTTTGTAATAGATACATGTGCAGTGATGATTTCTTGGTTATATGTGTGTTGGTCTTATCCAATGTCAAGTCGAGTGTGAATTCAGGCACATAACCAGTAACTAGTGTTCACTAGGGCCCGTTGTAACGACCTCACTCTGCTGTGAGGACTCCTCTGTATGTTTGAATGGTCTGTGATGCTTTTAGGTCGCAGAGAGTCCTCTTTACAAATAGATTGTATTTAGTGTGAAGGGTTTGTTTTGTACATGGAGAACAAAACGCTGTACAGTGGTTATTGTTGTCATGGTCATAGTTATTGTCTCTGTTGTAGCAGGTGTAAATGGGGCCTGAGGTTCAGATTCATGATGTTCTTGGAGATGAAAAACTCAGGATTTCCAGTTAGTGTGAAGAAAAAATGATTTTAGTTTGCATGCTGAGATTATTTGATATGAATGCAGTACATACAGACAAAGACAGAAGTAGTGTCCAGTACCTAATGAAGCTCCACCCATCAGCTGACTCACACGAGACTAACCAGGAAACAGGAAGGTATAATGCTTCACTGAGATGACAAACACTCACACACACACACACACACACACACACACACACACACACACATACTGAGAGACAGATGATAGGATTTACCTTCAGACCAAAACAACCACTTCTCTGAGAGAGTTCAGCTACAGGAGGGAATACTGGGAATACTGGAATATGACCACTTCAACCAGCTGCTGACTGCACACACTGAACCAGAGTTTTACAAGAAAACAAAGACTCAAGGTGAAAGTAAGTTTCAGGGAACAGGGAGTGACTGAGCTGTCTGCCTGCTGTGTGTCAGCTTCACTCAGAGACTAAATGGCTTCAAGATTAGAGGAAGATTTCTGCTGTTTTGTCTGTCAGGACATCTTTAAAGATCCTGTCATCCTGTCATGTTGCCACAGCTTCTGTAGAGACTGTCTGCAGAGCTGGTGGAGAGAGAAACCAACACGGGAGTGTCCAGTTTGTAAGAGAAGACATTCGAAGGATATGTTACCTCCTAACTTTGCTTTACAGAAGCTGTGTGAGAGTTTGTTACAGGAGAGAGATCAGAGAGCTTCAGAGTCTCTCTGCAGTCTGCACTCTGAGAAACTCAAACTCTTCTGTCTGGACCATCAGCAGCCGGTGTGTGTCGTCTGCAGAGATTCAGATAAACACACCAACCACAGATTCAAACCCGTCGATGAAGCTGCACCACAACACAGGAAGGAACTTGAGGAAACTCTGGAGCCCTTAAAGGAGAAGTTAAAGGATTTTGAACAGGTTAAAGTGAAGTGTGATCAAACAGCAGAACACATTCAGGTCCAGGCTCGACGCACAGAGAGGCAGATTAAGGAGCAGTTTGTGAAGCTTCACCAGTTCCTAGAGGAGGAAGAGGAGGCCAGGATGGCTGCACTGAGGGAGGAAGAGGAGCAGAAGAGTCAGATGATGAAGGAGAAGATGGAGGCTCTGAGCAGAGAGATAGCAGCTCTTTCAGACACAGTCAGAGCCACAGAGGACGAGCTGAGAGCTGAAGACGTCTCATTCCTGCTCAACTACAAGGCTGCAGTGGACAGAGTCCAGCAGCGCCCCCTGCTGGATGATCCACAGCTGCCCTCAGGAGCTCTGATAGACGAGGCCAAACACCTGGGCAACCTGACCTTCAACATCTGGAACAAGATGAAGGACATGGTCTCCTACACTCCTGTGATTCTGGACCCAAACACTGCTGCTACAGAACTCATCCTGTCTGAAGATCTGACCAGTGTGAGACGAGGAGAGAAACAGCAGCTTCCTGATAATCCAGAGAGGTTTGATGTTTACTACTTGTCTGTCCTGGGCTCTGAGGGCTTTAACTCAGGGACTCACAGCTGGGATGTCGAAGTTGGAGACAGTACATCCTGGTTACTGGGTGTGTCAGCAGAGTCTGTCCAGAGGAAGGGATACAAACTGTCTGGAGTATGGAGAATATGGTTCAATCATGGTAAATATACAGCATTCTCCCCATCAGATCAACTAGCTCTCCGATTGAAGAAGAAGCTCCAGAGGATCAGAGTGAATCTGGACTTTACGAGACAAAAGTTGTTGTTCTCTGATCCTGATACTAACACACACATACACACCTTCACACACACTTTCACTGAGAGGATGTTTCCATACATTAACAATATGGATAAAGTCCCTCTAAAGATTTTACCAGTGAAGGTCTCTGTGACTGTAGAACAACAGAAATAGATGCTGATAATGATGATGATGATAATGATGATGGTGATGGTGATGATGATGATGATGATGATGGACATCAATCAGTTCATGTTTATTTCAAGACAAACTGAATTTCCTTGACTGACACTTGGAGGAACATGTGACTGTGTTGTCCTGATGATGTTGGTTGTCATGGTGATGAGGATGACATCTACTGTATAACATGGTGCTTCTGGCCTGAACAAAAGGAGGATATAGATGAAGTTGTAAACCTGGTCTCGCTGTAGAGCTTTAGTTCTGACTGTAAAACTAACAAAGACACTTTTGTCTAAATTTGAATGTGATGTTTGCATGATGATATCGTTTATATTACACACTACTGTTCACAAGTTTGTAATCACCTGCCGCTAAAGCTTGATGTGGTCCAGTCAGATGAGTGCGAGGACTCAGGGGCGTAAATATAGACAGTGCAGGCAGGGCGGGTTGCACTGGGGCCCTTGAGCTGAGGGGGCCCATGGAGAGTGTGGGACCTCCAAGAATATGTGGAGGCAGAAAATGAGCCCTTGCAAGTGATTCAGATTGCCACCTTAGAAATAAGCCTGTAATCAAAGAACTCACATTAATTTATAGAATGGTGCCATTTGTTATATGTGCCAGGCAAACTCATCTCCATCATGGTTTCCTTTTCTTTTTTGTTTCTTTTTCTTTCTTTCTTTCTTGATAAAATTGTCAGTAGCAATGTGTACCAAAATATGTTATAGAATATATTTAACAGAAACTGTCAATAAAGTATTAAAAAACCCTTTTCAATTAAATAAATTATTACTTATTTTCTTTGGTACTTTTGTAATAGACACACGTGCAGTGACGATTTCTTGGTTATATGTGTGTTGGTCTTATCCAATGTCAAGTCGAGTGTGAATTCAGGCACATAACCAGTAACTAGTGTTCACTAGGGCCCGTTGTAACGACCTCACTCTGCTGTGAGGACTCCTCTGTATGTTTGAATGGTCTGTGATGCTTTTAGGTCGCAGAGAGTCCTCTTTACAAATAGATTTTATTTAGTGTGAAGGGTTTGTTTTGTACATGGAGAACAAAACACTGTACAGTGGTTATTGTTGTCATGGTCACAGTTATTGTCTCTGTTGTACAGGGTGTAAATTAGTGATGGCAAAGCAGTTCTTTAGATGTTACTGAATCACTAGAATCAGTTCATTTAAAAGATTTGTTCAAAAGATTTGTTCTCTGAATCGTTCAGTGCTTGGCGGGAGGAGCCCTGACTGTGTACTTGACTCCTGGCTACATTAGCCGTTAGCTTGGAGAAAACGATTCCTATGAAAGTGTATCGCTGAGAAGAAATTATTTGAATCACTCAGGGATCAGGGTTACGTCGTTCACCGAGTGATTCGCTCACCATGAGGTAGGCAGTCCCTCCCTGCACCCTGGCTGCCTCGCGACTTGCGAGTGACTCATCCTTCGCACAGACCGAATCAGCAGTTTCACTCCTGGTCTGCACGCTTGCTGCTGAGCTCAACTGAACTGAGAAATGAACGAATCAGTTCTGGAAGTGATTCAGTTCAGTACGTTCAGTCAACAGATTCGTTCTTTTGAACAATTCGTTCATGAACGACACAACACTAGTGTAAATGGGGCCTGAGGTTCAGATTCATGATGTTGGAGATGAGAAACTCAGGATTTCCAGTTAGTTTGAAGAAAAAGGTGATTTTAGTTTGCATGCTGAGATTATTTGAAAGAATTTAATTTTGGATCATTCCTTGTGTGAATGCAGTACATACATACAAAGACAAAAGTAGTGTCCAGTACCTAATGAAGCTCCACCCATCAGATGACTCACACGAGACAAACCAGGAAACAAGAAGGTATCATGCTTCACTGAGATGACACACACACTGAGAGACGGACGATAGGATTTACCTTCAAACCAAAACAACCACTTCTCTGAGAGAGTTCAGCTACAGGAGGGAATACTGGGAATACTGGAATATGACCACTTCAACCAGCTGCTGACTGCACACACTGAACCAGAGTTTTACAAGAAAACAAAGACTCAAAGTGAAAGTAACTTTCAGGTAACAGGAAGTGACTGAGCTGTCTGCCTGCTGTGTGTCAGCTTCACTCTGAGACTAAATGGCTTCAAGATTAGAGGAAGATTTCTGCTGTTCTGTCTGTCAGGACATCTTTAAAGATCCTGTCATCCTGTCATGTTGCCACAGCTTCTGTAGAGACTGTCTGCAGAGCTGGTGGAGAGAGAAACCAACACGGGAGTGTCCAGTTTGTAAGAGAAGACATTCAAAGGAAAGACTACCTCCTAACTTTGCTTTAAAGAACCTTTGTGAGAGTTTCTTACAGGAGAGAGATCAGAGAGCTTCAGAGTCTCTCTGCAGTCTGCACTCTGAGAAACTCAAACTCTTCTGTCTGGACCATCAGCAGCCGGTGTGTGTCGTCTGCAGAGACTCAGATAAACACACCAACCACAGATTCAAACCCATCGATGAAGCTGCACCACAACACAGGAAGGAACTTGAGGAAACTCTGGAGCCCTTAAAGAAGAAGTTAAAGGATTTTGAACAGGTTAAAGTGAAGTGTGATCAAACAGCAGAACACATTCAGGTCCAGGCCCGACGCACAGAGAGGCAGATTAAGGAGCAGTTCAAGAAGCTTCACCAGTTTCTAGAGGAGGAAGAGGAGGCCAGGATGGCTGCACTGAGGGAGGAAGAGGAGCAGAAGAGTCAGATGATGAAGGAGAAGATGGAGGCTCTGAGCAGAGAGATAGCAGCTCTTTCAGACACAGTCAGAGCCACAGAGGACGAGCTGAGAGCTGAAGACGTCTCATTCCTGCTCAACTACAAGGCTGCAGTGGACAGAGTCCAGCAGCGCCCCCTGCTGGATGATCCACAGCTGCTCTCAGGAGCTCTGATAGACGAGGCCAAACACCTGGGCAACCTGACCTTCAACATCTGGAACAAGATGAAGGACATGGTCTCCTACACTCCTGTGATTCTGGACCCAAACACTGCTGCTACAGAACTCATCCTGTCTGAAGATCTGACCAGTGTGAGACAAGGACAGAAACAGCAGCTTCCTGATAATCCAGAGAGGTTTGATGGTTACTGGTCTGTCCTGAGCTCTGAGGGCTTTAACTCAGGGACTCACAGCTGGGATGTTGAAGTTGGAGACAGTACATACTGGTCACTGGGTGTGTCAGCAGAGTCTGTCCAGAGGAAGGGATACACACAGTCTGGAGTATGGACAATATGGTTCTGTTATGGTAAATATACAGCATTCTCCCCATCAGATCAACTAGCTCTCCCATTGCAGAAGAAGCTCCAGAGGATCAGAGTGAATCTGGACTTTATGAGACAAAAGCTGTCATTCATTGATCCTGATACTAACACACACATACACACCTTCACACACACTTTCACTGAGAGGATGTTTCCATTCATTAACGCTGTGGATAAAGTCCCTCTAAAGATTTTACCAGTGAAGGTCTCTGTGACTGTAGAACAACAGAAATAGATGATGATGATGATGATGATGATGATGATGGACATCAATCAGTTCATGTTTCTATCAAGACAAACTGAATTTCCTTCACTGACACTTGGAGGAACATGTGACTGTGTTGTCCTGATGATGTTGGTTGTCATGGTGATGAGGATGACATCTACTGTATAACATGGTGCTCTGGCCTGAACAAAAGGAGGATATAGATGAAGTTGTAAACCTGGTCTCGCTTTAGAGCTTTAGTTCTGACTGTAAAACTAACAAAGACACTTTCGTGTAAATTTGAATGTGATGTTTGCATGATGATATCATTTATGTTACACGCTACTGTTCACAAGTTTGTAATCACCTGCCGCTAAAGCTTGATGTGGTCCAGTCAGATGAGTGCGAGGACTCAGGGGCGTAAATATAGACAGTGCCGGCAGGGCGGTTGCACTGGGGCCCTTGGGCTGAGGGGGCCCATGGAGAGTGTGGGACCTCCAAGAATATGTGGAGGCAGAAAATGAGCCCTTGCAAATGATTCAGATTCTCACCTTAGAAATAAGCCTGTAATCAAAGAACTCACATTATTTTCTAGAATGGTGCCATTTGTTATATATGCCAGGCAAACTCATCTCCATCATGGTTTCCTTTTCTTTTTTGTTTCTTTTTCTTTCTTTCTTTCTTTCTTTCTTTCTTTCTTTCTTGATAAAATTGTCAGTATCAATGTGTACCAAAATATGTTATAGAGTATATTCAACAGAAACTGTCAATAAAGTATAAAAAAAACATTTTCTTTGGTACTTTTGTATTTTACACATATGCAGTGATGATTTCTGGGTAATAACATTATACAGCATACGGCGAATTCATGCACATAACCAGTAACTAGTGTTCACTAGGGCCCGTTGTAACGACCTCACTCTGCTGTGAGGACTCCTCTGTATGTTTGAATGGTCTGTGATGCTTTTAGGTCGCAGAGAGTCCTCTTTACAAATAGATTTTATTGAGTGTGAAGGGTTTGTTTTGTACATGGAGAACAAAACGCTGTACAGTGGTTATTGTTGTCATGGTCACAGTTATTGTCTCTGTTGTAGCAGGTGTAAATGGGGCCTGAGGTTCAGATTCATGATGTTCTTGGAGATGAAAAACTTTTGAATAATTTATTGTGTGAATGCAGTATATACAGACAAAGACAGAAGTAGTGTACAGTACCTAATGAAGCTCCACCCATCAGCTGACTCACCTGAGACAAATCAGGAAACAGGTTGTACCTCACTGAAACAGACACACACACACACACACACTGAGAGACGGACGATAGGATTTACCTTCAAACCAAAACAACCACTTCTCTGAGAGAGTTCAGCTACAGGAGGGAATACTGGGAATACTGGAATATGACCACTTCAACCAGCTGCTGACTGCACACACTGAACCAGAGTTTTACAAGAAAACAAAGACTCAAAGTGAAAGTAACTTTCAGGTAACAGGGAGTGACTGAGCTGTCTGCCTGCTGTGTGTCAGCTTCACTCAGAGACTAAATGGCTTCAAGATTAGAGGAAGATTTCTGCTGTTCTGTCTGTCAGGACATCTTTAAAGATCCTGTCATCCTGTCATGTAGCCACAGCTTCTGTAGAGACTGTCTGCAGAGCTGGTGGAGAGAGAAACCAACACGGGAGTGTCCAGTTTGTAAGAGAAGACATTCAAAGGAAAGACTACCTCCTAACTTTGCTTTACAGAAGCTGTGTGAGAGTTTGTTACAGGAGAGAGATCAGAGAGCTTCAGAGTCTCTCTGCAGTCTGCACTCTGAGAAACTCAAACTCTTCTGTCTGGACCATCAGCAGCCGGTGTGTGTCGTCTGCAGAGATTCAGATAAACACACCAACCACAGATTCAAAAATCGATGAGCTGCACCACAACACAGGAAGGAACTTGAGGAAACTCTGGAGCCCTTAAAGAAGAAGTTAAATGATTTTGAACAGGTTAAAGTGAAGTTTGATCAAACAGCAGAACACATTCAGGTCCAGGCCCGACGCACAGAGAGGCAGATTAAGGAGCAGTTTGTGAAGCTTCACCAGTTCCTAGAGGAGGAAGAGGAGACCAGGATGGCTGCACTGAGGGAGGAAGAGGAGCAGAAGAGTCAGATGATGAAGGAGAAGATGGAGGCTCTGAGCAGAGAGATAGCAGCTCTTTCACACACAGTCAGAGCCACAGAGGACAAGCTGAGAGCTGAAGACGTCTCATTCCTGCTCAACTACAAGGCTGCAGTGGACAGAGTCCAGCAGCGCCCCCTGCTGGATGATCCACAGCTGCCCTCAGGAGCTCTGATAAACGAGGCCAAACACCTGGGCAACCTGACCTTCAACATCTGGAACAAGATGAAGGACATGGTCTCCTACACTCCTGTGATTCTGGACCCAAACACTGCTGCTACAGAACTCATCCTGTCTGAAGATCTGACCAGTGTGACATTGGGTGAGGAGAAACAGCAGCTCCCTGATATTCCAGAGAGGTTTGATGTTCACTACTGGTCTGTCCTGGGCTCTGAGGGCTTTAACTCAGGGACTCACAGCTGGGATGTCGAGGTTGGAGACAGTACATACTGGTCACTGGGTGTGTCAGCAGAGTCTGTCCAGAGGAAGGGATACAAACTGTCTAGAGTATGGAGAATATGGTTCTGTTATGGTAAATATTCAGTGTCCTCCCCATCAGATCAACTAGCTCTCCGATTGAAGAAGAAGCTCCAGAGGATCAGAGTGAATCTGGACTTTACGAGACAAAAGTTGTTGTTCTCTGATCCTGATACTAACACACACATACACACCTTCACACACACTTTCACTGAGAGGATGTTTCCATTCATTAACGCTGTGGATAAAGTCCCTCTAAAGATTTTACCAGTGAAGGTCTCTGTGACTGTAGAACAACAGAAGTAGTTGATGATGATGATGATGATGATGATGATGGACATCAATCAGTTCATGTTTATATCAAGACAAACTGAATTTCCTTCACTGACACTTGGAGGAACATGTGACTGTGTTGTCCTGATGATGTTGGTTGTCATGGTGATGAGGATGACATCTACTGTATAACATGGTGCTCTGGCCTGAACAAAAGGAGGATATAGATGAAGTTGTAAACCTGGTCTCGCTTTAGAGCTTTAGTTCTGACTGTAAAACTAACAAAGACACTTTCGTGTAAATTTGAATGTGATGTTTGCATGATGATATCATTTATGTTACACGCTACTGTTCACAAGTTTGTAATCACCTGCCGCTAAAGCTTGATGTGGTCCAGTCAGATGAGTGCGAGGACTCAGGGGCGTAAATATAGACAGTGCAGGCAGGGCGGTTGCACTGGGGCCCTTGGGCTGAGGGGGCCCATGGAGAGTGTGGGACCTCCAAGAATATGTGGAGGCAGAAAATGAGCCCTTGCAAGTGATTCAGATTGCCACCTTAGAAATAAGCCTGTAATCAAAGAACTCACATTAATTTATAGAATGGTGCCATTTGTTATATATGCCAGGCAAACTCATCTCCATCATGGTTTCCTTTTCTTTTTTGTTTCTTTTTCATTCTTTCTTTCTTGATAAAATTGTCAGTAGCAATGTGTACCAAAATATGTTATAGAATATATTCAACAGAAACTGTCAATAAAGTATTAAAAAACCTTTTTCAATTAAATAAATTATTACTTATTTTCTTTGGTACTTTTGTAATAGACACATGTGCAGTGATGATTTCTTGGTTATATGTGTGTTGGTCTTATCCAATGTCAAGTCGAGTGCGAATTCAGGCACATAACCAGTAACTAGTGTTCACTAGGGCCCGTTGTAACGACCTCACTCTGCTGTGAGGACTCCTCTGTATGTTTGAATGGTCTGTGATGCTTTTAGGTCGCAGAGAGTCCTCTTTACAAATAGATTTTATTTAGTGTGAAGGGTTTGTTTTGTACATGGAGAACAAAACGCTGTACAGTGGTTATTGTTGTCATGGTCACAGTTATTGTCTCTGTTGTAGCAGGTGTAAATGGGGCCTGAGGTTCAGATTCATGATGTTCTTGGAGATGAAAAACTTTTGAATAATTTATTGTGTGAATGCAGTACATACAGACAAAGACAGAAGTAGTGTACAGTATCTAATGAAGCTCCACCCATCAGCTGACTCACCTGAGACAAATCAGGAAACAGGTTGTGCCTCACTGAAACAGACACACACACACTGAGAGACGGACGATAGGATTTACCTTCAGACCAAAACAACCACTTCTTTGAGAAAGTTCAGCTACAGGAGGGAATACTGGGAATACTGGAATATGACCACTTCAACCAGCCGCTGACTGCACACACTGAACCAGAGTTTTACAAGAAAACAAAGACTCAAGGTGAAAGTAACTTTCAGGGAACAGGAAGTTGCTGAGCTGTCTGCCTGCTGTGTGTCAGCTTCACTCAGAGACTAAATGGCTTCAAGATTAGAGGAAGATTTCTGCTGTTCTGTCTGTCAGGGCATCTTTAAAGATCCTGTCATCCTGTCATGTTGCCACAGCTTCTGTAGAGACTGTCTGCAGAGCTGGTGGAGAGAGAAACCAACACGGGAGTGTCCAGTTTGTAAGAGAAGACATTCAAAGGAAGAACTACCTCCTAACTTTGCTTTACAGAAGCTGTGTGAGAGTTTGTTACAGGAGAGAGATCAGAGAGCTTCAGAGTCTCTCTGCAGTCTGCACTCTGAGAAACTCAAACTCTTCTGTCTGGACCATCAGCAGCCGGTGTGTGTCGTCTGCAGAGATTCAGATAAACACACCAACCACAGATTCAAACCCATCGATGAAGCTGCACCACAACACAGGAAGGAACTTGAGGAAACTCTGGAGCCCTTAAAGAAGAAGTTAAAGGATTTTAAGCGTGTTAAAAAGAAGTTTGATCAAACAGCAGAACACATTCAGGTCCAGGCCCGACGCACAGAGAGGCAGATTAAGGAGCAGTTTGTGAAGCTTCACCAGTTCCTAGAGGAGGAAGAGGAGGCCAGGATGGCTGCACTGAGGGAGGAAGAGGAGCAGAAGAGTCAGATGATGAAGGAGAAGATGGAGGCTCTGAGCAGAGAGATAGCAGCTCTTTCAGACACAGTCAGAGCCACAGAGGACGAGCTGAGAGCTGAAGACGTCTCATTCCTGCTCAACTACAAGGCTGCAGTGGACAGAGTCCAGCAGCGCCCCCTGCTGGATGATCCACAGCTGCTCTCAGGAGCTCTGATAGACGAGGCCAAACACCTGGGCAACCTGACCTTCAACATCTGGAACAAGATGAAGGACATGGTCTCCTACACTCCTGTGATTCTGGACCCAAACACTGCTGCTACAGAACTCATCCTGTCTGAAGATCTGACCAGTGTGACATTGGGTGAGGAGAAACAGCAGTTTCCTGATAATCCAGAGAGGTTTGATGTTTACTACTGGTCTGTCCTGGGCTCTGAGGGCTTTAACTCAGGGACTCACAGCTGGGATGTCAAAGTTGGAGACAGTACATCCTGGTCACTGGGTGTGTCAGCAGAGTCTGTTCAGAGGAAGGGATACAAACTGTCTGGAGTATGGAGAATATGGTTCTCTATAGGTGAATATACAGCGTTCTCCCCATCAGATCGACGAGCTCTCCCATTGAAGAAGAAGCTCCAGAGGATCAGAGTGAATCTGGACTTTACGAGACAAAAGCTGTCGTTCTCTGATCCTGATACTAACACACACATACACACCTTCACACACACTTTCACTGAGAGGATGTTTCCATACATTGACACTTTGGATAAAGTCCCTCTAAAGATTTTACCAGTGAAGGTCTCTGTGACTGTAGAACAACAGAAATAGATGATGATGATGATGATGATGATGATGATGATGATGGACATCAATCAGTTCATGTTTCTATCAAGACAAACTGAATTTCCTTGACTGACACTTGGAGGAACATGTGACTGTGTTGTCCTGATGATGTTGGTTGTCATGGTGATGAGGATGACATCTACTGTATAACATGGTGCTCTGGCCTGAACAAAAGGAGGATATAGATGAAGTTGTAAACCTGGTCTCGCTGTAGAGCTTTAGTTCTGACTAAAACTAACAAAGACACTTTTGTCTAAATTTAAATTTGATGTTTGCATGATGATATCATTTATATTACACACTACTGTTCACAAGTTTGTAATCACCTGCCGCTAAAGCTTGATGTGGTCCAGTCAGATGAGTGCGAGGACTCAGGGGCGTAAATATAGACAGTGCAGGCAGGGCGGTTGCACTGGGGCCCTTGAGCTGAGGGGGCCCATGGAGAGTGTGGGACCTCCAAGAATATGTGGAGGCAGAAAATGAGCCCTTGCAAGTGATTCAGATTGCCACCTTAGAAATAAGCCTGTAATCAAAGAACTCACATTAATTTCTAGAATGGTGCCATTTGTTATATATGCCAGACAAACTCATCTCCATCATGGTTTCCTTTTCTTTTTTGTTTCTTTTTCATTTTTTCTTTCTTGATAAAATAGTCAGTATCAATGTGTACCAAAATATGTTATATAGTAGTATAAAAGTATAAAAAAAAAACCTTTTCTTTGGTACTTTTGTATTTTACACATATGCAGTGATGATTTCTGGGTAATAACATTATACAGTATATGGCGAATTCAGGCACATAACCAGTAACTAGTGTTCACTAGGGCCCGTTGTAACGACCTCACTCTGCTGTGAGGACTCCTCTGTATGTTTGAATGGTCTGTGATGCTTTTAGGTCGCAGAGAGTCCTCTTTACAAATAGATTGTATTTAGTGTGAAGGGTTTGTTTTGTACATGGAGAACAAAACGCTGTACAGTGGTTATTGTTGTCATGGTCATAGTTATTGTCTCTGTTGTAGCAGGTGTAAATGGGGCCTGAGGTTCAGATTCATGATGTTCTTGGAGATGAAAAACTTTTGATTAATTTATTTTGTGAATGCAGTATATACAGACAAAGATAGAAGTACTGTACAGTACCTAATAAAGCTCCACCCATAAGATGACTCACCTGAGACAAATCAGGAAACAGGTTGTACCTCACTGAAACAGACACACACACACTGAGAGACGGACGATAGGATTTACCTTCAGACCAAAACAACCACTTTTCTGAGAGAGTTCAGCTACAGGAGGGAATACTGGGAATACTGGAATATGACCACTTCAACCAGCTGCTGACTGCACACACTGAACCAGAGTTTTACAAGAAAACAAAGACTCAAAGTGAAAGTAAGTTTCAGGTAACAGGGAGTGACTGAGCTGTCTGCCTGCTGTGTGTCAGCTTCACTCAGAGACTAAATGGCTTCAAGATTAGAGGAAGATTTCTGCTGTTCTGTCTGTCAGGACATCTTTAAAGATCCTGTCATCCTGTCATGTAGCCACAGCTTCTGTAGAGACTGTCTGCAGAGCTGGTGGAGAGAGAAACCAACACGGGAGTGTCCAGTTTGTAAGAGAAGACATTCAAAGGAAAGACTACCTCCTAACTTTGCTTTACAGAAGCTGTGTGAGAGTTTCTTACAGGAGAGAGATCAGAGAGCTTCAGAGTCTCTCTGCAGTCTGCACTCTGAGAAACTCAAACTCTTCTGTCTGGACCATCAGCAGCCGGTGTGTGTCGTCTGCAGAGATTCAGATAAACACACCAACCACAGATTCAAACCCATCGATGAAGCTGCAAGACAACACAGGAAGGAACTTGAGGAAACTCTGGAGCCCTTAAAGAAGAAGTTAAAGGATTTTGAACAGGTTAAAGTGAAGTTTGATCAAACAGCAGAACACATTCAGGTCCAGGCCCGACGCTCAGAGAGGCAGATTAAGGAGCAGTTTGTGAAGCTTCACCAGTTTCTAGAGGAGGAAGAGGAGACCAGGATGGCTGCACTGAGGGAGGAAGAGGAGCAGAAGAGTCAGATGATGAAGGAGAAGATGGAGGCTCTGAGCAGAGAGATAGCAGCTCTTTCAGACACAGTCAGAGCCACGAGGACGAGCTGAGAGCTGAAGACGTCTCATTCCTGCTCAACTACAAGGCTGCAGTGGACAGAGTCCAGCAGCGCCCCCTGCTGGATGATCCACAGCTGCCCTCAGGAGCTCTGATAGACGAGGCCAAACACCTGGGCAACCTGACCTTCAACATCTGGAACAAGATGAAGGACGTGGTCTCCTACACTCCTGTGATTCTGGACCCAAACACTGCTGGTACAAGACTCATCCTGTCTGAAGATCTGACCAGTGTGAGCCAAGGACAGAGACAGCAGCTTCCTGAAAATCCAGAGAGGTTTGATGGTCACTACTGGTCTGTCCTGGGCTCTGAGGGCTTTAACTCAGGGACTCACAGCTGGGATGTCGAAGTTGGAGATAGTACATACTGGTCACTGGGTGTGTCAGCAGAGTCTGTCCAGAGGAAGGGACCCATACAGTCTGGAGTATGGAGAATATGGTTCTCTGTAGGTGAATACTCAGCGTTCTTCCCATCAGACCCACCCACTGATCTCCGAGTGCAGAAGAAGCTGAAGAGGATCAGAGTGATTTTGGACCAGGAGAGAGGAAAGTTGTCGTTCTCTGATCCTGATAGGAACACACGCATACACACCTTCACACACACTTTCACTGAGAGGCTGTTTCCATACTTCAACACTATGGATAAACTGAAGATCCTACCAGTGAAGGTCTCTGTGACTGTAGAACAACAGAAATAGATGATGATGAACATTAATCAATTTGCATGTATTTCAAGATGTACTGGTTTTCTTTATCTCATGCTTGTGTATCATGTGAGTATGCTGTTCTTATGATGTTAGTTGTCATGGTGATGTGGATGACATGTTGGTCGAGAATAACAACAACTGTGACTGTTGCTTTGCACATCAGGTCTCAGTCACACAGTCGAGGAAACCTGCTGTTTGTCATCTCCTGTTGACGTGGTCCAATCAGACGTGTGAGATGACTCCTCTGTATGTCTGAACGGTCTCCGAAGCTTTTAGGTTGTAGAAAGTTCTGTTTGCAAACAGATGTTATTAAGTCATTAAGTCCACACTGATGCGTAGCCATGGCAGCATCAAGAGCGGACAATACAATTTGTGTATTTTTTTAGTTGTATATTGTCCACTGGACTCGCTGTAGTTTTTAGTTCTCATTGGTTCCAGCACACTGGTTGACATCACTTGACAACAGCAAAGTAGTAAAGTAAACCTTGGTGTCCTTGGAGAGTTTTCATTTGTGTGTGAGAAGCTTGCTTTGTAGCTGTTCTCAGGACATTTGCCTCCCTTTTCCTGTGCACTTCTAAGTTTTAGTTATATTATGTGACGGAACCTGTGATTTTTTTGTCAGACCTATGGAGGACACTCCCGGTGTCAGAGCTCTGACCTCTCATCTGAAATAGATTGACTCTGTTATAACTCTTATTATTCTGTTTTATCACTTTATTAAATAACACAAAAGACACCCTGATTGTTTCAGTCCTTATTTGTACACTTCTGCCACAACAGGAGGATAGTTATTGTTGTGAAGGAAAGAAAAATATAAATATAAATATTGTATTGTAACAGCTGGTTACAGAGTTTTGGTAACACTTACTTGAAGGTATCTACATAAGAGTGACATAACACAGTCATAACTATGTCATGAACATTATTTACATGTCATAAACGTTTATGACTGCTGTCATTAAGCGTCATTCGGTTTTTGTAATGACAAGTTGACATTGTTTGGGTTGTCTTGATTATAACAACTTGACATTGATCAAAGTGACATTACCAGAAGTTGTCTTTGTCATGACAACTTGACATTAACAAGAAATTCACCTCTTTTCGTGTTTATGTGAAGTTGACATAATGATTACTATTGTTATGACAAAGACATCTTCTGGTAGTGTCATCCTGGTTAATGTCAAGTTGTCATAATAAGAACATCCCAAACAAATTTAATGTCAACTTGTCATGACAAAGACAACTTCTGGTAATGTCACTTTGATTAATGTCAAGTTGTCATAATTAAGACAAACCAAACAATGTTAACTTGCCATTACAAAAACCGAGTGACACTTAATGACAGCAGTCATAAACGTTCATGACATGTACATAATGTTTATGATAAGTTCATGACTGTGTCATGTCATAGTTATGACAGTGTCATGTTACTCCTTATGTAGATACCTTCAAGTAGCGTTACCAGTTTTCAACAGCAGTGTATGTTCTTATTTAAAAATGTTCCTTTTCCCTAAATGTGCTTTAGTGTTTAACCTGTGATGTATTAAATATCCCACATTCCCCCACAGGGGTCACTAAAGGTCACCTGGTCCTGAAACTGCACTTTTATTGTTGAAATTCAACATGCATGTAATCTCATATTTCAGTTATTTTCAACTTATTTAAAGTGGCACTCAGTGGTGACATTGGAGGTTTTCCAGGTACGTCACACTGGTAAGAGACCACAGGGTACACCTAGAACAGATTGGTGCAGATCGGTTCCCCTTTAGTATTCATTACATCATGTGGCCTCGCTGTGTTTTTCAGTGTGCCGCCACCATCGTCATCCTCTGCATCGGAGAGACACACAACCTGATCAACTACGTCTCCTTCATCAACTATCTGTCGTACGGCGTCACCATCGCAGGCCTGCTGTACTACCGCTGGAAGAAACCCAACCTGTACCGACCCATCAAGGTACCAGCACTCTTTATCCCATGTAACTAAGTACATTTACTCTAGTACTGTGTGGAAGTACAAATCTGAGGTACTCATGTCACTTTCTACTTCTATTCGACTCCATCTCAGAGGGTAATATTGTACTTTTACTGCACTACATTTATCTGCTTCAGTTACTAGTTATTTTACAAATTAGAATTACGCACAAAACATATGAAGAGTTGATAATACAAATAAAATATATACAAATAATCACCAGTCATCCATAATTTTGTGGTTATATTTACATACTATAATACTTTCAGTGCAGGACTCTGACTTGAGTATTTTTACAGTGTGGTATTAATACTTGTACTTCAGTAAAAGACCTGACTACTACCTCCACCCCTGCTTTTATCTCACCATGTCACCACCACATGCACCTCATTACCATTATAGATTATTATAAATCGATGAATGATTACAAACTTAAACCTTGTGTGTTTCCCTCAGGTGAACCTGCTGGTTCCTGTGTGCTACCTGATGTTCTGGGCGCTGCTGCTGGGTTTCAGTCTTTACTCAGAGCCGGTGGTTTGCGGTGTCGGTTTAGTCATCATGCTCACCGGGGTACCTGTCTACTTCCTGGGCGTCCACTGGAAAGAAAAACCAAAGTGCATCTACAACTTCATCGGTGAGTTCCTTAAAGGAGGTCTGATTGGGGGTTTGGACTGTGTCTGTTGTAGCCAGTGGTGGAAAGTAACTGAGTACATTTAGATAAAGTACTGTACTTGAAGGGGAACACCACCTAAATTAAGAATTCTAATGTTATTTCCATGGCCTGGGAAGGTTAAATCAACCCCTGTGAGCATGAGATCCTTTCTCTCAAAGCCAGAAACCAGAGAAGGAGATCTCTAACTTGTGATGTCATCAAGTGTAAAGTCTGGAGCTGCTCCATAGACATTTAATGGCCGCCTGATTTTATGGACCCACAGAATGTTGTTGTTTTTATACCCAAATGAGCTTTATTCTGTCGTAGTGTTCTCGGCCCAGATCTCTCCTTAGTCATTAGTTCAAGGTCCACACATTCTGCATCATACTTGCTTTTTGTTATGTTGTTGAGCTAGTTTGCTTTCACTGTTAAGTGGCTGTCCAGCAGTCAGTCACTCAACAGCAGGAAACGGCACTTCAAAGTAAAAGCTCTGTGCAGGTAATTCCTTGTACTGTAATATAAAGTGTGTTTCTTACAAATTTGAGAATGGACCTGTGACCCACTTTTGGACCAGGACCCACCAGTTGGGAACCACTGCACTAGAACATAGCAATAGATAGAATATAGCAACTGCAGGATTTATACCCTATGACATCACAAATCGAAGTTTTACCGCTCTGGTTTTTGGATTTGGGAGAAAGTGGCTCACTTTCACTGTTACTTGTGGACTGTTTTAAACCAGAGGATAACATGTATACATTTTTAAAATCACTGTAGTTCCCCTTTAGGTATAATTTACTTGTATGTTACTTGAGTATTTCAATTTGATGGTACTTTATATGTCTGCTCTTCTGCATTTTGGAGGCAAATATTGGCCGATAAATATATGTAAATATAGGCCTAGTGAAGGTTCATTAGTATGGTTTTGTATTTCTCTGTAATGTAGCACAGTGTTAACAATGTTACTGATACTATTCTTTCTCACACCTTCAACTCAAACCATTGTGAAAAATTTGTTTGGGATGTCCTTATAATGACAACTTGACATTAACCAGGATGACATTACTGGAATGTCTTTGTCATAACAACTTGACATTTGTGTTATGACAAGTTGGCATAATGATTGATACAAAGACATTTTCTGGTAATGTCATCCTGGTTAATGTCAAGTTTTCATAATAAGGACATCCCAAACAAATTTAATGTCAACTTGTAATGACAAAGACAACTTCTGGTAATGTCACTTTGATCAATGTCAAGTTGTTATAATCAAGACAACCCAAACAATGTCAACTTGCCATTACAAAAACCGAATGACGCTTAATGACAGCAGTCATAAACGTTTATGACATGTAAATAATGTTTATGACAATTTCATGACTGTGTCATGTCATAGTTATGACAGTGTCATGTCACCCTTATGTTGAAATTGTTACCGAAAATCCTTAGTCGGGGGCAGCCCTAATTTTAAAATACCTTAAGGACCACAAGCTGAGCCATCTAGTTCTAGATATTAGAGAAAAGGCAGACATCTCTACAGCCGATATCTCCAACACTCAGAAAAACATGTATTTTTTATTTTGGCGTGAACTGTCCCTTTAAATAAAAGATATGAGTACTTCCTCCACCACTGGTTGTAGCTAATACATAATAATAATAATAATAATAATAATAATAATGTATCTAACTCTTGTTTTCCTGCAGAGAGGGCGACGTATGTGGGCCAGAGGTTGTGTTTCGTGGTCTTTCCTCAGATCGACCCCATCGAGACCGCCAACCCTTCAGAATGGACTGACCGCTCATCAGGCAGGAGCAGTTTGTCTGCCAATTCTTAAAACTTTTTTGTCCCTGAATATATGAAGATCTTTTGTTTTTGCCTCCTTGTTTTTATTCCGTCACTGTGTAAGTCCGGACACTTCTTCCAGGTTTGGGAGCTTCCCGTCTGACCTTTGACCCTCTGAGACTCTGGTTTCCCTGCAGTCGAGTGGAAACGCCGGCTCTTCTGCGCGGGCTTCTTGCACTTTTTATTTTCCTCTCTTTTCTACTAAGTCGTCAAGTTACCACAACCTAATGCCAACAGTGTCACGCTGTTGAAAATGACTTTTATTCCCGTTTTGGACCCATTTGTTCCTTTTTTTTCTGTAACATGACAGAACTCTGAGCGACTGGCGGCTCTTTCTTCTGAATGTTGCTGCTGTTATATCGTGCCTTAAGGCCTTTTCACACCAAGTCCCAAACAAATCATCAGTATTCAAAAACAGTAAAACAAAATTATCTCAGAGAAGATCTGAAATTGAGTGAAACCTCAAACTAAAACATGACAAACCTTCATGTATTGTTATTCTTTTCATGTGTTGCGTAACTGTTTTTAGTGTCATGATTCCCCCCCGATATACATATATCTGCGATTTCACTGGTGTCATATCCTGTTCTACTGGAAGAAGAGGTTGAGGGAATATTTTAGGCACTTAATCAGTAGAGATAATTCATCATAACATCGTCCTTAAAGGTAGCTGAAGAGAAAACCAGAACTTCGGGTCGCAGAGCGTCATTCCTGTGGGCTACAGTAACACTAAACCCCTGCGCTTGCCTGAGAAGGACTAAATGCACAAACCCGCTATTTTTAAATATTCGACAGAGAGAGGGACTCTCACTGCAGCCTGTTCTATTTTGTTCTAAAAATGTGGTTCCCGGTTCCTTTGTTTCAAAGTCAATAGGTTTTTTGAATGAGTTTTTGGTTAGATGCCTGAATTAAGGTCTGTGTTTAACACAAGCTGGAGAGACTTTCAAGTTTTGTTCCACGACATAAAATACATCAGTAAATACCCCACAATGTTGAAGCTTCTATGTAAGTTTAAAAAGGAGGTTGCTAACAAGTGATTAAATGAGACTACAGATCAAGGCTTTACAGCCTTATTATGATGGGGCCATTAAGTCATGCGACTGTGGCGCAGTTTGTTTATAGCCTAATGCTGGCTTTTCACCTCCTGCAATTGCATTTAGGCTTTGAAAATCATAAAAGTGGCCTCAATTTGTCTTGCTGGACAAAATGTGCCAGTATCATAAACCTCTGTTTACCATAGAGCTTATTTGCTGTCTGTGTGTCCCATTCTTGTGAATGAGATATTTTAAGAACCTGAGGGAATTTCTACAACTTGGATTCAACAATGAACAGATGACATTTTAGTGTCACAGGTCAAAGATCAAGGTCATTGTGACCTAGTTTGTGTCACTCTTGTGAAAGAGATATCTCAAAAACACCTGTAGGGATTTTTTTTTTTAATTTGGCACAAATGTCCACTTGAACTCAAGGATGAAGTGATTACAATTTCATGGTCAAAAGTCAAAGGTCACTGTGACCTTGCGTTTGTCTCATTCTCATGAACGAGATATCTCAAGAAGGCCTTGCAAGAATTTTCTCAAATTTAACACAAACGTCCACTTGGACTCAACAATTAACTGAGTTTGGTGGTCGAAGGTCAAAGATCAAGGTCACTGTGACCCAGTTTGTGTCATTCTCGTGAATGCAGTATCTCAAAAACACATTGAGGAAGTTTTTTTTTCTTTCTTTTCTTTTAATTTGGCACAAACATCCCGTTGAACTCAAGGATGAACTGATTAAAATTTGGTGGTCACTGGTCAAGGTCTGTGTGACCCCATTTGTCACATTCTCGTGAATGAACAATCACAAGAACACCTTCAGGGAATTTCTTTGAATTTGGCACAAACGTCCACTTGAACTCAAGGACAAACTGATTAGAACTTGGTGGCTGATAGAATACAACAATAAAGTGATGACATTTTATATCCAAAAGGTCAAAGGTCAGCTACACTGTGACGTCATAATGTTCCTCAAAGCACTTTTATGACCATTAGTCAACGTCATATCTCAGGAACAGAAGGGGAGACATTTGGTCAGATACTGAATTGGTGACACTAATCTCGGGTGTCCACCTTGAAATTGTGCGTCTGTGCCGTCGGGATGAAGATCTGTGTGAAGCATCCATGTGTCTTTGTGGAAACATCCATGTTTGAAACACTGCCAACTGTCCTGGCTTCATTTGAGTCAGATGTAAACTGAACTCAGCTGGAGTCATTCAACCACGAGGCAATAACTGTAGTTGTTAAAACATGTATTTTCATGGAAATGTCAGACTTGGTGTGAAAAGACCTTTAATGGAAAAAATGTATATTCAGATGTTTATTAACTGATTCACTATATTAGATTTTAATATATTTTGTGAGTACCTTTTGCTTTGTGTATTGAATTTGTTTATTTGAGAAGCACTTTGGTCTTCCACTGTCTGTCTCTTTGTCGTTCAGTCTGAACTCCTCTCATTTGTAAAACCGGATGGCGCTGGATTCATTTTGCACAAAGCACCGTCACATCCCTGAGACCAAGGGCAAGCTCGAGTTTATTAATCTATCGTTAACATAGTAGCTGTGTTCACTTTACCCGCTGCTGCGCTCACATCAGTCCACATGATTTACTGTAGCAATGCTCACATATCTCTGCAGCAAAGTCAGATTTTAAAATGTTGTGGCAGCTTCTGTTATGTTAATTGAGTCATGATAATGAATCGTGTGACTGAAACAGTATTGGCCCTTTTTACAAATATAATTCATCCTGTTCCACCTCTTCTTGGTAGGGGATTAATCGCTGTGCTCAGGTTGGCTCTGTAAACAGCACAAAGCCAACTTTCAGTAACTCCTGACTCTGTGTGCTCACTTATTATGTGATGATTTGATACGACACATAACAATGTGAAGTGATATATCTTTCTGTTTTTTGTTGTCAGACAAAAAAACTGTGATTTATCCGAGATTTAGCCAGTCAGCATCTTTAGACTTTCGATTAAATCATTATTTTCTGATTGAGCAGTTTTTTTTTTACAATAAAAACAGAGAGCTGTTTGTTGTTTCAAACACCAGAATGCAAAATATTATAATCAAAAGCAGAGTTTATTTTTGCACAAATATTCAAGCAGATATTTTGGCAATATATGTAAAAAGTGAAACAAGCTGTGTCCCAGTGCCACAAACAGTACTGTGTGCCACATGCACCATATACTAATCTCCATACGCTGTTTTGCAGTCAGTATTCAAGAAACCATGCACGTTATATTAATAGGAATTCAGAGGTAGAAGAAGTACTCAGACATATTACTTAAAGGAATAGTTCAGATTTTTTTTTAGCCATGTAAAAATATCAATATCAGTTTAACTGTGCACTATCTTGAGAGTATTTTCACTTCATAATCTTTCATTCAGCCAGCCCTTTCTTCCCAACACATTCTCACTCCGACCTCGTCACATATTGACGTTCGGTCATGAACTTACGTCCACATACGATGTGCAAGGTACCCTGGGTTTGTTGGTTGTTGACGTTCTGGGACGCCGTGTCAGGTTCAGCTTGTTACATGTCTTCTTTCAAGATACACTTCCGTTTGTCAGTACAACATTGCATATTGCCGATTTTTTCCTCCAACAGTTATTGCAGGTGGTTACGTTTAACCAACACACATAGTTGGGTTTCGGCAACAAAAGCACGTGGTTAAGTTTAGGAAAAAGAACAAGGTTTGGCTTCAGGATCTTGTGGGACATGAACACTGCCTCTCTCGGGTGAAAGTCAGTGTTTGTTGGACCCACCCACCCCACTTGCACTTTGGCCACTTTAACTTTTGTCCCTGTCCTACTGCACTTCCCCCCGACACTGGTGGGTGCTGTGAAACTACAACGCTAACTGGCCGCATATCATGCCGTTAAAGGACGCCTTTTTTCATTGGTTTCTGATGCAGCAAGCCACTGCCAAGCGCTAGATTTCAACGATTTTGGAGTGAGACCAGGCTTTTCTGACAGGGAAGTAACAGAAAGGTTAAGAGGTCAAAATAGTCTCAGTGTAGCATACACTTAATCTGATGCTGATTGTTTTAAGTGGGAAGTGTTTTAAAATGGCTAAAATATGTTTTGCTGCTGAGCCCATTGACAGCAGTGGATTGCTTAGCTTCCGTGTCAAACTCCCATCTGCTTCTCCAAACTGAGGACGTGCCGACTGACATGTACTGTATGTAAGACACTGTCTGTGATTAAGTACCTCATACAAAACTACTTCAAAAATTCTGAACTATCCCTTTAAGTAAAGCTACATAAATATCAGCATCAATATATACTCAAAGCACCAAAACTAAAAGTACTTATTATGCATACTGTCCCATTTCACAATGATATGTATTATATATATATATTATAATTATTAATGGTCATGACTTAAATGTTGCAGCTGGTAAGAGGGGAGCTCATTTTAATGACTTTACACTGTATGTAAATTCATTTCCTTTGTGCATTGCATTTTGAGACAGTAGCAAACATCAACAGCACTCTAAAAACATCAGTACCCCTAATCTCTGTGGTACAGAACTGGGACACAGCTTTATTAATTCAATCCCGTGTGTATAACTGTCTATATTTTACTGTGTATTCCTTCTGTATGTTTCACCTGCTTCTGTTTGAATGTAGAGACCAGCTGACTGATAATATTTCTGTATTGTAATATTTAGTTTCAGTATTGAAGTTACAGTAGACGTCCCTTTCCAACAGCTGCCATTTACTCACAGAGGAATTCCACTAATCTTTACAGATTATTTTAAGTATTGGGTTTTAACAAAGAAAAAAGTTTGATGCATTGATGGGGCTCAAAAAATGTGTTTAAAACTACACAGAACAACTATATGTTGTCAGGGGTCGGTTGCACAAAACCCCTCAAGTTAAAATTTTCCTTAAGATCCATGTCAGGGCTTTCTTAAAATAAAATCAGTAGCACAAAACACACTTTTCCTTCAGGTTTCCTTAAACTGATCCACTTAAGTATGTACAGTTTTCTTCTTATCTTGGTCTTATACTTAAGGAATCCCTTAAAGTTAGTGAAACCATTGCACAAAAGGCTGAAGCACAAGCACACAAATGGTTATCATGGAAACTGCAGTATTTTTCAATGCAGCAAATGCCTTAACATTTTTACTTAACTAAGGAAACATTCTAGTTCCTCAGTTTAGGAAAAACAATAAGTCTTAAGTGTCATACTTGTGGAGAAATCTTAAGGTGTTTTGTGCAACCGGCCCCAGAGACCTCTGCCAAACTCCATTCAGGAAAGTTGCAGTTTAAAAGTTGCTTGCTTGTCGATTAGAAAACAGAACCGACGGAACATTAATTTAATGTTTTTAAAAATCTTTATGGCTCTGTTGTTATTTCGGCACACTTTTGATTTGTTAATTGCGATTCAATTTTAATCAAATCTTTGATGAGAAATGAAAGCTCACAGAGTGGCTTCCCCGGTGGCTCATATTCTCACTCAGTCCAGTATTTGCTGTTTTAGGATGTCTGCTCTCTCAGATAGCCGCAACGGACATCTTAAATGGCCTTATGCAAACTCATCTAACTTCACAGACTACAAAGGGGGGATTCATTCTGTTGGTAAATAACATGTAAAAAGGTGAAATCCAGGAGAACCACAGCACAGGATGTGAGGCAGCTGTTGTCTTCACATACAGACACTTTTACACTGTAAATTATTTGTAAAGCATCAAGTGTTTACAATGGGGTCATTACACGGAGTGTTAACTTGGATGTACTTTAGAGCACTTTTTGTAAAAATGAGTAAAATAACTATAGCGGCACAATAAATGGAGAATGAACATGTGTACTGGTTTACTACATACAAATTTGACTGACTTGTACTTGCACTTGATTTTTTTCTTCCCGTGCCACTTTATATTTGTTTTCCATTACATTTGTCTTACACACAAAGAGCTTATAAAAGTTGATGTCTTATTTTAAATAAAACTCCCCAGTAGAGCTGTGAGACGATTAAACTTGACTATTAAGAGCAGAGGTGTGAAAGATACGGCCCAGGGGCCAGAACCAGCCCGCCAAAGGGTCCAGTCTGGCCCACTGGATGAATTGTGTGCCTCAAAGTGCTGCACTGGTGAAGGCTGAGGGGTGTCAGGTTTAAACAGTGACTTCATGTAAAATGCTGCCTCAGAAGCTTTTCACCAGAACACAGCTCTCTGAAACAACACTGAATACTTCCTGCGGTCAGATTTAAACACACTGAACATTGTGGAAAATATCATCAACCAGCAGCTTCAGTACAAAAGAATCTGTGTCAGACTATCAGACGCAAGTGAATTACATTTAAAGTCAATGTGACTGATTTCATGTCATATGCTTATTCACAAGAGTTGCAAAATCTGAACTTCGCTGACCTATTTGTGCTGCAATAGCCAATCAGCAATGAGATCCTCCATGGACGTGACATTGAGGACACACCGGCAGAAGTTCAGTCATCGATTCAGCACTTTACACACAAATGATGCGAGTTATTCGCACATATAAAGTGAGTCAGCACAAAATATTCTAGCGCATTATGTTGGCAAAGAGAAACCTCTGAGGGGGATGTTATATAAAGGTCATTATGTAATAGTTTTACTGGTCCGGCCCACTTGAGATAAGCGTGTGCTGAATGTGGCCCTTCATCTGAAATGAGTCTGACACCCCTGATCTACAGGATGTAAAAGTGGTAACCTCAGCTACACTGAAAGCTATTTATTTTCTTTAATCCATAAGGGTCCATTGATCAAAAGAATCAAAGTGTTTTAATAAAAATAATCCAAGTCATGAGTATTGCTTTAACCGGTTGAAGTGGTGGTGTGTAGGAATAAATTATTTGAAGCCTAATTTTTATACAAGTAATATTCATACTGGTTCAAATTTATCTGATAGTACTCCAATCTTTGCTGAGCAACAGTTTTGTGTAAAATTAATTAAAAGCCTGTCCCAAATATAGTCCTGTTGAGTTCAGTGATTTAAGCAAATAATAGCCTGGGCTACTAATTGAAATTGTACAGTATGTTCCCTAATCTGTTAATACTTTTTTGTATAAAAAAAACAGATACAAGGTGCAGGCTGGAGCCTTAGCTTATTATACCTACCCTTTTAACATTCATTGTTTTTGCCAACTCCCATTAAATTTTACAGAGCAAAAAGAAACTGACTGAAGCTAAATATATTTACAGTATAAAGGCCTATAGCCCACACACACATTTCACGTACACTCTGGTGTTCATACCTCAGTTTTATATTTGTTAATCATCTTATGTTTTAATATTTTTTTACATTTATGATGTGTATCACACACTTTCATTTCTGTTTCTAACCCATTCCGTAAATTTACGTACTGACTCTTTGTTTTACATTTGTTCTGGAATTTACATTTAGTGTCACATATTTGTGAGTTTCAAAATTATTTCCCTCTTGGTGATATTTTCTTTTCTTTTTTTTCTTTAGAAGAAAAACATTGTCTTGTATGTTAATCAGTACATTTTGAATGTTTAATATATATCCCATTTATGAGTAACACAGGTTCTATTGCACGTGTATCTATCAACCATGGACCTAAATTATCTCTAAGTCACAGAAAAAGCTTTCACAGCTTAAATACATCAGTTACAAGTTGTATGTAGTATTTTTTTTAAATTGACATATTAACAATTTACAAATTATGTCAAACAATAACATTTTGCACAATACATGACAGCTGTTTCACATGTACAAAAAAGAAAAAGTCAAAGAATAAAAAAAAATACAAAATACATTTCCAAGATCCCAGATAAACCTTTAGATTAAATAAAAATCAAATAACAAATATCAAAATAAATAAATAATGATAAGGCATCACTACTTCAATATCGTTATGTCAACACATAAATGTACTTAATCTCTATAATTAATTTCATTAAATGTCAGGGAATTCATCAAGATCTACAAATTGTGTATTCTTTCTATTCTTAACCAGTGCTAGGGATTTATAAAGTGAATTAAATCCAACCAAAAAAATGAGGAAAGGTTTGTTTGGAGGCTAAAAACTTTTATTTTTTACTTTTTAGCTTATATAAGTAAAAATATAATTTATAGCGGGATCTACTACGTCACGGTGACGTACAAGTCCAAACAGGAAGTTTAAACAGCACGCTTAATTTTTAGCCCACATGATCACACGTTACAGCTGCTGTCGTCAGTGTTACACTTCATAAATGCCGGTGAGTTTATTTAATATAAAGTATAGCAGTATACAGGGAACCATTTGTATTAACACAAGCGCAGATACCACATTAAAGCCTATTTTATCTGACGTTGTGTTGAAACCGTGTGCTAATGCCGCAGCTAGAGTGTTAGCGCTAGCATAGCTCTCATCGATGCGCTCCACCAAACTCCATTCAGGAAAGTCTCAGTTTAAAGGTTACTTGCTTGCCGGTTAGCTCACAGACCTGATAGAGATAAGGTTATATCTTTTTACAAATCACTGTCACTCTGTTGTTATTTCGGCAAACTTGTGATCCAGCAATTGCAACTGAATTAAGATAAACTCTTAATTGATTTGGCTCTACTCGCTGGAGAAAGCTGCGAAAATTAGGCCCATCCTGACCCGAAAAGATGCAGAAAAATTGGTCCACGCTTTTGTTACGAGATCATATTTCTCCTGTTTTAGCTTCTCTGCACTGGCTCCCTGTAAAATCCAGAATTTAAAATCCTACTGTTAACTTATAAAGCTCTAAATGGTCAAGCTCCGTCATATCTCAGAGAGCTCATAGTGCCATATTATGCCACCAGAACTCTGCGCTCTGAGAACGCAGGGTTACTCGTGGTCCCTAAAGTCTCCAAAAGTAGATCAGGAGCCAGAGCCTTCAGCTATCAGGCTCCTCTCCTGTGGAAACATTTAAGACTAGACTTAAGACTTTCCTCTTTGATAAAGCTCATAGTCAGGGTTGGCTCAGGCTTGACCTGTACCAGCCCCTAGTTAGGCTGACGTAGCCCGAGTCTGTTGATCTGTAACTCAGTGATCATAGATAGAAGTGTCTGAGTGACTGTTGTCTCCTCTGTGTTGTTTGCAAGACGACTGAGCCGCCATGATGGCAGGAGGCCGGCTGAGCTTCAGTAACATCACCGCCCTGGCTCCGATGGTCCGGGTGGGGACTCTGCCCATGAGGCTGCTGGCTCTGGACTATGGAGCTGATGTGGTTTACTGCGAGGTGAGGAAGGAGGATTTGGCAGGGAATCAGAAATCAGTGTTTATATGGGTGTTAATGTTTTGGTAACTCTGTTTCTGTTTCAGGAGTTGATCGACATCAAAATGGCCCAGTGTCAGAGGGTGGTGAACGGTGAGAGTCTCCTTTATACCACAGTCTGGTACCTGATCATCCACACACTGACTGACACAAGACAGCTTTAGAAAAGTATTAGCATCAAAGTAAACGCAAGTAGCAAATCAGTCAATCACATGGCAGCAACTCAGTGTATTCAGGCAAGTAGACATGGTCAAGACGACCTGCTGAAGTTCAAACGGAGCATCAGAATGGGAAAGACGGGTGATTTTAAGTGACTGTGAACATGGAGTGGTTGTTGGTGCCAGACGCGCGACACATCTCTATGGTTTACAGAAGATGGTCCCAAAAACAGCCAAAATCAAACATGACGATGAGTTCACTGTACTCCAGTGGCCTCCACAGTCACCAGATCTCAGTCCAATAGAGCAGCTTTGGGATGTGCTGGAACGGGAGATTCACATCATGGATGTGCAGCCGACAAATCTGCAGCAACTGTGTGATGTCATCATGTCAATATGGACCAAAATATTTGAGGAATGTTTCCAGCACCTTGTTGAATCTATGACACTAAGAATTAAAAAAGGGTCCAACCCGGTACTGGAAAGGTGTACCTAATAAAGTGGCCAATAGGTGTATGTCAATATACAAATATACACAAGACAAATTAACATTAAAATAAACAAATTAAATTCATGTAAAAAATGTAGAGAGTCAAATAAAAATGTTTCTCCTGTCCAACTTCATCCCACCACATAGTCGACATAAAGCGAAGCAGCAGAGGACCAAAGCAGGCATCTCCAAATTCAAATTCAGCTGTATTTTAACCCCCTTTTTTTGCATTTCATAGTAGCATTATTGGAAGTAACATGAGAACAACCACTGCTTCACTGTAACTGTTGTGCATGTGACAAATAAACACTCGAAACATATCTTTTTGTGTTCGTCAGAGGTGCTGGAGACGGTGGATTTTGTCGCCCCAGATGATCGAGTGATGTTCAGGACCTGTGAGAGGGAGAAGGACAGAGTCGTCTTCCAGATGGTGAGACAGAAAGCAGAAATATTAACTGTCAGTTTGCAGCAGATTCACAGTCACATTTACAGAGTTGTGACTTTTGTCTTCTTTTGTTTGTAGGGCACTGCTGACCCGGACAGAGCGCTGACAGTGGCCCGGCTCGTGTGAGTCCACAGCTCCTTCTCTGAACCTCAAGCTGTTTTAATTCACAAGTTAAAGCTTCAAACACAACTTCAACATAGTGGCAGCTGTTGCTCAAGCTCAGTTTAAAATGTGCACAGAACAAAATGTGGACTAATTTGCAATCAGGGAAATTCTCTGGAGGGTGATCCACACATTCATTTATTTGTGGCGGCTTCCATTGATAAAACATCTGCCGCCATGTTTTTATTTTCCCTTACGAGAGCTGGATGGTTTCAGTAGGAGCGCTGCTGTAATAAATATACCGTTTGGTTACCTATTGCTCCCCATCCTCTAAGCTCAGAGCGTACGCTGGGCACAGACGGAGCAGCTGAATATCAGTTTGCAGCCTCCTCCCTGCTTTTTTGTCTACAGATACATCAGATTGTTTTGAGTCTGTGTCCCACCTCCATGCTACATGCTAATATGTCTAATATATTGTATGCTCTTTATTGTGAACTGTTTTTGCAGTTGGTATTCAAGAAATTGGTGCACTTAAGTGTTGTATACAAAATAAAGTAGCTACAGTTGAATTCAACTTAAAGGTCCAGTGTGTAAGATTTAGGGAGCTTTAGTGGCACCTAGTGGTCAAGATCCCAGATTGCAACCAGCTGAAACTTCTCCTGCTTAGAATTCCTTCAGTGTTCATTGTTCAGGTGGTTTTCACTGGAAGCCAAATTATCCGCTGGAGTCTCTTCCTCACCAGAACAAACAGACCAGGCGATTTAGGTCCCGTTTATACGATAACAATGTCAGCTGGTGCCTGAAAACGCAACGTTTTGAAAACGGGTTCCAGAGTGCAATTTTTTGGAAATGGCACCGTCTCCGTTGTCATGTAAACTTGCAATATGCAGTTCCTCTGAAAACGGAGACTTTTCGCACACTTGCATTACAGTTCCAGTCACTAGACATGCGTGAGAAAGTCAACTATCACAACAACAATGGCGGACGCCCAAGTTCTGCTTGTCCTGCTCACCCTATTGAATTTGAATGCTTCCCCATCATAGTGTCGATTTAATGTAGCAGCTCCACCTCGTCGTCCATCCAGACAAACGTTCGTGCGGTTGCCATTTTGTTTGTTTATACATCGCCGCTCTGTAGAAGGAAGCGTAAGTGTCACACCGTACAGCGTTTTTGGTCATTTTTGCGGATCCGTGTGCACGGCGACTGTTATCAAATCGTTGTCGTTTAAACGCAAAACTTTTTTTAAAAGGAAAATGAGAAACGATTTTGTTTTCAGTGCATCATTTTCATGTAAACATGGCCTTAATCTGGTAAAAACGCTGAATAAAGTAGTTTCACATTACAATATGAATATGAATATTTACTCACTTAGAAAAAAAAACCACTAGAGTCTAGAGTCAAATACAGTAAAACCCCGGAGATACAAATTTTAAAAGAGGAGAAATATGACAAAAATGAACTTTTTAAAATACACTGAATAACCTGAAGGACTGGATTGTGTTGACCCTGGCCTGTTTTGTCCTGCAGGGAGAAGGATGTGGCTGCTATCGATGTGAATATGGGTTGTCCAAAAGAATACTCCACTAAGGTGAGTGGCCTCAGTAACCAAGCTGTTGCTGCTTTGACCTCTGACCTCTTGCTGACCTCTGACCTCTTGCAGGGCGGGATGGGAGCTGCTCTTCTGTCAGATCCCGACAAGATCGAGGCGGTGAGTTCTTCAGCCAGACAACATGTCTCTGACAAACTGTATGTCTCATAGTTTTAGCGTCATTCAGCTGAGTGGACGGACGAATCTGCTCTGACTGTCTGAGGGAGTGCAAATAAAACAGTAGAAATCCCGAATATGTGCATGAAACAGCTTTACACAGTGCCAGAAATGTAGACAGATTTTTAATTATGTGAAGAAAACCTTGAAGGGATAGTGCAGAAAATTAAAATTCAGCCATTATCTACTCACCCATATGCTGAGGGAGGCTCAGGTGAAGTTTTAGAGTCCTCACAACACTTGCAGAGATCCAAGGGGAAAGTGAGTAGCAGCACAACTCCACCTAATGGAGACTGACGGCGCCTCAGATTCAAACGTCCAAAAACACATAAATGAAACCACAAAATATCTCCATACTGCTCGTCCGTAGTGATCCAAGTGTCCTGAAGCCCCGACATAAAAAGTTGTTTGGAAAAACGTCATTTCTAACTGCCTCTCTGGGCACCGTGCTCACGTGAGCGCAGTGCCCAGAGAGGCAGTCAGAGCTACAGGCTACAATGAGGCTAAAAACAGAGTTCAAATGACGTTTTTCCAAACAACTTTTTAACTTCACCTGAGCCTCCCTCGGCATATGGGTGAGTTAATAATCACTGAATTTTCATTTTTGGGTGTACTATCCGCTTAATTATCGTTTGTCTGTAGATCCTCAAGAAGCTTGTCACAGGAGTTTCCATACCGGTCACGTGTAAAATCCGAATCCTTCCATCGGTAAGATGTGAAAATTTTATTATTATCAATTTATGATTATTTTCTGTTTCTGTTTTTTTCCCTTTGGTTTCCTAAATCAGATACTTTGAATATTTCTGTTCTGTTATATTGATGCTTTTCTGGGGTGAGAAAGAGAGCGGTGGGTTGACATGCAGCAAAGGGTTGCAAGCCGGAGTCGAACCTGCGGCCACTGCAGCGAGTTGTTTAAATTGTGGAAGTCTTGAAGTGCCCCCAGTAACATGTTTTGTGTAATTCACTGGTTCCAGTTGGAGGAGACGGTCAGTCTGGTCGAGAGGATCGAGAAGACGGGCGTCGCTGCTGTTGCTGTTCACGGCAGGTAAACTGGTTGGAGATGATGTGATAACCACATTTGATGTATTTTAGATATTAGCTTCTCATGGTTATGTGACTGTGTAGTTTTATGTATTTTTGTGATCGATGTGGCTCATCGTGCTCTCATGCTGTTCTCGTTCCTGGTTGGCCTGAGTGCTGCCTGCTTCTTTCATGTTGTACGATGTGTTCACTTGCAACACGTCCCTGTTTCTCTGCTGTTGTCCAGGTTCAAGGAGGAGCGTCCCCGTCACCCCATCCACTGTGATTACATTCAGGCTGTCGCTCAGGCTGTTTCCATCCCTGTTATTGCCAAGTAAGCCTCAACACCTACTGATCCTTTTGTTGTAAGAGATAAAACCTGGTTCCAGTTTATTAAAAAATGCAAAAAACTCAACATGCAGAGACTTGAAAATAGTTTGGGACAGATGATCCAACACATTAAAGAAGTACCTTGACTTTATACTTAAGTACAGTATTTAGGGAAATGTATTTAGTTACATACCACAGCTGTTTTATGATTTCAGGTCTCAGCAGCTTTGTTTCCTTGACACACTGAAATACACATAGAAAAACTTGTTTGTTATTAAGTCATTAAATCCAGTGTGTGTCCCGTCTCTCCTGCAGCGGCGGTTCTCTGGATCTGGTGAAGACTCACTCTGACATCGAGGAGTTCAGGAAGGCGACGGGTGCTTCGTCGGTCATGTTGGCTCGTGCCGCCATGTGGAACGCATCAGTGTTCAGCAGTAAGGGACTACTTCCTGTGGAGACGGTCATGGAGGAGTACCTCAAATATGTGAGTTTCTGTATTGACAGAGATATTGTAGGATATGTTCAGATATATTCCTCTGTGTCGACGACATCCATGGCCAGAGGCATTATTTTTTTTCAGTTGTCCATCTGTCCATTCGTCCCATTCTTGTGAACACGATATCTCAAGAACGCGTTGAGGGAATTTTTCCAAATTTGGCACAAGCGTCCACTTGGACTCAGTAGCCCGTTTTACACTGCCAGATTTTCGGTGAATGTCGGGCCGTTTTGCCAGCAAGCTGCGAGTGTTTAGACACACAGAGCCAGATTGGCGTGTTGATCCGACGTGCCCAATTTTCCGCCTCGTACGGTAGACATATTGGCGGAACCTTTTTGGTTTAAAAAGAACGAGGCGGCCTTCTGCCACGGGAGGGGCTGTTGATGACGCCGCATGTGCGAGCCACTGGCAGGGGATAAACAGGAAACAGCTGATAGCAGGAATAAGCGGTTAGTAGCAAGAGGGAAACACAAACCTCAAAGACACTGTAAAGATGAGCAACTTGGGAGACAAGGAATTGTGCGCCCTCCTTGTCCTCGCAAACAAAGAGGCCATTAACCGTCAGATGACGGGGACCGTGAAGAACGGGCAGACTTACCAGAGAATCGCTGAAAATATGAACTGATTAGAATTTGGTGGTTGAAGGTCAAAGGTCAAGGTCTCTGTGACCTCACAAAACATGTTTTTTGGCAATAACATGAAATAGAACAGGGAACAGAATTAGAATAGCTGTGGTTGGTTAGATGGTGGCGCACATAGATGCAGTGGTTCAGTGTTTTCCCTTTTGGTGCCTTGCATGGCTGTTTATGTGCTTAACATGTTGTTACTCGTTCTGACGACACGCTGCTGGGCAAACAACTTCTACAACCAACACAATCTGGTAAAGATAGGATTACAGAGCGAGCAGTGTGTTACAGCTGCGTTCCTCCACTCTCACAAGATACTGACAGACATAGCCAGGACCCGAGGCTCAGGAATTCTTACACTAATTATGAATTTCACACAAATGTCTGATAGGATAAAATGATGAAGTGATGAAATTCTGTATCCAAAGGTCAACTTCACTGTGACATCATAACGTTGTCTAGCCATTATTCAAAGTTTTATCACAGGAAGAAAAAAGGGGGGAGACATTTGGTCAGATACTGAACTGGTCACACTTATCTTGGGTGTCCACCTTCAAACATGCTGATTGTATAGATCCTCTGTGCTGCTGGGGAAGATGAGCGTGAAGCATCAATGATTTCACAGACATGGATGTAAACTGTAACCGTATCTTGACTGATCTGTGGAGGCGTATAACCACGAGGCAATAATTCCAGTTTCTTGCTGTGCAGTGTCAGATATTTTAGCTGAAGTACCAGAACGATAACAGTTGAAAATATTTCTGTAGTTATTTTTTAGTTGGAAGTTCCCAGTTGAAACCTCTGACTTCCCTTCTACATCGTCCACTTCTCTGAAGAACCAGTAGAGAAACTGGGATGCCAACTAACTAAACACACTGTTACTCTTGTGTTTCACAGGCGATCCGGTACGACAACCATGCCTTCAACACAAAGTTCTGTCTGTGTCAGATGCTGAGAGACAAGGTGGAGTCTCCTCAGGGGAAGCAGTTGCATGCGTCTCAGACCAACGCGGACATCAGGTACAGGACTTTTTCTTCAGAGGTGACATGGCTGCCTGCTGGTGTCTGATGTCAGGTATCACTGATGTAACGTGACGTGGTGTTGTGTTGCAGCGAGGTGTACGGGCTGCAGGAGTTTTACCAGCAGACCGAGGAGCAGCTGCAGGCCAGGAGGGACGCCCTGCAGAGCAGCAGCCAGCCGGACCGACTCGTGATGGACGGAGACGTCGCCACCATGGCCGTCAAGTTTGAGCGGTCAGTTATTGTAGTCGACACGCTCCTTCACAATAAAAGCAATTTAAAAAATAGGCCTCAGTTGAACATCTTGATATATGTAAGGCCTATGAAACGAAATGTATAAAACTAAAAGTGCTCTGCGATTAAAAAAAAAAAAAAAAAAAAATTCACAAGGAGAGTGAAATAAACAACACTTCAAAAAATGTCACCAAAGTAAGAGATAAAATAAGTATCTCTAAAAGTTAAAACAGATCTTATTTTAGTGTTTTGAGGTGATAAAAACATGATTGAACAAGCTCAGTGACATGTCGTTCAAAACATAATTACTATGGGACATGATGCCAAGATTTCTTGCATCAGACTTTATGTGCTGTGACAGGCAACCAGTAGATGGCAGTATTTGTTTGGTGATATGCTGTGTGACCCAGTTATAAGGATTTCTGTTTTATTATAGCTGAGCTGAAGAAAATTTAACATCATTTTTACATCACATAGACAGTCCTGTAGAGAACACAGCATGCTGTGGAGACTGTCTCATGTATGAATTCTGCTAATTTGTCATTCTTACACACCCAGCCCACATAATATCAAGTCTTTCTTTTATATAGGCAACAATAACAGTGCAGCAGTCGATCTCAGGCTCCTTCCAATCATGCCATTACAAAATGTGTAAAAACAAAACAAAAAAACAACAACCACAAGTTAAAATGGAGAGTTAGATTGTAATATATATAAATATATATATATAATATATATATATATATATATATATATATATTACAATCTAACTCTCCATTTTAACTTGTGGTTGTTTATATATATATATATATATATATATATATATATATATATATATATATATATATATATATAAAAATGCACATTTACTTTATTATGTGTATATCATGCTGTGTTCACATTCATCTGAAAGTACAACTGAAGCTAGCAGGACTTGACAGTATGTGATGAACATGTCACCCAGTGAATATTTGTGGAGGGTATTTTTCATTTTCTGATCTGACTTGTATTTGCGGTTTCAGGAGAGAGTATCCTCCTCAGATCACTCCCAAGATGTTCCTGCTGGAGTGGAGCCGCAAGGAGAAGCTGGAGCAGCCGCAGTATGAGACGGTGAGAAACTCAGAGTCAGGAAAATCTGCTCTGAAACTGACACCGGTGTTTTGCATTCCACCTCGCTATATTTGCATTTTATCAGTGCTGTGTCTCTTGGATGCGTGCCGGTTACAGCCTGGCACCAGGACAATACCTTTATGTAAAGCTCAACCTCACCTGAGCACAGAAAATAAGAAGAAACTAATAAAGTCCAGGCAGAGGGCGGAGTCTCTGCAGATAAATACACCACCACACTGAGAGTGATTGTGAGGGATTACTGCTGTTTGAGTTATAACATTGTTTGTCAGGAAAATCTTGCGTATTATGGCGTCGTGTTGCTCCAGTGTGTGATTTTAGACAGTATGCAGACATCGCGGAACCAACAGAGGCATGACAGACGTGATATTTAACACAACAGCATCGGCCTCTACTGTGACATATAACAAAAAAAAATATTTTTATATTTTATTTTAATAAATTTATTAAATATGTATTTAATGATTAATGGTCCCTGTTATATGGCGGCTGATCTCGTCCTCTGCGTGGAGCTCCCTGACTTCATTGTCCTCCTAATTTGGGGACATTTTTGACCACTGTTTTTCTTTGAGTTAGCTGCTAACTGCTTCTAGCTGCTTTTTAAATCTCCTGGTGCTGGATCGCACACATAACACATCGTCAAAATGTCACACCCATCCTAGCCATGGTCCCTTCCTGCTGGCCGTCCCTTTTACACCGATTTAGATCGGTCTATCATTTGTTACTCCCCTTGTACTATGAAACATGTTTGATATTTATGATTAATAATCAAAGAGACTCCGATCACACGAGCTCTGCCTGGAAAGAAAAACGTCCGTTGCACCAACATCTTCAGGCTCTGCAGGGATCTGCAGTTTGACACACTGCTGTCAGAGCTGCTGTGAACAGTGTGTGCTGTGTTTTCAGGTGCAGCGCTCTCGGGATCGAGCCTTTCAGTCGACTGTGACTGTAGCAGAGAAGAAATACAGATCTTCACTGTGGTCAGTACACACACACACACACACACACAGAACGCACAGAAACAACATGATATTACTGCAGAGTAACAGTGTTGTTAAGCCGGGCTCAGAGGCCCCTCATGTAAATTCTCTCGTCGTTTTCAGGGAGAAGTCGAAGAAATTTGCCGAACAAGCGGCGGCCATCGTCTGCCTGCGAGCTCTTGGAATACCAGAGGGTCGCATTAGTGAGGAAGACTCCGGCCTGGTCTGCAAGAGGAAGAGGGAGAGGAAGATGAACGGCACCACTGAGGAGGAAGGGACTAAGAAGCGACATCTGGTGGATGATATCAAACAAGAAACAGACAACTCAAAGACTGCTGCAGTGGCCAACGGTGACCATCACAACCCGGACACGCCTCCAGAACAACCGTAGAGTTCATGAACAGTTAAAAACAGGAGGACGAGAAGTTTCTGTGGCTGCTGACGGACGTTTGGGTGAACTGGGAAAAAAAATCAAGGGATTTTAAAAAGCAACTTTATTTGTTTGTTTCTCTGCACCAAAAAGCTCCTCAGTTCATTTTTGACCTGCGTCGTCTTCGGTCCATACGTTTATGATAATCCTAAAAAATGAACTTTAGGTTTTTTTGCTCACAGCAGCTGCTCGACTGAATTTTCCACCCTTTGAGTGATTATGATGAGAAACTTTATCAAAATAAGAAGCACACCAAGCAGGGGATAGTTTAACTTTTAGCAGTGAATTGCGACGGGAGAATACCAGCAGCTAATCAGGAAACAGGCCCTTGTAACAACGGCGGCATCATGCTGCTACAGCGTGTGATTTTTAGACAGCACGATGACATCGTAGAAGCATAAGAGGCGTGACGAGCTTAACGTTTAACACAAAAGCGTCAGCCTCTAGTGCGACAAATAACATACGTGTCAGCAGTGCTTTATAAATAATAACATGGCAACAACAATTATTTACCGTCCCTGTTATATGGTGGCTGATCACGCCTGGTCTCAGAAAAATGTAATTATTATCACGATGTTGTCAGTATGAATGTCTCAAAATAATGAGAAGCTTTTGAGACAGTTTCACATGAATGACTCACAGGATCTATTTTTTTTTTCATCTCATTAGCAGTAATGTTCAAACTGGAATCTGCCCAGTGCATATTACAGTCTTCCACTTGGTCTGATGGAGAGACTCGGCATTGTTCACACTTCCTGATTTTTCTTTGTTTTTTTTTTTGTTTTGTTTTGGGTTTTTTTTAAAGAATAAAAGCGCTGTTTTTTTCCGCTGGTAACTGAGATGTGGATTTGCAGCCAGCAGGAGGCAGAGCTGAACCTCCATCCTTTCAGATATTGCAGAAACTAATTTTAGCCTCGGTGCCTTAACAGAAGAACTTTTATTTTTAAATCCTGATTTTGGATGGACCTTAAACTCATCGTGTGTTTCTTGATTTCATCCTTCAGTCTCTGCTGTACACGACTGATACTGTCTTAAGTTTAACTGGATTTGTTGTCAGTACGGTTCACTGAAGTAGAAAATATGGTGCCATAAATTTCAGTTTGTATCCACCTCTGGGTCTTATTTGTAAAAGCGTTCACTTGAAAAACCCTCCACGTCCTGCAGACACTGTTGGTCTCATGCTGTGTTATAATATCTGATAGTGTAGCTGCAGTCTGATGGAGTTAACGTCTTAAGTCGGTATATTAAAACCACATGCAAGAGACAAACTGTTGCATTCAGGTGACACCTTCTTTCATTCTGATGAACAAAACCAGCCTGAGCACAGTGATAAAATGGTTAAATGACAGATACTCAGAGCCTTTAATTTTAATTTAATGCAGCCTTTGATCTGATGCAGTGGTGGAATGTAACTAAGCACATTTGTATACATTGGAGGTACTTGTACTTTATTTTCTTTGCATGCCATATTATACTCGCCCACCAGAGGGAAATATTGTGCTTCATTACATTTATCTGACAGCTTTAATTTCTTTATAAATTATGATGTTACATACAAAACATCCAAAGAGTGTCTAAAATAAAAATTAAAATACAAGTACAGCTGAAACAATTAACAGTGCATTAATCAATTAGTCGACAGAAAAATGTTCTCATTATTATTATTATTATTATTATTATTACTAGTAGTAGTAGTAATACTAATCTAATCTAATCATATACAATAGTGTCACAGTGGACATTTTATACTTTAAATACTTTAACTGCATTTTACTAATTATAGTTACATACCTGTATGGAAGTAACATTTTAATGCAGTACTTTTACTTGTAATGGAGTATTCCTACAGTGTAGTATGAGTACTTTTACCCCAGTAAAGGATCCCAACCCTTCCTCCACCATCAGTCTTGCAATTAAAAAGTCTTCAAGTCCTGATCTGAACCTGAGAGACGGAGACACCCAGCTACTGACGTCATCACCGAGCTGGCTAATGGTGCTTTCAAGGACACTGGAAGATTTGATAATGCTTATGTATTTGAGCGCGCAGAAAAACAACACAGGCTGTTGACGGGTGGCAGATGCTTATATTCAATGCGTTTTTAAAGACCTTTTAAAAATGTTTCTTTTAACCAAACTGAAAGCTGATTTTTGAATAAATCTTTTTTTTTAATGCAGCATTGCAATTTATATAAAGATAAATAGACCAAGTATACGTGTGGTGCTGTGCAGAGGTAGGTTTTATGTAGGAATATGGTTATTTGAGTGATGTAGGTTAATCTACATTTTGCCAACAGGTAAATGCAAATATACAGTACAAAGACAGTAATCATTGGGAGGTTTAAAGAAATGCTGAACTTCAGTATTCCAGTCATTGGTGGCTGTGCTGTAATTCTGCCTGTGGGGACATTTGTCATTAGTCCATCAGTGTTCTCAACACTAAAAGGAAAAAAAGTTAAATGAGTCTGAGGAAAGTAATGTTTTTGTCACTTTCATAAAAGGAAGGAAAAAAGCAACAGAAGTTTGCAGAAATGTGGATTTTGATGCAGAAGAGCTGGACTCATTATGACAAAGCTACATAAATGAAATTAGATAAAATATTTGTGGCATTTCAGATCACACAAATCTAATAAATCTTTATAAAGTGGATTGAAGACACCTGGTAACAAAGCTGTGCTGCAATGCTGAGACACTGACGCACAACTCATCACAACTAAAGAAAACAATAAATGAATAAGTACAAAAACAAATAAATCCACCAGTTTCACTACTTGTCTTATGAAAACGTGAATTATTAAGAATTTAAAAATAGGACATTTTGGAGAGGAATTGAGAAATAGAAAATATTTGAAGAAAGCTTGGCTGTAACATATACTAGGAATTTAAGTTTGACATTTCAAGTTCTTCATTCTTGTCATACGCACAAGAATAACAGAAACAGTTGATGGCAATAGGGACTGTTCTTTACTTCTCAGAGCAGGGGGTGGCTGGGGTGTGACTTCTGACAACTTGCCATGAATCAGTTATTACATTTTAAGAACGTATCCTTTGATGTTTGAAAGTTAAAAGCTGAAGATGATTACACTCTTGTCGTTCACGCTGGTTAGTTGGTGCAAACGGTTTATTTTTGGCCAAATATTAAATGTGACAAAGAATAAAGTAGTTTTGATGGAATGTTACTATTTTGAGCTCTGACCTGGTATGTTTTTATCTGACCGAAGCATTTGGCGCACATGATGTGTCCCTGGACTGTCAGAGATTAAAAAATCCAATGATCATTCCTGTTTTTACAGTTTTCTGACTATGATAAATTTGTATTTTTTATTTATTTTTTTTTATAAAGATTTTTTGGGGGGCATTTTTTGCCTTTAATTGATAGGATAGTGAAGTGTGAAGGGGGTAGAGACATGCAGCAAAGGGCCACAGGCTGGAGTCGAACTCGGGCTGCTGCGGCAACAGCCTTGTACACGGGATGCCTGCTCTATCACTAAGCCACAGACGCCCCATAAATTTGTAATTTTGGTGATTTTTAAAGTAAACATTGGTGGTAAAATACATAAAAATACAACCATTTACATTAGTATGCCTCCCCTGTGCCAAAATAAATAATGAATAAATAAATTATATATATACCCATAGATAGATATATTTAAATGTATTTTTTTTTTTTTGCACCACCCACTTGCCCCTTAATAAGTACCGAACAGTCCCTTAAGTGTCAGGCTCCCTCCAACACTGCTCATTACACATGTACAAGAATGTTCAGGTAAAGTGACAGTACATGCGCCGTGTCTGTCTTAAGGCCCAAATACACAAATTATTGATTTATAATTCATAAACAACAGCAGTTTGTCTAAACTGTGCTCCTGGGTGGTTTCTAGTTTCCAGACTCCGCTCCGTGAGTGTATAGTTTACGGGGAGCCCGTGAACGCAGCGCAGGGATCAACCTGGAGGAGAGTAAAACTCGCTGCAGCCGGACACAAACACGAACACAACAAGTTTCCGCCATAATGGGACTTTTCTGCCTCCACTACAGGCTGCAGAGGCGTTTTTATTGATCGTGTCGATGTCGGTTAACAACTTTTAGTCGACGTGTTTGTTGGCGCCGCAGTTTGAAACGGAGTTCTGCTTTCGGTCGGATGGAAGTGAGTGAGACAGGTCAGTTTTAAAAGACAGACAGGTCGGTTTAACGGCGGTTTAAGAGGACACGCGGCGTGTCTCCGGTTCGATGTCCACGCTAAACTGCGCCGAGGAGCTGGACTTCAGGCTGATCTTTGAGGAGGACGCGAGGCAAACGGCAGGTAACGTTAACGTGTCGTTTTGGCGACGTTAGTTAGCAATTTGTCAACTTCACGAAGCTAACGCGCGTTAGCGGCAGTTACACCGGAAGCTAAGCGCTGCGGCCTTCAAAATAAAACATGTAAACAGCAGGAAACAGTGGAGGAAGTATTCAAATCATTTATGTCATTAAAATAATTAAGTAATGTTCAGTGAAAGTATTAAAGTAATAAAGTATTAACCCAGTCAATGAAAGTCCAGCATTAAATAATGTGACAGACTGTTACAGGGCTGCAACTGATCATTGTGTTCAATACTGATCAACCTGTAGATTATTATCTTGATTAATCGAGAAACTTGGTTTACTAATATTATAAAAATAGTGTCAAAGGTCTGTTACAACATCCTTGAGCCTAAAATGACTCCATCAAATGGTTTGTTTTGATAATTGATGAATTGGTTTTGGTAATTTTTAAAGGAAAAAAAGTAAAAATTCTCTGAATCCAGCTTCTTGTATTTTCTTGTTTCTCTACTCCTATGTGATGCAAACTAAACATCTCTGGGTCATGCTTAAAACACTTGAGGCCGTCGTCTTGGGCTTTGGGAAATGCTGATCAACATGTTTCACCATTGTGACACATTTCATAAACCAAACAACCAACCGATTAATTGAGAAAAGAATCCACATAGTCAACAATGAAAATGAACGTTATTTGCAGTCCAATGACCCAAAGCTCAAAATGACACCTTCACAACGTTTGTTTTGTCCAACCGACAGTCCAAAATTAAAACTGTGAAGTGTTTCTTTTTCTTTTACATGAAAAATAACTCAAATCCTCAAAATGGTTGTCAATTAATTATCTGGCAATCAACTAATTGATTAATGGTAAGTCGCTGGAGCTGTACTTGTATGAACTGCTGGGGAGTAACATTTCATGACTTCTTTGTGTGATGTGTTTGGAAAAATCTTAATTCATAAAGTAACTAAAGCTGTCCAACAAATGTAGTGCAGTAAAAAGCTCAATATTTCTGTCTGAAAGGTAGTGGAATTAGTGTATGAAGTAGGAGGAAATGGAAATACTCGAGTAAAGTACAAGTACCTCCATTCAACTTATAACCTAATTTTACAGAGCACAAGTACCGAGACAACAAAATGCACTTTAGCGTTTAATCAGAGGGGCAGAAAACATGACGATTCATACCCAGAATAAATAGTAATGTATAGAATAAATAGTAAGGGCATATGAATATTGAAAATATAAACAGTAAGTCGGCAAAATATGTTGTGCAGACCAGTACAGTTATGACAATAATGAGAATATGTGCAGAATAAACACCTGTAAGCATGTTATTAATACAGTGTTTACAGATCAGATGTGTACAGTATAGACAGTGGTATGAATATAAATACACTACACAGTGTGGACAGCGGTATGAACATAAATACACTACAGGTTAAATATACACAGTATAGACAGGGGTATAAATATATATATGGGTATGTGAGTGCATTTATAGTGCAGCTAACTGTACAGTAGTGTAGCAGTGATGATCCAGCAGCCAGAGGCAGAGACAGTGCATCATCACATTTACACTTAAATAGAGGCATAGAGTAGGAATTAAAGAAGCAATTATAATGGCAGCAAGTTATGTCGATCTACAAATGTAAGTATGTAGAAAATATTTAAAAGTTTACATTTTGTGAGTCACTAAGATGATATTGTTTACCTTCTAATATAGTTAGAAATGACCAGTTATATTTAAAATTCATAATTGATGGCTTTTTTATCTGTGTGTGCCGAGTTAGGACTGTAATTAATGTGATTAGTTTTCTTCTGACTGACAATTTGATGAATCAGCTCATAGTTTCAGCTCCGTGCTGCATTATTTCCATAAAGTCTGTTAAGTAACACTGACTTTTTGCTTCACATTGATCCCTGTAGCATGTTATTGTTAGGCAGGAAGGGTTTTACTTTGAAAGTTGTAACAGGAAGTTGTGTCGTCCGACTTTAGTGGATGTGACACATCCAGCTGTCTGCTGTTAAATTTAGGCGACTTTTTACATGTAGACCACAAGGTGCATAAATCTGCCTCGTTTGAATCCGCTGAAAGCTACAGAGACTCCTTCGCAGTGTATTGATCAGTATTATTGATCAGTCTGCTGGAGTTTAATGTATTGATCAGAGGGCTGGTGGACAATTTGCTGTTATCATGTGGGATCAGCTAATCATGTGCTGTCTGAACTCACAAAGGCAGTCACATTTAAGATTTAAGCTTTTATGTTTCAGGCAATTATATATTGTGATATAATGATATGAACAATAACTTATTATTAATACTCACTAGCTTTTCAGTTCTGGTGATTGTATTCACACTACAGAAATAAAGTGGTGTTTCTTTGTGAAGATTATTTTGCTGAACACAAAGTGTAAGTATCATAATCTTTGTTCGCGTCAGAGATTACTGTATGTAATAATCCAAAATCCAAAGGAAAACGTCATCCCCAAGTCTTAATAACATTGAATTAATTGAATCTGTATCAGCACTAAGAAGTCTGTGTGAAGCATCACGCGACTGAAAATACAGGAGCTGTCTTTTTAGCTTGTGGTGGTTAAATGCCTCATAACAGTATTTTACCCTGTTTGATAAACTGCTGAGTTTAATGTCAGTGTGGTGACGAAGAACCTCTCTTTATGTCTGAACTTTACGGCCATTTTTCAAGTTTTTCTGACATTTTGTAGCCCAAAAAAATAATTAATCATCCTGATGATAATCATCAGATTAAACAGTAATGAAAATGAGGTTTGTTTTAGCCATGGATGAAGAACACAGACAGAAAACACTGATTTTAGGCTTTCTTTGTGCTGGTTTTGTCCACATGAAGCAGAGGTAAGATGAATATTTTGGCTGTTTAATGGAGGTGTCAAATTGGGGTGCAACCAATGATTACTTTCATTATCCCTTTATCTGCCCATTAATGTCCTGATTTATGGGTTTGCTGATAAATTGCAATTAAACAGTGAAGCAATTTCCCAGAGCCCAAAGGTGACATTTTTAAATAGTTTGCTTTATCTGACCAACAGTCCAAAAATCCAAAGCTGCCCAGTTTATTATCACTTATTATAAACTGAACACACTAAGAAGCATCAAACCAGCAAATGTTTGGCTTTTTTGCTAAAAAATACTTTTATTTGATGATCAAAATAGTTGCCAGTTAATTTTCTCTCTTGACTTTTCTTGACTAATCACTGCAGCTCTGCCTAAAATCCCTCCCAAATCCTGTGACATCAACCAGAAAATGAAAAAGATGGACTGCTGCAGCTGAAGAAATACTGAGGGAGTCTGTAGGTGATGAAATAAAGACTCTGTTATGAAGTTATGAAGAAAAAAAAACAGTTGATAGATTGATTGATGGATGGATTAATTGGGGGATTGATGGATGGTAGATACAGCATAGTATCATGATATTTTTGTGTGGCAATATCGTATCCTCACACAGTGCCAAATATCGTTTTTTAAATTATGTAACTTTTTAAAATTACAAACACGAATTCATTAAGCAATTGGTTTTTTTTCAGTCCACAACTTATATTTTACTGCTGCTGGAAAAAAATGGCTGAAGTGAGATGAACAGACTTAAAACGTTTTCTTATTAAGTTGCAATATATCACCATATATTTTATCACAATACTCAGCATTTTGCAACATATTTAAAATTGCAATTATATTGTATAGTGACTCAAGTGTCGTGATAATATTGTATCGTGGATCCTCTGATGATTCCCACCCTTGATGAATGGATGGATGACTGGATAGATGGATGGATGGCTGGATGGATGATGGGTGGATGATGGATGGTTGGATCAGTTGGTGGCTGTGTTTCTCTGTACAGACAGATATTGTGCCGCCCCGCCTGTCTGCCGCCAGGTTTTACTTCCTGGTTTTCTAACTGCTCCGTGGCACCCACCTGGCTGCGGGCATCGTACCCCCCCCCCTCTCTTTCTGCCCCTGTTGTTGCATCACGTCACAGTTATCTCTCCCCAGCACCCTGAGGGTTATTTGCAGACAAGTGGAGCTGTCTGTTGAAGCAGATCACAGTTGCCACTTTGACGCCTTCTTTGCATGTAGCCTGAGATGTGTTTGTTAGTGCGAGAAAGAGTGGTATTAATAGTAGGGTTGTGGTGAGGAGTGTGTGCAGCTGTGTGAATGAATTTACTGAAGTGTTGAACATAGTAAGTCCAGCGCCTGAACTATTGGCTGCAGTCGTGGTGTCACTGTACAGCTCACCGTATAAGTGCAGACCACTACAGTTTTAAATTCGATAACAGGTGGAGCTAAGAGAATAAACATGGCAAGGAGCTGCAGCTAACATTATCATTATCGGTCATGCTACAACTAAAGATTTTTGCCATTATTAACAGTCCAAGTTTAAAGATATTTAATGCACAGTGATATGAAACAAATAAAAGCAGTTAATTCACACATTTAAGAACCCAAACATATTAAGCATTTTGCTGATAGAATCAAGTTATATTCTGTCAATATACTAATGATCAAATCAACACATAATTTCTGTGCAAAATTTATTAACGCTGCAGTTTCTCATCACACAATATAACTGCAGAAGAAGAAGAAGGTATAGTTTGTCGATCCCTGAGGGAAAATTCACACATGCACAATCAGGACCTGCATTAAATGAAAAAGATGTCAGTGCAAGGGAGCTGCCTTGGACAGGTCCCAGTGCCCAGGAGGCTGACTAGCACCTCTCCACCTACTAGTCCATGCTCCATATTTGAGTTGAGTCTGAGTTGGTAAAGCGGGTCGGCCATTAATCACAGGTTGGTGGTTGGATCCCTGAGCTCTTCCCATCCACCAAATGTTTGGCATCACAAGTTACCAGAGCCCGATGTGGTGCCTTAAAATGGCTTTTATTTATTTAAAAACCCAAATTAATTCAGTAGCAGTGATGGGAAACAAAGAAAAGCACCAACATCTTGTATTTTTTTCAAGTCATTGTTTAATTTTCTACCTGTCTACAAGTTTTATACAAAAGAACCAAATTATAGAGACAGATCAGAAAGCAGAAACTTATGCAGCAGAAGTTGGCCATATTTAACTTGTCTGTGAAAGACTATGAAGTCATTTGGTATCTTAAGTAGAGTTTGTTCACTGGTTGATCATTTCTGTATTCTGACTTTTTACCATAGCTTAATTACCTTCATATTAATGCTGCTTGGGCCGCCACATGTCCCACTTACTTCAGTAAAATGTCTCTAATTCAAGAGAAGTTTTTGAGATTTCATCTTTTTGTCTCTCTCTAAAAAAGATCAGCTTTTATCAATTTTTAAAGTGAACATAAACCAGACTTGTGTATTGATGTATGAATGTGTACATCTCACTCATGATTCACGTTTTCCAGAACTTTTTTAAGTCTTCCTCAAACACTCTGAGGACCTTTATTTTCCATATTGTCTTCTCTTAATCAATATTCACTGAAATACAGAGGACCGTCTCTTTGGAACAACCTTCTTTCATCTCTACAATCATCATCTACATTATCATTATTCAAAAAGCATCTGAGAAGGACTCTAACTTGCAAAGATTCTCAACAGTTTATTGATTTATTTGTAATTTGTTCATGTTTGTTGTTGTAAATTGCACATCTTTAACAATTTTTTTCATAAGCCATTTTTGTCTTCTATCCTCTCTTGCACAATGTTTTAACTTTTAATTTTTTTCCTATATTTTCTATACATGTATGTGCAGATAGTCTAAACTAAACAGTAGCCACACATTAGATATCTTGAATTTGCTGTGTGAATTAGTGCCTGAAGTTTTCAGATGTCAGCAGAGGATGTGGTTAGTTCAAGCAGCTTGGCTATGAAACACTGTGGGAAACCTTGCAATGTACATTCAACAGTTTATGACCCTGCTGGTTGTATCCAAATGATGGATAAGTATTAAATGTCAGATGCAGAACTGAGGTCGCTGTGACATGGCAGTAAAAAACACCCGTGTTTGCAATGCAAATGATAACGTCTGATTTACATATTGGGTCATCTCTTCCATCTCCCAGGTCCAGATCTCAATGTGAGGACGCCTCCCACCTCCACTCAGGCTCTGGCTGAGCAGCTCATCAACCAGGAGCTGCAAAGTCATCCTGCATGTTACCCCTATCAGCATGTTGACTACCATCCCCAGGGGCCCCAGTACCAGGCCCAGGGGAACCCCAGAACCTTTGACTGCCCGAGTATCCAGATCACCTCCATTGCTCCTAACAATCATGTGGAGCCGGGCAGTAGCCAGGAAGCTTTGGCGGTGGGCGGGGCAGAGGGGGGTTACCCTGAGGCGTCCTGGTCCAGAGGCCAGCTCTACCTGCCTCTGGACCCCTGCTACCGGGACCCAGCGCTCTGCCCAAGCCCCTGCAGCAGCCTGTCCTCCAGGAGCTGGATATCTGACCTCTCCTCCTGTGAATCCTTCTCCCACATCTACGACGATGTAGAGGGGGAGCTTCGCGATGCCGCCCGCCTCGCCCTGGGGTCCCCTCAGGGGTCACCTCTGGGGTCCCCAGGCTGTGGGGGAGGGGCCTTTGGCGTGGAGCTATGGCAACAACAATACCAACATCCCTCAGCCTTTAGTCCAGCGCTGTCTCCCCATCAGTCACCTCGCCAGTCGCCCCGCCAGTCACCCTGCCCCTCCCCTCGCACCAGTGTCACAGAGGACAACTGGCTGAACCGCCGGCCCACCTCCAGGTACATGTCATCAGGGTTCACAGATGTCTCATTAGTAACATTGTTTATTTATTTAGGGAGTCACATTGGGATCAAGATAAGTTTTTCAAGACCCTGTGGACCTTTTTCTCCCTGGGTTTTGCCTCTCAGGCTATCCACTGACATCATTGTGTTTGAACCTACGCCCATGTGCACCCAGCATACAAAAACAACACACACAAAGCCAGACAGCCAACAAAAGCTTTAAAATCTGATTAAATGAATCTAGTTTGAGGGTACATATGGAACATCTGAATAGTTATTGGGTGATGTTTTTGATGTTATGTTTTTGAAATGTGATAAAGTTTTGACAGCAGAGCTTTAAAGAGTAATATCATGGGATAGTTATTCCCTCTCGTCAGTAAGGAAGTCTACCTGGCAAAGAGAGTTTTTATTTATGTTTGTCATTAGTTTAGACAAACAAACAGCTTTTTTTTCAAATGTATGAATCTTGATTCAACCCTGACACTGGTAAAATCCTTCAAATCCCGACCACGCCTCTTTCTCAGGCCGTCATCCAGACCAACGTCCCCGTGCGGAAAGAGACGCCACTCCAGCGCTGACCCCCGCGCCCGTTCGCCCTCCCCTCACCACTCCCCCAGCCCCACGCCGGGCGCCTCTCCACGGGGCAGCGTTACAGATGAAACCTGGGTGGGAAGCCCCGCCACTGCCCTGGGGCCCCTCCTGATGTCTGGATACCAGGAGCTGGACGTCCCCTCCAAGACCAGGAGGACGTCGGGGACCCAGCTTGGCCTTCTTGCCAGTCAAGGAGACCCTGGGTTGGAGCAATTTTTGGATTCTCCCGGGGAGGAGGGACGTGAACAAGACGGCCTGGCTGATCTCTTCCTTCAGGTGCCCTCCCACTTCAGTTGGAACAAACCCAAACCTGGGAATCCTCCTCTGTTCAGGTGGGAATTATATAATACAGGTGTCACTACTTTTAAATGTGCTAGTTCTCTGAACATTAGGCAGCATTCCTTTGTGCACTTTTATCATGTTTTTAATGAAGTAAGTCCTTAGATGAGTCAGATAAGGAGGTCGACATCACTCTCATATCCACTGGTTAAGAGTAGTAGCAGTTGTTTAGCTTAGCTTAGCACAAAGACAAGAAACCGGGAAACAGCTAGCCCGGCCCTATCCGAAGTGGGCTTGTGCTGATTGGTGATAGGACCGTATATCTGTGATTGAAGGGCTGATTGACAATTATTGTTTCCTACGTCAATATTTAGATGATTTTTAACTAATTTACTATCGCTAAGATGTTTTCAAAACAGTCTGCGCCCTACTGTGCATTTAGAGATGTTTCTGGTGGAGCAGCATGTCGTCCTGCTGAGCTCCGTTAAAAAACATGAGTGACGGGTAAATTGAAATTACTCAATTACAAACCATTTTTTTCATCTCGTTTCCACGGATCTGACACTCTTTTTTCCGATTGCCTGTGCACCAAATTTTGCTCTGTGTGCCATAAGAGTATTTAACGCTATGGATTGTGATATTAAGATTAAGATAATAATGTAAAACAGAATGCAGTGCTGTGATATTGTTGCACAAAGCACAGAATCGCAGGCATTTAAAAGGGAGCCATTGTTTCAATATAGTAGATATTGCTATTGAATAGATTGCTTTAATGTGTAGATATTTTAAATCTAATGTTGACACTCTTTTTTTCAAAGTAACACATAATTTTAACTTCAATGTAACTCCCTCCACCCCCTCCTATTCCTGCTACCTCTTGGTGGGTCGATCGCCTATCAGTAATAGTGAGTAACCACGATTATAGAACACGAAAATAGAAACACTTGCCCAACCCATAGTCCAAAGTCACAGGTAACAAAATCCCCCTACCAGCACTTCTAAACCTCACTGAATAACAGATTTTATCTCGTTTGCGTAATTCATATAAAAACAGAAGTGAAACGGCAATTTGTAGTTTTACTTCAGTTATGTGATGACTATTTCTTGGCTGCACTTGTTGCCTGGTAACTGCTTCCGGTCAAGAAAAAGTCCGGCAAATGATCTGCCGTGTTAATTAGTGAGTTTTACAGGTGTTGGTAGCTGCATGTTTGATCTTTGGACAAAGTCAGGCTCTTAATGCTAAGCTCACAGGCTTTTACTGTACAGACATTAGATTGATATCGATCTTCTCATTAAAGTCAAGAATATTTCTAACAACATCTTGCTTTGAACTTCCTCTCACTCGAATAATGTTTAATTTCCTATTTCAATCCTCAAACTGTATTAAAAGGAAGCTTTTTTTTTTCGGATCCCTTGAATTCTCTTCAGAGATCCACCACTTAAGGGATAGTGTAAGCTCTGGTGTCATGCAGTGATTGATCAGTGTGTGTCTGTTGTCTCTGCCCTCAGGACCTCGTCACCCCCTCCTCTGGACTGGCCTCTGCCTAACCAGTTTGACCAGTGTGAGCTAAAAGTGGAGGTCCAGCCCAGATCCTACCACAGGGCGCATTACGAGACGGAGGGCAGCAGAGGGTCCATTAAGGCAGCTACCACAGGACATCCTGTCATCAAGGTAAGTCCTTATTTCTCCTTCACACTTAATTTGTGCATGATTTAAAAGGATGTTTTGATCCTGCAAAAAGTTGCTTATATAACTTACAAATAAATTCCATTTATTCCAGTTGTTATCAACAGAGCTTCCTGGGAAAATGATGGTAAACTCACAGGTCATTAATTTTGGAAACACATGACTTGTGACGTAAACACAAACATTAAAGTGCAAGACATGATGTCAAGAAATGTTCTGATGGAGGCATTCATGGCAGCAGGACCATTACATTTCACATTTCAAGATACTGAATGCTTGTTCGAAGACTAAGTAATCCCTTAACCAAAACTTAAAGGGACAGTTCACCCCAAAATAATAAAACAACAACAACATTCTTTGTCTTACCCTGTAGGGCTGTTTATCAGTCTAGATAGCTGTAGAGATGTCTGCCTTCTCTCCAATATAACAGAACTAGATGACACTCAGCTTGTGGTGGTCAAAGAGCCAGAAAATACATTTGAAAAACTCAAAAGCAATGTCTCTTTTCAGAAATCATGACACAGTTACTCAAGACAATCTGCAAACCTTGTTGTGAACAGTTTAATGTTGGAACTATTTTCTTTCTACTATAATACATTCACCAACCGCATCAAGATGCAGAAGGAAGTGTGCATCTGCTGCTTGCTTACCCAGCAACACTGAGCTAGCTAACATTACAGCTCAAAAAATAGTGCCTACATGAAACTGCTCACAATAACGTCTGTGGATTATGTTGAGTAACTGGGTCATGCTTTCTGGAAAGAGACATTGCTGTTGAGTTTTTAAATGCCCAGTGCCATCAAGTTTCATTACACGGGAGAGAAGGCAGACATCTCTACGGCTGGTATCAATTGATCGTTTTAAGTTAATCCTCAAGAAAATCTGCCAAACAGTCTCTGGTCCCAGTCTCTGCAATGGGAGGGTTTTCTACATCCTCTGTTTTATATTACTGTGAACTGAGCGTGTTTTTGGGTTTAGACAACCATATACTGATCCACCAGTGGTGTACCAGAGAGCAGCTGAGGTTGCGTTTTGCTGGTGGATCCTGGCAGGCAGGCCGAGGCAAGTAAATCTCCATCAAGGCCTCGTATGTAACGGACACCAGCAGGGCTATTCTGGGTGTCACATTCTCAGGCTGCTGCCGAAGCCAGATGAGCTTCCTGCTGCAACATGTGTAAAAACTCACAGTGAGAACTGCTGGGTCACACAGGAAACAGAAAATCATGCTGGTGCCTGCAGGGTGAGGATGAAACCTTATTTTACGCAGTGACATAAAACAGAATCCTACTGTAAGAATCAGTTTTTCACATATTTTTATATTTATTTCTTTGTTTTGCGTCTTTTATTATTTATTTTTGTATGTTTAATTTATTTACTTTTCAATTTTAAAAACTTTCAAAAGCTACTTTAATTTATTTTAAAATTTTATTTCATTTATTTACTTTTATTTGGTTCTTCTTATTTATTATACAACAATATTTCTTGGTCTCAGCCATTTGCACTTCCAAGTCTGAGGCCATGGTTCTCTGCAGAAAAACGGTGGATTGTCCCTTCTGGGTTGGGAGAGAGTTACTGCGTCAAGTGAAGGAGTTCAAGTATCTCAGGGTCTTGTTCACGAGTGAGGGTAAAGTGGAGTGTGAGATGGATCTGCGGTTAGGTGCGGTGTCTGCATCTATATGCTGCGCTGGACTAGGTGAAGAGGGAGCTAAGCTGGAAGGCGAATCTTTTGATTTACTGGTCCATCTATGTCCCAACTCTCACCTGTGGTCATGAGCTCTGGGTAGTGACCCAAAGAATGAGACTGTGGATACAAGCACCCGAAATGAGTTTCCTCTGTGGGGTGTCTGGGCTCAGCCTTAGAGATAGGGTGAGGAGCACAGACATCCAGAGGGAGCTCAGAGTAGAGCTGCTGCTTCTTTGCATCCAAAGAGGTCAGTTGAGGTGGTTTGGGCATCTGATCAGGATCCTCCTGGGCGCCTCCCAGGTGTTCTGGACACGTCCCACTGGTAGGAGGCCCGGGGCAGACTCAGAACAAGCTGGAAAGATTACACATCTCATCTGGCCTAGGAACGCCTCAGGGTCCCCCAGGAGGAGCTGGAAAGCGTTGCTGAGGAGAGGGGTGCTTTGCTCGGCCCGCTGCCCCCATGGCCCCGGATAAGCAGATGAAAATAAATGGATGGATTTATTGGTCTTATAAATTAGTTGGGGAGCTTTTTAAATTGCAAACGCAAATAAATATTCTTTATATTTCTTGATGTAAATAAATCTTTGCCTATTAAGGAGGCAATTATTGCGTCATTATGAAACTAGTCAGAGGCAAAAGCACAAATCAACAGTGGTGTCAAAAATAAAAGTTCTACCTTGTAATTATAGCACCTACATGAAGCTAGCCAGCATGGACTATTTAAAAGTACAGTGAGACATATTAGGAAATAGCTTACTTTCTTTCTTTCTTTCTTTCTCGTAAAGATTAATAATAATTGCATGTGTGTGTGGTCAGTACGAAGCTGTCGTCAGGATGTGGTTAGCTTAGCCTTGCATACTGATTGAAAACGGGGACACAGCTAGTTTGCCTTTCTCCAAGTTAAAAATAAAAACACCGAACTCCTTTCAAGCTCATGAATTAACACTTTAAATCTCATTTGTTGAATTCACACAAAAACGATTAAATAGATCCAGCAAATCACTCCCTGTGAAACAGCTAACATTTGTTTTTACATTTCTGTGTTCTGCTTCCAGTCTTTATGCTCAGACACGCTCTTGAATCAGGTATCAGAATCAGAATATTTTGCCAAACTTGCATCCACTTCACTCTGAGTTCAGTCAAAGTTGGACATTTGACATTTACATTGTGTCACTCTTTCTGTAACTTTTTACACATGCCAACAGAGTATGGAAATACTCCATCCTTAGTCTCAACAAGTCTAAGTGACATGACCATTGAGTAATTTAGGAGCTGTCCATCAAATGTGTATCGTTGTATTTTTGTCCTCAGTTGATTGGATACAGCGAGCAGCCTCTCAGCCTGCAGCTGTTCATCGGCACCGCGGACGACCGCTACCTTCGCCCTCATTCCTTCTACCAGGTCCATCGAGTGACGGGCAAGACGGTTACCACCACCTGCCAGGAGAAAATTATTGGTGGCACAAAAGTCCTGGAGATACCTCTTCTTCCAGAAAACAGCATGTCTGCCAGGTAACGGGGAAAAGCATAAGAACTGGATTTAGTGTCAGAGTTGACTTTTGAGGCATTGAAATCTCTGATGTCTGTTTCTGCCAGTGTCCTTCAACTCAAATAATGGGTTTAGTAACAGAAGCAGTATGAAGTTTTAACACTGTTGGAGGAGATTAAAAACTAACACTTGTGGAAAAGTTTATAAGAATTACTGATTGTTAAAAGAAAGGGTCCACATAATGTTGAACTTTTCATTTAAATGCTACTGCTGTCTTTGCTCATGTTTGTTGTCTTGAGCCTTCAGGGCTGCTTCACACGCTTTAACATGATAGTATTGATAATGGGCAGGAAACTGTTGATTTTATTGATAATATTCAGTTGTGGAGTACCACAGGGCTTGATTCTTAGCCTAATCTGGTTTTCATCATAAATACTACCACAGACATCTTTTTTAATTTTTTTTCTATCTCAATAATATTTCCAGGCTGACTGAATAGTTTTCAGGTTAAATTTATTTATATTTAAATTTGTTGTCATACCACTTTGCTGAGGAATTGAAATAAACCCAGAGAAGCAGCCGTGAAGGTTAAAGGGCTAATGCCAAATGACATAAGTTGTAATTGTAGGGTAGTGGTGTCAGCAGCTGTAGTTGCAGTTATAGTCTCAGTAAGGTTTTTGTGGTAGAAGTACCAGCAGAGAATGAATGTGATAGTAGTCCATTAGTGGTAGCATTAGTAATGTTGGTATTAGAACTAACAGTACATAGTAGTGGTAGTATTTTTATGTTTAGTTTCTGCAGAGTTCACGCTTATCCTTAAAAAGACATTCATTGAGCTCATTAATCTAACAAAAAGCTTTAATTGGTATCAAAATGTCTTAAATCAATCTTCTAAAAGTTTCAAAAATGCTAAGTTATGGGGTTTCTTACTAATCTTTTTTTCTGGTGTTACTTTGTAAAATGTAAAAGTAATTTGTAACATCTTTCATAACATTTGTTTTTTAAAATAATTTCCTACTCTACCCACTAAGCCAATATGTACCCCAAAGATGGGATTTTCCAAGCAGCAAATCAGCTGTCTGGAAGTAGAAATTTAGTGAAAATCCATTTTAAGACGTCACCTTGGGGTCTGGGAGATTTTACAGCATTTTTCACTATTGTCTGACATTTTAATGACAAAATGATTAATTGAGAAAATATCGGGGAGACTAATTGACAATGAAAATAAACCTTAGTTGCAGCAAAGTGGCAACCCCCCCTTGGGCTGAAAAGTGATGCCAACACAGATGTTCCAAAAACTGCAGTTCTTTGAGCAGCCGCTTGAGGCCGTCTCCAGAATCCAGTCAGCCCGCATAGACCCCCATGTTAAAATGCCCAACGTTACAGCAAAAATTAACAAGTTTACATGCTGGTACAAAAACAGTTCCTACAGCTAATTTCCCTCTTCGTGACAAATGTACGGGGGAACTCACCTGTTTACATTTTATTAAGGCTTAAAGTCACACATAATTAAGGGCGGGCCACTTTGAATGACAGGCTCTCTCGCTCCTCCACAACTCCAGCCTCTCACCCAAATATGGTCACTTCTGGCTCCAAAAAACCAACATGGCTATGATCAACATGCCGGACTTAAGTCTTCAGAATGGGGTTGAACAAACCAATAGTTGTTGTCATGGCAGCTATGTCCATTACTTTTTACAGTCTATGGTTGAAGCCATCTACCAAAAAACTGGATGATTTAACATGCAGGCCAAGCTGGCAGCTGATGAGATTATTCCAGCCACAGTGAGACTGCTTATCTCCGCCGGTTCTGCGGTTCTTCCATGCAGCTTGTTTTTCCTGTTTGTTTTGTTTCATAGCTTGCACCTTACATTTGCGTTATTGCCCTTCGCAGTCAGCAGGAATGTGAGTCACTTCTGTATCCTTGTACACATGTCAGTGCAGTATGAGATAAAAACAGAAGATGGGCTCACTCATATAAACCTTCCTCTGCAACCCTGCTGGTGGTTTAACACTCTATATGACACCTTGAAAGTAGTAGATAAGGTTGTCTTTTTTTCCCCACAGCATTGACTGTGCCGGCATTTTGAAGCTGCGAAACGCCGACATCGAGCTGAAGAAAGGAGAGATGGATATCGGGAGGAAGAACACGAGGGTGCGAGTTGTGTTCAGGGTTGCCGTCCCTCAGCCGGATGGTCGGATGCTGTGGCTGCAGACGACTTCTAATCCTGTAGAGTGTTGTGAGTTACCTGTAATAATAGTATTACTATTAACAAAGAGCAAGAGACAGAAAGGTTTTCTTTTTTAATTCGAAACCAGATTCTAATCGAATAAGCAGAGGAGGAAATTCAGGGGATGTGAGGTTTTGCTTCTTGCTTGTGCAAACTTTTGACAAGCACAGATCATAATCAGTGAGGTTTTTTTTTTTTCTTTTTCACAGCTGAGTTCATGTTTCTTCTGTCTCAGAATATGCTTCTGCTGTCATGTAACGTGGTGAAACCACAGATGCATTTAGATACCAAAACAAAAACTGTGTTGTGTTTTAGCCCAGCGCTCGGGCCAGGAGCTTCCTCAGGTGGAGAGCTTCAGTCCAGCCAGCTGTTCTGTGGACGGAGGAGAGGAGCTGCTCATCACTGGATCCAACATCAACTCACAGTCTAAGGTTGTTTTCATGGAGAAAGGGCCTGGTGAGATCAGTTCACTTCCATTCACTGCACATTAAATATGTTTACATGTGATTTTATTAAACGTTCTGCTGCCTGAATGACAAACGTGTTTTATCTCTTCAGATGGAAGATCACTGTGGGAAATTGACGCCAGAGTTGTGCCTGATAAAAGCAGTGGAGTAAGTGGAAAAATTATTTTTAAAAACTCCATTAAAATGTGTTTAACACTTGGAGATACCAATGTTTATTATGGAAGAATATAAGGGCTTAACATGAGCGGGAAAAACAAGAGGAGGAAAATTTGTTTTATTTTTTTGCATTTGACAGTATCAACCAATTATCATTTAGTCATCACATGGAAATTATACAAAGTACAACTCCTGTGAAATGCGATCCCATCAGCTGCTTTAACTTGTGCTCTGTGATTTTTTGCGTCTCTGACGATGTTGGCTGCTGCTTCATAATTGGCCATGTTTCCAGATGGTTCAGATAACCCATGGTTTGTGGTTATGGAATGATTATATGTCCACACATCCCCACCTCAACATGACAATCCGAAAAACCAAAATAAAATACACGCCACCACGGTCCAAATCCATCCACAAAAAGCACCACCAGCATCTGCAAAAACAGACATAAGAGCCTAAATGTAGCATCAGTTTGGCAGAGCTGAAGAGAGGCATGTGTGAGTGTCTGACTGAGAGTCAAAATGTCAAGAATAAAGTCAAACTTTTAGTGTCAGTGCCAGGCGTAAGAAAAAATAAATCAGTGGAAGATTTATGCTTTTGCATTTCAAGAATAAAGTCCAAATGTTAAGAGTAAAGTTGAAACACTGACTCAAGAATAAAGAAATGTCAAGAATAAAGTCAGCTCCTTTGGTCAGATCTGGTCTGATTAGATTGTGTCTTGTGGAACACATGTCCTCTCTATATTGCACACTTGTAGTTTGCACTAATGTAGCCGTCTCTCCAAGGTTTGTGCGGTTTCTCTTTCTGAACGAACACATCTGAAGTGCAATTTCGAAAAGGCATTTTTTTGTAGAGGCACATATAACATTAATATGATCTTTTTTTTGTGATTCCTGTGACGTGATGTGGGGGATACACGACATATGAATTTAATAAAGTATCAAATTTGCCAGACATGAAATATGTAACTCTAAAATGTAAAAGATAAATTTAAAAACATCGTCATACATTTCTGTGGTTTAACAGGGAAGAAGCAATACTTGTTCCCAGCCTGTGGCTGCAGCATTTGTTACCAGACTGGGAGTAAATATGATATGGCAAAAAAAAAACTGAAATAATTACCGAACTGAAAAGGTTTTTTTTCCCATAAATACTTTGACTTTAGTGCACTCTGTCTGTGCTTGTTTCGTCATCACTCCCGATCAGTCCCACAGCAACTGGATACTGATGTTACAGTTACGTGTTCAACCAGCCAGCTAATGTGAAAAACAAAAACCTTTCTTCTCCAGAGGAGGCAGGGGAAATAACAGTTGCCCATCATGTGTGTTTGTTCACAAGTGTATGATCTAATTAAAGCCGTACCATTATTTTGGTCGTGATACCACAGAGAGAGATATTTCCCTCAGGAGACGGTGGAGACCAAACAGCTTGAAGTGGAGATAGAGAGGTAAACTTATAACTGTTGCACCTGCAGTGACATCAGGGAGAGTTGCATAGTGTTTCCTAAGCAAGCTACATCACAGACACAAAACAGCTGTTAAGACTGGACAACTGTCAGTGGGTACGTTTACATGCACACTAATATTCCCCTATGCTGAATATGACAGTGTTCTGAATTCAATTTGGGTCATGTAAACCGCATATTTCGTTTGGATTTTCTGAATTACTCTGACTGTAGTCCGTGCCAGCTCTCCAATTTTTCCTTAATTTCTTAGATGTACTTGTGAGACCTCCACCTCCTCCTTCACCATGGAGCGCTTGGCTTGAGCAATGTGTTTTTTGGTTCCATTTTTGTGTCAGACATTTCCTTTTAATTTTAGTTACTGTATGTCCCACTGCTGACATTGCATTTATAGCATTGCAAATATTTTTCCGTTGCTGGGTTTTTGATTTTCCTATAATGCCAGCTCTGACTCTCTGGAAAAAAAAGTCACATGTTTACTTTTAAGTTGATTTAACAGGACGCTGATGTAACTTCTGCAGAAGTTCTGCTTCCTCTTACAGTCTTTTTTGGTGGCATCTTTAAAGTTGTTGGCATGTGCAAGAGTGTTCGCACAGCACCTGCTCTTATTAGATGTTCAGTGGGTGTTACGTATGCTTAAAAACAATCAGCCACATGCCTCTAATTTAGAATCCAGTCGGTTTCATCATCCAGCACATCTGGGTAAGAGCAGATTTAGATGGTTAAGAACAGTCGACACCGTCAGCTCAACCAAAACAGGCAAAGGATATTTAAGTTTTCGATGGTAGCTATCGGCAGCTATCCCCAGTTTCCAAAGAGTATCAGTGTAAGTTCTTTGCAGTTACTATCTCCAGTAGTGGCAATGGCGGACAGTGGAACAACTGAAGTGGAAAACAAAAGGCAGTGTGTCCTGTGTCTGGCTCTGAGGAAAAGAAAAGTGATGGGGTTGTCTTTGTGGTGGCAGTACTAACAATAATACCACTTGGAAATGCTGGCGGGCAGGGAAAGTTGTCTGTTTCCACTTTAGATTAGAGTGGACACAAACAGTGGGAAATGTACTCAATTACTGTACTAGAGTATAATTTCAGGGTACTTGTACTTGAGTATTGTCAGTGTGCTTCTTTATACTTCTGCTTCACTACATTTATTTAACAGATGTGGTTAATTTTCTGATAAAGATTCGATGTTTTTTTAAAAAAACTTTTACTTCAAGTCCCTCATACAACATTTAATAACTGGTATGTAACACACTATCATGTGGTTGTAAGGAGCTTTAAAGACATTTGAATTATTTATTAATGTTCAGTATTGGTCAGAAATTACTAACTTCTCCTATGAAGTTATTCATCATTAGGTCATTATTACAGTATTGTTACTTACTGTAAAACTTCAATTAATAGCCTGGGCTATTATTTGCTTAAATCACTGAGATCATGGGGCGTCGGTGGCTTCGTGGTAGAGCAGGCGTCCCATGTACAAGGCTGTTGCTGCAGCGGCAAAAAATCACTGAAATCAACAGGCCTATATTTTAGACAGGCCTTTAACTCCTTTCACACAAAACTGTTGCTCAGCAAAGATGGGAAATAAAATCAAAGTATTTATTTGAACCAGTATGAATATTACTTGTTTAAAGTTTCTTTCATTTCATTTGATCTAGTGCTGACAGACGGCACTCAGCATACTGACACAACACCACTTTCTCCTGTTAAAACAACACTCACAACTTGGATTAATTTTATTGAAAAGCCCTTTTGATTCTTTTGATCTGAGGACCCATACGGACCAAAGGAATATGAATAACTAACTGGGTAATTGAGGAATGGACACATGATTTGAGGTAGCCAGCAATCCGATTTTTTCATCGAAAGAGCTTCTTTTAAAGAAATGAAAACAGGCCAGGCGTCTAGTTGAGACAGGTGTTAATTTGTCAAAATGTGTGGCCACAATGGGTTAGTAAAAAGGACTTGGCTTTTGTTTGAAGTTTCACAGTAGTTGTAGTGGTACTTTGATAAGTAAAGGATGTGGATAATTTTTTCACTGCTGCCACCAGGATGAAAAATGTTGCTCCAGGTCTACTCGATGTTTAATTAGGCAACTGTTTGCTCACATGTTTGCCCCAACAACAAGGGAACACCAGGTGTTGTGTCTTTATCAAATTATTGTGGAGTTCTTTTGCCCTCAAGTGGCCAGAAATTAATTATTGCAGCTTTAATGCACCTTTGTTTACTTACACGCACTGTTATTATGTGTTATGTAATGAGCCAAGGGAGTCGAGGAGGCTCACTGTGGACTCTGGATCAAACTTTGCCATTTTAAAGGGTCGACCTCGCAGAAATTCACTCTAGTTTTTGGAGCATTTAAACATCACTTAAGATGGTGATGAGGATTCATTGAGAGGAAGTACAGAGAGGAAGTCAATGAGAGCTTTTTGAAACCACAAAGAGTCTGGGTGTGTGGAGAGGAGGATGATTCAGGAGTCAGTCACCATGACATCATTGATTATAGTTCGTTGGTAAAGGGTTTCCTTGGAAGAGAGTGAGACTCTTTGATTCTTTTTGTTTCATTTCTTTTTGTTTCATTTCCTTCGAAGTAATGCTTTAATGTTACATTTTGTCCATGAATGTCTTGTTCTCCTTTTGTAATTGAGCACATGTTGCAACGCCACAAATTACACTTTTGTTTGTTTGTATGTTGAAATCAACACTTCTGGCTTCCTCAGAAACATTTTGCTGATGCATCTTCATTGTTGCATAGAATTGCAGTGGGGTGAGGGGTGTGGCCTGCTTTGGGTATCCGGTATGAATTTGTTATCAGCTTAACAAGAGCATTGGCATTTAAAGTGTGTAAGATTTAGGGGGAGATATTGGCGAAAATGCAATATAATATACCACAGTGTTTTCTTTAGTGTTTAATCACCTGGAAAATAAGAATTGTTGTGTTTTTGGTAACCTTAGAATGAGCTGCTTATATCTACATAGGGAGCGGGTCCTGGTCTACAGAGATCAGTGCGTTAATTTTTTGTTTATTTAACCCATATTTAACCAGGTATGTCTCTTTTCAGGGAAGACCTGGCCAAGACAGCAGCATACAAAAAAGTTACAGCCAAACAACACAGTTCACGTAGTTGTAACTCTTTTTGAAGGTTATTCCAAGTGAGAGAAGCAGAGCACATAAAAACTTTTTTACCAGCTCAGTCTGTGCACGAGGAACAGACAACAAAACTAAGTCTTGAGATCTCAGACAGCAGCTACAGTCAGATCTCTGTTCAGTCAAAGTACAAATGTACGAAGGGAGTTTACCCAGTATGGCTTCATAAATGAACAACTACCAAAGACTGAGCCTACGATAGGTCAAAGATGGCCGACCAGCCCTCAAATAAAGTGCAGTTTGTAACAAATGTCAGTGCACTACGATATGAAATATCTAATGTGCAAACCATGTGCAAATGCTTTCATGTTCACCACATCACCATGATCTAGAACCAGTGAAAACACAGCAGCAACCAGTCTTTTTCTGGCCTCAAAGAAACATGACTTGTTTCTGAAGTAAAACCCAAACTTCAGCCTCAGCTTTTTAAGAAGATTACCAAACTGAGGTTGATAACTGCCATGTTTCTACATAAGCCCAGAATAGACTAACCAAACACAAGCTCTAGATACGGCTATTCACTCATTTTATTCAGTGCTTTTACCGGTTTAGTCACCTCGTTTGTTTGTTTTGGAGAGGAAGAGACCTCTGCAGAGAATTTGGCTCCCGGTAAAAAACTCATACCTTATTTTATTTTCATAGCACTTCTCAAACACGGTTACAAAGCGCCTTGCAGAACAAGATAAAACAGTATGCACATTATACAGTACATTGATGTATGTATTGTCTAGGTTATTTCTCTTAGGATTTATTTAATAGTCACATTTATTTCATAGGCATATTTATTTATCTATTTATTTACTTAATACTGGCTTAAATGACATTCGATATTCCAGAAGTGCTGCAGTGTGTCTGTAACATGGTCTGCTAGGTTCTGCTTTTTTGCTTTGTTTTCTGTAGTATTTAATCTAGTGCAGTCAGGACCATTTACAGTATTATATTTGGAGATATGGCTCTGTTCTGGGGCCTCTCTGCCTTTCCGAGGCCTACGCAGAAACCTGAGGCAGAGAGAGCAGTACAAAGACCCCGGGAACAGAGCAGCATCAATGACAAACAGAAATGACATTGATAACAATTCAACAGTTGGTTGCATAGAAAGGAATCATGTGATCTACCAGCTGACTCCCTTCCATCAGTTGATTGAGCTGTTTGAGATCAGCTGATGTAGCTGGGATGTAAGCTGAACTAATGCTGTGCACATTAAGAAAAATCCTCTGAGGCATATTGTGATTAGTGATATTTAGCTTTATAAATAAAATTAAATTGACTTCTGCATGCTTCTGTGTTTCTGTGTTTCAGTCCAGCATCGTGGTGGAGGTTCCTCCCTACAGTAAGAAGACGACAGATCCAGTCCAAGTCCAGTTCTACGTCTCAAACGGGAAGAGAAAAAGAAGCCTAACACAGACCTTCACGTACCTGCCTGGAGTCAGACGCCACCTCCCTGCGGCTGTAGTCAAACAGGAGCCCTGGGAGACGGGACACATCTCCCACAATCCACCTGGCTTCCATCAGCTGCCCTCCCGTGACCGAGTGCTCAGCCCGGACATGGTTTACTACGATTCCTGCAACATCCCAGTGCATTGTGGTCCTCCTTCCCAGAGTGCGCCTCATCTTCACCACCCCCCTCCCTCGTCTGTCCCCCTTCAAACCTCCATAATGTTTCCTCACTCCTCCTCCTTCCCTCCTCCGGCCTCCTCCTCCTCAGTCCCCCTTCAGACCTTGATTCCTCTTCAGACCTTCACCCTCCCTCCTCAGATCTCCTCCCTCCCTCCCCAGTCTTCCTCAATCCCTCCTCAGGCCTCCTCGCTGCCCCTTCAGACCTACACCATCCCCCCTCCCACCTCCTCCAGTGGACCTCAGAGGGAACACTCCCCATCTCTGAGCACCAGAAGAGCCTTTGTGACCCCTGCTGACCCCCAGAAGGACTCTCTGCTGTCAAGGCCAGGAGAGGCACCGAGCATCAAGCAGGAGCCAGAGGACCAGCAGAATCTGGGATCCTTGGGCCTCCAGGAGATCACGCTGGATGACGGTATGAAGTATTCATTAACTAACAATCACTGTATGCTTGAGAAGTGGCTCTGAAAAGTAGCCTGTTAGCAACCACCACTGATGATAACAGAAAGATGACACGCAGCCAGATGCTGATGTTTGTAGCAAGCTTACGTAACATAAAGCTAATTTAAAACTGGTATTAACGAGTCTCATTGTCTAAGTTAATCAAACAAACACACTGTAGGACAGTTTACAGGAGGGTACTGTGTGTGATAATTTTCCAATCAGACTTAAATGCACCATCTGCAAATGTAATACCCACAGCATATTTAAATTAAAACAATGTATGACCATAATTTGCTTGATTTTATTTCAAGACCTTTTAAGTGACATTTAGAGAGCAGGACTTTTACCTCGACATGTAAAAAAATACAAGTTTTCCACTAAATTTTACTTAGTTTTGATGCTTTGTTGTAAACCTAACACCACCCTGAACGCCACGTGAGGCGGTTTTGTTCATCCATCTGCGGCAAACTTTTACAAACACACAAATAAAGAGAAATCAGACTTGTGACTTCTGTTCCTGAGCTTCAGATTCAGATCTCATGTAATCCAAATGTTCCCTGTGTGTTCGCTGTTACTTTATGCTGTGCAGCTGTGTGAGGTGTGTGTATGTGTCCGTCTGTCCACACTGGCTCTGTGATGTTGGTTATTTATATGTCGGGGCCCCTGTGTGTGTGTGAATACTGTGTTTCTCTCTGATCTGGGTTAATAATAGCTGTGTCTGCCTGTTGCTGCTCTGAATGATGCAGATGGGGGTTAAATCTGTTGCTGCGCCGCAGTTGGCGGACAGCAGCTGTCGTCAGCCCCCACCCACCCTCCCTTCCCGCCTTTCAGCTTGACTTTGACCCCGGCAGCCTGATCTGATGCTGCTGGACAAACGGCATCACACACTGAGGCTGCTCAGATTGAAACACCTGTAAAACCACAGTAATGATTATCACTGCTTGTGCTGGACAGTAGGTCCAGGTGCTTGACGCTGGAGGGGAGGGGAGGCAGGACGGTGGCAGCTTCTGTAGAGGTTTATGTGGTGAGGGAGTTTGAATTGAATCCGAATGTATTTTCACAGTCTGGATCCGTGCATGCAGATTAAGTTTTATGTAACGTGCAGCATGTTGTGTTGGTTTTGCTTCGTGAGCGTCAGGTTTCACAGCAGTGCTATGTATAGACAGAACGGAGCAGAGATGGAGCCATTTGCTGCCGTACAAACACAATCAACAGAGCAGCTTTATTACGGCTACTAGTAATAATAAACTCACTCATTTCTCACCTGCACTGAGAGCCCGGCCTGCACAGCATGGCTCACAAACCAAAGTGCTGCTTTATGGTGTTGAAGCAGTTTGTAGTAATTAGTGGATGAGTTAGTAATTACAGGAATGTGTTGCTAAAGTTAGTTTATCTCTTTTACACACAAACCTCTGGAGGTAAATTTAAAGCGTCATCACAGCTCGTCTGTAGTGAATGACAACAGTGAATGAATGTTTAAAGCGACAGCTGCTCCCTCCTGTGGCTGAGCTGCAGAACAAACCCCAGTTTTCTTTTCCTGCATCAGTTCACAGCATGTTGTTTAATATAATTTCTGATGGTGATCTGAGCAAAAAACATCTTTCATATTATTTTCTGTGGAATATGTGTGTTTACGACACGTGAGGATGAAACATGAACATCTAAATGATTTGTGGATTAAAACACTCAAGTGAACAGTAGCTTATCGGTTACTTTGTTTTTCCCTAATTAAACATTCATTTTGTAAAATGTCAAGTACTCTGCAAAGTTTTTATTTGAAATTTGGCACAAATGTCCACTTGGACTCAAGAATTAACTGATTAGATGTTGGTGGTTAAGGGTCAAAGGTCACTGTGACCTCACAAAACATGAAGAAACATGTGGATGTTTTTGGCCATAACTTAATTTAAGTAATTTTAATTTAATTTTTTAGCTTACTGAAACTTAAAGAATTCCTACACTAATTATGACAAAATTTCACACAGATGTCTAATAGGATGAAATGATGACATCAAAGGTCAACTTCACTGTGACATCATAATGTTTTTTCTTGCCGTGATTCAGTGCTACAACTCAGGAAGAGGAGACATTTGGTCAGATACTGAATTGGTGATAATAATCTGGTGTCCATCTTGAAACTGAGCTGATTGTATAGATCTTCCGTGTTTTCGGGTTTAAGATGTGTGTGAAGCATCAGTGTTTTCACAGACATGGATGTAAACTGTAACTGCAACATGAACGGTTCGTGGAGGCATTCAACTGCAAGGCAAGATATGCCGCGGTGGAGCAGTGGTTAGCATCATTGTCTCACAACAAGAGGGGGGAGCCCCTCTGTGCGGTTTGCATGTTCTCCCTGTGTCAGCGTGGGTTTCCTCACGTGCTCCAGCTTCCTCCCACAGTCCAAACACATGCAGGGTAATTGGTGACTCTAAATTGTCCATAGGTGTGAATGTGAGTGTGAATGGTTGTCTGTCTCTATGTGTCAGCCCTGTGATAGCTGGTGACCTGTCCATATCTGGTCTGTTTGTTTTGGAGAGCTGAAGACCTCTGTGGAAAACTCAGCTCCTGATAAAAACCTCCTGAAAAACAAACACTGAGGGAATACTAACCAGAAGAAGTTTTAGCTCCCTAAATGTGACACACACCTTTTAAAAAATGTTAACAGATGTTGTCCGAACTTAAATAAATCTTTACTGCTAAAGGTTATAAATAATTGTGTCTCTGTCTTTTCTGTTTTTGTAGTGAATGAGATCATCCACAGAGACATCGGCAGTCTGAGCAGCAGCGCCCAGCCCGACCAGTTCGACCAGTACCACCAGTACGACTGGGAGCACAAGTCCAGTGATGCTGCCTTACCGTTCTGTGGTGACCCTCAGTAGTTGCACTGCTCCCTCAGGAGGTGACTGCAGCGCTTCTTTCTTTTGGGACAAAAACAAACCGACGGTCACGTTAGCACAAAGTGCACCAAGCTGACCTTCAAGTGCCTGAAAATCAATCAGCAGCCTCCGACGAGTCGACATGCTCGTCTCATCAGGGTACCACATCAGATTACTGTTTCCTCGTCTGTCTCAGGAATTTTAGTGCGGAGCCGGCTCGTACCTCGCTGACACACCAAAGATGTTTTTAGCTTTCCACGATCGAACTATAGAATACGACAACAAAAGGGCTGTAATTCAACTTTTACATAATCAGAACAATCAGTGATGTCATCGCAGAAGCTGAAGAAAATCCTGTCATTATTTATTGGCTCATTAATTAAGAAATCTATTTTTGATACTCTGGATCTGATCCAGTAAAAATAAGTCCTTTAGCTGATCATTTACATTTTTATAGCTTGGTTTTACTCTCTGTATGGTTTACATTTCCTTCCTGAATAACGTTAATGCTGTTCAACCTGAACTGTTTTGGTGTGAAGCTTAAGACACTGAATTATAGAGATGTATCATAAGGTTGAAGTAAAACGAAAGGAAAATACTGGCTGCTCTGTGTTTTGATAAATGTGATGAGTGTGGCTTTTAAAACACTTTATTCTGGGTCTCGATGCAGGATTTTAGAACCACAGTCTCCTCATGTTCAGTCCAGAAGCCAAGGACGGCGTGCTTACAATTATGTTTTTTATATCTTCCTTTATCTCAAGATCACAGGGTAATTATTTTGTTATCTTCAGAAAACAAAGTCGTGTCCTCTTATTAGGATACTTTAAATGTTTATCAGAGATCAGAAGTGTCCTGCCAGCATGCATAGACGCCGTCTAGACGACTGACAATGTCAGATCAAAGAGCACACATTATTATAATCAGTTATGAACCCTCCCTGAGCAAACTGGTGCAGTTTCTTTCAAAAACACGGGAGAAAAAGGGAATGAGCAGCTTGGTAAGAAATGTCCCACAAATCGAAAAAAAACCCTAATAGATTTAGAAAATGATTTTTAAAAAGTCAGGGAAAAAAAGCTGGGTAAAAAAAACATTTTTATAGTTTAATAGTCATTATTATATTTTTTTTAATTATGTTACAGAATTATTATAATTCAAGCTCTTATCCGGGTCATATCCTTGTTTTTTAATTATTTTTTTTTTCTTAAACAAAATTTCTTTTTTTCATTTTTCTCTTTTTAAAATTATTTCCTGTTTATTTGTTTTTTAACAAATTTTCTTGTTTTTGTTTATCTTTTCACTAATTTCTTTTTTTAAGATTGTTTTTGGGGCATTGCTCATTCTTTGGGGTCATTTCTTCTTTTATTGCTCACTGCTCTTTTCCCATGTTTTTGAAAGAAACCAAGACAGTCTGCGGTCAGTTTCAAAGTGTTAATCACGATCACAATTTTTGCTTTCCACAGTTAAATGAACATTAACGACTGAGATACTGACGCCTCCTGAATTGCCAGCCTCCACTTTTGAAGAGCTGTGGATGTATTTTGGATTTATGAGACAACAAATCATATCTGCGTGAGACTAATAATCAATATGATCGTTATAAAGGTGGTGTTTGATTTTGGCCACAATCCTGCAGCCCTGCAGTGATTTTTAAGGCTGAAATCAAGTTTGATCAAATGAACCAGACACTTTTTCTCGGGTCCTCCATATTTATTTCGTCATCTTCAGAGAATACAAGTCATTTTCTCGTGAAAAGTGATCTTGAGAAATAGACAATTTAACCAGGTATCTTCTGTAAACCAGCTTTATCACAACATAACAGCAGTGATGACCGCACATTTCCAACAGCACATTTAAGGCACTAGTGACTCTTGGTTCTCAGAGCAGTAGCATTTCATTACAGCGAGGTCAGAGGTCACAGCAGGTGATATCAGCTAGCTGCAGGAACAATATTAAAGGGTAAATCCACACTAAATCAGACAGAGAGAACGCAGCTGCTGCACAGCTCTACACAAGTTTCAAAGCCATGCTATAAACATTCAGTATGTGTTCACCTTATAACTGCACCTCACCACTGTGTAGTGGCAAGTGCCAATGTTCTATTTTACATTAACTGTTGGGGCCTCTGACACACCATCAGCAGCTCTTTCTGATTTTATGCCTTATTTGGATTCTTTCTCTTCGACGTGAAGTATTTTCTGAGTTGTGTTCATTGTGGGAAGACCTACTGTAAATTGTGAGGTGTCTTAGGAAACAGCAGCATCGGGCTGTAGGCCACACAATCCAGTTGAAATCCTGTTTAAACTCATCTGTTCATTTTTTTAATACTTGTCTGATTTGATGAATGAATCACAGCAGTTCATCTTGAACCTGTCCCGTCATTTAAAGAGCAGCTGGTCTGGGTCTGCCTGAACGAAGCAGAACTCCTCCACAGCTGATCCTGATCCTGATCCTGCCGTCCAGCAGCTGTTTGTGCACGTATAAACCAGCACCGTCCCAAACTCCAGCTCTGCCTCAGCGCTGCCGCCCTCCCTCCGCAGCAGACTGACCAGAGCTGGCATCAGCTGCAGCTCAAACGTCCTGGATCCCCCACAGGAGCCACATGCCGACACCACCTGAGCCATGTTGGCAGGCGGCCCAGTGATGAAGAGTGGTTTCCCGCTGCGGCAGTACCGCAGGATCTGCTGAGGACAGAGCGAGATCTTCTTCATGAACCTGGAGAAGACTGCATCTCCATGTCTGGCACTTGTCTTCTCGTACTTCTCCTCCCCACCGCCGCCCTCACTGTCCTCCAGCTCTCCTACAGCCACGCCCTCTCTCCTCTCATACTCCCTCAGCAGCTGCTGAGCGTGCCGCAGGTCATCTTCCTCTCCGCCAAGATCTGATTCCTCCTCCACACTGATGAAGAATGAGCGGAGGACAGGAACATCCTCCTGTGTCTCTCCAAGATTTAGATCCTGAAGCCGACTGCTGACATCCATCTCAGCAGCTGCTGCGCAAAAAGATTAAGTAAAGATTAAATTAAGAAAAGTTTCTCTGAAAGCTCTTCAAAATGACAGTTTCTCTTTGGTTTTAGAAAAAAAAACATGTATTAAGCTCAGCTGGGCTAAAAGATATTTTAGAAACAGTGACATCTTGTGTTAATTAACAATGTGCTTTCCAATTGGGCTGCACCAAATGCAAAAAATCATATGGCTATTATTTTTTGACAGATATCATGATTTCAATTTGAGTTACAATTTTATAAGAATACTTTTTGAATTTTATTTTCATTTAAAAAAAACAATAAATGATGATGTTGTGATATTTGCTGGGGGCTGTACCTGGAGATAGAGTTGTCTCAGTTTTTGTGTGAGCAGTTCGACAATCAGTGTGTAAATGTATAATCTGTAAATACATAAGACCTACAAATAGCAAAAAAATAAATAATTTTTTTTTCTAAACTCTGAAAAAGTTTGCAAATATAAAACAGATCTGCAACTAACGATTATTTCTTCGATTAGTCGACTAATCATTTTATCGAAAAATGTATTAAAATGTAGAAACATCTTGGTCTTTCTCTCCGAAACCCCAAAATGATGTCATCTAATGTCTTGTTTCGTACTCACACCAAAGGGTTTTAGTTCACCGTCATGGGAGAGTGTGTAAAGCTGCCAATATTTGAACATAAGAAGCTGCAACAAGAGTATTTTGGGGGACTTTTATAGTGACTCAAATGACTCAAACTGATTAGTCGACTATTACCTTTAATAGTCGATTAGTCATAGATTAGTTGACCAATTGTTGCAGCCCTAACATAAATTCCACAAACCTGTTGATACATTTAATTAATTTACAAATAATTGACAAACATTTGTGAATATCTCCCTAACATTTACAACATTTGATCAGATATTTGTGAATCTGCTTTTTATTTGTGAATCTAAATTTTATGCCTGCAGATCTGCATTTTTCGCAGTTTTTTTATTTTATTTTTGAAATTTATATATTCATAGATCTGTTTTATATCTTCAAAATATTTTTGTGAGTTTACAAAACTTTATGGTATTTATGGAAGTTGTTTAATATTTACAGATTGCACATTTATACACAGATTATAAACTTCCTCACAAAAATAATACTATGACAAATCTATCTCTGCAGCAGGTTAATGAAAATAATCCTAAATTGCAGCTCTTAAATTTGGTGGAGTAAAAAGTACTGCATTTCCCTCCAAATAGTGGAGTAGAATAAAGTAGCAGAGAATGGAAAAACTCAGGAGTACAAGTATATCAACAGTGTAGTTAAGTACAATACTTGCTTATATGTGTTTGTACTAAAAGTAATTATAATAACACTTTTTATAGCGCACTTTTGAAGCAAGATGTACAAAGTGTTTCCGAGATGTAGGAAAACAATAAAAACTGTTCGCAGCTGTTTGCTGACAAATTTTAATGTAATTTTGTTCGGAATATTTATATTGTTCAGCCCTACCCTCTGCCTCAGGAGCTGCTGCCTCCTCTTGAACCTGACTGATCTTCTTCACACCTCCTCCCCATCCATCCTCCTCTTCCTCCTCCATCCCCCAGTCATCAGCGGTGTCACACCAGTCAGTGGCCGACAGAGGAGCCTCCTGAGCGGGGACCGGCCGGCTAGCTGTCTGCGCTGCCGCCGCCGCCTCCTCCAGACACTGAGAGCGGAGCACCTTCCAACAGTCTGACCTGCCGCTGCACTCGGCACCTGGGCACGCGAACAGGTGGAGGTTTCTATGGTAGGGCGAAGCCTCCAGAGGGCAGTACACCTGAACCACGTGTAGTAACGGGGCTCCGCAGCGACCGCAGCGGGGAGACTGTCGGGAGATGAGCGGGGACCAGTCCGGGTGACCCCCGACTTTGTTGGTCAGATAAGAGGACCGGTGTCTCTTAGAGTCGAGATCCCCATCACACAGACCGATCAGAGTCACCTCCTGACTGGCTGAAGACATCTCTCACATGTTGAAAACACCGACCGGAAGTGAATGTTGGGGTTCGGGGTCCGTCATCAAAACATTGCCGTGGGCCGGCAGTTTGAGTCATTAAATACATCGGTGTGAGTAAAATTAAAGCAAGCAGTAAAATCCACTTCACATTTTATTATACACGCAATAAGACGGTGAATGACGAAGTTTATTGGTTAAATTCGTGACATCTAGACTGAGAAGAGTTCCTACCGGAAGTTGAAATTCCGGTTAGTTAAAGTAACGGACAAAACAGCGATGTGATATCCGTTTCATAAGATTTTTATTCACGAAATATAACAATCAAAATGTGATGCATCGATATTCATCACACTGTCCAGCATTGTTTAAGAATAAACCTGCGTATACATGCTCAAATATAACTACAATATCTATTTTAAAAGCCTTCATTTTGTTTTCAGATTTATTTCGAAAGACAACGGAAACGGAAGTGTTCTGGTTTGTTGCTTCCGGTATTTAAATCTGAGTTTGTCGAGCTGCTCCGGTTTGACTGAGGCACAATGTTAGCAGGATTAGCACTGATTAACGTTTTTTAAAGCCACTCCAAGAGCCAAGACTCATACGAAATGTTAAGATAGAGCCAACCGCGTTACAAAAAACGAATAAAACTGCTCGTTAGATTCAAAATAGATCATCTTGTTTACGAACTAGCTAAAATGAGCTAACGTCTATGGATGCTAGGCTAGCTGGCTAACAAGCTAGCTAACGTTACTACTCGAAGTAACGTTAGCGTTGAATGGCCTCAGCTGAGTGAATGGAAACGAGGTCACAGCAGAATGTGAGAGACTGTGAATGAAGCGAGTTTGTCGTGTTATGTAACGGTATAAATCTCCGTGATCGGTGTCAGCTCGGCCACCGTCATGCCTTTCTTGTTCCTGGAGCGGTTCCCTTGGCCCAGTTTGCAGACGTACACAGCGCTGAGCGCTGCCCTGCTGGCCGGGACCGTCCTGACCGTCTGCTCCCTCGAGTCCAGCCCGGAGAAGACCCACAGCCAGCCGGCCCACAGCTCCAGGGTCAGCCGTTACATCAGGGACGGTGTGCAGTACCTGAGTGCAGGGTATGGAGATGTGGCTGCAGATGTTCTGGTGCATCTGCTGACTGACAGTGTCTCTGTTTGGGTGAGTGCGTTCACTAACAAGCAGAGTTTAGCCAAGTACATTCACTCAAGTAGGTTTTTTACTTGGATTCAGATTTTATGCAACTTAATGCTCACTAATAAGATATTTAAATGGAACATCCTCCGATGTCAAGGAGATGAGGAGCAAAACTTTTCTCATGTATAGACAAAACATGTCTGTTGATATATTGTGTAAACTAAAATTACAAACTTATTGTGTCATAAAGATCAGCCACAATGTGGAACTGTATGTGAAGTTAAATTTAAATGAATGACAAAGATCACTATGTTCCCAGTTACGCTCAGGAGCATTACCTTTAGCCTTAGTGACAAGTAGGTTTATTGCTGTGTCAGAGCAGGACAGACTACGAAGACATAAGGCGTGTACTTTATAGTAAAATTACCTCTTTAAATGTTGATTTCTTTTGGTTGGATGAGCATGAAATACTTGAATTATGTTATAGGAGGGGAACCTTTTTTGTTATGTGTTTGCTGAGCCAGGAATAGAAGGCAAAGTATGCATCATCGTTAAGCTGAAAACAGGACTGCAGCTCATTTCTCTTCCCTGATGGTATACCCTCTTGCTTATAATTATTTTAACCTGTTTCAGGTTTGATCATGTCATCACTCTGAGCTCTCTTCAAGAGCTGATACATTATTCTGTCGTCATGTGTGCAGGTGATGGTCAACACTGCCTGCTGTGTCCTGCTGCTGATCGCTAAACTCATCCAGTGTGTCGTATTCGGGCCGCTCCGCGTCAGTGAAAAACAGGTCAGTGCCTCTGTTTGTGCTGTTTGTGCTGTTTGCTGTTAGCTGCACATTAATATTACATTCAGCTCCAGATTTGTGTTGGATGACCTGGTCTGTGATTTGGCTTTGAAAGGGAGAAGCTGCTCAGTTTTGAGTTTGTAGATTAACCCAGATAGAAACTGTAAAGTCTGGTGAAATAGTAATCTGTAAGCAAAGAAATAAAAAGTGAAATAAAAAGAAGATATCAAGTAAATCTGTAAACAGTGCCCCAATTCATCCAAAATTAAGTAAAAAATATTAATATACTCCCTCTCATTTAAGTCTTTTGGTCAAATCCAAATGAAAGTTGCTGTATAAAAGAAATGTTGACAAACCTGCGTTTTGTTTTCTCCTGCAGCACTTGAAGGACAAGTTCTGGAACTTCATCTTCTACAAGTTCATCTTTGTATTTGGCGTGCTGAACGTCCAGACGGTGGAGGAGGTGGTGATGTGGTGGCTCTGGTTTGCCGTCCTGGTCTTCCTCCATCTCCTGGTTCAGCTCTGCAAGGACCGCTTTGAATATGTAATGCTCACTAAATCATAGGTGTCTCTTTCTAATGATCACAGTGTTTATATTTTTAAATAATTTTCATGTAAAACATATTGGGAAAAAAAATCAAAATGTGCAGTTTTGTCAAGATTGTAATGGCCACACAGGAAGAAAAAGACGTCTCCATCAGAAAAATGTCACCTTATAGATTTATTTACCTTACTAAGAAGAAGGACTACATTTTTAATTCCTTGGATAGATTTAGTCGTTTCACTTTGTTGTAATTTTACAAGTTTATATTATACTATATAACATATATTTTATTGGTGGAGATAGCAGCTGTTTTCAAACTCCTTTTGACCATAAAGCTTGTAGTTCAAGAATATTACAAACAGCGAACCCCTGTAGCATCTCCTAAAATCTTCAGTGGTCACTGATTAACTAGTTTATTAGAACTGATTATGAGTCACTACAGAGAAAACAACGTACAGATGATATAGTTGTTCTTGGAGCCTTCTCAGTTTTGGAGATAAAACTGTAAAGTTTGTCCTCAGGGTAGCGCCAGAGGAAAGGTCATGACAAAATGAGTTTTCGAAAGGAGGCTAAATTTAAAGCTCACCAGTCAGTAAATCAAAAGTGCTCCTTCTGTTGGTGTGCAAATGGAAAATCTGCACAGTGAATTAGGGAACCAAACTACAGTTATGATTTAAGCAGTGTTTAAGAGTGTTTGGTTGGTTTTAAGCACAGAACCTAAATCAGTCATTGTCTTTGTTCCTTAAGAGAAATCAGTCGTATAGCAGAAAACAGAAACATTAACACATCATATAAATTCAAAATAGTAATGAATACAAAAGAATCACAACTTGAAACAACTCAAACATAAGGTAAATTATAAATAAAAATGTTATATCATGAAAATATTTAGGATTTAGATCCTGAATTAATCTGTGCTCATGTCACCTTTTCCTCATAGAATTTAGTTGTGTTTACACCACTGAACTTTGTGTTTTTAACTTTTGATTAATGTATACAAAATGTAGTTTGATTAACAAATTAATTAATGAAGTAAAACTGAATTAAAAAAGAAAATACATTTTTCCAAATTAATGTCAACTGATTGTAAAGATAGTCAGCAATAAATTGTGATAGTTACTTCACAGTTAAGTTGTATAACACCATAACAAACAGACTAACATGGTCGTCCATTAGTTAATCTTTCTGTGTGTGTGTGTGTGTGTGTGTGTGTGTGTGTGTGTCCAGCTGTCCTTCTCTCCGACCACTCACCTGTCCAGCCATGCGCGGGTGCTGCTGCTGTTGGTGGTGCTGCTGTTGTGCTGCGGTGGTCTGGCGACTCTCTGCAGCCGCCTGGCTCGTAGTCTAGGACGCCACAACGCTGCGTTCATGGCTGCTGAGGTGAGAAACTCGCTGACACACCCTCGTCACAGGATATCTGCAGGTCTCCCCAAAACAAGCTGAGAATGTTTCACAGCGAATTAACCTGAATTTAAGACATTTGATGGAGGATATTTCTTAGTCTGCAGATTTCATAAATGAATTCAGGACATTCTGTATCCAGTTTTCTTTAAATTTTAATTTCCTGTCTGGCTTTTTTTCTCATGGTTTTCATTTTTGGATATTGGTGATAACTAGCATTAGGAGCAATATTTTTTATTTTTTTAAATATATTTTTATTGTTATTTAATTTTTTTAATTTCTGCTATTTTATTTTATATTTGTTGTTATGTGTGTTTGTATATTGTTGTTTATGTCTTTTTAAAATGTACTAAAGAAAGTGTAAAAAAAATAAATAAATTGATAAACCTTTATCAGGTGCGTTCAATGAGAAGGCTTTATTTACTTATTTTTTTAACTCTTACATCTATAAAATTCCAGGCTGCATTAGAGGATCTTAATTTAATTTCATTTAAATTGGATATTTGTTTTTCATATATCTCATAGATTTACTTTTCATTTGTACACGTAGTCTGATAGTTTTTAGTTGTTGCATTAATGTTGATGAATAAAGTTTAAGCTGACCTTCTGTCTGTGTTCCAGTGTATGTTGGTGACTGTCACGACGACACACGTCATGTTTCGGTAAGTGAAATAAAGATTTTCACACTTCCTGTTTGCACATCTGTTTTTTCATCTGATGTCCCTGACGTTGTTTTCCATACCTGCAGGTACTCCCTCCACCCGTGGGACGTGAACCAGGACAGCAGCAGGGAGAATAAGTCTTCCTACGTTTACTACACCGACCTGCTGATGGAGCTGCTGCTGCTGGGCCTCGACCTGCTGCATCACATCCACATGCTGGTCAGTGCAAGGGAAATTTATTTTAATTCCTCACTTTCCCATGTTTATTCTACTGGATGAGTTTCATTGTCAGGTCAGGTTCAGTTTTCTGTTCTGAGCCTCTTTAGTGTGTTGTTACTTTAGAGGTGTATCTCATTTTTTATGTCAGACATAAATCACTTAACAATTTTAGTTTAGGGTCAAAGATGCTCCCATGTTTTTAAAGGCCAACATTACACATTAGTCTGGTAGACAATCCCCCAATAACTAACACTGTTGACACTGTTTATTCATTTTACTTTTATTTTAGAAAATTTCAGTAGTTTCTAGCATTGAGTAAATAAATTACTGGGAATGAAGTCCCTGAATACACGAAGAGAAGTGGTTCAATCACAAGTGATTATCTGACAGGATTGTAAAATGCGTGAGCAGCAAAGTCACAGTGACTACAGCAGAATTTGTTTTTCACCAATAATGCTGTGTGTTATTATTCTAAAGGACAACAATTTCTTTTCCACATTTGTAAAGATGTTACTGCCTGTCTTCTTGTAAAGTGCCAAATTATTTGGTAGTTAAAAAAAATACGAGAAACACACATTTATTTATTTATTTATTCAGAATTTCTTCTATTTTTATATTAACATTATATTTATATACACAAAATAGTAACAGTAGCAATTACAATGAAAAATAAGGTAAAAATAAAGGTTTTTTATTTAGTTAGATCTAGACAGATTTATTAATTGATAGATAGATATTTTTAATATATATTTTCTAGATTGTTTCATGAAATAAATTGACCCAGTTGATCACCTTCTCAGTCAAGTCCTTACCCACACTAAATCTCACTGGACAGACCCTGTCTCATGCAGCAACACCTCAAACCAAGGAGAAAAACTATGAACTAAAACCGTTAAATGAGACTTAAACTACCTGTGAAATTAAAACATGAAGTCTTCTGGAAGGTCTCAGAGAGTTTCCAGCAGCAAGGCAGAGACTCAAACTAAGTCCTCAGATTTAAATGTACAAATATGGCAGAACTGAAAATAGTTCCAGACAGAAAACTGTTGAAATAAAAGTGAATTTATGTCGCCACAGAGCAGGTTTGGTTTTGGGTCTTATGGTAACAGTGAAGCGTCGTTACTCGCACACTGTTGACACTGTTACTAAGTTAATTAAGTTTTTTAATTAACCAACCAATTACAAAACTGAATTTAAAGGTCCGATGTAGGAAATAGGGGCATCTATTTGCAGAAATGGTGTGTAATATTCATGACTGTGTTTTTATTAGTGCATACTCACCTGAAAATAAGAATCGTTATTAGAATGAGCCGCTTATATCTACATATGGAGCAGGTCATGGTCTGAGGAGTGCAACATGTTGGAAAAGATTAGGTTGGTTGCAAATCTGCAAACCTCACATCTGAAAATCACTGAACCCTGCACACTGGACCTTGAACATTTTGTTAACCAGAGTAATGTCTGTCTGTCTCTGTTATGTGAATTCCTTCTCTGTGTCTCTCTCAGCTCTTCAGTAACATCTGGCTGTCCATGGCGAGTCTGGTGATCTTCATGCAGCTTCGTTTCCTCGTTCAGGAGGTTCAGAAGAGAATCCGCCGCCACCAGAACTACCTGCGAGTCCTCCGCAACATGGAGACCCGGTCAGTACTGCAGCGGTGTCACAGCATCAGACTATCAATGTATCAGAGAATCACACAGTCAGATAATTAGTGGTGGAGATGCATCGTTCCAGCTGCTCACTCTGTACAGATTCTCATACTTCAGTTCAATATCAATGCTCTCTTTTTCCCAAAATTTAAAATCCGTATATGTCAGTGTGCTTTTAGAAAGAGGCCAGAGAATGCTACATTATACATACATTGACAAAAAAAGAACCTGTATGTGATTTTAAATCTGTCTATGGTGTAAAAGAAGCACACTGTAAACAGATGTTTCATTGTTTTCCAGGTTTCCTGTGGCGTCTGCAGATGAACTGGCAGCCAATAACGATGACTGTGCGATTTGCTGGGATGTGATGAGTTCAGCTCGGAAACTTCCCTGCGGTCACCTCTTCCACAGGTCAGTACTAGCAGCAGTGGAGGAAGTACTCAGATCTTTTACTTCAGTTAATTTAGCAATCACAACATGTAGGTGTGTCTAGGTTGCACCTGAAAGTGTGTGTAAAATCACAAGTAGAAGTTCTGCATTCAAAACCTAACTGAAGTAAAAGTACTGAAGTGTTTGCTTGAAATATAAACTTAAGTATATCATTAATATATAAATACTGCAGGGTAGCTTGTGATTTCCCGTTGGCATTAATCTTTCCAAAAATATTGATTTATCGATTCATATCAATTCTGAATAAGGGATACGTACATCTTAATGTACAGGGAAACATTATGATGAATAGTTTAAATAATGGAAAAATAAATGTACCTTAGGAGTCATTACAATAATGAGATGCAGTAAATGACTGTCGACATAATGATGAGATATAATGAAGGAACATAATATTTATTTTCGTGCATGAGTCACTGAGACGTGACATTTACTGACAGGTGAACGTTTTAATAAACACTGATTGTTTAACGCTGAGTGTTGGCGTGTCCTCAGCTCGTGTCTGCGATCCTGGCTCGAACAGGACACGTCATGTCCAACATGCCGGATGTCTCTGAACATCGGTGAAGGAGGAGGAGGAGGACGTGTGGAGAGGGAAACCAGGGAGGCTGCCGCTGCTGACGACGTGGCTGCTGTTCCTGGAGCAGACGCTCGGCCACACCTCAACCAGCTCAACCACTTCTTCCACTTCGATGGTGAGACAGTGAATGACTTTTATCAGTTCCTCTGCTCGTCCGTTGTCTTTTATATCGTCTGTAGTCAGACTAACAGCTCTGTGATGTTCTTAGAAAACAAAATTGTTAGATTGGTGAAAACAAATTCTCAACTTTTCTTAGATGCTTACTGGTAGTGAATCAAAACCTGAGCTGACCCTGATGAGTCTCAGCTTTACTCATACAGGTGTTCTGTGAAAATGATTCCAGTGTGACAGCATGTTAAAGGGATGGTTCAGTGCTCCACTAATTGAATCTATGACAGTAAAGGGAAACACCTACGGCAGCATGGCTCTGTCCCAAATTAAAAAATAAACATACAACACCCGCAAAGCTCAGTAATATATCCATATCTTATGTGTTTATTTTTCTGCATACAAACAGAAATGTAAAAAATAACGTGGTTCTTACAGAGAGTTTCGTGTACACTGACATCTGACTTAGATATGTGTGGCATTGATCTTCTCATCTAACTCTGAACCAGAAAATGTTTTTGATGTCACTCAAAAGATAGCAAATGTCTCACTATCACTATCCTCATTCATATTTTAAGAGGCTACAAATTATATTTAGGCAGAAAATAAACTTTAAAAGCTGCAAATCAGAGCAGAAGTACAGGGAGTTGTTGCATAGAGATGATACGCTGTCTCATGTAGTTGCATTGGTGTGAAGTGGACATCAATATTAGAATCATTGTCGACTGTGATGGCACATATGAGTCTGGACAGACGTGGATGGAAACTGTAACTGCAGCTTAGAGGAGGAACACAACCAAGAGGCAGTAATTTTAGTTTTTCTCTGACCTTTGACCCTGTTGTGTTCAGGTTCTCGCATTGCCAGCTGGTTGCCCAGTTTCTCAGTGGAAGTTATGGCCACCACCAACTTTCTGGGCATCGCACCGGCCAACCCGTCGCAGATCAACACCATGGTGAGTTCACAGAGGACAAGCTGGCGTCCTGCAGCATTACTAGAGAATCAAATCTCTCCTGCTGAGAGTGGAACAGGTTTCTGAGTTCAGGTGTGTCTGTCTGTGTCTCAGGCTCAGCAGATCCAGGAGATGTTTCCTCAGGTTCCTCTCCAGCTGATCCTGCAGGACCTGGAGATCACTCGATCCCTCGAGGTCACCACTGACAACATCCTGGAGGGACGAGTCCAGACCGCCGCCGCCCCGCCACTGGTCAGTCTCACAGTCAAAGTCTCATTGAGTTCATCATCATATATGTAACAGTTACACAGAATCAGTTGACAGCAATGAATATCGTTAGTCTCAGGGTCCCTCCAGTGATGCTCATTAATATATCTGAAAAAGAAAAAGATCATGCACATAAAAACAAAATTAAAATCTAATTAAAATATGAAATAAAGTAAATTTGATTGTAATTGCAGAAATATTAAACTGTATCGTACGGTGGCCCTGAGAGCTCAGTGCAAATTAAGAAACTACAAATCTAAACAGAAACGTGCTGCATGTAACATATATTCGTTTATTTCTAAACGCTTTGCAGGTTTGCTCACATCGATGTTTTCTTAATTTGCAGTGGTTTGAGCACTCAAGGCCACCATAGCATTTACCTTGAAAAATCTTAAATAGTACAGCAGGGTGTTTAATTTTTAATATCGTACGTAAACCAGCCGCATTTCAGCAAACAAACATGTTTGAAACAGTTTCCTCTCTCGTCATGTCTTTGAGCAGCAGGTCATACACGTGACTCCTCCACCTGAGGACGAGGCCGCAGCCAGCAGCGAGTCAGAGCAGGGCGGGGGTGATGAGACGGAGGAGGAAGATGAGGAGGAGAAGCAGATTTCTGTGGAGGAGAAGATGGATGATGATGATGATGATGACGTGGAGGTTCGGTTTTCTTCGTCGGCGGAGCAGCGACAGAAGCTTCTGCTGCAGAGGAGGGAGGAGCTGCTGCAGCGAGCGCGCAGGTACCAAAGAGTCACCTTTACTGCTTCCTGAACATGAGAGGGGAGTGACTTCAGCTTTCATAGTACTTCTGCACAGTATCTTGAATACACATTTAAGTATTGGGACTTAAAAAAACATTTAATCTTTTTTGATGAACATAATTTGCCTTGGACACAAAAAGAAATTCTAGCAAGGGCCGATGATTTGTTAACGTAGTTTTAAACCTCTGAGGCGAATATGCTTCTGTCGCTCAGTCGGCTTTGAGGGTTAACATAGCGCTCCTCTCTGCACCAACACCTCCTCCTGTTTGCCGTTTGGGAGTTTTCCAAGTTTTGTAACTTCGTCTCAGCTGCTAATTATCTCCAACACTGATGAATCTCTGAGCTGTGGCTTCATTAGTGAAACCACTGCGGTGACATTTTGTGTTTTAGCCCATTTACTACAAATCACCTGCACTTTGCCTGCTGGGAGGTTTTTTTTAAAATCAGGAGCAGTTGTTAGGTTTCTCTCCTTCCTCGCAGGCAGCTGTTGGCTTCAATTCACATCAGTTCGTTATTAAAATCAACTCACAGATACTCTGCAGATAGATAATCCATCACAGTGAACGTCCTGCTCAGTTCGATCTGACCATAGTTTTATATTTGCAGGCAGTGTCATTAAATCTCACCTCAAAATCCATTTTTATAGATCTGCCTTCCTGCTTTTACCTTTTATTTCTTCTTATTTTATTCACTCTGTCGTCTCTTTTTACGGTCTTACTTCTCTATTTGTCATAATATTATGTCATCATATATTACATGTATATTAGTTTTATTTTTTTATGGATATTTTTATGGTTATCCATAAACCAACAATGTGTTTTATTTTCTTTCCCCTCACCTGCCAAATTAAATTGTTATATTTTTATTATTATTACATGGTAAGAGTAAAATGGAGCGGATTGTTTTGAAGGACTATAGCCTCAACACCCAAAACTTTAATTCAGCCGCCAAACATCGTCGTTAAAATCAAACCCAGAAGAAACAGAGTGATGGTGGATGCAGGACAAATTAAATCTGGATTTTTATGTTATTGAAAGCAAACTGCCTGACTGCTAACTCTTAAGTGATGGATTTTAAAGTTGTTCCATCTTTAAATATTTTTAAAAACAATCTGTGCTTGCAAGTAATTCAGCAGAAGATAGTGATCGCTGACAAAAAATAAAACTGACATGATGGTCACTGTGTTTGGTAACAAATCAAAAAAGTTTCTAAATAAAGTTAACTTTCAGCTCAGTATTTGAGCTTCGAGAATTATGAACCTGAATTCTATCAATCTATTATAGTTATTATATAGATTTATAGATTAATTAAATTGAAAAATATCAGTAAGAACCAAAATGTGAAACCAGAGTTGCCTGTGCATTAGGAAACTGTCAAATCTAAATAATGATACTGCAAAATCTGAAACAGCTTTATATTAGAAAAAGACTTTATTTTTTTCATTTTTCTAACCATTTTTCAGTTAATTTAACTCCAGTCTCTTCAACGTTGCGGTTATTTTAATCAGTGTCAACACTTCCTGCACAGATGGTTCACATTAAAAGCCTTTCTGTGCGTCAAAGGCAACAACTGCATCCAAATGTCCGGACTTCACTGCACTTGCAGACTTTAAGGGCGTGTTCCCGCAGTCTCAGAGTGCAGAGGGCTACACACATCCACAATTCAACCAGTCTGCAAGGGGCTTCATGACAATGTTGGGTGGACATTTAGATTCAGCCAATAAAAGCTACCTTTCCTGGTCAGCTTTTAATTTGAAATGTCAGCCCCTCTAGGATGTTGCGATAGTAACAAATTTGACCAATCCCCGTGAATTCTGCATGACTTTGAAATTTTGTCCAATCACTGCAACTCGTCAGCAAATTTGACCAATAATGGTCGTTTCCCACATGTTTCAACATCATTTCACCCGCATAACGTCCTCAGACTCACTTCTTTGTTTCTGGTTGCGACGACGCAGACGTGCGAGACGAACCTCTCACATTTACCAACAAAAATTACTGCTAAAGACTGTTCAAGGCAAATCACTTATGTTCTGCACGAAGAGGAGCAGCTGCAAATCAGGCTGCAACAATCTCAATGTGAAACCCTAGAGGCAGTGAAATCTGTGCAGGACGTGTTGAGCTGTACTGATGGTAGCTTCACAATGATCAGCAAAAAAGACAAAGTAGAACAAACTAATCAGTGAATGAAAAGTATCTCTGTTCAAAAGAGGGAGTGGTGAATATAAAATAACGCTTGACTTATTATTTAAAAATCTAAATTATGTGCAATTTTAAGTCAAAAGGTAAATACATGTAAATATAAAGCAACTGATGGTCCTTTACCTGTAAACTTTGCTCTCGTCTGCAGGGACTATGTGACCAGGAACACCAGCTCCAACACAGGAAACCCTGACTCCTCCCTGGTCAGCAACGCTTCGACCTCTGACCCCGTCTCCCTGCGACGAGAAACATTAGCATCAGCAGCAGAACGGCGTCTGCAGAGACAGTCTGACTCCGCCCTCTGAGCCCAGACAGGAAATTGAGTAGTTTAACTGGTGAGGAATTTTTTTATCGTCTGTGACTGCGTTTTTACACCTGAACTACAAGGAGCTTTCATGAATTGGTGCGAGGACCCTACTGAAATGCGAATTATTGTTATGTTTGCAAATGAATCACATTTTTGAGGGATTAAAGATGCTCGAAAACTCACAGAAGTTTGCACACTGATCAGAACTTGTGAGGAACTTGATATTTTATAGGTCTCATGCTCAGGTGAGACAAAATGGCTTGATAGTGCCCCCTACAAGAAGTTTCTTTCAGCGAAGAAGAAATCTGGCACTTGTAACATCCTAAGACTGAAAAAAAGTCAGCTACTTTGAATTTAACGTATAATTTTAGCGTATTTTTGGCCACTTCCAGGCTGCACTTAAACAAACTCCTCCTAATCAGATCAACTTCAGATTTGTTCGATACAATCTTAAGACCTTTGTGATGTAAAGTTGTAAAGAAGTTTGACTTTTCATGGAATGATGTGGAGAAGTGCGTGAATTTGTTTTTGAAGCAAGTGAAAGAAAGATGCAACTGATTTTGAATACTGCTTTGTTTTTTTTTTTCAAATGGAAACACTGAGTTAGCCATTAGTAGAAAACGATGACGAGAGAGCTGCTGATAATAATAATAACTGAAAGGGTTAGCTCCGATTCCACACACAGCAGTAGCGTCCATGCTGGTCAGGGGTTAAGCACAAGAGCTAATTTGCAAGATAGATAACACACAATACTGTGGGAGTAGGGTATCTATATGTAGCAACGTCATCATGCAGAAACCTACGTCAGGTCACATGGGAAATCATTTTCAGAAGGGCTGAGGAAAATAGCGTTTTAATGCTAAAACATACGTAGTTTAAATAACTATTGTTGAATGAGCGACGAATGTTGACTCATGTTTTCGCCCATCACTGTCCGTATTAGCTTTTTTTGTTCTTCAGTCACTTCTTTTCTTTTTCTTTCCATTACCACAAAAAAATAACATCAAGAATAAATTCTCTAAAGAAAAATCTGCTCATACTTTTAACTGGCTAACGTACGACTTACTGCCAATCTTCGCCTGAGAAAATGCAAACATAGGCTCTTTAGTGTGGAACCTGACCCGGGCACAGGTATTAGGAATAACGATACAGAAACAGCCAGTCGACTCACTGATGGTCTTTTTTGCTTATGTAACTCGTGAACAAGCATCAGTATTAAGCTGAGACTGTTTCATAACCAGTTAAAAACCCCTTGTGTCTGATTCCCCCTCTGCTGATGCTAAGAGGTGATTACAGCTTTATTAAATGACAACTTAGAATCCTCCAGGCTCTGTTTTCACAGCAAAAGCCGCATGTTTAATGAGCGAGGCTGCTGCTCAGACCGTCCTCCAGTAAAGAAATTGATCTCTGAAGACAGGAAGCTGCACAGATCAGATCAGATCAGCATTAACTTCAAATCTGAGATTTTGAGATAAACTCCAAGTTCAATAACAACATCCTGCTTTATTTCCCCCTAAATTAATCTCTCTGCGTCCTCTATGGTGGATCCATCCTAATATCCTAATGTTTCAAATCTGGACAGACTGATAACAGTGTTATTGATCAGCTGATGTTCAACTTTCAACAAAGTTTTTTCAAATTCCCTACAGGTGTTTGTGTTGATGTAAATGATGTTGAAAAGAAAAGTGCTGGGACTGATAGAAAATGTATTTTTGTGTTCTAAAACGTTACACTGTTTAACTGTCTTTTGTTTTGTCACAGCAAAAAATGTTCTTTTTTGTTATTTTCTTAAAAAAAAAAAAAGACAAAACATGTTAAATTGTGTCTTATACAGTTTCACATCACATATTGGAAATTAATATTCTCAATTAACAACAGTGACAGTATTTGTTTATTTAAGAGGTTGACTTTTCCTTTAATCGTATTATTTAATTGTTAATTATATTTAATGCCTGGTTTTAAAACGACAAGTATTATTTGATCATTTCAGATGACTCACAATGAATTAAGTGTAGAATTTGTCTTTCAGTGTTAGTTTTGACATTTGAAATTGCATTATTTATTTTGTTAGAATAACTCTGCATGAAGATTTTGTGTCTTCTCAAATGTTCATACTGGTTGTAATGATCTGCACTTTGTTCCTGTTTACAGATTGTATATATACTTTTGCATTTTGTACAAGTATTTAAAAGGCAAAAAAAAGTTGCACTGTTTTACAGCTTGACTGTATGAGCTCATGCCAATAAATTTGTATTCAAAGACAATAAAAAAAACTGTCTCCTCTTCTTTTAGGTGATTTTTAACATCTGTCATACAGTGATTATAATGTGACAGTTTCATGACATACTATACTATGACTGTTTTTTTTTTTGCATTTTTCGACATACTATACTATGACTGTTTTTTTGCAATTTTTCGACATACTATACTATGACTGTTTTTTGCAATTTTTCGACATACTATACTATGACTATTTTTTTTGCAATTTTTCGACATGCTATACTATGACTGTTTTTTGCAATTTTTCAACATACTATACTATGACTGTTTTTTGCAATTTTTCGACATACTATGACTATTTTTTGCATTTTTTCGACATACTATGACTGTTTTTTGCAATTTTTCGACATACTATACTATGACTATTTTTTTTGCAATTTTTCGACATACTATACTATGACTGTTTTTTGCAATTTTTCAACATACTATACTATGACTGTTTTTTGCAATTTTTCGACATACTATACTATGACTATTTTTTGCATTTTTTCAACATACTATACTATGACTGTTTTTTTTTGCATTTTTTCAACATACAATACTATGACTGTTTTTTGCAATTTTACGACATACTATACTATGACTGTTTTTTTTGCAATTTTTCGACATACTATACTATGACTGTTTTTTTTGCATTTTTTCGACGTACTATACTATGACTGTTTTTTTTGCATTTTTTCAACATACTATACTATTACTGTTTTTTTGCAATTTTTCGACATACTATACTATGACTGTTTTTTTGCATTTTTTCGACGTACTATACTATGACTGTTTTTTGCAATTTTTCGACATACTATACTATGACTATTTTTTTTGCAATTTTTCGACATACTATACTATGACTGTTTTTTGCAATTTTTCAACATACTATACTATGACTGTTTTTTGCAATTTTTCGACATACTATACTATGACTATTTTTTTACAATTTTTCGACATACTATACTATGACTGTTTTTTTGTTTTTTTGCAATTTTTCGACATACTATACTATGACTGTTTTTTGCATTTTTCGACATACTATGACTGTTTTTTGCATTTTTTCGACGTACTATACTGACTTTTTTTTGCATTTTTTTCGACATACTATACTATGACTGTTTTTTTTTGCATTTTTTCAACCTACTATACTATGACTGTTTTTTTTGCATTTTTTTGACATACTATGCTATGACTGTTTTTTTGCAATTTTACGACATACTATACTTTGACTTTTTTTGCATTTTTTCAACATACTATACTATGACTGTTTTTTTGCATTTTTTCAACCTACTATACTATGACTGGTTTTTTTGCATTTTTTTGACATACTATGCTATGACTGTTTTTTTGCAATTTTACGACATACTATACTTTGACTTTTTTTGCATTTTTTCGACATACTATACTATGACTGTTTTTTTTGCATTTTTTCAACCTACTATACTATGACTGGGTTTTTTGCATTTTTTTGACATACTATGCTATGACTGTTTTTTTGCAATTTTAGGACATACTATACTTTGACTTTTTTTGCATTTTTTCGACATACTATACTATGACTGTTTTTTTGCAATTTTTCGACATACTATACTATGACTGTTTTTGCATTTTTACGACATACTATACTATGACTGTTTCATTTACAATTTTTCGACATACTATACTATGACTGTTTTTTGCAATTTTTCGACATACTATACTATGACTGTTTTTTGCATTTTTTGACATACTATACTATGACTTTTTTTTGCATTTTTTCGACATACTATACTATGACTGTTTTTTGCAATTTTTCAACCTACTATACTATGACCGTTTTTTGCATTTTTTCGACATACTATACTATGACTGTTTTTTTTGCATTTTTTCAACATACTATACTATGACTGTTTTTTGCAATTTTACGACATACTATACTATGACTGTTTTTTGCAATTTTTCAACATACTATACTATGACTGTTTTTTGCAATTTTTCGACATACTATACTATGACTATTTTTTTACAATTTTTCGACATACTATACTATGACTGTTTTTTTGTTTTTTTGCAATTTTTCGACATACTATACTATGACTGTTTTTTGCATTTTTTCAACCTACTATACTATGACTGTTTTTTTTTGCATTTTTTTGACATACTATGCTATGACTGTTTTTTTGCAATTTTACGACATACTATACTTTGACTTTTTTTGCATTTTTTCAACATACTATACTATGACTGTTTTTTTTGCATTTTTTCAACCTACTATACTATGACTGGGTTTTTTGCATTTTTTTGACATACTATGCTATGACTGTTTTTTTGCAATTTTAGGACATACTATACTTTGACTTTTTTTGCATTTTTTCGACATACTATACTATGACTGTTTTTTTGCAATTTTTCGACATACTATACTATGACTTTTTTTGCATTTTTACGACATACTATACTATGACTGTTTCATTTACAATTTTTCGACATACTATACTATGACTGTTTTTTGCAATTTTTCGACATACTATACTATGACTGTTTTTTGCATTTTTTGACATACTATACTATGACTGTTTTTTGCATTTTTTCGACATACTATACTATGACTGTTTTTTGCAATTTTTCAACCTACTATACTATGACCGTTTTTTGCATTTTTTCGACATACTATACTATGACTGTTTTTTTTGCATTTTTTCAACATACTATACTATGACTGTTTTTTGCAATTTTACGACATACTATACTATGACTGTTTTTTGCAATTTTTCAACATACTATACTATGACTGTTTTTTGCAATTTTTCGACATACTATACTATGACTTTTTTTACAATTTTTCGACATACTATACTATGACTGTTTTTTTGTTTTTTTGCAATTTTTCGACATACTATACTATGACTGTTTTTTGCATTTTTCGACATACTATGACTGTTTTTTGCATTTTTTCGACGTACTATACTGACTTTTTTTTGCATTTTTTTCGACATACTATACTATGACTGTTTTTTTTTGCATTTTTTTGACATACTATACTATGACTGGTTTTTTTTTGCATTTTTTTGACATACTATGCTATGACTGTTTTTTTGCAATTTTACGACATACTATACTTTGACTTTTTTTTGCATTTTTTCGACATACTATACTATGACTGTTTTTTTTGCATTTTTTCAACCTACTATACTATGACTGGGTTTTTTGCATTTTTTTGACATACTATGCTATGACTGTTTTTTTGCAATTTTAGGACATACTATACTTTGACTTTTTTTGCATTTTTTCGACATACTATACTATGACTGTTTTTTTGCAATTTTTCGACATACTATACTATGACTGTTTTTGCATTTTTACGACATACTATACTATGACTGTTTCATTTACAATTTTTCGACATACTATACTATGACTGTTTTTTGCAATTTTTCGACATACTATACTATGACTGTTTTTTGCATTTTTTGACATACTATACTATGACTGTTTTTTGCATTTTTTCAACATACTATACTATGACCGTTTTTTGCATTTTTTCGACATACTATACTATGACTGGTTTTTTTTGCATTTTTTCAACATACTATACTATGACTGTTTTTTGCAATTTTACGACATACTATACTATGACTGTTTTTTTTGCAATTTTTCGACATACTATACTATGACTGTTTTTTTTGCATTTTTTCGACATACTATACTATGACTGTTTTTTTTGCATTTTTTCAACATACTATACTATGACTGTTTTTTTGCAATTTTTTCGAACATACTATACTATGACTGTTTTTTTGCATTTTTTTCAACATACTATACTATGACTGTTTTTTTGCATTTTTTCGACGTACTATACTATGACTGTTTTTGCAATTTTACGACATACTATACTATGACTGTTTTTTTGCATTTTTTCGACATACTATACTATGACTGTTTTTTTGCATTTTTTCGACATACTATACTATGACTGTTTTTTGCAATTTTTCGACATGCTATACTATGACTGTTTTTTTGCAATTTTTCGACATACTATACTATGACTGTTTTTTTGCATTTTTTTCAACATACTATACTATGACTGTTTTTTTGCATTTTTTCGACGTACTATACTATGACTGTTTTTGCAATTTTACGACATACTATACTATGACTGTTTTTTTGCATTTTTTCGACATACTATACTATGACTGTTTTTTGCAATTTTTCGACATACTATACTATGACTGTTTTTTGCATTTTTTTCAACATGCTATACTATGACTGTTTTTTTTGCATTTTTTCGACATACTATACTATGACTGTTTTTTGCATTTTTTCAACATACTATACTATGACTGTTTTTTGCATTTTTTTCAACATACTATACTATGACTGTTTTTTGCATTTTTTTCAACATACTATACTATGACTGTTTTTTGCATTTTTTCGACATACTATACTATGACTTTTTTTTTGCATTTTTTCGACATACTATACTATGACTGTTTTTTGCATTTTTTCAACATACTATACTATGACTGTTTTTTTTGCAATTTTTCGACATACTATACTATGACTTTTTTTTTAATTTTTTCAACATACTATACTATGACTTTTTTTTTTGCAATTTTTCGACATACTATACTATGACTGTTTTTTGCATTTTTTTCAACATACTATACTATGACTTTTTTTTTTTGCATTTTTTCAACCTACTATACTATGACTGTTTTTTGCATTTTTTCGACATACTATACTATGACTGTTTTTTTTGCATTTTTTCAACCTACTATACTATGACTGTTTTTTGCAATTTTTCGACATACTATACTATGACTGGTTTTTTTGCATTTTTTCAACATACTATACTATGACTGGTTTTTTTGCAATTTTTCGACATACTATACTATGACTGTTTTTTGCATTTTTTCAACATACTATACTATGACTGTTTTTTTTTGCATTTTTTCAACCTACTATACTATGACTGTTTTTTGCATTTTTTCGACATACTATACTATGACTGTTTTTTTTGCATTTTTTCAACCTACTATACTATGACTGTTTTTTGCAATTTTTCGACATACTATACTATGACTGGTTTTTTTGCATTTTTTCAACATACTATACTATGACTGGTTTTTTTGCAATTTTTCGACATACTATACTATGACTGTTTTTTGCAATTTTTCGACATACTATACTATGACTGGTTTTTTTGCAATTTTTCGACATACTATACTATGACTTTTTTTTAAATTTTTTCAACATACTATACTATGACTTTTTTTTTTGCAATTTTTCGACATACTATACTATGACTGTTTTTTGCATTTTTTTCAACATACTATACTATGACTTTTTTTTTTTGCAATTTTACGACATACTATACTATGACTGTTTTTTGCATTTTTTTCAACATACTATACTATGACTGTTTTTTTTGCATTTTTTCAACCTACTATACTATGACTGTTTTTTGCATTTTTTCGACATACTATACTATGACTGTTTTTTTTGCATTTTTTCAACCTACTATACTATGACTGTTTTTTGCAATTTTTCGACATACTATACTATGACTGGTTTTTTGCATTTTTTCAACATACTATACTATGACTGGTTTTTTTGCAATTTTTCGACATACTATACTATGACTTATTTTTGCAATTTTTCGACATACTATACTATGACTGGTTTTTTTGCATTTTTTCAACATACTATACTATGACTGGTTTTTTTGCAATTTTTCGACATACTATACTATGACTGTTTTTTGCAATTTTTCGACATACTATACTATGACTGTTTTTTGCAATTTTTTGTCATACTATACTATGACTGTTTTTTGCAATTTTTCGACATACTATACTATGACTGTTTTTTTTTGCAATTTTTCAACATACTATACTATGGCTGTTTTTTGCATTTTTTTCAACATACTATACTATGACTTTTTTTTTGCAATTTTACGACATACTATACTATGACTGTTTTTTGCATTTTTTTCAACATACTATACTATGACTGTTTTTTTGCATTTTTTCAACCTACTATACTATGACTGTTTTTTGCATTTTTTTCAACATACTATACTATGACTTTTTTTTGCAATTTTACGACATACTATACTATGACTGTTTTTTTGCAATTTTTCGACATACTATACTATGACCGTTTTTTGCAATTTTTCGACATACTATACTATGACTGTTTTTTGCAATTTTTTGTCATACTATACTATGACTGTTTTTTGCAATTTTTCGACATACTATACTATGACTGTTTTTTTTTGCAATTTTTCGACATACTATACTATGGCTGTTTTTTGCATTTTTTTCAACATACTATACTATGACTTTTTTTTTTAATTTTTTCGACATACTATACTATGACTTTTTTTTTTGCAATTTTTCGACATACTATACTATGACTGTTTTTTGCATTTTTTTCAACATACTATACTATGACTTTTTTTTGCAATTTTACGACATACTATACTATGACTGTTTTTTGCATTTTTTTCAACATACTATACTATGACTTTTTTTTGCAATTTTTCGACATACTATACTATGACTGTTTTTTGCATTTTTTTCAACATACTATACTATGACTGTTTTTTGCATTTTTTCAACATACTATACTATGACCGTTTTTTGCAATTTTACGACATACTATACTATGACTGTTTTTTTGCATTTTTTTCAACATACTATACTATGACTGTTTTTTTGCATTTTTTCGACGTACTATACTATGACTGTTTTTGCAATTTTACAACATACTATACTATGACTGTTTTTTTGCATTTTTTCGACATACTATACTATGACTGTTTTTTTGCATTTTTTCGACATACTATACTATGACTGTTTTCTGCAATTTTTCGACATGCTATACTATGACTGTTTTTTGCATTTTTTTCAACATGCTATACTATGACTGTTTTTTTTGCATTTTTTCGACATACTATACTATGACTGTTTTTTGCATTTTTTCAACATACTATACTATGACTGTTTTTTGCATTTTTTCAACATACTATACTATGACTGTTTTTTTGCATTTTTTCAACATACTATACTATGACTGTTTTTTGCATTTTTTCAACATACTATACTATGACTGTTTTTTGCAATTTTTCGACATACTATACTATGACTGGTTTTTTTGCATTTTTTCAACATACTATACTATGACTGGTTTTTTTTGCAATTTTTCGACATACTATACTATGACTGTTTTTTGCAATTTTTCGACATACTATACTATGACTGTTTTTTGCAATTTTTTGTCATACTATACTATGACTGTTTTTTTTTGCAATTTTTCGACATACTATACTATGACTGTTTTTTGCATTTTTTTCAACATACTATACTATGACTTTTTTTTTGCAATTTTACGACATACTATACTATGACTGTTTTTTGCATTTTTTTCAACATACTATACTATGACTGTTTTTTTGCATTTTTTCAACCTACTATACTATGACTGTTTTTTGCATTTTTTTCAACATACTATACTATGACTTTTTTTTTGCAATTTTACGACATACTATACTATGACTGTTTTTTTGCAATTTTTCGACATACTATACTATGACCGTTTTTTGCAATTTTACGACATACTATACTATGACTGTTTTTTGCATTTTTTTCAACATACTATACTATGACTTTTTTTTTGCAATTTTTCGACATACTATACTATGACTGTTTTTTTGCATTTTTTCGACATACTATACTATGACTGTTTTTTGCATTTTTTTCGACATACTATACTATGACTGTTTTTTTGCAATTTTACGACATACTATACTATGACTGTTTTTTGCATTTTTTCAACATACTATACTATGACTTTTTATTGCATTTTTACGACATACTATACTATGACTGTTTTTTGCATTTTTTCGACATACTATACTATGACTGTTTTTTGCAATTTTTCGACATACTATACTATGACTTTTTATTGCAATTTTACGACATACTATACTATGACTGGTTTTTGCATTTTTTCGACATACTATACTATGACTGTTTTTTTTTGCATTTTTTCGACGTACTACACTATGATTTTTTTTGCAGTTTTTCGACATACTATACTATGACTTTTTTTTGCATTTTTTCGACATACTATACTATGACTGTTTTTTGCATTTTTTCAACATACTATACTATGACTGTTTTTTTTACATTTTTTCGATATACTTTTCTATGACTTTTTTTTGCAATTTTACGACATACTATTCTGTGACAATTTTTTTTTGCTTTTTTTTCCCTTGACATTCTATACTATGAGGTTTTTTTTGTTGCAGATTTTTGACATACTATACTATGACTGTTTTGGGGTTTTTACTGACGTACTATACTATGACTTTTTTTTTTGCATTTTGTCAACATACTATATTATGACTTTTTGGCATTTTTCCGACTTACTATACTATGACTGTTTTTTGCAGTGTTACAACATAGTACAATATGACTGTTTTGGGGTTTTTAATAACATAATATACCATGACATACCTGTCAAGTTTTGGAATTGAAAATAAGGGAAATTTTTCGGCACCCAACGTGACATGAATGCACTGAGTAGTGGGAGCATTATTTGATAGGATGTTATTGGACTATCAAAATATGCTACCCCTGAAATATTGATTAAAAATGTTAAAATGACATTTCTAAATATGCTGCCATTAATCCTACAGTGGCAGTGAGGTGATTAGTAGTCTGACATGAATGCATTGAGTAGTGGGAGCATTATTCGATAGGGTCGTATATGGAATATGCTACTAAATAATGATTTCTCTTCAACAGCATTCAGTACTAAGTATTTCATTTATTTCAAATTTCATGATTTCATGGCATACTATACTTTAATTTTTTTTTCACAAAATCTTTTTTTACATGCTACACTATGATTTTGTATGGCTCTGTCATGAAAACTTTACTATGACTTTTTAAATTCTTTTTGACAAACTATATCTTTTTCATGACATTTTTTAACCACATACGTCATCATGGTGTAAAGTCTTTTAAGACATATTATAGTATGACTTTTTATGGCTTTTTCATTACATATTAAACAAAAACTTTTGTTACACCTTTTCTTTGGCATTCACTGTGACTTTTTGTTTTACAAACGTTTCTTATATATACTATACTGATTTATGATGATGATTTATTTTTACTTTTTTGATTATTACATATTATACCTTGATTTTTTTTTTAATGAAAATTTTATGTCATACTATACTATGAGTTTTAAATACTTTTTTTGGTGATGTACTTAATTAGAGTTTTTAAAAATGACATTTTTATGATACCCTGATTAATTTTCCAGAATAAACTGCAGCAGTGTGAACTCAATCTCAAAACCAGCAGCTAATTAGCTGCAGCACTGATGACACTCTGAGTGGTGACTCCATTACTGGACCCACAGTAGAGGTTTGAAACTCTCCTCTATTGTCTGACCTGGAGCTCATACGCCAACACCCCACCCCTGGACACATCCTGCTCTGTCAGTTTATAACAGGAAGATTTATATCAGGCTAAAGGAGGGCTTACCTTAACTGTGTCCCTTGAAATATGTCCCATATTCAGCAGGTCTCCCTGTGAGGCTGAGGAGGAGGAAAAACTCATCAAGACACAAACTATTAAACATACTGCATATATAGACTATATGGAATCTTTGTGAAGTTTTGTAGGTCATAACTTAACATCCCCAACATGACAGTGAGATGTCATAATGTAAAAAAAAAAATCATCTTTAGATTTTGTCCTTTTAATACTGTACTTCCAGTGAAGGAGGATAAGTTTACTGAAGTATAATTTTAAGGTATTTGTACCTCACTAAGGTATTTCCTGTTTCTGCTACTTTATATTTCTACTTCACTACAACTTAGGAGATGTTTCCTGTTACTCTACTGGATTTCTTTTACCTACTTGTAACTTCACAGATTCAAATTAATAACTACAAAATATAACCAACATATATATTATGATCTATTATCACAGATAAAAACAGTATGGATCCTGTGAAGGCCGCGCTTACAGCCATACAATAAAAGGTTCGACAATAAATTCAGCTGAACCAGAAGTCAACCTGATTGAGATCATTGTTTTTCTTTCGTTACTTTTCTAAAGGGTCTGTTAACCAACAGAGTAAAAAGTACCAATAGCACTGTGTAAAATGACTCCATTACTTAACATATATTTTTTAACTGTCACAGTTTTTTTTCCCAGATGTTTTACTCAAAGTGATCATGGTGATGATGAAGATAATGAGGGTGTTTGTCGTGATGCCTGGTAACTCCTGCAGCTCTACTCTCTTCACATAAAAACAATAAAAATAAATTTCAGCCTTTAGTGAGTCATCTTTGACATTTTTGTAGTTGTGTGATTTCCCCTTCTCCTTTTCATAAAGTCAACTAAAGTTTCATGTCACTTTCTTTCCCCAGTCATTATGAAGCTGAATGCATGTCCTCCAGCCAGCAGGGGGCAGTCACACTTCACTGTTGTCCTCAGCTCATCATGTCTTCTGCTGAAACTTGCTGCTGAAATCATGATATTTATCTGCACGCAGATTTTTCAGTGTCTGTCACACAGAGGCCTCTTCCAGATTACCATCGCTACAGGCAACTCAACATTATAATTTCTAATTACTGTCATTATTACAGACGCTTCAGGCGGAAAATAAAGTCTTTATCTTGTTCATGTGTGGTTCTCACATGGTCATAAACCACAGAGAAAGTCGAGGCTTTTACTCTGACTAATAGCATGATTAATGGAACAGTGAATTAAGTCTTCAGAGGCTCCTGATGCCGAAATGTTTGGTACAATAATGTTCCTTTTATCAAAGATTTATCATCATGTAACACATTTAACAGGCAGAAGCCATAGCTTTGTATATGCAACAGTGTAATCCTGGTTTCACATTAATGCATGAGTAATAATATTCTAATAACAGTATAACAGTCAGAGGGGACATTTTCATACTTCTAAAACATTTTCCTGATTATATTTGCATAATTTTACTGGAGTAACATTTTCACTTCTACTTGGAGCGGAGCATCTACAGAGTGGTATGAGTGCTTTTTCTTAAATAAAGGAGCCAAATACTCCCACTGCTGCTTATTTGGTGCTTACAATTACATACATATACATTGGTTAGTTTTGTATGACAAAGCAAAAAGGTAACAACATTGGTATTTTTAGAAAAGTCTTTGGTATAAGTTTGTCTATATGAGGAAGCTGCCTGTCTGTTTTCTCAATTTCAGTCGCACTTACACGAATGTTTCCAGTTTTATTCCTGTCTATGTTCTAAAGATTTAATGAAGGGTGTTTATTCATATATCATTCATACCCTGATAGAACAATTTATACTTAAAACATACCGAAAATTGATTTTTTTTTTTATGGCTACTGACTGTATTTTCTGATTTATGGAGTGATAAAATGACATATCCAAACTTGGCTTGGACACACCAGTCACTGAAGTCTTTCTCTTATTCAGGTTTCTGCTGTTGTGGAGCGCCGTCCTCATCATGTATCCGACCACGCTGGCCGTCATCGCCCTCACGTTCTCCAGCTACGTCCTGCAGCCCATCTTCCCAAACTGTGTTCCTCCATACATGGCAACACGGATGCTGTCCGCCACCTGTCTCTGTAAGTGACATCTGTACCATCTGCACTGTATTGCCTATTTCTCATTTTAATGTTTTTCAGAAACATATTTCAGTGCAGGGCGGCACAGTGGTGCAGTGGTTAGCATTGTTGACCCACAGCAATAGGGTTCCTGGATGGGGGGGGGCCCTTCTGCGTCGAGTTTGCATGTTCTCCCCATGTCAGCGTGGGTTTTCTCTGGGTGCTTCCCTCCCATGTCACTGTTTACGTCACACGCTGAGCCACACATTTTGTTTATTGAACACGCCCCCCATTGCCCTGAAAAAGGTGCATCAACGGTAGGTAGGCGGCATTTAGCCACACTCCCCGACTTTGTTTTTATACTGCCAATGCTGAAAGAAGACTGATTTTTCCTGCAAATTTGCACAGTTCCTGTTTAAAAAGGGCTGTAGTGATATCTATTAGTTAGAATTTTACCCTAGGTTTTTTTTTTCTAAATTTTTTTTTACAAAACATATCTTTAAAGGCTGTTTATTTATTTATTTATTTATGTATTTATTTATTTATTTTTTTTGAGCAAAAAACAATTCAGCCAAAATTTGTATCGTAGAAAATCTGTATTTTCTAATTTATGGAGTGTAAAAACTTTTGCCTCTAATGTGACAACAAAGTGAAACAAGAATTTGGAACCTGGTTTTATTGTAGTTCAGATTTTTTGTTCTGGAAATGTATGAAAATTAGTGCATATTTAATTATAAAATGTCTCACTGCACATTTAAAACATAATTTCAGAAAATGTGTGATACAAAAAAAAATGTCTTGTAATTAATCAGTTGTTAAGTTTCATGGTGATATCTGTTAGTTAAAATGTGTACCTGTAGTTAACATCACTGTATGATGGTGTCACTGTTTCAGGTCGTGGAAGACTTCAGGTTTGAGTTTTCCCATGCTCACCTACTTACGATGCTGAGTGGAACTTTACTGACCAGCGAGTCCAGATCTCTGCAGAGTTTATCAGACTCCAGGTAGCCAGCTTCAGAGGTAGAAAGGCCCCGATAAAGTGGAGACTCCTTGATCTGTGTTACTCAGGGAGATTAGAGGTTCAGTCATGTTGTCTTTGCCCTGGACTCAGTTGTTTCAGATGTGAAACGGTCCATATAAAACTCAGTTTGCTCTGTCTCCTCTCAGTTTGGGATTCTTGACTCACGCAGCAGCTTTTTAGGATTCAGCCTGACGCTGGGCAGCGAGGTTCAAAGTAAAGGCCTGCGAGTGTTTGAAGGGAATGAAATAAAGTGAAGACATTTAGACAGGAAGTATTCTCTAAAGCAGTGCAGATGCACATTTTTGGAAGGGTTTACTTTGAATAAATTTGCAATGTATTTCACACAGACTGTTTGCTTGCAGCAGTGAAAAACGGCCCAGTTTTTGGCATACTGTGTCTGAAAGTGGTTTCATAAAGTAAACTTTATCTTTAAGCTTAAATTAAATGACTCAAAAGCAAAAAAAAAAAAAAATACACAGAAACCTGCAGTGTAACTTCTGTGTTTCAGAGTTTGTGCTGCATTGAAAACTGTTTTAAAAGCAGCTTTTAAGTTTTAATGCACAAAATTCATCTCTACAGCGTCAAATGGTCAAAAGTCAAACTTGTAATGTTCTGCAGTCCTGCTGTGGTATTGCTCTACAGCTGACCTGTTGTTGTGTTGTTGTGTCTAGATATTGTCACTTATATTAACAACACTTACAGTTTATGGGGGAATATCTAGCACGACAGAGAGATGATGGACTCATATACAGGAGTACTGCGTAAGATTTAGGGGGATTTGGTGGGATCCTGCAGTGAGGATTGCACACAGGTGAAATTCTCTTGGTGTGAATTCCTTCAGTGTTTATTGTTCAGGAGGTTTTTAGTGGGAGCCGAATTTTCTACCGAGGTCTCTTCTTCCCGTAAACACACGGACAAAGCAATTAAAACCACTAAAACACCAAATAAACCAGTGTCATGTTAGAAATCTGTGTTTCTCCGACGCTGTTTGGCATGTCAAAGGCAGGCCTCTAGCTCAGCGCCTGCTGATAACGTAAGATTCAGACGTTCAGGAAGTTTTCAGCGGGGCCGAATAATCCGCAGAGGTCTCTTCCTCTCCGAAACAAACATACTCAGTGATTTGAAGCGTTAAAAACATTCATAAAGAAATTTCACGTTACAAATCAGTGTTTTTCCGATGCTGCTTATGACAGATGGGCCTCTAACTACGGTGGCCAACACGAAAACGCTAATTTATAGTTCAATTTATATTCTGGCTCAGGGGGCAGTGGATGGTGCAGAAAGGGGGAGGCATGTCAAATTATTCTTTAAATATCAAATATTCTTTTATTTTATTTCTTTTATTTCATTTATTTTCAGATTTGAAAATAAATATGCCTCCTAAACCTGGTCATGGGTGGATTGGAGCTGTAAAAACAGAAATTATTGTTGGATTTTAAATTTCTGACTGTCCTTGAACACATCATGTTTGTTGTAGACTTCTGTCATAAAAACATCCGAGCTTAGGATACTTATATTTGATCAGAATCACTTTATGTCTCATTTAAAATTTGGCCAAAAATAAACCATTTGCACAAACTAACCAACATGCATGACAAGAGTGAAAATCGAAGGGGCTTTTTTTTTTCAACTCCAGGATTTGGTCTGCAACTCTCAACTTTCAAACATCAAAGGGTACATTTTAAAAATCTAATTACTAATTTATGGGAGGGTCATGCATTTTCTGCTAGTCCCTCAGGGAGGCTCAAGGAAAAATCTTCTAGGGAGGTGTAAATAAATAAATAAATAAATAAATAAGTGAGGTCACAAACCAGCCAGATAATTATGATTAAAGAACAGTCTCTTACTGGAGCTGGATATCAACAGTGACAAAAAAGTACTTAAATATATTTCTAAAAAGTACAAGTTGTAATACTACAGTGTAAAAATACTCTGTTACAAGTAAAATTACAGAAGTATCAGCATCAAAATAAAGTAAAATAAAAGTGCTGATTACGCATTAAGGCCCATTTTAGAAGAATATATGTCATATCAGCAGCTGGTAAAGGTGGAGCTAATCTTAATTACTTTAAACTCTATTGGGTATTGTATCTCAGTCTGCAGTGATACATTATGATCTCTTAGTTGATTTAAATTTTGTATTAAAAATCAGAGTCTGCAAAGTAACTAAAGCTGTAAATTACACGTAGTGAAGTAAAAAGTACAATATTTGTGGTAGAGTAGAAGTATTAAGTTGTATTAAATGGAAATACTCAAGTAAAGTACTTCAGAACTGTACTTGTAAGAACAGAAAGTGAGTAAATATACTCAGCTACTCTCCATCACTGGTAGCAGGTTAGCTGTGCAGCATAGGTTTCCATGGTGATCTACCTGGTTGCCATGGTAATCTGACGTGATTACTATACCACAGCTGGATAACCCACTAATTTCGTTACGTTATAATTCAGGGTTTTATTGCACAAACGGTTCAGCACGACTTTCTGAGAGAAACTTTTTTTTTCTTCTACAGAGTCTAGACTTTCTGTCTAACGTGTCTGGTTCACATTACATCATCTTATGAAATTAAAACGTCTCTGCAGTCCACGAAGGGCAGGATGATGCAGATCCTTCACCTTCCTTTAAAAAGATTGTATGATGAAACCATTGATCATCTCTTTACTGTAGAGAGTCAGATCAAAACACCGAGATCAAAACATTTTGGAGAAGAAGCTGGAGAGAGTGGAGCTACAATATGAGACCAAAGACGAACAGAGTGAAAGATTAAAGAAAAGAAATAATAATAATCAATAATTTAATATCAGCTGACTCATATAGAGGAATGCTGTACCACTGATAGGTACTACTGAGAGGAGTGAAAATAGTAATATTTTCAGTAGTAATACTGCCATGCCTCAGTAGTTATAGAAGCGGTACTGAGAGTAGTGGTAGTAGTAACACAACTGTAGGCCTGAGTGTGAGGATAGAAGTATTTCAGTAGTAGTTACACTAGTAAGACTAGTGTAGGCCTCAGTAGTAGTAGTAGTATTTCCAGTATTAATGGTAGCGTAGGCCTTAGTAATAGTAGTAGTAGTAGTAGTAGTAGTAGTAGTAGTAGTAATAGTAGTAGTATTTCCCGGCAGTATTACTAGTGTAGGCCTCAGTAGTAGTAGAAGTAGTAGTTGTAGTATTTCCAGTATTAATGGTAGCGTAGGCCTTAGTAATAGTAGTAGTAGTAGAAGTAGTAGTAATAATAATAGTAGTAGTATTTTCCGGCAGTATTACTAGTGTAGGCCTCAGTAGTAGTAGAAGTAGTAGTTGTAGTATTTCCAGTAGTAATACTAGGGTAGGCCTCAGTAATAGCAGTATTTCCGGCAGTATTACTAGTCTAGACCTCAGCAGTAGAAGTAGTAGTTATAGTATTTACAGTAGTAATACTAATGTAGGCCTCAGTAATAGCAGTATTTCCGGTTGTAATACTAGTATATGCCGCAGTAGTAATAGATGCAGTCTTGTCAGTAGTAATACTGCAGTAGGCCTCAGTAGTTACAGTAATGAGGGTATACGAGTTTAAGTAGTAATACTACTGAAGTGTCCTCAGCCGTAGTAGTAGTAGTATATTCGGTGGGGCCTTGGTAGTGATAATAGCAGTAGTGAAAGTAGTTTTAGTCATAGTCTGCCATATACGTCAGTACTGGAAGTAGCTCTACAATATACTTACTTACGCAGTAGTAGTAGTTGTAGTAGTATATTTCATAGTAATACTACTATAGGCTTTAGTAGTGATAATGGTAGTAGAAGCAGTAGTGAAATTAGTAGTCTACCATATACAGTACCTCAGTAATAACAGTAATAGTCCTACCATAGACCTCAGTTGTCGTGCTGTCAGTAGTGATATTCTGTTTCAGCTGTGATAGTAGTAGAAGTGGTAATATTTTCAGTAGTACATCCTACTGTAGGCATCTGTAGTAATTGCAGTGAAAAAAGTAGTAGTATCGGTAGACGTAGTACTTTAAGTAGTGATAATTTCAACACTGCACTCCTCTTCAGTTGTGACTCAGCATTACAGCAACAAACAACAGGAACCATTAAAACTTCACAGAACAGTCGGTGACAATGTGACTTTTTTCCCCAGAGTATTCCTGTAAGCCTCAGTCCTGTGGTTTACAGTCCATAAAGTTTATACAGTAAAAATACTGAGACATCAGAAGGTCTCTGTGGTGAAACTGTCTGGTGAAGTCTTCAGCTCATACTTTCTTACCGTTTAAATCTGCGACCCCGGCAGAGCGTGAGCCTGTTCTCAACCTCCTGAGCTGCAGACTTTCTCCCATCTTAGTGGAAGCTCATCGCTCTGAGTGCCTTCTGTTCCACCAGAGTCTATTTTGTCTTTTTTAAGGGTTGGAGGGCATCTCCTCCATCAGATCAGCACCGTCAGTGTCTGCCTGAAGCTTAAAAATCCCGAAGAAATACCTCACATCTCTCCCTCCCTCTTCACTTCCTTTAATTAACCGTGGAGCAGAGCATCAGCATCCAATCTACCCCTACCTTAAACCTGCAATAACTGGAAACACGCTGTGAACACAACATTAACATATCATCACCTTTTAAGCTGATATGTTGAACTTGTTATCAAACAGTTTTTATTTCCACATCCAGCAGCTGCAGAGCAACATGATGGTTCATTAGGATCCCTCCATATGAATGTCAGTCCAATATTCGCTCTCTTTTAGCTCTGTTTTGGTCTCCACCATCTCCTGAGGGAAATATCTGTCTCTTTAGCTGCTAAAATGACACTATAAGAGCACTGAGAGTGAACTAGAACAGTGAAGTTGTGGCCAAACAGATGAACAATGATTTGAAACTCATTATAAAGCTTTGCAAAGCCCAGAGCTTCAGATTCAACTGTTCACTTTCTGAAGGTTCATCTCTACCAGGGATGCCACTGTTATAATACGAAATATTGATTAAAGTCACTTTCAAAGAACAAGAATAAAAGTGGTGCTTGGCAGCCTGTAGAGACTGTAGTGTTTACTGCAAGTGTTAGATGTAACAAACAACTTTTCTTAAAGCCTTTACCAATAGACGATGCCAAAGAGAAGTTTCACACTCAGCACACCTGCTGGAATATGATTGGACGTCTCTATTAAGCTGGTAGCCATGTTTGTTCTAAAGGCCTCATTATAATTATAACAGTTTTCTTGACAAGAGTATAAAGTGCATATTAAAAAGACGAACAACACAGATTATAAAACACTAGGGGAATGAATAAAGTAAAGAAACGTAAAATGCAAGCGTCGGCTGATACGTTTTTCTATAAAAGAAAGTTTTAAGAATGTCTGTCAGGTCTCCTCATTATTGAACTGATGTCATGTAGTCCAGGCATTTTCAAACAGCAGACCACAGTCACAAGTGATAGTTCTACCTGGACTTGAGACCAATTTGTGATATATTAAATGAAGCTCAGTGGAAGTTCAATCAAGAAGACTGTCTTTGTGCTCAGTCATTCACAGTTCTCTCCCTCCCACTGCTTCCAATAATCAGCCGACCATGGGTGTTCACTCTGCTAGTTATCCAATCACACTTTGCCACAAATTTAAAATCTGTTCTCTTCTCTGCTGCTGTCAGCCGTCATTTTCGCCAGAACTGTCACTCCACCCCCTTCACCTCCAACCATCACATCCAGAGTCCAGGACGAGCTTAACAATTATTCATTCCTCTACTCACCCAGATCATCAGCACCTCTCCATCTTCCTCCCATCTCATCTTCACCACCTCTACCACCACCAGTGTCGAGACCCCGGGGACGTCGCTTATTCAACTATGGATTCATCACCCTCCTTGTAAATACACCATCTCAATCCAGATGCCCCGCCCTCAGCAAATTTGAATTTGCTCTGCACAGGGATCTGGCCCTGACGAGCAGAGCCTGTTGAATCACCATCGGACCAAGCAGATCAGTCTATCTGACAGAGGTGGGCTCTGGGCGGCGAAACATGATGAGGACAGCGCTGCGTTGTAGGAGTCGAAAAGTACACACCAAGATGGCAGCTGCCGAAGGACAGCGTCCTTTTAATTTAGCTTTGGAAGAAACACTAAGCCAACTACACTCATCTTTTTCCTTGAGAGAGAGAGACTGCCCGAGAAGCATTTGTTTCTAGGAAGGACGTTTTTGCCGATTAGCCGACGGGATACAGCAAAATATATCAGTTAGCCCCACTGGTCGGCAAACCAATGGGGCTTAGTGCAATGAATGTGTCTCCTTGTTTCTTGCTCTGTTTGGCTATTGTGCTATCCAATTGCATGCAGCGGCAATTAATATGTCTGAGTTAGTGCCGCCCTGTGGGTAGGAAGGGTGTATCGGTGAGGGCCAGACTCAAAATCTTTCTAGATTTGAGGCAACATTTTCTTCTGGCAACTGGGTTGAGAAGCTTGACTCAGCTGAACCAATCAGAATGATTGTTATCCGTGTGTAGCCGGGGCAGACCCAGAACACGCTGGAGGGATTACATATCTCACCTGGCCTAGGAACGCCTCGGGGTCCTCCAGGAGGAGCTGGAAAGCGTTGCTGGGAAGGAGGACGTCTGGGGTGCTTTGCTTGGCCTGCTGCCCCCACGACCCAGCCTGGGTAAGCGGATGAAAATGGATAGATTGATGGAAGGCACTTGTTATTCATTTAATTTGAATTGTAGGCCTTAGGTTCGTTGTGCTGGGAAGATTTTTTTTAATGGTGAAGATAGCTTTTGTTTTCATACAAGTACAAGGTACTTTGAAGATATACCATAAATATAGCTTAAATTACATGGTAATGAACGTTGTTGATTTTATTTGATAGACGTCGATGTTATTTAGACATCATGAGTTTCAGATCTTTGCTGGGAGGAAATTTCAGTAACTAGATGTCTTTGAATTTTTACTGAATACCCCTCATGTAGTCTGTTTACAGTCATGTTAATAAAGGCTTTTCACTTATTTACAGCTTCAGATGGTTCTCAGTAGAATAAACATGAAGTTTTGGTGTTAAGAGGATAAGAGAATAAAGTGTGTAAAGTGAAACAGCAGATGCAAAGTGAATGTTTGAGTGATTCTACACTCTGTCTTCATTTCCACCTGCAGCTTGTCTCTACTCGCCGGCATCTCGGTGGCAGACGCCCTGAGGGAAACACAAACATGATATGAAACGTGTCAGCCAACACCACACAGCGCATTTGTTAATTACCCTATATAACCCTCCACAAATTGCCTGTTGTTGCCACTGGTGCTGGAGATAGCCCAGGTCGGAGCGATGTTCCCTCAGCAGGACAGGGAGAGGGGGGGGGCGTGTTGTATTACTGAACGTCTGAACGCTGAGCCGCTTATCAGCTCGACCACGCCATCAGTCTCTCAGCAGGACTTTGAGCTGCTGAATTGAGTTTTTTAATTGGTTCTGCTGCGTACCAGGAGCCTCTGCAGGAGCAGCCATGTTGGCTTCATTTTGAAAAACAGCCTGCTGGGGACTCGCCATGTTGATACTGTTGACACCCAGCTGAGAGGTTCGGTCTGTCAATAGTGGGGTCCGTTCAGCTGCCACAGGTTTGGTTTGGGGGCAGAGTAATAAAGGAGAGTGCTGTTGTGCAGTGACAGGCTGGCTGGGATTTATTATTAACTGGGGATTAATATTAATATTTCATTATAATATTTCAATTATTATGCAGTATCGAGACAAAGATGCAGAGGTTTGGAGCAGCTCTATAGCTTAACACCATTAGTGGATATTGCGTGTGCAGCCAAATCAATCTAAAACCTGCTCCTTTTACTTTATATTTTGTAATGATAATATTACTGCTGCCACGACTACAACTTGTAGTACTTCCAATGATAACATTTCTTACAGGTTTGCACAAGTATCTGCCCAATCGCCAGAAAAAAAAGTTTGCATTGTACATTTCTGCAAACCACAATACTTTATATTTTAACCGTTTATACATATCATTTCATGTTTCTAAAGTGACGTATATGAGCTGACTTTGACTTTAAAAAGTGGAAGGTATGGTGGATTGTGTGCCACCTATGTCAAATGCCTGCCAAACTGCAGACCACTGCTCAAAACCACCAAACAACAAAACCAGCTGTGATTACGCGAGTTGTCGCTGTTTCCAGTGACTCTTTAGGCTCCAAGCATGTTTTGTAGAGACCCGTCACTGCGTTTCCTGCAAGAATAGAGCCACGAAAAAGGGGAGGTGTTTATTTATTCAACCAGACATCGCTGAGTTTCCAGCCAGGACTGTGCCCTTCAAATCATTTTCACACAGGTATTTTCCCAATCATAACCAAGCGTTTTTTGTTCACGTGCCTAGCCACAGGTTAACCACAGCATTGTTGGTGGCAACCTTCAGCTGAAAATCAAAGTGCCAAAACTGCAGTTCCTCTAATGGCCACTTGAGGCTGGCTCCAGAGACGAGTTAATCCCCAACTTTACAGCGGAAATAAACATGTTTACAGCCTGGTACAAAAAACAGTTTTGGTCTTTATAGCTAATTTTCCCATTCATGAGACTCATCCCTTTACATTTTATCAAGGCTTAAAATGACACGCATTTAACTACTTTGAGTGAAAGTTGTCTGCCGATAGTGTCCTTGGCTTCTAAGTCAGATCCACCAGTTCACAAACAAATGGTTGACGCCACACTAGCTATGTCCACTATTTTTTACAGTGCATAGTTTCAAAGTGTCTGTGATGTAATAACGTGCAAATTTTGGAGGAATGTACGATGCAAACTTTTTTTTCTGGTGGCTGGGTTGAAAGTTCAGTCCATTAACCATTAACACTTTACAATTGTTAGTCTACTAGAGCTGCCCCTTGAAAGTCAGAGATTCGAGTTATCAGCCGGAGACTCCTAAGTAAACTGAGCAGTTTTCTTTTTGCTAGTCACTGCGCTGTGCAGTGTAATTACAGTACAAGGACGTTTTGGTTCCCAGGTTTTGCTGCAGAGTGAGCGCTCTTGACTTTCACACTACTCTTTGGTACATTCAGCTGTGGAAGTGCTGAATTTACAGCTCACAGGTACTTAATATGACACATTGTTTGGCTTTTGAGGAAAAATAGTGAGTGCTGCACTGGGTAAAGACTGGGCAAAGAGTCACTCGGAGATAAAAAACACTGACAGGCCAGCTCACTCAGTGTAAAGTCCATGGTACAGGCAGGCAGTCCAAAAATGCATCGGAGGCTCTCTGACTGTAGTTAAAAATCCTTTATTAATTTTACTTTTTATCCATTAAATTTATTTGACTACTTTAGTTACTAGTTATCACCCATATTCTGATTAATTATACAAAATATAATTAACAGATTATATTATTATATTAATAAGACTTTATTGGTTATTTACGACATATACATAAATAAATTACAACAAGCTTCACTTTTACCAGCCGCAACATTAAAGTTATGTACACATTAAAACATCAGTAAACCATTAACATATTATTTATTATTCTGAAACTGGCCATTTTGCAAAATGAGTACTTTTAATTTTGGGACTTAAAGTACATTTTAATGCAAATACTTTTGTACTTTTGCTGCAGTAAAATTTTAATTGCAGGACTTTTACTTAAAACACTATTTCTGCAATGTGCTGCTGCTACTTTTACTTAAGCTTTTACTTAATCTGAGTACTTCTTCCACCACTGGAGTGTAAAAATTTCAGAGCTAATCCTGTGTAAATGCTCCGGCCCTGAGCCCTGTCTATCGAACTGCTCCTTCTTTTACAGCCAATAAAAACCAACATCAAACTCATAAAATGAATTAAAACCAGTAAAACATGAGAGCAGAAGGGGCCACACCAAGACGGATCTCACCAGTAAAATCAGCAGGATAAATACATCTCATCGTGTAACAGTAAGTCAATAGAAATGAATTTTCAGATGAGGAGGATTCTGCTGGTCTCAGCTCCTCATGCAGGTCATGTCCCGGGGTCGTGACAGTAAAAGCTCGTTTTCAGCTTCTAACAAATCTTACAAAGTGCTGCCTATTATCGAACTCCTCTTTCATCTGCACTGCTGCCTCTGCGACCTCCAGCTCTGCTCCCCTTCCTCATCCCTCTTCATCCTCTGAAGGGCTCAGCTGAGGGGCCCCGGGCTAAACTCTCCAACTTCCTATGTGTGTGTGTGTGTGTGTGTCCCACTTGTCAGATGATGGTAGATATCAGAATCCATAATGAAGACGGAGAATGCCTCCCAGAGGACGAGCTGGTTCAAGAGCCGCTGACCTGCATCTCTAAGCAGCAGCTCGGCTGCTGTCACCACACCTTCGAGTAATGACACTTCATGAATTGGTAATCTCTGAGGAGGCCGGGAACCCGAGGAAACTCTGAGGCCTCGGAACAAACAACACAGAGTCTCCTTCTGGCAGACGGACACCATGAGGTCCATCACTCCTCATAAATTACTTTTACTGAAAACGTTTTTGCAAATACATTTTTTACTCATTTCAGCAGAAGTGTACAGACTCTTGTTTCTGCATCAGAGGCTTTTTCTAACAGCAAGAAATATCTTAACAACACTATTATTATTATTATGTTTTATTTATTTAGTGTTATGTTTTCAAGACACTTAATAAATGAATCTATAAATCAGTTTATTCTTTGATTTTCTTGTGTATTCAGCAATGTACGGGAACATCTGCACTGTGTATGGGCTTAAAGCTCCAAGGTCACAGTGGAGGATATCTCCTAAGGTGGTTGAGAATGACCGAGCTAAGATCCTGTGGGACTTCCAGATCCAGACTGACAAACTGGTGACGGCTAACCGACGAGGCATTGTGTTCATGGACAAACAACAGAAGAAGGCAGTGGTGATAGATGTAGAATCCTGAGCGACAGTGACATCAGGAAGAGGGAACACAATAAGCTCGAAAAATACCATGAGCTCCTCCTCCAGCCCTTGATATTTTTGTAACCTATTTTGTATATGATAGGTCAGACTGTCTTTATCAGCCACGCTGTGCTCCATGGATGGTAAACAGGAAAGAGTGACTCTTTTCTCTCCATTTACTGTCATTATGTAAAAACAAAGCTGGGCCCAAAATTACAGTAAAAGCTCCTAAACAAAGGGAACAAAGCCGACTCAAAGGCTACAACGTGGAGCCTTTTAACGGTTTAAAATATGTGACAGAGCTCTTTTTTTTCAGACAACAGCACAGTGCTCTTTGTCTCCATTGGTTTAGGCTATGTGCCATGACTTTGTGAACTGCTTTTCCATACCGTGAGACTGAATGGAAACTAAAAAATACCCTGATTGTTGAGCACAGGACAGGAACAATGGATAGACAATATAAAATGACTGGGTTAAATTGACTCATGGCTAGTTTTGGAGGAGTCTTTGGCGTCCTCATTCAATAATTCACGACTGTCTGCTGGGATTTCTGACATTCATGAATCAGCATCATATCGTCACACAACTGTAATTTTCACTTCGGTAGAGTACAATGCATTGCATCGTGGGATTGTTAGCAGAAAGTACTGTACAATAATGTCATAGAGCGGTTAAGTGGCAGGTGCTATTTTGGTCGCCCCCGCTTCCGGTTGTCCCACTCATTTCTCCTATAGACAAAGTTAGGTGACTCACAGCTGGAGCACTCCTCCTACAGCTTGAATCGGCTCGACACTCGTGGTGAATCATCTCTTTAAAATTTGAATAACTGTGTTGGGAAAAATCTGGCTGTCAAATAAAGGTTGAAAGTAACGGCTGTTCATAAAAACAGTGTTGAGAAAACTGACAGTACATCATCCTAAGCACATTCAGACCACAGATTTGCAACGAGATGAGCTGAAACAGGAATCTACTTGCAATGAGCCGTTCTGCAACGTCTTAGAAGACGGTGTATCATCTCCATGCAACAACTCTCTGTGCCTCTGCTCTGTTTGCAGCTTTTCAGGCTTATTTTGTGGCTGAATATAATTTGTAGCTTCTTAAAACATGAATGAGGATAGTGAAAGTGAGATACTGGCTACAGTTGCATTTGTAGCAGTGATTAAAATCTTTGCTTGTAATCTTTCTTGCCGTTGGCCACCAAATTGACCCTTCTGCTAAATGACTAATTTTGATTAGTTGGTTGATTAGCTAGCTGTTGTTGACCTGATGCTACATTATCTTAGCTAATGGATGAACACCAAAGTCATATTGGTGTGTAAGTAAAGCATAATTTCCTTAGCATTAATTCCCTTTTAAAAAAAACCCCAATGAATTTAGTCAAAGTCAGTTTTATGAAGGTGTACGCTCTTTTATAAGTTAACACCAAAGGTAATGTTGAACAGGATTGAACCCAATTGATCCAATTAGCTTGCACTTTGACATGCTAACTACTTGGAATTGCTGGTAGCTTAGCATGGCTAATTTTTATGTTAGCTCGGTGTGCTGTTAGCTGAGTTGGGAGAACCAGTTGATCCATTCAACTTATAGAATGTGGCCTGAGGCCGACGAGACCAGATGGGACCTGTCAAGACCCAGTGGGAACAGGTTCAAACAAATATTTGCAGGTGATGTTCGGGTTCAGGTCGAGTTTGACCTACTTGACATGGTGCTCCAAGTCTGTTTTAGCCTAGTGTTAAAATGAATAAAACTAATGGTCCTACTGTCTGTGTAGGCTTCTTGTTAATCAGTGCTGGGGTTCGTTACAGCAACTCACAAATGCAACACAAAGGCTACTTAAAGGTTTACTTTGCAGGATTGTTGGTTCTTGTTTGGCACACTTGCCAGAGAAAGTGAATATAAAAGCCAACCCCAGATTCGCTCTTGTTTAGTGTTTTGCCACGCTTTATTTGCATGAATTTGGGGTTGTGTCTTTTGGATGCCTGCTGCTTGTGGTCTGGTGTCTGCTTCTTACCAAGCGACAATCTCCAGGCTGAAAAATGAAGCCAACACAGATGTACCAACAACTGTTGTTCCTGAAATGGCTACTTGAGGCTGGCTCTGAGCCAGTCGATCCTCATAGACCCCCAGGTTAAAATGCCCAACTTTACAGCAGAAATTAACATGTTTACAGCCTGGTACAAAAACAGTTTGGGTCTCTATAGCTAATTTAACCCTTCTTGACAACTGTATGGGGGATTTTTATATAACTCACTTGTTTACATTTTGGGGCTTAAAACTGAAGCCGACACAAGAGTGCCAAAAACTGCAGTTCCTCTAATGGCCACTTGAGGCTGGCTCTGGAAACCAGTCGATCCCCATAGACCCCCATGTTAAAATTCCCAACATTACAGCAGAAATAAAGACATTCAGAGCCTGGTGCAAAAATGGTTTAGGTTTTTATACCTAATTTCAACATTAATGATAACTGTACAGGAGGCTGAATTTTTATATTACTTGTGTTTACATTTTTCTAAGGTTAAGTTATATGTAAGGGTGAGTCGCTTTGAGTGACAGGCCGTTTGCTGACAGTGTCCTTGACTTCTCAGTCAGATCTAGCCTCACGTCACACAGCTCTTCACGTACGGGGAAGAGCCTGGTTTCCATTTACTTTAAATTTTGTCTGGATTCTGGTTCCAGTCTAGAGAGCGGATCCGGAATTCACCAAATTCACCAAAGTAGAACTTTAAATTCTGGCGCACCATCGATTTACAATAAAAGAAAAAGATTAATTTAATGGCTTGGGCTTTTCTTGTAAATGATATTGTTTAAATTAAAAAGTTTCACTACATTTTTTATTAGCTTGGTGCTTTTATTTTGACAGAAAGGCGTATCCACCAAATTCTGGATCCTGTCTCTCTCGCCCTGGTTCCAGTTCTTTACCAAAACGTCCACTAAACGGCCCCAGACTAGTCAGATCCACCCCTTGCTCTTCCACAGCTCCACCCTCTCACCCAAATTTGGTCACTACAGTCTCCAAAAAACCAAAACAATGGCGATGGCTGAAATACTGAACTCGAGGCTTTAAAATGGGAGCCCACAATCCAATGGAGACATCACGGTAGCTAGGAGCATTATTTTTTTTACAGTCTATGGCTGCTACCTTTTTATAAAACCTTGACTTACATTCGTATGAGGCTATACATTGTGTTTTAGGATAACCTTGTATCTTCAAGCTTTTCTTTTCTTCATCTTACAATAACTGCGTCGGGTTTGGGTCGTTTCAGACATAAAAAAACAGAATGCCTGTTGTGTTTGGTTACAACTCTCTGGACACAGGTTCGGACAGAAATATGCTGCACTCTAGTTCCTAGCGTCCTGTTGGCCATTTTACCGCATGTACTTCAGCTACACCTTACATAACTCTTCAGGAAAGTTTAACAGTATACTTCAGAAACTGCTACTTGTTCCACTGGGCGAGCTGAGCTAGGCTAATCTCACTGATCGCAGACTATAGAGACATCAGCATGAAAGAGTTTGTCAGATTACAGATATGCGTGAAAAACTGTAAGATTGCACATATACTGAAACGTCTCTTTCTATCAGTAATTTTGAGACATTTTATCCTCTAATTTTGTACTGCAATAGCCTGTCATTATTTCATCAAGACTGAAACCATGTTTAACATCACAATATCTGATTAAATTAGTACTGGAAATAATGAAGATTAGGATTTTAAGTTTGGGAAGTCTAGAACAACCTCAACAAAATGTTTACAAGCATTAATGCTCTGGAGCCAGTGTATCATTAAAGTGCTGGGGTCCGTCTCTTACGCCATTAATCAACAACAGACGGGAGAGGTCAGTCACATTTTCCTGACAGTGTTGAGCAGAGGTCAAAATGACATCTCATTTAAGACGAGCACCCGAGGCACTCGTGTTTGAACCTCCCCACTGTGAGGGGAGATAAATGAGAGTAACCAGGCCTGGAAGAGGCTTTCTATTCCCCAGATAGTTTGCTCAAGGGCAACAGCCGCTCACCGACACCTTGAATGCAATCAGGACTGTTTCATGGTGAGAAGTAAGGAGGTGGAGAGGGCTGAATCATCGCAGGGAGATAAAGCTGGAAACATCGCTGCCACCTGCAAATGTCAGGTGTCACATTCTGGGGACAAATATGGGAGATGCACACATTTATGTGCCAGTTATGATATATTTAATTACGAAGCTAAGATATGTATTTCATTATCTCCCTGCAATATTATATTATGGCTTACATCTTATGAAGGATGTGTAAGAAGACTTTATGTAATTAGAGGGGATTTATTCAAGGCGAACGTTGTGCAGATATGGATCTCTGGCCCCTAATTCAACATGGATGGTAATACTGGCACTTTAATGTTATTACTAGAGGCTTTAAAGTCCAATAAGGGGCAATTTTTCCTCTCTTTCATTTGCTTTATCTAACCAGACGGTGACATCTGGAGATAATGAACTTTAATTTCTGTCACAGCCGGAGGGGGAAAAAAAGAAAAAAAAAAACTTTATCACAGAACTTGTTTTAAATATTTTATTTTTCAACACCATTTTCAAATTATTCGAGAAGAGCTCATCAGTTGTTATCTCTCTAAACCAATATTTTTTTCATTGTTGAAGCATAATGTGCTGATCCGCTGGAGAGAAAAGAATTGGCCATGGTGCTGTCTGAGGAGCTCACAGGGATGAAACGTATCAAAGCAGCACGTATAGCAGCTTAGAAACTGCCGGAAGCTCACGGAGAGACAACGCAGCGCTCTAATCACTCTAATACACTCGGTTACATCATGCCCGACTGCTGCTGCTGGGTGTGGGAACCTTTCAACCTCCCCCTTAACTCAGCTGTGGCAAACAGCGCCCGTTTGGCTGTCCTCATCTATCATGACCCATGACCCCAAACTTAACAACCATCTGGAGTTTGGCTCAAAGCTTTTTCACTCCTCTGCTACCAAGAAAAACATGTGCAAAGTAGCCAATTATAAGTTGCTGCAGCTGAAGCCCATAGTGACATAAATCAGCGTTTTGTTTTTGAAATTCGAGTGTAATTCCATGTAAACTGAAGAGTATAAAACTTGCTTTCTGCAGTGTGTTTCATTAGCAAATTCCTGCACATGGAGTAGCCCCTAATGTCCACTGGACGTGTTGCAATCAGGATGAGCTACAGCTCTGTCACAAGGAGTTTGTTGAAGTTTGTTTTTCGAGTGTGAGTCGGACTTACTGCAGTTCCTCTAATGGCCACTTGAGGCTGACTGTGATCCCCCTGACTCTTGAGCCCTATAGATCTCCATGTTAACACTCCCAACTTTACAGCACAAATAAACATAGTCTGGTACAAAACGGTTTTGATCGCTATAGCTAATTTCAGCATTCAAGACAACTGCACAGGGGTGAATTTTTATACAACTCAACCGTTTACATTTTATTAAGGCTTAAGTTATGCATAATTAAGGCTGACGTTGACGTTGATGCTGGGTGACGTTGCAGTAACTACATCCATCATTTTTTTCAGTCTATGCACAGAACATCCTGCACAAACCCACTATTTTGAAATAGCCATCAATGTCATCAATTGTTCCAATCAGTCACCTCAGATTTTTAAAAATGTCAGCCTGTAAAAACGTTAGTGTGCACATTACATATATTGCACTGCACAACTGACCAAGGGCAGACGTACCAAAAATGTACCACATACCATCCATGATAGAAAACCACAAAATGGACTGAGCTTGTATAGTGCCTGTCTGGTCTTCAGGCCACTCAAGGTGGTTTTACACTGTGTCACATTCACCCATTCACACACATTCGCACACCAAGGCTACCATACAAGGTGCCACCTGCTTATCAATAACCATTCACACGCTCTCACACACCGGTGGAACAGCCAGTGGAAGCAATTTGGGGTTGAGTGTCTTGCCCAAGGATACTTCAACATGTAGACTGGAGGAGCTGAGGACTGAACCACCGATCCTCTGAGTGGTGGACACCCCGCTCAACAGCAGCCCCAGAACCACAATCAAATCCATCTCAGCTAAATTGAAAAGGCTGCGCCCTTATGACGCCTTGTCGCGCTTCTGTGTTGCGCATTTAATAAAGACTGACTTCTTTGTCATTTGAAAAGCAAAACATACCTAATAATTAGTTACATAGCACTAAAATCAGGGTAAATTTGCAAAAACAATGAAGCATATTGTGTTGATGGGCCACCCTGTAATCACCCGCAAGGGAAACTCCTTCACCATCACAGCCCTCTTACTATCTACAGTGGGAAACACAATAGAAAAGAGCTGGTGCCAAGGGTGAGTTGAGTCCAGTAGAGCCTTACCGTGCAGTGGAAATATGGTATAAGTGGTTGATTTTACAAATTTACATCTGGTTAACTGCCCCACCTCAGCGAGAGAGTGGTGCATAGCCGCTGCTCAGAGCTGTTCTGTAGGACCTAAAAGGATCGTCTCCCACGCAGTAGATGAGACATGAACTGGGCTAGTATCCAGGAGAAAGCGTATATTTCAGTGATCTAAAGCATCAGTGGTAAACGTCAGGTTTTGGTATCTGTCTCAGAGAATCAAAGAATGAGGGCTTCTTTACAGAGCCGCCAATAAATCATACAGGGAGAAATGCATCAGGGATGAGAAAACACAGACTCCAGTTTCAACAGCCACAGAGACCAGAATGACATAAAGCTCAGTCAGGTTGGAGCAGCTCTCACTTTCAACTACACCACTAAAACTTTCTGTTTGTTTTACTGTCTCACAAACTCACAGCTGAATCCTCCGTGTTTGCTCTCCTTCTCTGGGCATTGTTCGAAAGCACTCTTGGAAAAATGAGAACTCTTAAACTGAGAGGAGAAAGACGAGGCAGGCTGAGGTAAAGAAGGTTTCATGAAGAAGTAAATTAAACTTTTTAAATAATTTCCAGTCAGGTTCTTCTAAACCTCCTGGAGGAAAAACAATTACAGAACTTGAATTGTTAAGAACTAAACAAAAACTTTGTGATAAGTTATTGTTCTAATCTTGTTGTGGAGGTTTTGGTAATTTAAGAGTCTACTGAATCTGCTGCGTCAGCCTGAATAATAGGCTTTAATTAGTAAACAGTGGAAATCTCCTCTTTATTGTCGCTGATGGTTTGTTAAGTTGCTTTTGTTTTAAAGCATTTCGTAAGTGCTAAGCAATTATTGTTATCATTAAGAAGGTAATGACATAGCACTGCAATTAAAAAAAAAAGTGGTGTAACCTGTCAGAACATGGAAAGGTCATCAGCAGCTCCCTCGCTGAGTTAATCCAATCCAGGCGTTTAAGCACATGCAGTGTGTTTGGCCTCAGCCTGACACTGAACTAATGAGTCATTGCAAAGAGCTTCTCACCCGATAACAGACTCAGAGATGTGAACAGTAAAGCCCTCTTTGATTGAAGTGTACACCAGAACCAGATGAATAATTAATTATACATTTATTTGCAAAGTAGAAACAAAGTCAAAACACTGTTATGAAATAAAAACAGCAGACCGTGTTGCTGCCTGTCACTGTAGCGCCTCTTCAACAGAGCTACACTTTGACAGTTGTTCATCTTTTCCACTGTGCTGGTAATCAGTACTGCATTACTTAGTGTTTCAGTAATGTGATTACCCTTTTTCAGTAACAAGGAATTACAATTTTAAATTTGGTAATTACATAACAACCAGTCTCTTCTGATGCCTGCTCAGTGGCCCTCAGCATCAGATACCGATACACTGATTCACCCATTAGCGTCCGTATAAAGCCTTTTAGGGCCAACGTCAAAATGACTTCACTTTATTAGCCGGCGACAAGACACGACTCTCCATCACAGGGCTGTAGGCTATGTAGGAGTCCTAAAATGTGTTTGTCTTGTTGTGTTATTGGGAGCCAGAATAGAAGGAGTCATGGCTCAAAACCAGCCGCCACTGCCCGTACAAAAACAAAGACAACTGTAGTTAAATGTGATAAGACCAAAGGACTGGACGGAGGCTCATCAAAAATGCTCACATGTGCAGCATACAAAAAAAGTATTTCCTATTGTAGGGATGAATAAAGTTATGTGTATTAAGGGTTATCATGTCCACCTCATCAGAAACTGGCGAGGTATTAAGAGGAATATTGGATTTCTCCATAACACTAACTTTTTAGCGCATTAGCTAAGGTTAGCTTCAACAGCAAAACAAACTGAAACTGCAGGTCGGCCAGTCTGATCCTGTTGGTCAGCGTTTACTTATTCAAGTAACGCTCACAGTCCTAGAGAGTAAGTGACCTGACACGGTGCGTTTGCAAACTCAGTCTGACGCTCTACACTAAAATGAGTTAGCATCGATCTCGTTCCCTCGTCAAAAAAACAATGGGATTTTTCCACAGATCTTGGATTTTAGCAGAAAATAAACTCCGTGGCAAATGAACATTTACGATACTTTTTTTCTTCAGCAAGATAATCTTCACAAGTGGATGCCATTTTTATGACTATTGAAGCCTAAATGCTATCGCCAGAGGTACAAAGCTAACATTTTATGTCGTAGAACAAAATATGAAAGTGAACCGCAGACCTTTTTTCAGACATCAAACAAAAATCCACTCAACCCCCCCAAAAAAGTCAGTATTTGGAAGTGAAAATGTGTTGCAAATAAGCCTATAATTACTAATGCCAGAAACACTTCGTTACTGGTAACTCCAATGTTGTCGTGTTCACATGTTGCGTCCTCTTATAGCTGGTTTGCTAACTTTGGTCAATGGTTACCAGACATTGAGGTCGCAACTTGTGATGTATTGCTGCGTTAGGCCATTGACCTTAGCTAAGGATAAAGTTGCAGAACATCTGGTTTATTTTCTTGGAAAGATACAGTAGTTCTTTCTTCGTTGTTGTTTGTTATGTGATTTAGTGTGTTTTCTTTATTGACCTTTGTGTCTTTTGTTTTTAACTGGTGCTCAGAGAAACGCACAAGAATTCCAATGTACCTGTAACTGTGATGTACTTCTATTCTATTCTATTCTAGTTGTTAATATTGATAAAACACTGACATTTCAGAGAATATGAAATGTCCCTGTTATGTGTCATGTGTCAGGTTTGGGGCACAGGTGAAGCTGAGTTTGTTTCAAATGTGATTTATTATGAAATATTCATCTGTTTCAGACTGTGCATTGATATTTGTTGTGTTGCAGGATGTTATGGGAACTGTGAAGGAAGCAGTATCAGGGGGTTCAGTCAGGTATGTCTGAAAGGTGCAGACACTGGCCCTGCCTGATTCTCGTTTTTGTCCTGTTCCTGAACCAAAGTAGAATGTATCCAATGAAAATTTGACACTGAGGTGTGTGGACAGAATAACAGCAACACTGTTCCTGGAGACATGCTGCTGTTGAATTTTTTATATTTCATTTTCAGTGCTGTGAGCTGCACAAACAAAATCCAGTTCATTTGAATTGGTGGAAATGTCAAAGACAGATATCTCACAACCTGGAGAAATAAAACCCCAAACTACCTGCATGACCACAGGGTGACACAGGTGATCTAAAGCTTTAAAAGGATTTGAACCAGGTAACAACTGTAAACACTGTGAGGGAGGGAGTTTAACAAAGGGAGAGCTTCTTTCTGATTTCAAAGCACCAGCAGCACCAATAGTACACAGTAAGTGAAGTAAACTTGTATAGCACCTTTGTACTTTAACAGACAAAGCACTTTAAGATTGTAAATTGTAAAAATTGTTGTAGGGCTGACCTTTGAATCCATTTATGGACATTCAAAGCTTCGGAGCTCAGAACGAATTTAATTTGAAGCATTCAACGAGTATTTTAAAGTGCAACCACACATCTGATGACCTCTTGGACACGTCTGCCAGCTCTCAGTGCGCTCGCTCGTTGTCAGCATCGGACTGGTGGGGGTTAGTGTTGCGTTTAAGGCCTCCCCCCCAAAAAACGGGAAAAAAAGCAGAGAAGTTTTTTTTTTCAAAACCGAATCCTGTGCCATTGAACGAAGCTTCGAAGCTTCGAATTTTTGGGTCAGCCCTAGTGACTTGCTGCAATACTGAGAGAAATACATTTTAGTGTAATGTCAAACAAGCTGATGATGTGAGCTTACTGTGTTCCTGCATATTATGCCCTCTGATATTTTTTTATTTTGGTCCTGTGCGGCTACCGTACATATGTTGCAAATGAACAGGAATTGAAGCCTTCATTGTGAAATATTTGGTGGTGGAGTGACATAGTTGTTTTACCATTTGTTCGTTGACGTTGCTACCGAGCCAACCAACGCTACATGCGGTTATTTATAGAAGTGAATTAAAACGGAGATGAAAACAATGCAGACTGAAGATAGCCACTACACTAGCCTGAAGCAGCTACACTGTTCACTGTGCGATGACAGTGCCTACAGAATTGCAGGCTACAACAAACATCCATCGACGTAAATACGCAAGAACAAAACGTCATCAGTGTGCGTCATCCATCTACGCCTCTGTAGTGGTAGGAGAAACGTGAAAACAAACATGAATGGAGCCCTGCTAAAATGGCATTTATGTGTGTGAAAAATTCTGAAGGAGAGTTGGAGGAAAATGTGGATGCAGCCGTGGCCAAGGAAAAGCGTTCAACTTGGCGACAAGAGCCGAAGTGTATCCATTAGCATCTACTAGCATTTAGCACTGTTGTGTTATGTGCGTCATTTCATGCTGCATTTCCGTTGGTTGGTTAGTAAACGTAGGTCGTAACAGCAGTCACACAGTGTCAGAATGTTGGTGAGAGACAAAGGCCATCCTTGAACCTCTCACGTTTTAGAGCAATGAAAAAAGATATTGCCATGTTTCTTTCACATTGGTCATCTTTGCCCGGGCCGGTCCAAAATCTCGCAGTGTAGTCCAGGCTAAGGGTTACTTTTAATATCCTCTAACCACGATTTTTAAAAAAGTTTTCATCTTTTCTTTGCTCTTACTTTTATCATGTGTGATCATGTCATTTTGTTTTATTTTTGCCTTCTTACAACTAGTGTTTTTATTGTATTACATTATGTATTATTGTTTTATGCATCTTTTACTTCTTTAATCTTGTAAACCTGTATTGAGGCAAACTCTAACCCATCTGCTTCAATTGGAAAGTACTTTGGTCCAACTCTTGTTTTTTAATGCTATATATAAATAAAAGTGATTTGACTTGAAACACAAACCCTGTGGATGACCTGCTTACCACAGAGCCACATCTGCCCTGTAAAATATCTCTATCAAACAGCTTTATACCAGTCTTTATCTCAGGTAAATATTTTTGTCTGTCTCTAAACTGCACTGCCCCTGGACAGATTATGTAAGATGTTGTGCTTTGACATCAGCAGGTTGATTCGTAGTCAGACAAGCATCAGGCTGATGCTGTTTCCCCCCGGGGTTTAGCAAAGGACCTTCGACCAGTGGAGGTTAATTTCTATAGCTCTCCTACACGCATCAGCCAAGTACTGTTTAATATCTATTACAGGGCTGGATGAAACACCTTCATCCACGGGGCTGCGGGGCTCAGCTACTCACAGGCAAGGTAAAGGCCCAAAGTGCAGTACTGACCCTGCACGGAGCTCCGATTAGCATAATTGCATTTCAAACTGGTCAAGATTGCGGTGCGAGAGGAGCAATCAAACAGTCAAATGAGCCATGGAGCAGTTAGAGACGGCTCCAAGATTTCATTAGGGATCCAAGAAAACCTGGTGCAGGGCAGTAATGGGGCAAACTGTTGTAATATGCATGACCACATGACATTGGTATGAGGATAAATTTCTCCCCCCGATGATTGGTTTGATTCATTCTCCCAAAGACACACAAGCAGCGATCATCTCGTGTTGCTTTAGAGGAGTCTTCGGACTAATGGGGGGCAGGGAGGGCTGTCACTTTAATACTGACTTACGGGAGATGAAGCATCAGTAAAATGGCCGCATCAGCAATAAGACAATCAGAATGAGGTGGTTTGTCCTTGAGAATGAATGTCATATTGACATGTGGTTGAATATATGATCCCATTATCTCTGGATTTATCGCTCTGACAGAAATAAAAAATCTCCTTTGTAAAGATTTAACGCACAGAGTGACACGGCGAGACAACAAATATCAGTCAGGTGATAAATTCGGCATTAAACCTCATTTAAAACCTCATTTTCACAGCAACTATACCATGAAATGTTATGATCTTCCTAAGTGAGGAATCCATTGGTGACTTAACCCTTTCACCTGCTGACCAATCGCATCAGCTGTTCACACACGGTAGGCTACATACTGAATTTGACCTTTAACATTCTTACAATTCTTAGCAAGCTTTGAAAAAAATCGGCCCTTGACTTCACATATTGGTAGGCAAAAGCTGCTTTGAATTTCTAGCAGGCAACTTATTTTGTTGGCTGAAATAAGTGTGCTGCTGGCAAATTTTATCAGCTCTAGATAGTGAGGTATCAGATTGATTTGTTTGAAACAGAACCCTCTGTTAGGGCTGTGAATGTGCACTTGATGCAATGTTTCCACATAGATCTGGACATTCTTGGTCAACTTTCTGTCAGTACCGCAAAATTTATGCCAACTTTACTGTATGCTCTTATGTCTATTTTGCAAGTGTTGGTGGTGCTTTTGTGGTTGGCTTTGGATGGTGGTGGCATGTGCCTGCAGACAAAGACTACTTACCCATTTGTAGTGCTAAATATTAATGAGGCCTTAGAAACTGACTGGTGAGATGCAATGTCACGCTGTCACAAAATGTCTGTCTTTGCCCAAGCAGTGCTCAAACATGGATCCAAATTATTCTGCACTGAGTTTGAAAAAGAGATTAAGAAGTAACCAGCTTGAGTTTTCTTTTCTCCATGCTGCTGTCTCATAGTGCTGGCTACTGTTTGCCTGTTCTCTGGCCTGTCCGTGGCGTCAATGTGATAGACCAAAAAAAACAACCCAAAACATGCATTCATCACGCTTTGGCTTGCAACTTTGGTTTTAGAGAAACAGCTTGAGAGGCCATGTCTAGTTATGGTTGCTATGCTCTGATTGTACAGTTGCTGTTTTGGAGATCTTAGGTTTAGGGAATCAAATTAACGAGATGCATAAACCCAGAGAGCGCTGCTTCTGTTAACCTTATCGTTTCCATCCCAGTTAAATTGAAAAAAAAAAAAGCTTTTCTAATGCCAGGTGGTTAAAAGACGTCATGTTTCATTCAGAACTAGGAAAATCTCATTTCAAAAAGCAGAGTGACTAATTTTGCCCCTATTAAGATGGGTATGAGTAATTACTTTCCTTTAATATTGAAATTCCCCTGGTAGTCCTTCATTTCATTATTTCATAATTTAAACGTATTGCAGCCTGTTGGGTCAGCGAGTCGGTTTCAGGGATAAATAATTTTTGCTCTACAATCGGGTCTTCTTCCTGTATGCTGGGAACATTTGGGAAATTCAATAAAGAGAATTAGATAAAAACAACAACAACAACAAAAAAAACCACAAACATTTGCAGCGGGACTCTGTGTCTGTTAACTGATGGAGGAAGCATGGGTCGGCATGCGGCTTTCTTCCTGTTGGTGTGCTGATCCTGCGCGTCTAAACAAGGCCATATCTCACCACGGCAACGCCGGTATCCTAGCAGCGGCAGCCGGCAGCGTTTGTTGGCACGGAAACAGAGCAGAAGCTTAGAGACACACACACAGAGTCAGAGTGATGAGTCTTTCCAGCTCTCGGTAAATAAGGTAAATGCAGGATGTAAAGAACCATGAGATGTGCAAACACAAGCTTTATAACCCAGGGTGGCTCTTTGTCAGTCAGAGCTGACTAGTATAACAGGTCAGGTTTTAATTCACAACGCATAGACAACCATGTTGCTCTGCAGGGTGCAGTTTATTAACCTCAGACATAAACCATAAACCTTAAATGTCAGATTCAATTGGCACAGACATGCACATCACATTTAAGTGAATTAATTATGCAGATGTGAGCCCGCTGTTGTGCGCTGCCTCTGAGGGAGGGTTGAGTACACCTGCATTTAGCCCCACTTGTGCTTTCCAGGGTCCCATTACGCCGTGACACAGCTGTTAGCATCGCAGAATCAACAGCTACAATTGAGAGCTCCATTTGGCTGAATTTACCACAAGTGCTCCCTCGATTTGATTTATGCAAATCAGCAATGCGCCTCTTTAAAGATGGAGCTTTTCAGCTGTTTGAGAAGCGGGCAGGAGTCAGCTGGCTGTTTTGTCTTGTGTGGTTTCCCTTTAATTAAGACTTCAGATAACCTGGTTGATGTGGGTGACTAAATGCTCATTTCTCCTCTCAGAGCATTTTAATAAAGGAGGGAATATTCATGGGATCTGTGTGAACTCTCAGCAGCTCTCCGCTCAGAGGTGACAACACCAGCAGCACAAACAAAAGCACAGTGAAAATAGATTTTTAGATAATGACACAGACACTGTCGTCTCCCATCCTACTGGAAAGTAATTGAATTTTGTTATCCTCAAGTGCACTCCGGAGGTCACGAGCATGAAGGCTGTGCTGACAGAAAACACATGAAAGAAGCTTTGCTATGGCAACGTCTGTAAAGGGAAATACCGCTCAATTTTTCAGTCTGTGTGTAGTTTTTAAAAATGTTTTCACTGGACGGTGTATCAGAATCTATTAACATGAAGCATTCTCACCCGAAGGTGCAACATCAGCTGACTCGAGCTGCAGAAAACAAAGTTGTGAAGCTAAAGATGTGCATTTGTGGGGTGACAGTCTTTCTTTACGGAAGAATTGTTTATGTCTTTGGAAACGACTGGACTGTGGCAAAATTAACAAAACACAAAATCAATATACAGTCTAACAGTTTACATAACGATCTCATGACTCACTCAGTGACTCACTAGGAGCATCTGTTTTCTCCTGTATTTAACATTCTAGGAAAAAATAACAGTGATACAGTGTGAGGTTTGAATGCATTCGTACAGCTGTGAACGACTGTCTTTCCAAACATTAACGGACGCCTCGTTTCAGTTTAGATGATATTACCACAGCTATAAAAATCTGTGTTTGTGTGTCTTCACCCCTCCTCTTCCTCAGTGTCCAGCGGTCCTCGGTTTGGGGGCAGAGACGGCTTGATTCGCTGCCAACGATTTGGTGGCCAGATGATGTGGGAGGCGCGACCGTGAAGCAGCCCCACAGACACCTGGGAAAAAAACAAAAACAACGAAAAACATAACTCAAGGCAGAATTTCAGAGACGATGCACAATGAGGCGTCTTGATATAAGAACATAACACAACATGGAGATGACTAACAGTGTGTCAACTATTATTTTCAGCCCAGTATCCCTCAGGCCCTGTGTCCACCAAAGCGTTATTTCCCAGCTGAAAACGCCAGCCGCTCCTCAGGAAACGCCCGGCTGGGAGCGCTTCAATGCACTTTGGAGGCGCAGCGTTTTTTCAGCTGAGATGCTTTGGTTGCATCTGGTCGCTATGATACAGAATGTCTACAAAAGTAAAAATGTCAGTGCAAGGTAGAGTATTTGCTCTGGATGAAGGGGAGGCTGAAGCATGTAGGGAAAGAAGATGGAGCCACTGATCTATGAGGGTTCATGAGAGCATAGACATATTAATATTTATACAGCACATGAGCATATTTCTCTTCCATTGTTGTTGTTGTTGTTGTTGTTGTTGTTGTTGTTGTTGTTGCTCACACTTATATATGTAAGATGCGATGGCTGGTCTTTGTGGTATTTGTCCTGTCTGCTGGGAGTGTGTACAGCATGAGAGATCTGAAAAGTTGAGTCCCCTCACGGTGTGGTGTGCAGTGGTCAAACAAGTGAAACATTAAGGGGATGTAACTTATTTAAAACCAAAAGAAGTAAAAGGGAATGTTTAATCTTTGAGCTGAGTCAAGAAAGTCAAGTCAAGAAAGACGGACACTGAAGGCTTCTGCGATGCCTTAAGCCCAGTTCAGACCAATGATTCATGATGAGATGAGACCACTGTAGAATGTTACAGAGAAAAGTAGCAGCGGTGTGAACTGGCCAGTCTGAGCTCCACTCAAGCTGGCTGATAGCATCACCTGCAACTCAGCTGGTGAAATCGCCGGTGGCTGGTTGCTGGTCACATGTTTCAACAGCCAATCGGCTTTTAGCGAAGTCTGCTGGTCAAAATGACCACTGATGGCATGTTCACTTGCAATGACTTGGAAAGTAAGCTAATCAAATTTTTTAATCTCCAAGCAGCAACCAACACACTACATTCAGCAGCACTTAATAGAGTGGACACTCTGGATAAAAAAGTTAGTATAATTATCTGACAACATAACGGAAAGGAGAAATTAAAGTCTGTGTTTACCTTTAGCTGGATTCAGACATGTTGCTCTGCCTGTTGCAATTTTAGTATATGTGCTACCAAAGTAACACTGCTCCCTCTCTCTCTCTCTCTGTGTGCTCCAAGTTCACATAAATACGGTCCATCCAGATCCAGTTGGTCAAAATCGGGTAAAAATTCAGACGTTTGTTGTGGCAAGTCAAAACACTCACTCAGAGAGTGAAAGTCTGGCTCTGAAACTTCACGTCTCGCAAGATTTGAGTTGTTGCAGGAAGTTACCGCTGGAGTGACCTTACAAACGCGAGGAGTTACTCTGTTTGGAGTAGTCATGGCTGAATTTTTACCCGATTTTGACCGACTGGATCTGGATGAGCCATTTGAATTTGATGACCATGGAGTCACGGACGTACACGGACACAGAGCTCATCGAAATTGAAGATAATTATTAGATAATTATATTAACAATCAGAGCCTATCTGTGTGAAAAAAATACACTTTTAGTGGAAGTATTTTGATGTTGTTTGACACTGTCTAAATGCCCTATTATTTATTATAGCGTGTGCTCACGGGCTGCCGGCAGGTCAGCCCTAGCTTCGTACTGGACAACTGTCAAATATTAAACATCCTATCACTCATTTAGACAAAACTAGATAGGAAAATAGGGCCCAGGTTGAAAAACAAACAGCATCCCCTTTAAAAATTTTCATTATGGATGTTTACATAAAGGACGCTTTCACTATTGTTCTACAAAAAACTGTTATACCAGTGAGTTTGTCACTGAAGTGTATTGAAGCAAATAAAAAATAATAATAAAAAAAGATGTTTGTGCCCGACGTGTTTTCTAGTATTAGTTAAAAAGAGTCACATTGAGTATTGGGTCCTCAGAGTGGTTTTTAGTACATGTAATAACTTGTAACCTTATTAAATGAGTATTGTGTTTTAAAATGATTAGCCCATCTGCTCTTAATAATTTCATTGGAGCTACAGAAAACAGAACTAAATATGAGGAAGAGCTTCGCGGTCTGTGGGGAAAAGCTTATTTTGGGAGGATTTTAGACCGTTTGATTTACATTCATGCTCGGGTCCACAGTCTTGCAGACATCAACAGCAGAGATAATTAAAACTGGCAAGCTGACAGCTGAAGATCTGGTTGTCTGACATCTTCCTCGCTGCATCAATTAGAGCTGCTTTGCATAAGGTCGAACACACACACACACGCCAGCAAATGTCAAATGCTTTTTTAATGTCGTCTGTTATCTCTTAAAAGCTGCCGTCTATATTAAAAATAACACCGTGCTGCGTTCATCTCCGTCTTCAGAGTAACCTTTAGACAGCCAGTGCGCTCCGGCTCATGAGCCGACACAAAGCCGGACGCAGGCGGACCAGGACATGTTTGATTTGACTTCTCGGGTGTCCGGAAGGCTGACGAGGGGCTGAAGACTGAACGAGCCTCCACATCAACAACAACTGCAGGTCAAGATCTAGTTTAATAACATGAAGTAATGAAGCAGCTGATTAATATTCATCTGCTGCAGTTGAGGAGCAGGTCAGTGGGCTGTTATCTGCTCAGGCAGGCAGCGAGATATTAAAAAAAAATAGTGAATCAAACTTAATTTATTATGCACATTTCAAACAACTGCTAACCTAGAAATGTGAAACCAGCTCAAGAACCAGATCTTAAAGCTGTGAGTGTTGACAGAGGATGTTTGGGTCAGCAGCAGTGGTGTAGTGGCGGGTATACGCAAGTATACAAGGTATAGCCAACTCTTTTTCTGACCGTTTACAGTATACTCACCTATCTGCCCTCTGGAGGTGTGATGCGCCTATCACCAGTAAAGGAGGGTGTCCATCTGATGGCGCCAATGAAGAGCACGACAGGGAGGACATGACTGGTTCCATTTGGTTTTGTTTGTACTGTAAGTTCTTTTGTTTTGGCCACATTCACTTGCCTGACTGGAGGCCTGAAAAACAGCGACCTGGCTAAAGTTAGCCTCTTCAAACATGGTGTTATCTTTTAGTAGAAGACAAACCAGATCATCCAATCAGCCAGAGCCACATCACCCACATATTAAAACAGCTTGATGTTACTGCAGTGGGTCATTACACATGAAGAGCAATGGTGCATTCATTTTGTACTCGGAGGTCAGAAGTCAGAAGTGGGAATGATGTCACCTCCGAGTTGACGACAGTTTTTGCATTCGAGTTGACAACGGTGGACAAGTCGGAAAAAAACATGGACACCTGCAAGAAAGTCTTTGTTGCCCTAGACAGCTTCAAAACCATCATGCACTCCAACTGATGAACGTCGCAGATGAAGCTGACTTAATGTAAAACAAATAAGATAAAATTGCTATAAACAGTACTTTAGCACAGTGTTTACTCACTTGTGACCGGCAGCCATCTTGAATTCATAAGTCGGGTTTGATGTGGTTGCTCCGAGTTTCCGAGTTGGAAATCTAATCTCAGGGTTGTTTAAACCTCCGACTGGGAACTGGGAATTTTCCGACCTCCGAATACAAAATGGACGCACCATATGACACGCTCACTGATGTTGTCGCGGTTCGCACCTCAGATCAAAAAAAAACTGCTATTTTTTTATTTCAGCTGGCGACTAACTTTTCAGGTTCCAATTTTTGGTGGAAATGTTCTAAAATGTTCAATGTTAATTGCAGGAACCTGAACGTAACCTGATCCAAGTTGATGAAAAAGCAAATATTAGCGGTTCCTGCTGTGGTTCAGCTATCCTTCAACTGCTTAGTCATCTTCTTTGGTTTGTTACTGTAAATCCCTCTATAGCTGAACTTTTCCCTCTTCAGCTTTCTCTTACTGGTTCCTTGGTTAGTTTGTTTTTGGTGCATTGGTTATTTGGTTGTGCTTCTGACCTTTTTTTTTTTAACTTCTTGATTCCTGAGTTCATAGTTCTTCTCTCTTCTTTCTCTCTTTGGTCCATTGGTTCCTTCCTTCCTGTGTTCATGTCCATATCAGGATGAGTGCAGAGCTCTTAGAGGCAGAAGTCTCAGCAGCTGGCTGACTTACTGGTATCGATCAACCCCCTCCATCAACCCCCTGCAGATGTATTGTGGTCATTTCATGCTTTGGGCTCAGTAAAAATCTTATTTATTGCACCTTTAAACACTTTAATAGGCCATACTTCCCACAGCATGAGATCGACTGACATGAAATCTTGTCTGCGTATTGCTTTCAGAGTTTTCCGCCATTTCACATATTTTTCAAAGTTTTGCATTACAAAAACTTAAAGAAAAGTAAAAAAGGCAAAACTCCACATAGAGTCACGCTACATACTGTATGTAGAGACTGTGGGTGTTTGTTTTGAGCTATCTCTGATCGACCCATAGGCTGAGAGCATCATTTGTGGGAACTGATGTGTCTCTGAGTGAAAAGACTGTGTGGTGGGTGGCAGCGAACACTGCAGGCTACATTCAAAAAGAATATATTATTCAAATGAGACCTCCTCGCTGGATGGGGGATATGTCCTGAATATACCCCATTGATTTAGCGGTTTTAGTCATGTTCCTCCTGGTATGAATATTTGGCAGTGACGTCAAACTGTCGGATGTGAGTGCGTAGTGTGACATGACGTTTTTCTCCCATTAAAAGAAACACAGTGCTGCGGAGGCCCGGCGAGATGCTGCCACAGTCTCAGCAATTCAGCGAGAAAAAAGAGATTATGTGATTTTGTGAAGTGCGTGATGGTGATGTCTGTTAGGAGGGATGGAAGCTGACAGCCGCTCTTCAGCCCCACTGGGAAGTGAAGTCCAAAATACCGGGAGAGTGACAGAGACAGAGAGACATTTACACCACCTGTAAAAAGTGTCTTAAGATTTCTCTGCCAACATGTAGCACAAATAACATGTAGGAGGAAAATGGGGAAAATGTGGTCTCAGACGCTTTAAAGGGGAACTAATGTTTTTTTCAACCTGGGTCCTGTTTTGAGCTCTGCGTCCATGTACTCCGTGTTTAAATAAATACAGGCAGTCATCAAATTCAAGTAGCTCATCCAGATCCAGTTGGTCAAAATCGGGTAAAAATTCAGCCATGACTACTCCACTTTCCAGCGAGGATTGTGGCCTTAAGACTGCGCATTTTAAGCCCAAAATGTTCTCTTCCTGACAATGATGGAGTGCTTTTTGTGCTTAAACCTAACTACATATCCACAACATGCAAGTGTAACACATCCATGGTTTGCAGAAATGTACAATACCAACATTTTACTGGTGAGTACGTTGGGAAGCCTGCACAGATGAGCTGGAGGTAGAAAATAAAGCAGTTTATGCTTCATCCTTTAAAACTACTGATAACTGTGTTAACGTGTGTGATATTTTTCCAGTACGTAAAAAAAAAAATCTATCAACACTGTTTATGTGTTGGTAATTTCAGCCTTTTTATTGTGAAAATTAATTAAATGTTATATTAGCTCAAGCTTTATTGACCTTCAATGAAGCTGAATGTTATTAAATAAATGTTACATGAGAACACAAAAGATAATTGTCTCTCTGTCTGGTGTAACTACAGGCTGCTGTTGCTGCCTTCACAGAGAAACGTCTCAGGAGGAAACTATAAATCCAGAGGAGCTCTGCTGAGCTGCTGGTCCGTGTGTTCTGGGTTTCAGATCTGAGGGGATTTCCTCTGAGCTCCTCGGCTAGATTCCTTTCAGCTGGAGATCGGGGCCTCTGTCTGGCCTGTAATGTGCCGTCCATAACAAACAACACTTTTGCTGCTGAAAATTTCATACCGCTCAGCCCGAGAGGGTTGAACTACAAACAGCAAGCAGAGAGGAGGAGTCAGTGTGAGGATGTTAATACTCTGTCTGCATCAGCGAAACCTGAAGTGCAGCGTTAATGAAATCTTAATGACTGGAGGTAAAGCTGTAGCATCTGTCAGGATGGACCAACAGAAACATCCATATCTGTAAACACACTTGTCCTCTACACAGACTTCAACTGCAATACTTGAGTATTACTGAAGTATTTTTACTCTGGTACAGGTGCATTCACTGAAGAATCACTGCAGCATACAGCGAATAATCTGTCATTTCAGTTTCCTTCAGAAAACAGTAAATCTTTGCTCTAGTCTGAAGGAGATGCAGGTAAACCCGGCTCAACATCAGATTGGACAGATAAAACCCTGACCTATGACATAAAATGCACACACACACACACGCCATTTATCCGTGGATTTTCACTAAGCTCCATGTTCTTTTTCCGCCTAAAACATGGTTTTCCATCAGAGTTGAATGGAGCAGTATTTATTACTGACGTCTTGGTGTTAAAGCAACTGTTCGTCTGCTAACTGCATCACAGCTCAGCAGGAAGCGTGTATCTACTCATGGACAAAAAGCTTGTGCTCGTGACAGCGCAAGGTGCAAACGTTAATGGTGTTCTCGCCCTCTGAGCTGTTAGCTTGCTCAGTAGGTGAGCTAGCAGTAGATGCATTCTTCCTTCTGATATGGCTGGTGGGTGTAGTTCAGTAGAAAGACAATAGTTCCTACATGAAACTGCTCACAACAAGTCTGTGGATTATCTTGAGTAACTGGGTTTTATGATTTCTGGAATGAGACATTGAAGTTGAGCTTTTCAGATGTATTTTTTGAGCATCACAAGCTGAGTGCCATTATATCAGAGAGAAAGCACATCTCTGCGGCTGATATCTCCAACACTCTGCAACTCACACCAAAACTATCTAGTTTGATAAACAGCAGCACAAGTAGCTTAAAGTCCTTTTCCTGCTGCACAAAATACCCACTAACACCCACTCCAGCTACAACTGGCTTCCATCGGCAGCGTTGAATATTCGACACTTGTGGATGTGCTAATTTTAGCCCTTTTGCTGGGGTGATGCAACGACACGCCACCACAAAATCCAATCTGTCTCCCTTTAAACAGCACTAGAACATTGCTCCAAATTAGTTTGCAATGAGTTTGGCAAAGAGACTGAATAAGTAACATATGAAAGAGAAATAACCACCGTAACATTTTCACTGGCCTCCATGCTGCTTTCTGCTGTTTACTAACTAATGTTTCCGTGACATCAAACAGGACACACCAGAAAGGAAAAACTCTGGCAATGGGAGCTTATTGCACATTTTTAGCAGGTTTTCCAGTGTTTTAAAAACACACACCAGGGTTCCCATGGTCATGGAAAACCTGGAGAAGTCAGGGAATTTCACAGTCTCATTTTCTAGGCCTGGAAAAGTCATAGATATAGGAAAAGCAATGATATTGTTGTTGTGTGTGATGAAATTAATTGTTGCAGTAATCTTCTGGAGCGTTCGATGTCCACTTGCACAGCTTTTGCCTACTTTATTATTTTGCGATTGTGTTTTACACATGCACCTTGGAATGGGTTTCTAATTAAATGCATTAAGAATAGTTCCATTTTCCCTCATGCATGAAAGTCAATGCCAGACTGATATACAGTGAGTGTTTGTATACCTGTGCACGTACTGTAGTTTGCAATATTTGAAGTGAATATGAATATAACCGGGCGGCACTGTGATGCAGTGGTTAGCATTGTTGCCTCACAGCAAGAGGGTTTATGGTTCGTACCCAGGGTGTGTGGAGTTTGCATGTTGTCCCCGTGTCAGCGTGGGTTTCCTCCAGGTGCTCCAGCTTCCTCCCACAGTCCAAAGACGTGCAGGTTAATTGGTGACTCTAAATTGTCCGTAGGTGTGAATGTGAATGGGATCAGCCCTGCGATAGTGTGGTGATCTGTCCAGGGTGCCTCTCGCCCAATGTCAGTTGGGATTTTTTTTTTATGGGTCCTTTAAAAGTCACAGAAAAGTTTTGAAATTTTGTCCATGAAAATGCGTGGGAACCCTGACGTGCTCATTTCGTTGGGTATAGGGGGAAATACGAATTTTTGATTTGGGGTGATTGTCTCTTTAAATATTTCCGAAAATTAAAAACTTTAAATCCCCAAAAACAAACATAGTCTCATATAGTGAGATGTTTTTGAGACCATTACTTTGAATCTCTAGTCAGTCACTATGGTAACACTGATGCGGGGATGTGCTCACAGTTTAGTTGCAATGTCAGATCACGATTATTTTATTATTTATTTTGTTGTGTAACTATGCAGCGGTTCTGTATCTGTGCTTCAGCCTCATGAGAGAAAAAAGTGATTTGTGAACTTTGCCGATGCACTGTGTGGATAGTCTGAGAGGTGATCTGTGGGTTGAGTTCATACCGGTCCGAAGCTGTTGCTGTCCAGACTGTGCCCGTGATGATCCCCCTCAATCCAGAAGTGACCGTCAGGGACTCGAACGTACCGGTTCTTGTAGCCCAGAGTCCTGATGAGAGGAGAAATAAAAAATAAGATTAGGTTTTTAATCAGGCCTCTGCAAGAAAACCTCCTGGAGGCAGCGAAATCTAATGATATTAAAGCAGCTGAGAGTTTTTGTTTAAAGATGCCTGATTTTGTTTTAGTGCCATTAGCACACCCAAACACCAACATGTCCTCTCAGCTCACTGAGTGTTGACTTTCACAATATCAATAATGAGCTGGAAGACAATTTGGAGGAATCCTCGAGTAGTGTTGTCTTTAAAAACTCATACAGACACTTTTATTTGTGTTTTAACGAGCAGCTCTGTGAGGCAGTAAGTGCTTACATCGGCTCGATGCTCACACAATCTTAACATGTTTAGCAGGTCTTATGCTTACCATCTGCGTCACAAACAAAGCGAGCTGATGCATTGATGTGGGCGTGTTTTATTGTTGAGAAAGCAGCTTTTTAATATTAACAGTTTCTGCAAAACAAACAGAAACATAACAGTTAAAGGAAATGGTGAAACTGAGCTGAAGTGAGAAACAGATTCTGACTTGAATAATTGCTTCATTACGTCTGATAACATCAAGATTTGGGGGGAAAATTGCGGTTAAGGTCCTGGCTGATGGCGGATCAGATCTCTGGGACAATTATCTCTTTCATTTCATTATCGTTAATCGTCAGCCTCTAAATCATCCCTGAGGCGTCACTTCCCGCCGCCGCCTTATCGCTCAAACAAAGATCTGATCCGAGGACACATTCAGACTAACAAGGGTGGAGGTGGAGGGGGCGATAGTGGTGGTGTTCGTCTCATGCTGTAGCTGCTTCAATCAGGTCGTCATGTTTATGAGGAGAAGGTCCAACGCCCTTCATCATCCCTCCGGACTGTTATGGGCCTGTTCCAGCTCTGATTTATCATTTAGAGGGGGAACATTGTGAGTTATAGCCTCAGTGACTTTTTAAATGGAAATTTGTCTGTGATTCTTAATGTGTGTTTGAGTGTGTGAGTGTGTGTGTGTGTGCGCAGGTTGGTCTGGGAGGCCGGCTGACCGAAGAGGCCTTGGATACATAAATATTGATTCAGCCACAGCAGCTGAATTTACTGACTCACAAAAAAACAAGCTGGGACCTTTTTGCAGGAATAAAAAAAGGTTACAGCCTATATGACACCAATTCTCTGCTACGTTTGAGAAAGAACAACTGTGAAATCTTTACAGAACCAAGGACGATTGACTTCACTGTATTTAGCCTTTTATTTAACCAGGTTTGGTCTGTGGAGATGGAGAGTCTGAGCAAAACAGCCGCAGGGAGAGAACCCTCCCTCGTACGGTCACATCATCAATCAGTGCTTTTTAAATTCATCTCAGCGTCTCATTTTTTTAGATGAACCTTTTCTCCATTAACTGCCTGGCATACTTGTACCTTAATTATGTGCCAGGACTCCTTTCAGTAAACTCCAGCGAGGTGACGATACCTCAACACTGAAATTAAGAGGAGGAACTGTGGATCGACCCCGGTCACTTCCTTCATCATTCTTTACTCGAATATCTGTGATGCCTCTGAGCAGAATTGAAGCGTTTCAATAAAACCTATTTGGTGCTTGGAGAAATCGCACGTCAGTGCTGCATTACAGAATTTAAAACTGCAGTCAGTGGGCAAAGAATCAAAGAATTATACCACATTCATTTCCTTGAATAATTGTCTTTTACCCCCCTGATTTCTAAACGGATTTATGGGCATTAAATCTGGATGGACATCAGAGATAATGATATCATCAGGAAGTGGAAGTCACACTGAATGGTATCACTTTGTGTTTGAAGTCTCTGTGGTAAGATCTGACTGACTCTTAGAAGGAGTGTGATTTTTTTTACTCAGATGCAGCTCACACATCTGCCCGAACAAAGACAGGCAGACAATCCATTAAACTGGTTTTACTTCACATTCAGTGTGGTTGAACTTTGACCTTTAACAGTGTTGGATGAAGGACTCAGATCAGAATACTCTGTTTCAAATAAATGTCCTGCATTCAAAATCTAAGTAGAAAAGTATTTGCATCAAAATATAAAGTAACAAAAGTAAAACTCATCATGCAGGATGGCCATTTTCAGAGTCGTCACTTTTCCAACAGCTTTTGTACAGCTCAACAAGGCTATTTTTTAGCGACCTGTAGCTTTTTCAGCAGCTTTTGTGTCATTGAACATGAGCATTTTTGGGCGACTCGTTGCCGCATTTCCAGTTGCTTTGTGCTGTTGAACATGGGTGCTTTTTAGAAATGTGTGATCACTTTTCCAGCAGCTTTTGTGCCGCTGAACATGTTTGTCTTTAAGCAACAAGTTGCTGCTTCTCCAGCAGCTTTTGTGCAGTTGAACGTGGGTGTTTTTCAGTCATCTGTTGCTGCATTTACCGCAGCTTATGTGTTGTTGAACATGGCCGGTAATTAGCTATTTGTTGCTGCATTTCCAGCAGCTTTTGTGCAGTTAAACATGGGAGCTTTTTAGTAATGCGTGATCCCTTTTTCAGCAGCTTTTGTGCTGTTGAATGTTGTTTTTTTAGCCACCTGTTGTTCATTTTGCAGCAGACTAAGTGCAGTTCAACGTGGATTCCTTTAGCAACAAGTCACTGATTTTCCAGAAGCTTTTGTGCCATTGAACATGGGTGTCTTTAAGCAACAAGTTGCTGTTTTTCCAGCAGCTTTTGTGCAGTTGAACGTGTGTTTTTCATTCACGTGTTGTTGCTTTTACTGCAGCTTTTGTGTTGTTGAACGTGGTCATTTATTATCTATGTGTTGCTGCTTTTCCCGCAGCTTTTGTGTCTTTGAACGTGAGCATTATTTTAGCCACCTGTTGCAGTTTTTCCAGCAGTTTTTGTGCAGTTGAACATGGTGTCTTTTAGCAACAAGTCACCACCTTTCCAGCAACTTCTCTGCTGTTGAATGTGGGTGTCATTTACCAACAATTTGTTGCTGCTTTTCCAACAGCTTATCTGCAGTCAAAGTGCACATTTTTCAGCCACCTGTTGCAGTTTTTCCAGCAGCTTTTGTGCCGCCAAACACGGGTGTTTAAGCTAACACATCATCTTTTCCTGACCATGTTCAGGTGTTTTTGTGCCTAACACAGTTACACATTAAACAGTGTTATTCAAAATGTAAATTTTCAACACATCCACTAGAGTGTAGAGTACATTGTTTTGTGGGGAAGGGGTTGAATTTGGGAGAGGAAACTTTTATCAACCTATGGGATGCCACAAGACTCAAAAGTTTACTTTTAAAAACAACTGGGGTGATTCATCTGGAGTCCAGTCACTATTCTGTCGTGGATTTTGTTTTTGAACACGTGTTTGAAATTGTTCCAGTGAGTCCTCAAACTGACCTGAGCCGGACAGACAGCGTTACGGTTACTGAGGGTTTAACCCAGAAATAGCAGACACACTCATACACACTGAAATAACAACAGAACACACGGTGACGCTGCGGATGCTTCAAAGAGCTTCCAGATGCTACAAATGGCTCATCACTGTCTGAACAGTGTGTTTTAACTGAATCTGAACACCCCCCTCCCACCTCGCCCCAAGTACACACACCTGCTTTCATCAGTGTTAACGGCAGCTGATGAATGTTGCAGAGGAGGTAGAGAGGAGTTTAATGAGACAGGCTCCACACACTGGATTAAGACGGTTAAACCTGCTCTGACCTGTGTGTGTGTGTGTGTGTGTGTGTGTGTGTGTGTGTGTGTGTGTGTGTGTGTGTGTGTGTGTGTTGACTGATTTATGCTCATAAAGTCTGCAGCTGGTCATCACGTATTTGGAGTGAAGCTGTCAATTGCCAAACCTTTCTGTTTGTTTTCAGCTTGATTTTCCTGCTGACAGAGAGACGATGTGTCTTCAGTATCACCTCTTACATCACCTGACAGTCATAGCTCAGTTTAATTGGATGGAAATATGTGGATTGAGACATTTATAGTTGACTGGATTTCATCATGCGCAAAGTCCAGCACAGCTCAGAGAGTTGATGTAAAGTATCAACACTGCCAGGGTCAGAGGTTCACTTCTGTCTGGATTCACTTTTTCTAAAAATACAGAATGTACGATCATTATTTAATAAATATTTAAATAATTAACTGATCATTTAAGTAATTTAATATGCAAAAAGACAGACACTTTCTGGCTACAGCTTTTTTTTTTTTTGTTTTCTATCATGGTAAACAGATTATCTTTGGGTCAAACACAATAAGATGATGCCATTGCGTTGGACTCATAGATCATGTTTCACTTCATTTTGGTGTTTTATTAGAATCAAAGATCAAAAGAATAATCAATCATAAAAAACTGCATTTCTTTAGCACTGGGAAGTCAAATTTTGTGAGTTCCCAGTTAAAATTTTTAACTAGAAGTCAGATTTCTGACTTGGAAAGTTGGAAGAGCCTCACCAACGCCCACCTCAAAATCCAAGATGGCTGCTCTGCACATCAACAGTAGTGAAAGCTGCAGTACTACTTTTAATTAGCACTTGTGTCTCATTAAAACAGTCGTACACACAGTCTTGTCCAACTTCTGTCTGTGGACATATTGCTACAACGTTTGTACGCACAAAATACAGCAATAAGTGTTGTTATCACCTGATATCACTTACAATGGATAAGCAGCAACTTCCTGTTTAAAATAGTTGCGGTGACGCGGTGACGTAGTGAGTGGTGTCCCAATTTCTAGGGAAAGATTTCAACCCCTACCCCTCGTTGCTTCATTTCAAGGGCCAAGGAGTAGTGGGCAAGGGGGGGTATTGGGATTGGGCCTAAAACTGTCAACTGTCAACCACCTAAATTTGCACTACCCTCACAAGCATATCTCCTGTGGTAACAGCTCTCTTAGTAGTCCTGGAACTAGACTAAACAAAAGACATTAGGCTGCACATGTGAGCATTTTTAATGATGGCCTCCGTCAAGTCCTTTTCATCTTATTGCATTAACCATAGTTGTCTTGGTTCTGGTGTTGATGGTCAGTGGCGGCTGGTATGCAAAATATCTAAGTTTTAAGAGAGTCGTGTTTTGCCTCCAGCCAGGGCTGCCCCTGACCAAATTGGGGCCCTAAGCGAAATTTTATTCGCAGGCCCCCATCCCAAATGTATCATAGGTACAAAATGACCGTACAACAACTTGCCATTTAACTTGACAACCTTTATTGACAATAACAAATGAACTGTATACAGTAGTTTGGCTTTATGAGTCAAATAAAATAAAAAATTCAACCTGAAATAAATAAATAAATATTAAATAAAAATAACTTAAAACTGAAATAAATAAACAAATCTGAGTCACAAAAGAAAGTAACTTCCACCACCTCAATCCTCCACCCTTGATTAAACACTGAAAATAAAATAAAAGAGGGAGACAGGTTTTTCCTATTTAATCTTATTTTGTTATATTTCTCCCTCTCCCCTCTCTGGAGGCGTCCGATCTCCCTCAGCCCTCCGCCTCTCCCACCTTAATTAAACACTGAAAACAGAAATAAAATACAGAGACTTTTTTTTCAATTTTCATCTTATTTAGCTATATTTCCCCTCTCTCCTCTCTGGGAGCGTCCGACCTCCCGCCCCGCACATACCCCTGAGGCTCTTTTGGATGACTCTTCTCCTGCTGCAGCTCTGCAAGTGCTTGCCGGGCACACCTCTGATTATTCAGATGTGGAGTGCTGTTAATCATTGCAGCGACGCATGGGCGGTCAAGTCTCTTCTCTCCTTCCTCGAGTTGATTCTACGCGCGCCTCACGGTAGCGCATGTGTGCATCCATTGCGCATATGGGCAAATGCGTCTCCTCGCGCAAAGTGTGGCCCCCCATGGAAGATGAGGCCCTACGCACAGCGCGTGTTCTGCATTTAGGGAGGGGCGGCCCTGCCTCCAGCTAACAAAATGGCGTCATCGTGACATCGGCCCTGAAAGGGTCTATTGGCTGTTTATACAAATGACCTATGTGGCTGTTTTTGGGGGAGGACGATGTTGAGTAAAAACAATTACAGCCGCAGTAATCTGTTTCTCACTGGTCCTCCTGTGATTGAAATCCCTCCTGGTGCAATGTCCTTATATTTGAAAGCGAATCTTCCATCTACAAGATGGAAACATGCTCACACTAAGATATAAAGGGCTATCTGGGAACCAATATGAGGCCAGAGAGAATTAAAGCCACCAGGAAGCCAAGAGCTCATCAAATGTGCTGCTGTAATGTGAGCTACATCTGCTTGATGCTGTTCTGAGATTTTTGGCCTCTCTCTGTTTACTTTCCTGCAAACCAAGCCATTAAAAGCATGCTGAATGATCTGTTAGCGGCTCCTGTTTGCAGTGTACCCACAGTGTACAGACAACCATCACTGGAAACTTTGATACTGAAGGAAACTTAAAAACATGATGATACTGATGAAGGTCTGCAGCGTCTTTATTCTGTGATTTCTGAGCAGTTTTACAGACATTTACTGTGGCTGGACATCAGAGATAATGATATCCTCAGGAAGTGGAAGTTACACTAAATGATAACAATGTGTGTTTGACATCTCTGTGTTAAAATATGAGTTATGAATCCTTGAGGGAGTATGATTTCTGACTGAGATTCATCTCACACATATCATCGCCTCCTCAACTCTCCGCACTCCTCCAGGGAGGCTTTTGTTTTTCTCTCCTGGCTTTATCCTGCTGAATGTCCATTTTGTGCCAATCCATCAAGCAGATGTTGAGATATTTTTAAGGATAAGTGAAAACTTGCTGGTGGCGCTAGATTAAAACGTCTGAGGATCACCACATTCATTAGGATTCATCCTGTGGGGAGAGGATATCGCCACCAACCAGACATTTCAGTCTCAGGGTTCCTACACATTTGGAATATCAAAATTCCATACTTTTCCGACCCTAATTTCCAGACTTCTCTGCATTTTTTTTTCTTTTCCAGAGAATATGCGACATCTGAGTAAATATCAGTGTATCATATTTCACATCATGGCGATGTCAAACAATTTCACACAAAGCTTGCATCTAGCTCTGTGTGTGAATTGGGAATCCTTGGCCAACCAGTATTTATATACGGTATTGTCAAGCCATCCAGCCAAAAACTTGCATCTACCCATTGTGACCCACGTGAAACTCGTCTTCTTGTCGAAGGTGCAGTGTTGGAGTGAAACTTGATACCTGAGGGGCTGGACGAGGGTCATGGGGCAACGGACTGGACATAGCACTTGTCAATCAGGTAAAAGGGGCGGGATGTTTTCTGAGACGTTTGCTCTCACACAAACTGTGCTTGGCCCGGCATAAAACATCATCCGGATTGATCAAATTATTTTTGGAAATACCTAATTTTCTATTTAGAAAACAGAATTTTAGAACAGTGGTAATAGTCTGGAAACATAAATATTTTTCCATACTTTTTAATACCTGGAAATTGATCAAATTTATTTCCATACTTTCCATACTTGCTCAGGAACCCTGCAGTCTGGAGCAAAGTGGTGGCCTAAAACACCGAAACAGACTTCAGGAAAAGTTGTGAAACTTTCTGGAAATAAATCCAAAATCAGATGACGATTTGCAGATGACATTGTACTGGGAGGATCACTAAATGAGGCAGTGTTATTAAAGCTGGCAGCATATTCACCATTCTGGCTGAGAGAAGACGCCAAATTCAATTTTAGTTGCCAGGTTTTGGCAATTTTGATAAAAGCCTCCACAAAATGGGAGGCCGTGTCTAATATGTGTTTACTTGTCTGAATTCAGATTAAGTTCATTTCCAAAATACTGATGAAGTCTTCTTTTTCGCTTCTCTTTGTGTGAATGTGAGGATTTTACACTTTCCTCCATTAGTTTGTGTTTGTGTCTGTGTTTAGAGTTGGAGTGACTTTTCGTGTCAGTGGTGGTTGCCTCCTGCTGGAAGGGGACCTGTATAATGGTTTAACAGACAAATAAACTTTATTTATGAGTCACCATTAGTTCATTGCAGCTTCTTCCGCACCGCGCCACAGTTAACACTCCCACTTAGTTTCCTCTGGCCTGACAGCGACGACGGGAGATTTACGTGCAGTATGCGCCTCTCTGTTTGGAGATGAATCTGTAAAACAATCCTCCCTCTGCGGCTGACGGTTATGTGGCAGGCAGACGGTCTGGCCTGCGCGGCCGAATTAAAACCTGAGCCGTGATTTATGTCGGCCTGGCCTGTGTAAGACAACACAGGCTGACTGCCAGCGTCGTCAGCGCCGCCTCCGCCAGGGAGCCCATCACAGGCCTGTTAATTATTCATCCCCTCCCCAGCCGGTGACCTGTAATTTGCACGGTGGCGCCCGGCACAAACAGCTGCCGGGATGAATCACATGATGATGGCGTGTTATGATACTGTGAACACGCCTGTGCGGGTCTGATGCCCTGCCACTTCCTCTCAGCCTCCCCCGCGCTGCTGCAGGGTCCCACTGTGGAGATCTGATGTGTTTGCTGGTTCACTGGGTGGTGTGTGCTGTCTGTCACAACCACTGTGTTCCCTCTGTGTGTCACTTAGTGGGAAGATCTGTTTTGATACATCATGTCGAGCTGCATGCATGATTATTAACATCTGCATGACTTGTCACAAAGGACATCAGTGAATTACTCTGAGAGACCTGAAGTGCACTTCACTATTCAAAGCTCCAGACAAACAAATACAACATACTCTACTCTGAATAACAGTTTGTGTCTGAGGTGCTTTCTCCACACATCAAACAAAACTTATAAAAGTACATCTGCTTCTTCTTCTTCTTTGAAGAATTCAGAATCTATACGTGGACAAATATTGTTCATTTCAAAGGTTTTGCTGCTCGAATCAAGGTGTTGTCTTGTTCTTCCCTGAAAAGTCTATTCTCAGTGTTTTGTTGACCTGGAGGCTTTAAGTTTCCATTTCACGCTGTTTAAGCTGCTCACTGAACCATGATTGGCTACCAGAGAAGTTATGATGTCACAAGATCCTGCAGGTATGTCCAGGTGTCAAACTGAGACTCAAGATCAGCTCAGAAAAACTGTCCTCCTTCAGCAGACAAAGTGACAATAACCAAAACACAGTTCTGAGTGGAGAGAATCTTTGAAAAACATTATGTTTAACTTTTAAAGGCAGAGGCCATATTTTTGGACATTAAAGCTGTGAGTGTGGGACTTTTACATGAGTTCACAAAATGCTGGCCAAGCCTATCATGAATTTACTGTTTTGGCAAACTGGATTTACGTGTTTTTACTTCAACCAAACAGGGCTAAAGGGGGCATGAAGGGGGCACAGACCATAGTGACGGAGCAGCACCCTGTTCTGAGTCTAACAAACAAAACTAGTTGGCTGATTTGTAGCGACCTGTCCCTGAATTTCCAGAGGGATAGTGCCACAAAAAGTGGATATTATTTTTACTGAGAAATCGCTGCCTTTTTAGTGGGAATCTTTTACGATCTTTTCGTAATCATAGCCAAGTGGTTTTGATGCCTGAGTCTAACCGCATTTTAACCACAACATTCTGGCATTCAATAACACAACAAGACGACATTTTAAAGGATAGTGCACCCAAAAATGAAAATTCAGCCATTATCTACCACATCCCTTGTGGGATCCAAGGGGAGAGGAGGTAGCAACACAACTCCACCTAATGCGCACACATTAGCGCAGTGCACAGAGAGGCAGTCAGAGCTACAGGCAGCAATGAGCCTAAAAACAGAGTTCAAATGACGTTTTTGCAAACAACTTTTTATGTCTGGGCTTCAGGACATTTGGATCACTACGACGAGCAGTATGGAGATATTTTGTGGTTTCAATTATGTGTTTTTGGACGTTTGAATCTGGGGCACTGTCAGCCTCCATAGGTGGAGTTGTGTTGCCGCCCACTCTCCCCTTGGATCTCCAAGTGATGTGAGGACTCTAAAACTTCACCTGAGCCTCCCTCGGCATGAGGGTGAGTAGATAATGGCTGAATTTTCATTTTTGGGTGCACTATCCCTTTAAGACTCCTATGTTGCCTACAGCCCTGCAAAGCCGAGTCCTGTTTTGCCTCCAGCTAATAAAAACATCATCATGACACTGGCCCTAAAAGAATCTTTACCTACTCCCAAATTTGAGGAAACTCCCTCAAAAACCTTTTTGAAATATTGCATTTACAAGAATGAGGTGGGTGCAAGGTCACAGTGACCTTTGACCATCAAAGTCTAATCTGTATATCAGACGTACAGTCAGACTTATGGACGTTTGGACAGACAAACGGACATACAGACAGATGTGTGCACAGATGTATGAACAAACGGACCGATGGACGGATGGATAACCCGAAAATATAATGCCTCGGGCCACAGCTGTCGCCTGCGCGGAAGCATGAAAATGTGTAAAATGATAAAGGGATTTTCAGCCTGAATAGATTTTCCCAACAGTAGGAGAAAGAATAGCTCGCTCTTCACACGGTGTCAGGAGTTAAACAACCTTCAAAAGGGTCAGAAAGGACCCTTGTGGCAGGTTCTGGGTGATGAGTCACTCTTTAAAAATAAATGAGAATAAGGTGTTAATGAAATCCAAGACTTCAGAGGGAATTTGACCTTGTCTTCTTTACAAGTACAACACAGAGCAAAGTCTGGTGTGAACCGTACAGAAATGTGTTCAGAAACTTTGCTTGAAAAGACCAAAATCCAGCGACCTGTGACTAATAATCACATGACCTAGATTACATATGTAGTCAGCGCCTTCATCTGATTATATAATACCATGATGAGACAGAAACAATTCAGTCATCAGTCACAAGTTTAATTTTGCAGTTTGTGCCAAACTTTGGTGTTCAGATTAAAAGGTAAAAATGAGAGAGTCTGCTAGAATGCTAATTGGACAGAGAGAGACAGACCGGGGACACGATGGTCTGTGTAATGAATAAAACCTGTCCAACAATCAGACGGTGAGTTTGGAGAAGTTGCTGTATCAGAGCCAGCAGCCCGGCCCGCTCTGTTCTCCTGCTGCGTCTCATTATCTGAACTGTGGAGCTCATTTCCTCACGAGAACGCAGTGTAACAGGGCTGAGAGCAACTCCTGCCTCTTTCTGAAGGAAACACACACACACACACACACACACACACACACACACGGTCCCTGCTATATCCAGTGCACTCACACTAAGAATAAAAATAGCTTTCTGCAACCTAACCTTAATGTGTTCTTAATGCTTGTTCAAATGCAATTCAAGACCAATTTCAAGCCGACATTAAGCTTGAAAAGTTAAAATACTCCAGTGAAGTCGGCTTCAGAGCACTCACACTGATCTCACACAGGGGAAATAACAAAAAGGTTCATTTTAAGGAACACTCTCTGCACTGAAGTACTATGTTGCATGGTGTAAGACCACTTATTATGAGAGCGCATTGCATTTACAAAAGAAAAATTATAGACAGGCTACCTTATTTCATAATTATGAGAAAAGCTTAATGATCAGGTGTCGCTTAAGTATGCTACAGGTTGAGACAGCGGGCAATGATGGAGCTATTACATTTAATTTGCTTTCAGTTCCTTCTCAGTATGAGACGCTGGAAAGTTTTATGTTACTAAATGCGGATCTAATATTAGTATGTCACAACACAATCGACAGGAAAAATCTCGGCATTGTACATTTCTGCAAACCACAGATACATTTGCACATTATAATGTAGTGTTTTATATAACTCACCTGTTTCTTTTTTAATCAAATAAAGTAGATTACAATTGATGATTGACATATGACTGTTTTCTTTTGCTTAGATCGGGTCCAAAAAATCCAGCCCGACCCCACCCGAGCCTGTGCATGTTCTGTCTGAGCCCGTCCCGTCCTTTTAACTGTAATTATGAGCACGAGCCCGGTTTAAAGCCGAATGTTTTTTTAAGGATACGAACGTGGACATTGAAGGCTGACTCTTGTATTTCTTTCTATGGCAAGCCTTCGTCATGTGCCTCTTAAGTGTCGAGGTCTTCATCTCTGTCATATACCAGCAACGTGCTGCACTTGGTACACTTGACGAAGCCAGCGTCACGATTTTCATTGTAGTATCGAATGAGTGTCGAGAATCATGGAAATTCACTGGTATTGGTATCAACTGCTGAAATTCTGGTGTCATGACAAGCCTACATGATACAATACTATATTGATTCTGTGACAACCATACAATATTTGCCGATATCACAGAGTCTGCCACTATACAAGTTTGATTCAGTGTGATTCAGGTGCCTGCGATTGATATGACACAGTATTATCTGCCCATTTTCCACAATCTGTAACAGAAGATGCTGCCACCCCCTCTCTTTTCTGCTTTTGGCCATAAAAGATAAAATCAACACACAAATACTAATTACAGTAAAATTTACTTTAAACTGACTCTACTATCACAGATACAACAGATACAAGTTAACCTTCAGGGCTTTCTGTCAGAGAGACCTTTCTGGAAGAAAACTTCTCCCAACAGCCATAAAACAACAACATTATTTAACAAAAGTATCAAATTCAGCTCAGTAATAACGGTCAAGATTCACAGAATAAAACAATTGTTTTTTGCTAGCCATCCATTATTAGCTTCAGCATGTTTACATGCATTGTTGTTATTTTTCTGACTCACTGCATCTCCCAACAGCACAGAACTGTTGAATTTCAGCCTACATGCACGTTTTGTTCAGTCCAACATCGCTGAAACAGCAGCTGATGTTGCTGTAGTGAGAAGTTATCAGGGTGAGATGTCCGTTCAGGCAGGTAACGTAACGTTGTGTTTTATCTTGTAATGCCGTTGTTTACATACAGCATGTGTGCTGACTGTTGACGTGTATTTTCTCCAAAATCCAAAATATTTCCACACTGCTGATTTCTTTCCCGAATAAATAACGTTACCCTCATCTTCTTTCTCTTAGCTGCTTGCCATTTCACTGCGTCTGTTTGACTGTGACACAGACTTTCAAAATAAAAGCACGTCCTTTTCACATCACATCGATGACACTGCATCGTTGATCATTTAATCAGTGCATCGATCAGATGGATGGATTGTTACACCCCTCGTATTGACAGTGCTCACTTCTCCGTGTGCAAATGTTCCACCAAAATAAGTTCTATCTGACACTGTTTAGCATGAGCATCATCACTGCATCCTGGGCCTAGTGCCGCCCAGGAAGACTGAGATGGCAAACACAAACAAGCCAAAGCATTTTAACCCCTACTGCAGAATGTTAATGGGTGCTCCTAGATCTTTCTCTGGTGCTGACTTAGCACTGCGGAGAGGTCGGGATAAGACTCCTCAGTGCCAAACTTTGCCTGGGAAATGAAAACAAATTTTCTTCCTGTCTTTGTGTTGTAAATCATTTGGTCCTATTTGATGGAAGATCTGATCCAGGGACAGAGATTATGAGTAATGCAGAAATAGCCAGTTGCTATGGTTTCATTTTCTTATTTAAGTCATATAAAGGGATCAGTATTAAATTGAGATTGTTTTAAAAGGAATTATAAGTCTTTGTACCTTCTTTAACAGTGTGTCAGATTTTTAGAGCAGCTCAATAGTATCAGGCCTCAGAGTGTGACATCACCTCTATTAGTGTCCCGTAAGAAATGTTCGTTGTAATTCTGTCTGTGTTTCAGAGTCTGACTGCAGCCCACTTGTTTCCAGTTTGAAGCTAATAAAAAAAAAACTAAATAAAAAAAAGGACATCAGCTCGAACTTTGAGTTGAAACAACTGCCACAGCGCTCGCAGCAGTTTGACGTGTTGGTTTCATGGTGCGCTGCACCAAGAATCCTTTTTGTAATTTGTTCACCCACCTGGCAAACACAACACACGGTGGCGGCAGCGGTTGGTCACTTCAAATCTGCTTTTGTCATCAGTGGGAGCCTGTTTGTTCAGCCATGTAGTGGAACCGCAGTTATTAATGGGACAGAGACACGCTTATTGTACACGACAACTGCTGAAAGTCACCTCAAAACCAAGAGAAACAACAGCTGAAGACAGTGAGCTGTTTGCAAAGATCTGCTCGGACCAGAACAGGCAGCAGCCGTGACTCCCACTGAGGTGTCCTGGAGGTTGGACGAGCTTACTGGATCACATAATTACTGAGGCCGTTATTTAAAAGAGTGCAGCACTGAGCTTTGCTCTCCTACAACACAGTCAGACTCACAATGGACATTAAAAGGATCAAAGTATAAAAGTGAATGCAACAGAACCTGAGATAAGGGGTTCATATCACATACTACTCACTAGGTATGATGTAAAATTGAATCGTGGTTCATTCTGACCATGTAGTATGGGGATTTGTGTAAGTAAGAAATGCCCGGATGTAAAGTACATGAGTAAAAAGCCTGGAAATAAACGACCGCCTCAAAAGTGATTAAAGGTTTTGTGTGTGACATTCAGAACATTAAAAAAGCAGCAAACCACTATTTGTCCAGTTAATCAAACCGAAAAATGGCCAAACCCAGGAGGTATTGCAATAGTAATGTTCTGAATCATATTTTAGTAGTATTTATTTAGAAGTATACCTTCATGGATTTAGTGGAACATGATCTTTTTCAAGGTCAAAAGCAAAGTTTCTACATTTTGCAGTGACTGGTCTACTGTATGTGCACCTGTCCAACACATTTGTTGCCCAAAAAGATAAACATGACTTAAATGGGTTTGCCTTATTCAAGGGCAAATATAACAATTTTAATTCAATGAGAGTTCTTCTTTGAACACAGGCATATTTTCAGGATGGCTCACTTACAAGGACCCATTCTCCATCCAACACATTGTTGGAGGGCCCACTCTCTCTATGGTCCCCTGGTGCAACTACACCGTCTGCACTGTCTATATTTACACCCCTGACTCTCAGTGTGTGGCAGTATCTGCAGGACTCTGCCCTTGCCTGGATTTTCTTATTTTCTTCAGAATCAGAATGCCTTTATTGTCACTGTATTATTAAAAAGCACAATGAAATTACAGAGTCAGCTCCTCCAAATCTGAGGCCATGACCCTCTGCTGGAAATCAGTGGATTGAAGAAGTTACTGCCTCAAGCGAGGGAGTTCAAGTGTCTCTGGGTCTTGTTCAGGAGTGAGGGTAGAATGAAGTGTGAGTTTGGTGCGGCCTCTGCAGTGATGCAGGCTCTGCACTGGACCGTCATGGTGTAGGCGTAACTCTTGATTTACTGGTCCATCTACGATTGCATACGTGATCTCATTCTTTCGGTCTCTACCCAGAGCTCATGACCGAAAGAATGAGGTCACGTATACAATCGGTCGAATTGAGTTCTTCTGCGGGGTGTCTGGGCTCAGCCTTAGAGATAGGGTGAGGAGCTCAGACATCTGGAGGGAGCTCGGGGGAGAGCCGCAGCTTCTTCACATTGAAAGGGGCCAGTTGAGGTGGTTCGGGCATCTGATCTGGATCCTACTGGGCGCCTCCCGTTCAAGGTGTTCTGGGCACATCCCACTGGTAGGAGGCCCAGGGGCAGACCCAGAACACGCTGGAGGGATTATATATCTCATCTGGCCTGGGAACACCCTGGGGTCCTCCAGGAGGAGCTGGAAAGCATCACTGGGGAGAGGGACATCTAGAGTACTTGCTCAGCCCGCTGTCCCCCCGACCCAGCCTCGGATAAGCGGATGAAAATGGACGGACAACAAAATCAGGAGTGCTTCTCCTGTAAGGTGCTGACAGTTAAAAACCACATCCTCCATACATTCAACCATGTAGTAATTATATCCATAAAAAAGATTCATCCTGTGTATTTGAAGTCGTTCAAAGACTATTGTGGCGAAAAAGCTGTGTTTGAGTCTGTTTGTCTGGGTTTTGAATGACTACCAGCACACAGATGGTATCTTGGGTAAGTACAGTCTACTTATGTTGTTGTGCTTGAGATGTTCCTGGGCACACTGTGCAGGAAAGGTCAAGACTTTTTAAAAAGGTAGCGACCATGGTAGTGAGACCGCAAGCAGCACGCATTCAAGATGAAGCTATGAAAATCCCCAAACAGAGGCGAAATATGGCGAGCCGAAACGCCAAGTGGACAAAGCCTGCTCCAAAACAAGCTGATATTATATATATATATATATATACATATATTATATATATACCCTACCTGATATTGTGTAGGATGCGTTATTGTGTTTGTACAGTATTGTGCACATATATAGTATCGTAAAGCTCCTCCATGTCCCTGTGAGTGTTCTGTGTCTGTGCAGGAACTAAGCAGTGATTTACTTTTGCCACCAGGTGATGCCAGTTAATCTGATTAGAAAGCAGCGTGATGGAGTGAACCTCTTGACTGCAAACTGATACGATTAGATGAGAGACAGCTGTGTTTTTTCTGACTAACAGGCTGCTGTTCCACATCAACCTCAGGATGCCTTTAGTTTATTACAATATAAAAGTGATATTAAAGACATCCATTCCTTTATCAGTGTTAGTCAGAGAGGCTCCGTCAGTCATTTGTTGCTGCAGGGGGAGGAGGAGGCGCTGCTTCCTACCTGATGAAGTCTCCCTCCAGGCCAATGACCCGCTTGATGATCTTCTGCTGGGGGTTCTTGGGGGACCTGAGGGAACAATAAACATATATAAGACAATAAGCATAAAAGCCAAACAGGAAAACACTGCCAAATAAAAATCATACAAGCGTGATGCAGTAAGCTGTGGGAATAGCTCTGTTCAGGGGAGACAGTGTCTGTACATTCAGATCTAGTTTAAGATGTCTGCGCCAGATGAAAGATTGAAGGTTCAGATACTCGTCTATTGTCTGAGTTCATTTTTCAGACTCTCGTGTTGATGAAAGCTTCAGACTCGTGTTGGACAAGCAGAAATGAAGGTTGTTTTTCTCAGGTTTGATTCTGAGCAGCATCAATTATCTCTGGATGACAATACAGTTGATAATATGCAAATTATCTACATGCTGTTACTGTATTTTGATCATATTCTTATCCCAACTTATTAAATACCTGCTTTAGCCCCGATTCCACCAAACACTTTCGGTATGATATCTCTGTGACCAAAAGCAACCCTTCTGGCATGGTACCTAGACCCTAGTTTAGTGTTTTCAGTGCAACATTCTCACTGCTCCGCTCAGCATTTACATTATTTCCTCATCAGCAGTGACACAGATGGAAGTCTGCACCTCGTTTATCGTCCACAGAACGAGGCTGCACGCTGACATTTTCAGAACAAAATAGAACAGGGTGCAGTGAGAGTCTCTCTCCATGGGATATTTAAAAATAGCAGCTTGAGCATTTAGTCCTTCTCAGGCAAGCTCAGGGGTTTAGTGTTGCTGTAGCCTACAGGAACGACGCTCAGCAAAGCATTTTTTTCTCCAAGTAAGGATAAGAATATATGCAGTTCCCATAATCTGGTTGAAATTTATATATATTTTTAAATGCTTGAAGATCCACGCATTACTTAAAGTCTGTGTCATCCATGAGAGACAATAAAAACTTAAGTAATGGTCAAAGTTGTCATATTGAAATTTGAGGTATGCTGGCAGTGGGCCCACCTGCTGCAAGAGGCAGCAAAACATCCTTTGATTTTATAGCTACAGTTTACTAATGTATGTAAAACTCGGCTAAGTATGGACGTGGTTCACTGAAATTCTCGCACGAGCCCGTTCACATCAGACGTGCATTTCTCCACGCCGGTCGACAAGCGCTTCTGCTCCCAGCTGTTGTCTCCGTCACATTTGGGGCTGTTTTTCCATCATGGGTATCTCTCTGTTTGCGTGTGTGCGCCCCGGCCCTCTGTCTCTCTCTCTCTCTCGTGTGTGTTAGTGGGTGTGAGTGTGTGTGTTTGTGTGTGTTCATCTCTCTCGCGCTCTGTTTAGATACCACTGACTAATATGTATATAAACACACACACATATATACATCGCATTTGTCAAACAGGGTGTTTTATTTTGAAATTTGTTTAATTCTGAAAATTATCCGGGTGCTGTTGTTGTTCCTTTGCTTGACTTCCTGCCCGGCTTGACATATTCGCTTGCGCAGAAAATAGACCAGACGTCAAAACGATCGCTGCAGCGCTGCAGGTGTGGATGGGCGCCGAAAGGAAACTAGCTTTGCTTCTTGGTGCTTCGAGGCTATTCGCAGCACTTCCGCGTCCAGTGTGGCCCTGGCGTAAGCCTCAAAACCGATTAAATCATTTTATCCACATTCAAGTTAGCAGCTACTTCTAAACCAGAAGTAGCCAGCTCGGCCTCCATAAGTTCTACTGTCACTATATTACCAATTTGTTTCGTTTAGCCGTTTTCTAAATATCCTCATCGCCTCCTAGGGTTGTATCTTGCTTGATCAACGCTACACTGCCCCCATGACCTCTGATGTTACCACTTAGTTTCATCAGTATCTGTGAGCTTCCAGAAAACATGCACAAACACAGACAAAATGAACACAGTGCATAGAGAAAAGACTCCATGCGTGTCTGTAAACGTATCTAACGTTGGGTTGTGGTCCAAAGATACTTGGTGGTGGATGATGATACTTCCGGTAAGCAGCATTTTGGATCTGGTTGAATTTTTAGTTTTGGGTCTATTTCAGATCTGGTCTTTTGGTTTTTAAAACTAATTCATGCATGTCAGGTTTGATCCGATCTGGACCATGAAGACCTCAACCTTCAGCATCTCAGAGTGGTGTCCTGCTAATTCTTGACTTCCTCAGTGACCTGCTGCCAGGAAGACAGACAAGACTTTATCTCTCTCCTGCTTCCTGTTTGTGCTCGTCTTCCTCCTCTTTGACCTGTTTCTCATCTAGTTCTTCCTCCTCTTCCTCTGTCAGTTCTGACTTTTCTTTGTCATTCTCATCCTCTTCCTTCATCTCTTCCTCCGTCTTCCTCTTCTTTCATTCCTCCTTCTTTTCGTCATCTTCTCATTTCTCCTTCTTTCCCTCTTATTTCTTCTGCCCCCCCCCAACACTCCACCACTCCTCCACTCTCTCCTCGCCGTTGCCGTGGGGATACAGAGGATCATGACAGACTGACTGACAGCTTGCTAAGCCAATTGGCTTCACCTACAGCTGCAGAGCTGAACACTCATTGGCCGGTCTCTGGGGAACTGGAATGTATCAATGTGTGTTCTAATGTGTGTTTGTGTGTGTGTGTGTGTGTGTGTGTGTGTGTGTGTGTGTATTCATACTGTGCTTCTGTGTATGTATGTGTGTGTGTGTGTGTAATAGAGTGATGGATGATCTCCTCTCCAACAGCAGAGGAGAGGAAGGATGGAGGAACGACAAACACAACCTATCATTCTCTCTCAGTGTCTCTCTCCCTGCTCTCCTTTTAATTCTGGATCTCTCTCTCTCTCTCTCTCTCTCTCTCTCTCTCTCTCTCTCTCTCTCTCTCACACACACACACACACACACACACACACTGAGCCTCACTCTCTCTCCTCAGTCTCTCTCAGTGTCTCTCCCCCCCTCCTCTCTTTCTACATCTCTCTGTCGCTGTGGAGAGGAAAAGAGAGGAGACGTTGGTTCTTGGAGATACTCGAGGAAAACAGGAAAATAGCTGCTGCTGCTGGATGTTAACATGCAGCGCTGCATGCCTTAAACAAAACACACACACACCGACACACACACAGACACACACACGCTCTGTGCTGCTGCAGCCATGCCAGGAATACCTGCTGAATATCTGCTGCTGCACGGGACGTGATGGATACCGCTTCTGCTGGTGAGTGTTTCATGGCTGTATGACTTGTGTGTGTTGGTGTCTGTGTGTGTGTGTGTGTGTTGGCAGTGTGTGTGTGTGTGTGTGTTGGGAGGACTGCGGTAGTCCTTGAGCGCTGTGGCGGCTCAGCCTGCGGTTCTGACAGCTGAGGGGAATAAGAAAACAGGGCTGGGGGATTTTTTTGTCGCAGGTTTATAGATGCGTGCGAGGACGCCGCAGCTCCTCGCAGACAATCCTCATGTTGTTCTGAAAGCTGGAGTCTGCTTTTTTCCAATGTTCTGTCAGTTCAGCTGAGAGCAGATTGTGTTGGAGTCTCGTCGGTGTCAGTGTCACTCCACAGGTTCATCCCCTGAAGTCAGAGAAAGGCAGCAACAAGACTGGATGAAACACGGGGTGGGTTTTTTTATTTGGAAGGGAGTGGGAGGTGTTTTTGTCTTTATCAGGCAAAGTCAAAGTGACGAGAGGCAGGAAAGATTCAGGGACATGCGACAAAAGGTCCTGAGCCCATCCGGGGAATCACATTAACAAGCTACATGTCCCTCAGGAAATGGAGCCACCGGGATGCTTCCGGAGCGCTAACGAGGTGAAAGTGTCCGAGCTTTGTGAGAGCCGGCGAGGACAGACGGCGTATGCTGCTGTGTGACGAGCGACATGAGTCAGGCGAGAGCTTATGTGTGGACGGGTGCAGTCAGAGTTTAGATGTGCAGGTCACAGGATGGGCTGCAGGGCGATCTGCTCTAACGGGAGGAAAGACACCACTGCCTGCCTAATTTACCAGAACCTCCATCTCTCTCTCCGCCCTCCCTTCCTCCCTCTCTCCCTCCCTCCATCCATCCTCACCCCTGCTGTATTTAAGCTGCTCATAATTAACAGCAGTGCACTAAAGGCGTCTTTCAGAGCACATATTGAAATTTCCACCCCGGCTAAACGGGGGTCAAGTAAGAGGGGTCGAAGCCTCCTGGAACAAACGCGGAGTTTTCTCACGTCAACATGCAGCAGCGTCACTCTTTAAAGACGCAGCCCTCTGCACGGCTCCACGAGTCATACGTCAACATTCATCCCTCATTTCCATCACATGATTTCTCAGAGGGCTTCGTAGCACATTTGCTCTGATTAGGCCGCACGGGCAAAACACACCGTTATTTCTCTTTAATTGACAATAACAGGAGATTACTCCCACCGTGACTTATAGTGCTAATTAAATAATGACAGCAGGCCATTTCCTCTGGATGTTCACTCACACTGAATGAAAAGAGAACTGACAAACATGATGTCTCTCCTTCAGCAGTCAGGTGATGTTATAAGCATGTAGCACAGATAAGACAAACTGTTTTCATTACAAGAAGACATGAGGTGCCATATAGGTGGAATAATTAGATAAAAGTGAGGTTAAGCTTTAAAAACTCTCGATGTAACAAGTTCTCTCTCAGCCTCTGCAGCTTCAGTCTTTACCACAAATGTCTCCTTGTTTCTTAACATATCTTTTGTCCTTTCCTGATGGACTAAAGTTTCTTTCTTTTTATGCACATGGAGCTCATTCATGCGGTGAAACTTTAGCAGGAACTGAAAGCCTTTTCCTTCTAAGTCTAACCAGCTGTGGCAGAAAGTAACAAAGTACATTTACTCAAGAACTGCACTTGATTGTGTATTATATGATTTATGCTACTCTCTACTTCAACACAGCCTGGTCTGACAGAAATATGTGAAAGAAACACAAAGTCTTGACATCGCATTTTGTGGTGGTCGGCACGAAATGCTAGCAAGAAAACAAAGCCGATGCAAAGTCAATGAGGATCTCTTGTCGATGTGGACGCACAAATTAAAGGTCCAGTGTGCAGAACGTAGAGGGATATTTTCATAGAAATAGAATATAATAAGTATATTTTCTTTCGTGTATAGTCACCTAAAAAATAAAGATTGTTGTGTTTATGTTACCGCCATGTTTCTACATTAGCTCGGAACAGACAAACCAATCACTGGCTCTTGATAGGAACATCAGCCACTGTAGTTAGAAGCCCCTCTGTGAAAAGCAGCGTTGGAAAAATCCTGATTTTGTCACGTGAAACTGCTTTGATGAGTGTTTTTTTTTTTACCAGTTTAAATCATAGAGTCTGGTTTGGAGAGGAAAAGATCTCTGCGGATAACTCAGCTCCTGGTAAAAAAAACCCTGAACATCTGGATCAGAAAAAAAGTGAGCACATGGCCCAGTGCCTGCTACATCTATGCCAAAGAGCATAGATGTAGCAGGCACTGGGCCAGTGACCTGTCTGTGACGTGCCAAAGAGCACAGAAGAAACACTCGTTGGAATTGGAACCTGCTTTGTTCAAGCAATTTTATTCATCTGGTCTGTTTGTTCTGGAGAGGGAGAGATCTCTGTGGATAATTCGGCTTCCAATAAAAACCTCCTGAACAATCAACACCAAAAGAAATTTTAACCAGGAGACATTTCAGTAAATTGCAACCTACAAAGAGGTCTCTCACCAAGAGACGTCACCAAATCTTAGTAAATCTTAAACACTGCTCCTTTAAGTATTAAGACCAAAAAAGTTAAAACATAGGGCAGATGACGGGTGGTGGATGGGTCAAACAAACATGGACTTTCAACCAGGAGACCGCTGTCTGTCCTGTATGAAACCAAAAGTCAACAAAGTGCTTTACGTAGGTGCTTTAAGTAGCTACGCAAAATCCGCAAGTTTTTTTGTTTTCGTGGTGCCGGCATGTACATTTTTATTTTTTCCAAGATATTTGTTTTTAGCCTTTAATCGATAGGACAGACAAGCGTGAAAGGGGAGAGAGAGACTGAGTGACATGCAGCAAAGGGCCACCAGCTTGAGTCGAACCCAGGCCGCTGCGGCAACAACCTTGTGTATGGGGCGCCCGCTCCATGCTGTCTTGCCCACCAGCACATAATGGGTTGCTAAAAGTTTGCGTCAATTTGCCATATTTCTGTGAGACTGCGTTGCCTGCACATTTTCTAAATGTACCAACACATGCATCAAAAATATTCATCAAAAATATAATAATATAACACTGACAGGAGCCATTTACTGAAACCAAGGAAAGAGTGTTTTTTCTGATAATTTCAAAAAATTTTGTTGTTCTTTTAAAAGTTTGAATGCAGAACTTTTGCTTGTAATGGAGCATTGCTACCAGTGGTGTAGTGGAGGGTATACACAGGTATACGGTGTGTACCTGCCGCATTTACATTATTATTAACTATCAGCCAAAAAGCCATTGGAGTATTGGACAATATACACACACTTCCTCTTCAGAAACCTACCCATCTACCTAGTGCTACACCCACCTCATCAACTACTGCTGCACCACTGACAACCAGCCCGTCCACCCTCAGATAACTCTGAATAAACCTGAAAATGATGTTCAAGTTTTGCATTAATTTAAATATCTTCCCTATTGCATTCATTCATCTCTCCTACTATAATTACATATATTCCGAAATATATGCATGTTTTGTAGTTTCTCCACATGATGTTCTAAAGGCTGATTTCGAGAGTTTTCTCTCCTCTGCCACTAACAAAGTCTGCTGGGAAAACAGTCAAACTCTTTTTTCATGTATGCATATATCGTTTTTTCCTGGCCTAAAAACGTCAAATTTAAGAACACAGAGTCTAAGATATATACCAGTATCCACCCTCTAAAAAGCTCTATGTGTAAATGTGTATAATAAAATGTAGACTGCAGATCAGGCCTCTGTATTCTCTTATATTAAAGTACATGACCTTTGTGTCCTGAAGCTTTGACTTCTAGACCAAACCTCTACTAACTCCCAAAGTCCAGATCATGTCACAGGTGAAAACTTGGCTTGTAATCTTTCCAAACTTTACTATAAAATGAATCATTTGCTGGAGGTTTATCCAAACATTTGTATAAGATTCATGATTTTTTTCCGAAACAGCAATAATTCCTCAGTTTCCTCGACGGATGCTTGAGGGAGAGCTTCTTGGAAAACAAATACAATCTGTAATAAATGGTGATAGAAACTCATTTGTCACATAAATTATGATGTATGTGTGGGCACCCATCTCATTGTGGGAGTGCTCATAAATGGATTTCGACCTCCTAAACTATCTATCCTAAACTGCTTCTGCAGTCTGCAGCAACACCTCCACAAAAATCAACAAGTCTGCATGATGTGAGGATTCGACTATCAGCGAGTGCTTCAGGTCTTCCCAGACGTCAATATGACTAACGTTGCATAATGCTCAATAACAGCTTGCAGTATTAAGCCACACTTATCAACTCAAGAGCTCCTCTCAGCATTTGTTGGGGTCATTTAAAAGGCCAGTGGCAGAAACAAAAACTCTGTGGTGCTGCAAGAAATAAGTAACACTTAAAACAAGGTGAAGACGTCAAAAATAAGACGACTATGTTTCCCTTTTGATTTAGCTTCAGGACGAACTTGAAAATATCAACTGGATTTGATTCCAGCCATTTATTTTACAAACGTTTTGAGTTTTGTCAATTTGTTGAATATCAGCGTCCTTTTTCTGGCAGTAAGGTCAGCAGCGTAAGGGGGCCCTGGTGCATTGCTATCTTGCACGTATCATCTTATCACATGATTAAATAAAGACTTGACATTGGACAAGATTTAATTATGTATTACTCACCAATCATCACTGCACATTTGACAATTTATCAAAGAAAGTAAGAAATGATTTATTTGACTGAAAAGTTTTTATAGTTTATGTAGAATAAAGATAAAATTTTGCTTGAGATTGCTACTGACTATTTTACAAAAAGACCATAGTGGAGATAAGTTTTGCCTTTTTTGAGGACATATATAGCATATATATATATATATATATATATATATATATATATATATATATATATATATATATGTACCATCTTTAATTTAACTCAAGCTCTTTTTTGAACACTTTTTCAAGGTGGCAATCTGAATCACTTGCAAGAGCCAACTCTCTCTACAGGCCCCCCTTCCACCACATTGCCTGCATGTTATATATTCGCACCCTGAAAATAGGGACTGAGCGGCACACGTCACAATCAACGCCAAAATATGCCACCAACAGCTGAAATGCTAAAAATGTCCGTAGCTAGCTAAAAACATTAGATATCATCATGTCAAAGGATTATTTCAGCACCTGATGTCCACTAGAGAGGAGAAGGTACACTAACAAACTCAATAGTGTCAGTTTATCTCAGTGTCCTCTTCTCCTTACCTTACTTACCTTGGAGAAATCATCCCACTTAATGACCAGTAGGAGTATTTGATTGAATCACCAGATCATCATTTCAATTAACAAAGATCAAAACCAGGCATTACAAAGCTTAGTTACCTTGCCTGTATCCACTTTTGTCTTTTTAAGAACTCTGGTTTTTGGTTCTGCAGCTTATAAAATCTTAGTTCTGGGTTTGTTACCCTGTTAGTAGTGCATCCTATCAAAGCACGTCAGCTTTTATGTATTATGCTAGCAGATGTAAGTGATAAGGAGGCCTCTTCCTGCAAAGCAAAGCCAATGTGGGGCGATTAATTATTTTCCTGTCCAGTGTGGGCGAGACTGGATTGTGCTCTGTCTCTACAGCACCCCAACAATTGCACTATTTTATCCTCTTTTCTTGACCAAAACTACAGAGACCAGCTGTTTTAGGAGTTATCGATCCATCTTAAAAATTAAACTATATCTTTCAAAGTTGTTTTTAAAGATTTAAATCTTCTGAAAGAGCCAGTTGGCTTGCAGCTGAGAGCCACAGAAAATTATCTGTTATTTTATGTATTTAACAGCGACAGTGCACAGCTACTTAGCTGCACCAGAGTTCGGTGTAAACTAATTTTCATCTGTTGTCCCTGGGCTGGAAACAGAGAATAATTTCCCTACTAAAAGACACGATAATACACAATTATGAAATAGAACATATTCATGACACAACAGCTTCAGCACTAACAACAGCAAGACAACATCAAGTTATTGCAACAATAATGACAGCAACAACAATACAACTGCAGCACTAAGACACCACATCAAGGACAATAAAACTACAACTACAACTATATACTAGTCCATCCATTGGTAGCTTTGTCACCTTTTACCTATGCCAGTCCTCAATGCCTATGTGCAGTTTCACATAGATTGACCAGGTCAGTGAGTAGAAAAACATGGAGCAGAATGACTGACTGACAGAATGACACACTGACAGTTTCCGTGATTATGTACAGCAGACCATACCATGACTTAGTCATACCAAAAATTAGAAACAAACATTGGTCCACAGGGGGAGCCACAGCGATCGGTCGCATTTTAGCCATTTTTAATAATTTTTAAGCATTTTTCTGTTGTTATAGCGCCACCCAGTTGCCAATTAGAGTTAAATTTCTCCAGTCACCTTGAGGCGTCCTGTTCTACATGTCTACCAAGTTTAGAAAAAAATCCATATGGCGGTTAGGCCTAGATAAGAAATGAGCTCTCTAGCGCCCCCATTTTGTTTGATGGGGTCAATAATGAAGGGGTCCAACTTTTGCCAAGAGGGAACTTTAGATATTGGTCCCTAGATTATGTTCACCCAGTTTCATGCAGATCGCTCAAACTTCCTAGGAAGAGATCCATTTGAAGTGTTTTTCAAAAAATTAAAAATGGCGAAAATCTGTATAAGCGGAAGTTCTGGGTTCTTGAGGCAAATGTGTTCCTCATGAGGAGAGACATCTCTGTGCAAAGTTTCATGTCTCTACGACATACGGGGCATGAGATATGCCCATTCAAAGTTTGACATTTCAATGGGTTGCTATAGCGCCCCCCTTTGGCCAATTGATGTAATATTGCTTCCTTGGCATCCTCCCATGAGCCTCTACCACTGTGCCAAATTTCACATGGATTGACCAAGTCAGTGAGGAGAAAAACGTGGAACAGACACACACAGACAGACAGAGTTTTCGTCATTATATAGTAAGATTAGACTAAGTAGAACGTACTGAAAGATGAACACATTGTTTGTTTGGTCTTTTCATGACAGTGAGAACAGGGCCTCTCAAACTGCAACCCGCTAGCCAATTGTGGCCCTCAGGAACACACATTAAATAATCTGCAGTCCATTTTAATACTGTCACTTTAAACAGCTCACATTTAATACATCACTCAGCTACTGCGTCACACTGCTAAACTGCAACCCTCACACCTGCCTGTCAGCTTAGAAATGACAACTTCACTCGTGGTGCCTCACAAGTGTCGCAGGAATTACGTTCCCCCATCAACGCCAGTGCCGTTACCTAATGTTAGCGATTTTGGCGGAAAATTTGGCAGTTTAATGATGACGTGAGATGGAAAAGATATTTGGTTTTATGTGTGCACTCTTCCTGTGCGCCCTCAATCATATGCCGGCTGACTAAGGTGGTACTCAGTCCCTGCTTTAAGGTCTTTTCATTGGATTTCCAGGTACTGATGTGGTTATCTAAATTCTTTACTTGATCTTGCTGCTAAGATTGGTTGTTTTTTAAGTGCATCCTCTGGTCTTGACAAGCAGCAGCCAGAATAGAGCGACACATCAACACAGTCTGAAAATGAAAGGCAGCACCATCAGCTTTGTATCCAGCGACCTGTCAGAGTCGATATAAAAACCCATCTGCTGCTGCCTCCTACACACCCAACACACAGGTGACTGCAGCTCTACACATGTACCGCCATAAACCAACAAACAGAGGTCACACTGTTAAACTGTGTGTGTTTACAGCGTGTGCACTGTACAAGTGTGTGTGTGTGTGTGTGTGTGTGAGAGAGGGTAATTAACAGTAGACGGGCTGCTGATTAAAGAGAGAAGTGTGGCTCGTGGGAGTGGAGGCTAAGTGCGAATCCTAATGCTGGCGATGCTAACAAGGAGCGTGTGTGGTGGGAGAAGGAGGGGAGCAGGAGGAAGAGGAGGAGGAGGAGGAGGGGAGGAAGAGGAGGAGGGGAGGGAACAACCCCGTGCACTGGGGTCACATGGGACTGGTTTAATGGTAAATCAATGGCGGATGGAGGGAGGAGAGGAGGAGGGATTTAGTGCAGAAATGTTGATCTTATCTTGATGTTTTGGCGATATCGTCCTTTCAGTTTCATGCCAATAACACCCAGTGAAATCAATTAAAGAGAAGAGGGAGACAGAGCGGGTACACTCTGTTCTGTCTCGACTCTCTGCTGCAAACTTGAGCTGATGATAATGATTCCAATCCATGGACCGATTATAAATGAAATCATGTGGTTGTATTGATCCAAAGTGTGAAAATCTAATCCACATCCGCACTTTCATTTAACCTGCTGGAACATTTCTCGCTTGTTTTTTTTACTCCCTTTATCTAAACACTCACTACATGTCATGTATTCAGTGGCAGAAAGTAACAAAGTACTTTTACTCAAGTGCAGATTTCAGCCATTTTACTTAAGTATTCCCAGTTTCTGCTACTCTATACTTCTACTCCACATCTCAGAGGGAAATATTGTACTTTTTAATGCACTATATTCATTTGACAGCTTTAGCTACTTTGAAGATTCAGATTAACAACACAAAATATAATCCACAAATACATTATGTTGTAATATTATAGATTAAGGTAAAACTTAATTGATCACAGGACACATTCATAAACTACCCAGCAGTATATAACGTAATTAAAATGAGCTCCACCTTTACCAGCAGCAGCATGCATCAAAAAATTTTAATCGAATAATATATATATTTTGAAAATGAGTACTTTTATTTTTGCTACTTTAGGTATTTTTATGGTGTTGTACTTTTACTTCAGTAACATTTTTGATGCAGGACTTTCACGTGTAACAGAGTATTTCTACATTGTTGTATTATTACTGTTATTTCGTAAAAGCAGGGGCGTTGTAGTGGAACTGACTGATTAATGGGGGGCCTTCAACAGTCTGGAATAAAAAGTTTGCTTTTGTTTGCAATTTTTTTATACCTAAGTACTTAGTGCCATAACTTAATTAAAACTGGCTGAATAAATCTGTTGAGAGATGGAACGTTGTTAAATAATAATGAAATGACTATAACTTCCACTGTATGGGAATGCCATATGCCAATTTTGCTTTTTTCTCACATCATGTAGCACAAATTTCAAAAGGACAACCCAGTTCTGTGAGAAAACCATCTGTCCAGCAGTGAAGTACATCTTTAAGACTATATTTTAATAGTTTAAAAGTGATTTGAACAGTTCAGTAGTAACTACTCACAGAAACTGCTCATGCATAGCGCCCAGAATCTGGTGCAACACCCCTGTGTAACAGATTTGAGTACCTCTTTCCCCACTGCATATATTATTATACTTCTTTTCACCAAAATTAGCATGTGAGTGCTTTAAAATGTTTTTCAAATCCAGGAAAACATGCTAAAATTAGGCTATAGACTCCTTAGGCTAGATTTTCACAGCTATGCAGCAGACGAGTGTGCCCTTGTGTTTTTTGTGTCATGTTTGATGTCACAGACAGGCCGGAAGTTAGTTAATAAACATTAGAAAGCAGCATGGCGGCCAGTGAAAGTGTTACGGTGCTTATTTGTTTTTAATTATCTCCTACTTATTCAGTCTCTCTCTCAAACTCGTGAGAGAGATTCATTTGGAACAATGTTTGAATGCTGCTTGGACAAAGATGGACAGTGTTTTCTGGCAGCACTTCATCTCACCAGTGAAGGGGCTAAAATTAGCACGTTCACCTGAGCGTTGTATTTCCATCTCTGCCGATCGGAGGCAGAGCCGATGACTGCAGAGCCATTTGACCTTGGTGTAAATGCTGATAACCTTTCCCATTGAATACAATAGCCAGATGTTAACTGGTGTCAGTGGGGTCTCTGTGCAGCCGGAAAGGGGCTTTATTTTCAGGATGAGCTGAACTACTGAAAAATGCCCGAATGGGTGGCACTACGCAGGTTCTATGAGAGTTCTTTCAATTTTATGCAAATACTTTCTTGCCTGGAGGACAGAGTGAGTGTGTCAGGGACGTAAGATCCATGCTGATGAGACATTGTGGGTTTAGTTTTGTCACAGATGTAATACGGTACTCATTGTCGAAAAGGGGTCTTTGACATTTTTCAGTCTGAGGACCGATTAGCTGAAGGAGAGCTGGAGCAGGGACCCCCTACTAAATATATCATATAAAACTGAGCTGCACTGTTGTTTGCTGTTAAGTCAGCAGCAGTTGTAGCATTGCTAGTTGCGTTAGCCTCACCCTCTGCACTTCTATTGCTGGTTTCTGAGGTGGACGGTGTGTCAGAGTCTCTTCCTCGAAAAGCAAAAAAATGACCAACTGTGGCTCACAAAAATGTCCGTACTCTTGAGCTCAGTGGCCAATATGTTTCAATCAAACGTAACTGTTCGCTAACTTCACTTCGCTGTTATGGACAAGTGATGCACGGTGATTAGCGTTAGTGAGCACACATGGTTGCACAAAGATTTATGGGTAACAGTAAGCCCATCGCCATCGTTGTGCACTGTAAAGAATTTTTTTGTTTGTTTGTTTTTTTGAAAATGCCAATTTATCTTAGCTCTTCAGGATATTGTGTATTTTCAGACACATTTTAATTAAAAAAAAAAAAAAAACATATTTAAAACTTATATTATCAATTATATAATAATAGAATAATATCATTATTCTCACTGAGTTAATAGCTGAGATCTGGAAACATGGTAACAGCACTAAATAAAACCATGACTCAGACTGCTGGATTCCTGTGAAGGGGACATTATCAGAGCCTTCCCTCTCAGTTTGACCTTCACAGAAAATGGTTCTGACTATCTGGATAAACTGGTCTGCCTGATCTAAGTGCTTATGATTGCTGCTTTGTCAAACTTCTCCTTAGTCGTGTTTTCAACTATTAATTTGGTGAGCACAATGTAACCATGGCGACAGCCAAAACGACAAAAGTACAGCCTTAAATTGTAATAAACCAGAATTATCCTTTGAACATCTCCTCAATCTTGCATTCGGACTGCGTGCAGACCTGCTGCAGGTGCGTCATACTGTAAGGTCTCCAGATGAATAACAGCACTGGTTGTTAAGAAAAGTTTCTGCCTCTGCTCAGTGCCAAAGAAGAAAAGTGTTTTTAACAAGGTACAAAGTGAAGATATGAGGTGAGGATGGATGGTTGTATAAAGTGCCAGAATTTAAAGGAGAAGTCCAGTATTTTGCACTTTGAGCCCCATCTCTGGGTCGTTCATGATGAAATAGAGTGGCTAAGACCAAAATAGTGCCTGGCTTAACACTGCTGCCTATGGCCATGTGTGAACCTGTCCTAAAACCGCCGTAAACATTCATTTTCAAAGCCATGAAACTCACAGAGTGGTCAGTGGTGTTCGTTGATGTTCTGACATAAAAATCGCAGCAAACTGTGGTTTCTGTGATGATTTATTTGACATTATGTCTAATCCATTGATTTTCTATAGAAGCCTCATTGTCCGTTGGTAGTAATCCGCCACTGGAAACAGAAAGGGGTTGTTTACAACGAGGTTGTAGTCACTGTAGTCTTTTAGCTCAGTGAAAGCACCAGCTCGACAGTGCTGTGTGTGTGCTCCTGGAGGAAGAACGAGAACAAACGGAAAAGTTTTGCAACAAGTTTAAACACCTGCACAATGGATTACCTGCTTGTAAAAAACCTTCGCAGTACAATGCCTTTGAACACAACGCCAACCTTCTTCTTCTGCTTCTTTTCTGTGTCCCATTACATTGCAATGGTTTCCTGCCGGTTGGTGACACCCACATAAAGGAGCATTATCACCATCAGTGGGCTGGAGTGTGTAACGCTTCAGGGTCAAACAAACGATCAAGCAGAAGTTTACACACGGGTGTGAGGCAGCTGAAAAAATAGTTCCACAATCAACATGAAGAGCAAAAAACCACAGATTTTTGTTTGCTATGATTTTTATGTCAAAACATCAACGAACACCACTGACCCCTCGGTGAGTTTCATGGCTTTGAAAACAAACGTTTAGGGTGGTTTTAGGACAGGTTCACACATGGCCATAGGCAGCAGTGTTAAGCCAGGCTGGGGAAAGACAAATTCTCCTAAAATGAGCTACTGTCACTATTTTGGTCTTAGCCACTCTATTTCATCATAAACAACCTAGAAATGGGGCTCAAAGTGCAAAATACTGGACTTCTCCTTTAATGTTTATGTCCCAACCTCCCACTGACAGTAAATATTAGTTTCTTTAACACGTGGAGAAGATAATTCCCTTACGTAGTTTAAGTTGTGTGAACATCAAACCAGACGTTACTCACGGAGGCAGGTCAGAAAACGTGTAAATTATTTTGTTGTGTCACTTTGCTGCCAGATATTGTGACATTTCTATTGAAAGAAGCTTCAAAACAAAGATTCATTTCATTAACAACAACATCATTTCTTTTTTTGATTAATATATTCACTATTTTGTCGATGTCTTAAGAAATAAAAATGGCTTTCAAAACTTAAAATGGCACAAAGACTATTTCCATTTTTAAGTCTTGGTCCTGGCTGTAAAGAAGCCTAACTGGACAGAGCAGATCCCAGTTAAACCAGTCAACATTCCACTGAGCAGATGGACTGGAGACACAACAGATAACTTCCTGTCAGTAACATCTAATGTCTTTAACTTCTGAACCAGAAGAGACAAACAGCGATTTGATCTTCACAGAGAAGATCAAGAAAACAAAGACATCTGAGAACAAACAGCACAGATGGAAGCTAGAGCTCCCCAACCTGCTCAGACTGCATCCAGTCCCACGATGACATGAGGACCTAATTATCAGTTTATTAAATGATGATCGTGTTATTATCACCTCTGGGTTTATTACAATCACAGCTGTCTTTGCGTCCTCAATGGAGAACATAGTAATGTGTCCACACTGCTGAAGGACTTTTACTTCTCAAACTAAAATAGAAAACATAACAACACTGTGTTTTATATTTGGTACATAATCACAAGTATTTTATTCACTTCACATTCTGTTCCTGGAAACATATTCTGAGCTGCTCTTATCGTCTGTCAGGTGCGTGTGCAGACCATCCCTGTCTCCCAGATATTACATTCATGTAACATTAATTTGTTTTGGCAGTTACACTGTGGTAAGGAATGTAATCACCTCCTGGATTATGTCACAGTTTCTTTGAGTGAATGCAGCGCTGCATGTTTGTGTCACACAGGAGCTGAATTGAAAGTGGCTGTGATTGTTGGTGGGTGAACAAAGCACACGAGGTTGATACCACAGTCTGAGGTTCACCTCCTGCGCTTTGGATAACGTCAGGGAAATATAATAAACACATGGTGTGTGATGCTTTTACCACTTTCTGTTTTAAACCAAAACCCTGATCTTTCGCAAACCTTAACCATGTCCTGTGAGCTCCTGAATGTAAAAATAAAAAAACTGAATCATGCTTTAGTTGCTGAAAATTCGGATAATTTTGGCAATAAAACAAATTAACGTTGTCGGTGAAGATTTTATAGAAAAATTCAGTATCAATATCAAGAGAATTAGTTGTATATAAACATCATTTTTGGGTCACTCGGTACATTTACATGCACGCAGTCGTCGAGCTAAGCTCATAGTTCGGCTAATCAGTCAAGTCGGACTTCTCATCTTTTCTGAGCAAACATGCAGAAGAGAAAATCAAATTTCTTACCAGTTATGTCTAACTACGCCTCGATGGGCAGTGCTGTATCTTTTTTAATATAGTGCGTATTGAACTAGTTCTGGTTGACCCGAAGAGGAAGCTAACGACGAATGAAGATGGCGGAGCATGAATGTAGTTTCCTCGTCCATCCAGAAGTGCATCTTCTGCTTCTCAGTCGCCATGGTGTTTGTTTGTTAGTTTTTCCTCACTGAGTTACTGCACTGCTGTATACTGAACTGCTGCTACGTCATCTCCTTTTCTTCTGGGTGAAAGCCTGCGAAAGAAAAAATGGTGCATGTGCAGAACAACGAGTTGGACTCCAGTCGGACTAAGTGGATACATGCAGCAATAGTTTGATTTTCAACCGAATTATCTAGGTGTGTTAGTCGAGCTACGGATAGTCCAATTTCAGTCGAACTAAGCTGTTTACATGCATTTAAAAATCCGGTTTCAGTCTGACTAAGCCAATAATCGATTTTCTGAAGCTGCATGTAAACGTACTGACGGTAGACTTTGTCTGCAACGATCTTGCCCACACCTTATCTAAGAGCAAGTAATGAGCAGGTGTTGTATTGCAAGCGCAGATATTTGGAGGAAAACAACTAAAATACAGCGTGCAGCATTCAAATAAAAGAGACCTGAAAAACTCTGAAGCAACAAAATTTTGAGTTCCTATCTCAAATAAACTGTTAAATAACTGTCAGCATCTTTAATCTCTAATTAAAGATATGCCACAGAGGCCACTGTCATACAAACACTGGTTGTCAGGGACATTTTACTTATACTCTCAATGTGAAATTTTTTCTTTAATTACCAAAATTATTTCATTATATTGATAAAAAATTGGTTTTAAATTTTACATTCTTTTGAAAATATAAATTTGAGTTTTACTTTGTTAGTCATCTGTAGGTTAACACAGAATCAACGGTGCACTGAAATGTGTTCACTCAACGATTCAAATACTAGTCACGATAACAATAACGTAAGACAAAGTGACAACAGGATGTAAGATAAGATGGGATGACAATACAATAAAATATAAAATATAGCACTATATACATATATAAAAATCTGTAATCTTTAAATTTGTACAAACATTTGGTGGTGACATTTGCTGATTTGATTAAAGGCAACTGATCTGTGATAAATACTCAATGGTACCCTGAAATCCCCAAATTTAAGCACACAGCTTAATTTCAAACCAGTGTCATATTTTGGACATTAAATGAAGTAAATTGTAATATTAAATAAAAGATATCAAGGTGAGTTGCAGCTCAGATATTTATCAGTGTCAATTAAAAACTTGTTGCAGTGCCTAAAGTTTGTTTTTCCATTTCTAAATGTGTCTGTTGTGTTATTCACATTATTTCTTTGATTCTCTGGTTCCTTGGTTCAGAAAATTCACCACAAAATAGTGTCTTTAAACACATTTTGCTCATTTTCAGGTTCATACATGTTCATATTACACTGTATTTTCCACATGCTGTCTGTGCTGTAACACCTGTATGTACTCCATTTTAGCACCAGTGTTTTTAAGAGTCTGTTCTGATTGGTCAGCATTTGCAGGTCTTTCATATCTGGGCATCTGTGCACTGTCACTGCAGCTGGGGAATGACTGTAACAGGGAATAACGTCACTTTTTATCTTGCAAAATCGCCGATAAAAGCTTCTCAACTTAACCAGACATGGTCCATCAGGAGCATAACCTGAAATCAACATCAGCAACAAGACAACATCTTTCCCTGTTGTTAGCATGTAGCTACATGTAGCATAGTATGTAATGCAATGTAAACACTCGCAGTAGCGTGCCTGGAGCGGATGACCATGTAAAGACATCCGTCACCAGCTTACGCCAGCCTGTCTTGTAAAGTATTCAGAGCGGTCTGAAGCCTGAAGGTTTTACTCATTGGGGTTAATTTTACATACGTTTACCTCATCATTTGAAACCTTGGCCACATTTAATATGAATATCTGACACTTTAACATTATATATAATGAGGAGAAGCATCAGAAGTCTCCTTCAACTCTAAAGAGTGACTCATGCATCTGATATGAGAGAAGAGAAACACATCTCCACTGGTGCATGTTCATAATGAGTTCATACATAAGTACTTAGTTATGTGTATGCAGAGATGAAAACCATCTCCTGATAACTGAGCTTTGACGTCATCCGGCGCTTAATTCAGTCTCCTACTGAGACTCTTATGAAGTGCAGGTTTACTGTAGCTCTCAGCAGTGGCAGGCAGAGGAAGTAATCCCCCTCTGCCGATGACTTTGTTCCCTCTTTATTTATTCTTTTAAATCAGCACTTCCTCTTTCTGCGCAGCAGAGTTGGATGTTTGTCAGATTGGCAGCTACAAATGTTGGCAGCCTCAGAAGGCCCTGAGAGACAAGTGTTGGAATTTTGTGGAGCTAATTTCCTGGAAATAAGTTAATGTATGGAGGACCAAAGATGACTAATGTAGAACTAAATTAATACAACAAACAAGCGCAGAGATTAGAGACGTGTTTAAAACATCAATGCTGAGCTGCGTCCTCACACACGTATTTTGACTTGTTTGAGCAACTGATAGCGTGAAACTTCAGTTGTGAATGAATTGTTAGCGTCCTGACAACCACAAAAAGCTGCCTGGAGCCCGCACAAAGGAAATCACAGCAGAAGACGACACACTCGCAATGTTCGGCAACACTCGTCAGGTCAAAACACCAGCACACTGATGATGCATCAGGCTCTTGAGAGGTTGTCCTATTTCGTAGGCCCCCTTCAACTCTAAAGAGTGCACTGCCTCATGCATCAGATATCAGGGAACAAAAACACATCTCCACTGGTGCATGCTCAAAATGAGTTCATACATAAGTACTTAGTTATGTGTATGCAGAGATGAAAAGCACCTGCCTCCTTATAACTGAGCTTTGACGTCATCAAGGCTCTTAGTTCAGTCTCATGCTGAGACTCTTATGAACTAGGAGCATGGGATGACATTAGCCTACAGTACAGAGCACCACTAGCAGCCTGGTAATGAAGCTTTTGTATTTGATGACTTGTTTGATTGATAGATAGCATGAAACTTAAGTTGGGAATGAATAGTGAGTGTCCTGACATCCATAAAATGCTGCCTGTTGCCCACACAAGAGAAATCACCACAGCAAAAGACGGCATATTCGCAATGTTCAGCAACACTAGTCTCATTTCATAGAGGAAGTTTTGACTATTACTTCTTGTAACTTGGCTCAGAGGGCCAAGGTGGCGTTCGAAAACGAGGGGTAGGAATAAAAATAAGAAATGGGATTGGGCCTGTCTTGATAACATGCTTTGCGTTTTACAAATCCAAAGGGTTTTTTATTCAATAAAAGTGGGCTGTGATGCGTGAAAATGTACTAAATGGGTTTTCTATTTCAGAAACAAACAGTGAGGGTGGTGGGCACGTGATGAGGCCTAACTGATGACTAATCTGTGTGTGCTGAAATGCTGTGTAACACCGGTAACAACAACTACTGCAAGAAGTCGGATCTGTAGCTATAAATGTTTAATTACATTAATTACATGTTTGTTTTTATCCTTTATTATCAGCTGCTGCCCTTCAAGATTAACAGAATTTAAACGCGTCACAGACAGGTGCTTTGTTTCCACGCTATGTCCACCATTGTTTGTGACGGACATGACTCATAACTCACACGACCACACGACGAGTTTGTCAGGTAAACGCAGGTGGCTTTGCGAGGACAGTCTCACACCGACGGCAGAAACTAATTTGGACAAAGTGAGTCTCAGTTGGTGCAGACGCTCTTCTCTGTGATTCAGGCTGATAAAACGGATGGATTTTTACATCAAAATCTCGTCCAGAGCAGCTTTGATAGCGCTTTAGAAATAAATTGGATTGAAGTTGAGATCTGCTGCGTGAGATGTCCTTGAGAGGTAGAAGAATATGAGCTCATTTCATGATTCTTTTTTCCGCCTCTGTTGCTGCTCTAAGGGAAAAAAAAACTGCCCGCAGGGAGGTCAGAGGTCAGATGGTGGGTGTTCGCTATGTTGCTGGTCTTTAAGGAGGTCAAAGGGTTGAAGGACAGCCGGCTGACTCAGCAGCTAATAACATTAAAGAGTATCTATTGGTCATTACGCCGCCTGTCTGCAGGGAGGAGAGTTATTAACAAGAAATCTACACAGAACGGAAGGTCAGATACATCAGAGCCACAAACACAAGTGGTAATTATGGTCAAACTTTAAAGCCTGCAGCAGAGACGGTTTAGATCCAAGCGTCTGAAAACACAGACAGTTATTTATCTGATTTATTGACTAATGTTTGGGATGTTTTCACAGCCGGTTTTAGTCAATAAATATGTCAGATCTTGTTTATTTGGTCTATTTACTTATTATTTATTCCTGTTTGACTGCACAAACAGACACTTACTTACTACATCCCCGATTCCACGAAAGTCGAGAGGCTGTGTAAAACGCATATAACGACAGAATTATTTGCAAATCCTTTAAGTATCTGTAGTGTTATTAAGTATTCAAGATGTCGAAATTTGTTTCATTAAATATATTCCCACTGCAGCTATTCACATGAAATTTAGACCAGACATTGGTATTAAATCAATAAAACTACTTTCTGATTTAAAGGGTGTTTATGTGCCAGACAGAGCTAAGAAAGAGTCTGACACATGGCCTCCTGTAAAACTGTGAAATTTAAGTTTCTACACTGTGAATTTAGTAAAGATTACCCACTTTGGCAAGACAGAAAAAATAAAGAAAAATACTCTGTTATGATGCACAACAGGTGTTCTCAAAAGTTTTCCCGCTCAGTCAAAAGACAGATGCAACACTTTAGAAAGACGGCGCTGTCTCAAGTGTTTAATCAGGAACAAAAGCTTGTTTTCATCCTGTTAAGTCCAGTTTATCCAGTAAATGGCTAAAACACACTGGTATTTTATAATAAAAAATTGTTCAGAGGATGATCAGCAACAAGAGCAACATGAGCCTAGAATGATAAATTGTGGACATTTTGTTGCAACAGACAATATCGCTCAAGGTCAATGACGCATTCTGGAAGCCTGTACGGGCGGGAATCACTAGAGGCCCCACAATACGATATTATCACAATACTTCAGTCACAATACAATATTGCTGCAATATTAAAAAGTCTTTTTTCAACTGTAAATTGTGTCCCAAAAGAAAATCTTTATCAACAAATATTTTATCTAATAAGATAAAAAGTTTTAAATCTATTGAATTGATTTATTATTCTAGTTTGTACTTGAAAATGTTTCTCCAGTTAAAGTATGAATCAGTAAAATCTAGTTAAAGTATTACAAATATAAAACTGTCCACTGCGACTGTTGTACTATTATATCTGATCTCATTTGATGATTGTGACTCATGCATTAATGGAAAAGCAGGATGTTACTGATGTAGTTTGTTGAGGTGGAGCTCATTTTGAATAATTAATTAATGATTATTTTCATTATGGATTAATCTGCTGATTATTTTATCCAATTATCGATTGTTTGATTTGTAAAAATAGTAAAAATAGTGAGAAATGTTGTCACAATGAGCCAGAGCCCAAAGTGACACCTTCACTCTGCTTGTTTAACTTCCACATTATTATAAAACATCAGATTTTTGTGTATTTTGTGTGAACAAATCTTGTTCAGCTGTCAGATAAACATGGTGAGCATGTAATAAAAAGTACAATATTTACCCCCAAAATTGTTGTGGAGTAAAAATATACAGTGGCATGAGAAGAAAAGACTAGTACACAAGAAGACAAGTACTTCAAATTTGTCAACAGGAAGGCAATCCAGGCAGTCTGAAAAAATATAGAAAATAACGAGACAGGAAATAAAAAAGGCTTTATTGTAGTGGCTAAATCATTAAAAGAGCCAACATGTTGTGACCACTGCAGGTCTTTGTCAGGGCTTTCAAAACGGTTTTGAAATGATTTACCCACTACAATAAAGGCTTTTTAATATTTCCTTCCTCATTTTTTTCAGTATTTTTTTTTGGGAGTGTCTCGACTATCTTCTGTCAATTCTGTTGTTCTCCACGAGCACCTGACACAAGATATGTTGATCCACGTTGGTATATAGAGAGCAGCCAGTCGTCTCTCTCTTTTTCTACCTCAACTCTACCTCAATTCTACCTTTGTATTTAATTACAGTACTTGAGTTAATATACTTTCCACCACTGATTTGATCCCGTAGAGGGACAATAGACTGAATCTCTGTGACGCCGCGTGAGCAACAACAATCACTTCCGGGTAGACAACTGGCAATTGATTACAAATGTGGAGATTCGCAAAATTGGCAAACTTGTTTATCTGTTGTCATTTTCAGCTATAACTATAAGGCTTAAATATATATAGTTAAACACGGTGGTGGTGACGTTTCTACTGTGCTAATTTTAAGTACTGTGTTGCTTTGCTATCATCTTTGACAAACAAAATCTACGAGCATGGGAGCTAAACAATGTACTGATGTGGACGGGGCTGAAGCAAAATGTATTTCAGCCACCTAAAAAAAAAAAAAAAATCAGTATCAGTGTAAGCGTACACTACTTGAATATTTGCTCTGTTTCACCTTACGCACTAACCAATCAAGGCTGCAGTAGACCTGCAACTCAGAGTTCTGCAAAGTTAAATTATTGTTTCAATGGAGTCTGGTGACTTTGATATAACAGCTTCAACTGACTGTCACAAGAAGGCTCTCTGAGGGCAAGGATAAGTGATGAAAATGCTCTAAATACAGTGTACACTTAAACTAATAGAGGATGCTTTGGTGGGTCTTTTTTAAGGCGGCTAAAAACTTACCGCATTTGATCTGCACCGTTTGATTTTATGCATGTGACACAGGGAGTTAAGTTAAGTAAATAAACATTGTGATTCAGCCTATTGCACATCATCCCTCCTGTGGTCATCTTTCTGTCGACACTATCTGCGCTCAATAAAGGTTTAAATGAAGCCATGAAGTTGACTATTGAAAGTTCTGGAAACTTATACTTTCGTAAAACAGAGCATCTGTCACTACAGTACAACCAATAGTTGCTCCATGTCCTCGCTAACTAGTTTGAACTATTCTGCCTTTATGCCCGTCCTGTCGAATCCGAAAGCCTGTCGAACTGACAGCCCGTCGGTTTATTTTTAAAAACAACAGAGATGACATCACAATGAGGAAGGAATGACACCGTTTCATGGCCCCTTTAACAATCTGTCCGAGTACTGTTTCAAGGTGAAAGCTTTGAATTTCTAAAATGTAAAGTTTTCAGGACCTTAAGACTTTTATCATCTGCAGACGTTGGACGGCGCTCTTTGTATGTGACCCGTCGGTTAAGAAATAAAAGCATGAAATGAGCCTAAAAGCTGAAGTCTCACCAGCTGTGTGGGGTGACAGCGGCAGGCTGTGTGGAGCTGTGTGTATCAGTGAGTGCTGAATAAAACATGGTAGAGTGGGACCACTTTATGAGACGTCTGCCACATTAGGACGGCGGCGCCCTGAGAGCTGCGGCCCGCGGCCTCTCTCTCTCTCTGCTGTATAAGAAATACATAAATATTTTACATTTGGGCGGCTTTAATCCATTCACAGAATGTCAATACTCAGCACTTAAAAAAAGTGCTCAGGCTGGCAGTCCTGCCGGGTTAAACAGAGCTGCTCTCTGCTCTGTATAATGCATTACTAAATACTTTTATCAACAACGGGAGATTGTGTGTGTGTGTGTGTGTGTGTGTGTGTGTGTTGTGTGTGCGTTGGAGCTTCTCTCTAATACCACGGCCGAGATGACTGTTCCCTCAGCACAAACCGGTTCTTCTTAAGGGAAAACTAAATGCAAAGGCTATGACTTCTGACCTCTGAAGTCATGACATGTCAGGAAAATAACAGCTTTGTGATGCTGCGTAGCTCGGGATGTGAAGTGACGTGCTACTGCTTTAGTTTGTCTGAGGTTGGACGAGGCACTCAGATCTTCAGTAAAAGCAGAAATACCACAGCGGGGAACACCGGGCTCATTCTGAAGTCGTCAAAATCTGGCGCTTGGGCCGTGACTTCTGGTGTCAGACACTGCCGAAAAAAGCCGTCCTTTCATGTCTGCATGAGTTTAACGGCGCCAAGCAGCATCGGGGGAAAAGTGGCAGGACATGAATTAAAGTTGAGGCAATGAAAGTCTGGACGTCGTATCTGGACGTGGAAAGTCCATGAGCAAACGTCGATATGTGACGAGGTCGGAGTGAGAATGTGTTGATTAGAAAAACTCTGCTACAAGTAAAAGTTTGCATTCAAAAAATCACCTAAGTAAGAGTACCAAAGTATTAGCAGCCAAAAGTACGTTAAGTATAAAAAATAAAATAACTCATCATGCAGAGTGGCTCCTGTCACAGTGCCATGTTATTATAAAACATTACATTATTCTTTTTATCACTACAAATATACATAAGAACTTTCAAACTATAGTTATTCTGATACCTGTATTAGAAATACTGTCTAAAATGCTAAATCAGGACCTTTACACTGATCTGATACCACGTAATGTGTTAGCAAACTTTAAAGTAGTTTCACACCAGGATAAAACGACGTTTTCCTGGAGATAAATTCTTCTTCGCCGCTGTAACAAGGAGCCTACCCAGCATGTTGCACTGCGCCGCCACTGGAAACTACTGCTTTAGAGCAGCGAAGAAGAATCAAAATCCAGTAGACTGTGTAACGTTAACAATTTGGCAATTTCTGCGTGTATTTGATCATATTTTACAGAGGGTTTAACCTGAGCCATGCTGTACAACAATGATAGCAATCATTTCACATCCATACAGGGTTAGTAGTGTCCAGCTGTGCCAGCCAAGATGTTGTGCTTTATTCATTTATTTTCTTTTTTTTAATGTAATGGTATTGGTGCAGTACTGTTTATCAGCTGATATGCTCAAGTTCAGGTATTGGAATTTTTATTGGGAAGAAAAAATGATTTTGAAACACCTCTAATTTTAATGTTGTAGTTCGTACTCTCCGGGTAGACTCCACTGCATCAACATGTCATGAATGAAAAAAATATAACTAGTAACCACAGTTGTAACTATAAAGTACGGAAACATAAAATGGAAATATTCAAGTAAAGAACTGTACAGAAACGCAAAAATTGTACTTTACTACATGTACTTCAATTCCAGCACTGATGGTGCAAAAGCAAAGCAATAATCATGTTCAGTTTGTTAGAGGTCATCAGATAGTGGTACATAAAAGTACAACAACTAATGCCGGCCTACCACCAAACTACTTCAAGTGATTACACGGTCGCAGACAAATTTCCAATGTTGGTATAAAATCGCAAGAGTTTTACCTCAGTTGGTGCACACTGTGATCTCGATCGTTTGGTGTATGGTGGTCATAAAACTCAGTCCAAGTCAGAGAAAATCATGTTTGATATTATCATAAGTTTTTAGTCCTGGCTCATGCAAATAGTAAAGTTCAATGTCATTAACATTGTCAGCAACTAGCTGCGCTCTCTTCAGCACCAAACAGGAAGCAGTAAACCAGGAAGACAGTAAACATGGAGGGCACTCAGGAGAGGCAGCAGACAGTCTTGGTTTCTTGGACTGTGAAAAGAAGGAGAAACTAGTGGAGTTGTGGAGTTAGCAAGAGTTGGTGTTTAATTTGTTGAGTCTGATCCAGCAACCAGTGCTTATTTTAGTGACACATCTTATTCCCACAGTCTCCTCCCACTAAAAACGTGCAGCTAATAAACAGAGGCTGGCAGCAAATTTGTTATCAAATACAGTTTATCCTTATGGATTATATTGATCCCCATTGACAAGAATGCTGATGACATGTGACACCTGTTAAAAAGGATTGCTAGAGTTTTGTGTTATATTATTAATATGTCTTATTTCTAAAAGGGAGTTTGGTGTAATATTTTTCACCAGGAGCAGGATTGGAAATAGTCTCAAATGGAGTGTAAGAAGTTGGTGTGTGTATTTGTCGTCCGCAATTCAGGTGGTGCGATGTTTAGAGTGTGAGAAACACTGGTGTCAGGAGGCCTGGTTCATAGTGTCCTCTGTGTTCAAGAGACAATGGTGGTAAGAGAAGGGAGCAGTGATCAGAGGGTGTAACGATAGGAGGGCAACAAGGTCCACAAGAGGATGGAACGACATAAAGGTGGATGTAATACTGATACAACTTAAAGGGTTAACTTTTAATTGTAGAGTTAAACCAACAACGACCCCAAAATGAAAGACAGGCCCTGAGTGTCACTGGTAGCTGCAGGAATGAAACAAGTTAAAATGAACACCACACTGACGTCTTTCAACTGCCGCCTTCAGGACATATTGCTCCTCCTGCTGTTCTGCCTCCGAATCACTGCTGCCAGCTACGTTACATTTGTCACTGCAGTCTGCAAGGACACGCTGTTATCCAAAAATTTAGATCAGGATCTGGATCTCATTTACATGAAATTGCCTTTCATGTTAAAAAACAACAACATTTAAAACCTGGAGAAGTGGGCCGAGAATCACCGCATTCGCCAACATGTACCCATAACTCCATATTCATAGCATCATGAAAGTCAGCCACCACTCTATCTCCATTTTATGCAACTGCATGTGTGTGTGTGTGTGTGTGTGTGTGTGTGTATGTGCACGGAGGGGGAATGAGGGAAGTCACAGCAGGCTCTTACTGTTAAGTAATAAGAGGGAAATGAGTGTGCGAGCATCGCGGAAATAAACAGGAGAAATTAAATTAGCGTACAGCAGCGTCTCCTGAGAGCACGCTTTCCAACCAAAAGAGAAAACATCCACTATTAAACACTCCATTTAACATTCAAGCCACGCTCGCTTCATTAGCATATAAGTTGTTTTTGTTGTTGCCTAAATACTGTACATAAACGTGTTGTTTCCATCTCTGTGGAGAAGCAATTACATAATAGTATAACGTTAGATCCAGACAGTGCGGCAGCTTCCTCCTCTCTGGGCGATGGACACGGATGCCTGCGAGGCTTTTAATGAGTTGCATAAGAGCAAAACAAAAACGACCAAGGAATGATTGCAGATGGAATGGAGCCATGTTAGGATGATAACACAGAACCGTCAAGGGGAAGAAAAGAAAAAACAACTATCCAATATCTCCTAATTATATATTGACTAAATGAGGAGTTGTGTGCTGTAACGGCAGATTAGTTTGTTCTAACGTTCTTGTCACGGAGCAGCTTGGATGTAACTGTGTGTGGTGTTTCACACAGATGGTTGTGGAGAGAGAGATGGAGAGGGAGACGTGTTGGAAGTGTTCATGACAAAAGAAAAACTTGTAATTCCCACATGAAAAAAGCTCCAGCACAAATCTTGCAGTCAGTGTCGTAGAAGTTAGAGTGAAAAGGCTTTGAGTGAAACCACAATTTAAAACTTATGTGAGCACAATTTCCTGACGACAAGTCCTCCGAACTGATTGAAACTGACCCAAATGAGTCTTTTCTGAGCCGACACCTCAATCAACAAGATGTCTGTCACTGCCTTTCAAAGCCATTATACACTAATGACCCTCTGATCTGCCACGTTAAAGGGTAACTTCAGTATTTTTCAACCTAGACCTTATTCTCCCATGTTTCTGTGTTTAAGTGACAAATGGGGACAACAATTATGAAAGTGGCCCAGTATTGAGCGAGTGCAAAACAGGCTGCACTTGGGGCATATGTTAATCTTTAACGTACATATTAAGCGTTTGTTTTTGCCACTGACAGGATCGGATTGTTACTGAAAGTGTCTGACAACATTATGGAAAGGATCCCTACAGAGTAAGATCCTTTTTCGTCTATCAGGAAACAGTCACAAATTCCCCATCACCAAACCCACCAGATCCATTTAAATAAACAGTAATTTTATCATCTTAAAACACACTTCATTCAAAGTCAACGAAACAAAATAAAACTCACAGAAACCACAGTGCTTTGCCTTTCCACTTTTCAACAATCATCAGCTCTCATTTGATTGAAATAAACCTTAATTCACTGAGTTAGATGTGAAAATATGCCGACTCTATACACACTAAAATTACCCTTTATTTAAATGGAGTTTGGTGGGTTTGGCGATGGTGATTTTGAGGTTGCTTCTGGTGAAACAAAAATGATCTCACTCTTGAACAAAAGGTCTATCTCTGTAGGAATCCTTCCCATAATGTTGTCAGACACAGAGAATAACAATCTGAGTCTGTCAGTGGCAAAAACAAACACTTTTAGTGGACGTACATTGACAGTGTACGGAGTGGTTCCACTGCAGTCTGTTTCGCTGCAGTACTGGACTGATTAAAAAAATGTTCTCATTTGTCACTTAGAGCAAAAGAAATGGAAGTAAGATCCAGGTTGAAAACATCCAGTATTACTGGTGCATCTACAGCCTGATATATCCTCTTCTTCTGTGCCACAGAGCTCCACTGTCGTCCAAAATCTATTCAAACACATCACTGATGTGGCCCCGGTCCACTATTATTCTAAATACGACAATATTCTGAATTTGATGTGGGTCATATAAACAGCATCTGTTTGGATATTTCAAGTTAAACATTTTCCAATTGAAACATACGCTGGTAGTGTTTTGGTTTTAGGAGCATTCTTTGGACATGTTTATAGCCCATTTGAAATATGCATCTTCATTTGGGTTTTTACAGCAGTTTGCGACACACGGCCTCAAATCTGTTCACAGTCGGCTCTGTGCGTTGTCATGGATACGGTGTCCACAAACCAACAGTTCGCAGGGCTGAGCAGAGAAAAGCTCACATTTCTGCTCAGAGAGACATACACACCTACTGTTTGACATCATGAAAGACTTGGCTGTCAGCAGGTTTTTGGTTACACACAATTATCACAACACTGATTTTTTTAAGAAGATGGTTGAAGAAATGAAAGAGAGAGGCTGACTGGAAACTTTGAAAAATACTATTTTGATGCAAATCTGCACAAGCGCCTCCAGCCGTACTTATTTATATTTTTGACGTGATAAACAACATGTAAATCGTAGAATGCACGGCTGCATGCAAACAGTAATATTAGTGGCATATTCATTGTCATCAGCCATGCAAACAGCTCACTAGAAACATTGTCTTTTTCATGTTAAGGGCAAAAACCAGAATATTTTGTGCATGTAACTGATGCACAGGGCGACATGTTCCTTCATTTCCATGATCACACACACTGTAGTTTATTTTGACTCAGTCCCACATACACCATCCTGCTGATGGAAATAGCAAAGTGCCAAATGTGTGGGATTTGTCAAGAAGACAGAATAAGAAAAATATATATTAGTAAAAGTACTGGTAGGAAAATGTTGGGAAAAACTGTCATGAAGTACACTGACTTTAGTAAAAGTACTGTATGTGCAAACCTACCTACTTTGAGAAGGAGAGAGAGGGGGAATAAAGTGGGAGAGTAACTCTTTCAGTTTTGCAAACCTGTCCACACAGAGTGCCATAAACAAGCTAATATATGCATGAAGTGTCATAGCTCGTCCTCATCAGCAGCCGGCTGCTCCACACTTTACCGACAGCTTCATCTACTGTCGTACACTCGGCTGTGGCTTCTGCACTCAAGGTCACAAATTAATCAAAACATCAATATGTGCAGTCGACATAGGCAAAGCCCGCTGTAGACCTGTCACCTGTACCAACAACATTGATTCAGTGCCTCATGAATTATGCAAAAAGCAGCCGAGAAGTCACAGCACAGGACCGGCGGTGAGCTCGTTCCGCAGATATTTTTGGTGGATCTGCGACTCCTCGAGGTTGTGTGTATCTACCGGCTGTGGCAAACTGTCGGCTTGTTGTTTTGCGTGGGTGATTTGATAAGTGTGCACAGGTGCATTGTTCACAACAGAGGAGAGATTCGGGGGTGGTGGTGAAGCTCTGTTAATTACAGCGCGGGGAAAGAATAGGGACATGCAGTGTTTTGCCTCTTGAATCAACAGACCGTTGAGCATCATCTCAGAGCTCCATCTTTTTTTTCTACTCTGACTGAAACAAAGCAATCAAATACATCAGTACGTTATTTCGCCCTTCAGCCACACAAAGAGACTTGAAAGTACCATTTTTGGTTTCAAACCTGCCAGAGAATATACATAAGGTCAAGTTAATCATAACTTACAATTCCGATGGTGCGTGGAAAGCAATAAAACCAAATGAGGCTGAAAAGGCTTAATAAGTCTCAATATTCCTAAATGTCAATATGCCTTCATATTTCAACGACACGGTGTTATATTGGCCTTTTTTCTCTCCTGTCTCCCCAGATGGAAACTGACACCGGTGACAGCGACGGAGGATAATAATGATGGAAGGCAGAGTGATTCGTCCCCAGACGGAACCACAGCATTCTTCAACCGCCCCTCTGCTGCACAGCGCCGCTCCCTGAAGGATACATCGACCTTGACATATCACAGCGTGCATGACAACCTGGCACGGACCAAACTGAAAGGTTGCCTCTCTTTGCCAAGAGCTGGAAGACAACAGGGCCAAAGCTTCGGGGACCGGGCGTCAGCAGAAATCCACTCTGTCTTGCTGCAGTAACAAATGAGCTTTTATTTGTAAAGTTAACAGTGCTAACAGCTGACTCCATAAGGGCCAATTACAGGCTGAAGGGAATACGGGGCCAAGATGAAGGAGACAGCAGTTGTGGCTTGTTTGCTGGCTGAGCTGTCTCTGGCTGCCTTTGTTCTGGCCTCTGAGGGGGCCGCTCATTGCCCTGCATTGTGTCGATGTGAGATACGACCCTGGTTCTCACCCAGCTCTATTTACACAGAGGCTGCCACCGTGGACTGTAATGACTTGGGCCTCTCGGTGCTGCCGGAGAGACTCCCCTCAGAAACACAGGTACTGCTGCTGCAGACAAACAACATCGTTAATGTGGAGAAAACTTTGGATTACTTGGCCAACATCACTGAAATCGACTTGTCTCAGAATAACATTTCCTCTGTGAGCGATGTTTGTCTGGGGTCTCTGCCCCGGCTGCTGTCACTCCACATGGAGGAGAACTGGATTCAGGAGCTATCTGACAGCTGCCTCGCTTCTCTGCCCAACCTCCAGGAGTTCTACATCAACCACAACCTGATTTTCTCCATCAGCCCCGGAGCCTTTCAGGGCCTGAGCAGGCTGCTGAGGCTCCATCTCAATTCCAATCGACTGACAAGCGTAAACAGCCTGTGGTTCCAGCATCTGCCCAGCCTGGAGATATTGATGCTGGGAGAAAACCCCATCCTTGAGCTGTCAGACATGAACTTCAAACCCCTGGCAAACCTCCGCAGCCTCGTGCTTGCCAAGATGAATTTGACTGAAATGCCTGACAATGCTCTGGTTGGCCTTGAAAACTTGGAGAGCATCTCATTTTTTGACAACTTGTTCAGTCGAGTCCCCCGAGCGGCGCTGATGAGAGTCCAGAACTTGAAGTTTCTGGATTTGAATAAGAACCCCATTGAGCGGATCCAGAGAGGCGACTTCATGGACATGATGCATCTCAAGGAGCTCGGCATCAACAGCATGCCTGAGCTTGTGTCCATCGACAGTTTCGCCCTGAACAACCTGCCAGAGCTGACAAAAATCGAGGCCACCAACAACCCCAAGCTGTCCTACATCCACCCCAGGGCGTTCCACAAGCTCCCGCGGCTGGAGACTCTGATGCTGAACAGCAACGCTCTGAGCGCGCTCCACCGCAGCACTGTGGAGTCCCTGCCCAACCTGCGAGAAGTCAGTCTGCACAGCAACCCCATCCGCTGCGACTGCGTCATCCGCTGGGTCAACATGAACAGGACCACAGTTCGGTTCATGGAGCCCGACTCCCTGTTCTGCATGGAGCCTCCAGAGTACCAAGGCCAGCACGTGCGACAGGTGCATTTCAGGGAGATGACGGAGATCTGCCTTCCTCTGATCTCACCTGGGAGCCTCCCGGATCGGGTCGAGGTTGGCAAAGGGAGCTCTGTGTCGCTGCACTGCCGGGCGTTCGGAGAACCAGAGCCTGAGATCTTCTGGGTGACGCCATCAGGTGACAGGGTCCTACCTGGGAGTGTGTCTGATAAGTACTACATGCACCCTGAGGGAACCTTTGACCTCTACGATGCCACCGAGGAGGAAGCAGGCTCGTACACCTGCATCGCCCACAACCTTGTCGGGGCAGACCTGAAGTCAGTGATGATTGTGGTGGACGGATACATTTCCCAGCATTTGAATCAACCTTTACATGTATATATCACATCGGTCCAGTCTCATTCTGTCAGGGTTTCCTGGGAGAGCTCTGGTGGTTTGGTATCACAACTAAATTGGTCCATTTTAGCCGACGGCAGCAGCCTCCTGATGCCATTCACAGCCAGGCTTCCTGCTGATGTCAAAGAGTACCACATCAAACAGCTGAAGCCTTCCACTTGCTACCAGGTTTGTGTTGAGGTCACTGCAACACAGCCTGGAGACAGCAAGGACTGTGTCAACGTGACCACGAAGGAGGCACCTGTCCTGCGGGGGAAAACTGAGAACTGGGACAGTCTGGTGATGGCTACCTGTGCTGTGTCTTTTATCGTGGTTGCCGTGGCTTGCTCCGTCATCTATACGTCCCTGTACAGCCAAGTGTTTTACAGGAAACTGATAGCAGATCCTGCTGAAACGCTGCTGATTCCCGGCACTCATGCCTCCTCCCCTTCTTTCCTGGAGTTTGGTGTGTCTGGGGTCAAGGTGACGGCCACTGTAATAGACTTACCGGACGACTCAATGTAAGGAACGTCCTTGTGTGTAAAAGCACTTTGGGATTAAGCAAAGACGAAGAGTGATGGACACTGGAAAATGTAATTTATGTGCCCTCTTTTCAAGACTTTTGACGGGACATTTTGCACTGGAACTCAGCTGGGCGGCATCGGAGGAAAATTCATACACATTTACATAAACGGCTAAAAGCAGAGACTATTTTGTATTTCAAACTTGTGTCATTATAATGAGCTTAATCAGGCAGATATCTTGACTATAATCTACATGGCTACTGGTCATTCATGCAGTGCAACCAGAGTAAAGCACAGCACAGGAACTATTCTGTCTTAAATACTTTGTTGAGACGGCTTTGATGTCTGCAAAAAGCATTTTCTTTGCTGTGTTACATTAAACGGTGCCAAGCGAAGATAGTTTATAACGGCAGAAGAAAAAAAATTGTTAGTCTAGTGTATAATTAAACCGACTATAATGTAAACAATTTTATGAACAAATACATTTTTCATTAAACCTGTGTGGTGTCTTATAACTACAATCTTTTCTCGTTAAGTTTGAACACATGGCATGTTTTTTTTTAAAATATGTCTCTTGCCACAAAAACAAACTGTGGTCTTTGAAATGCAAAATACTAATTGGTATGGATGAGGCTCATAAATCTTGTTGTGTCCCTGTCCGAGTCGTACAGCAGCCGAAGTGTGAGGTCTGCTGTAGACAAACACAATTACAGCAGCTGCCCTTCAAGGCAGGCGCTCTAACACTGTTAGGGAAATGCATTGCAATCTCAAACTGTTTGTTTTTGTGTGTGTGTGTAGGCGTGTGTGTATGTACCTTAATGGGTGTGTGTGTAAAGAGCGAGGACATTGGCAAACCCATTGACTTTGAATTGCATTATATTCTCTTTCATTAAAAATCCAATATGGATTCCCAACACAAACCTCAGCGAGGTGATGAATCGGCGTCACGCGCAAACTGATGGGAGGCATTTATCAGCGGGACTCAGTCATAGATCAACCGAGTTTCAGCACCTTGGACAGGGCTTTTAGAGCGCAGCCATTTGTCACCGCCACAGGAGCTAAAATATGACCCATTAGAGGCAGGTAGTGAATAGGTCAGCAAGAACGTGGCGCCCAAGCCATCCTCTTCCCCGTGTGACCCTGGAGAGACACCACCGCCGTCGCAGGAACAGCTCAGCAACTACTGGGCTCGTTTGTTAAGCGCCTCGCATCGAGCCGCGAGGGTGGGGGGAAGGAGACAAATGGACCACAAAACCAGGACAAAGTAGTTTCAGTCCCAAACAGGACAGAGGACGACAGCCTCCCAGTGCAGATGTTACTGATGTGCTGAGCTCTCCTGTACGAGATAACCCGGCCCGGGTTCATTAGAGAGTCTGCTGCTTCAGTACTGTACGGCGAGGAGAAGTCTGGGTCTTTAGGAGAGCAGCTGCATGAGAAAGGAAGGATTATATAAAGGAGATGACAGGTCGTTTTAGAGGCTTTTCATTTTCCTTTCCTTCCTCACCTGCGCGGCTGGGTTCAACGCTAGTTCACCCCCGCTGAGCGAATGATATGTCAACGTGTAATCCTCACAGCAAAACAAAATAAAAAGATCTCATTCCGTTTTAAACTCTGTCAAAAAATAAAAATAAAAGCCAATACACAACTAAAAGGGAAAAAAAGAGGCTCCTCCAAGTGAGTAATTGCTCACTGCTGAGGGCGCACACACAATATGTTGTGGCAGATCCAGAGGGAATGTCTCGAACAGGAGTAGTTTTCCACGCAGCTTCCAAACCAACTGGCAGGTTAAATTAAATTTAAACAGCGAAATTGAAACCAGGACTCAGATCTGCCTCGTCAGGACTTCACACAAACCAATTAAGCTAACAGCACAAATCTCACTATAGCGCCCCCCTCAGGACTACAAAGGTCACTGTACGCCAAAAGAACTACATGGGGAAATCAACAAAATGATAATTAATCTTCTCTTAGAGGTTTACTAGCAATGGGACTGATCCTGTAAAGTGTGTCCCAGGTAAAGGTCACAGGCTTATTAAAATCACAATGGTTAATTGTCTGAGAAACACGAATGAGCTCTGTAAATTCTACTGCAATCTGGCGATTAGATTATCTTAAATTGTCTTGTGTGGAAAGTTTTGTGGTCTGAAGGTGATGATGTTCTAAGAAGTCAGCAGGTCACAGGAAATTTTATGATTAATCATCTGCGGATGGTGTTGGAGGGTGTACAGAAAACAAGTAACAGTTTAATTGGTGACTCTAAATTGCCCGTAGGTGTGAATGTGAGTGTGAGTGGTTGTCTGTCTCTATGTGTCAGCCCTGTGATAGTCTGCTGACCTGTCCAGGGTGAACGCTGCCTCTCACCCAGTGTCACCTGGGATAGACTCCAGCCCCCCCACAACCCCTCACAGGATAAGTGGTTACAGAAAATGAATGAATGAATGAGTATGAGTGACTTCCCTGACAGTTACGGTTAAAATTGGTCGCATTCTGAATACAGTTACTACCTTTAAAAATAGATTACTGAATTAGAGTGAAGTGAATGTGACACAAAATGTAAATGCTGAGTGTGTTTCTCTTCCAAAGCTCAACTTTATGACAATCTGCACAGTCGATCGTCACGTTTGTTGGGTAAAAGTGAAAGTTTGAAGCTACAGTAGAAGCAGAAACATTAAGAATCATCATGTTGTGATCATGAACATCCTCAGCAAATTAAATGGTGATCCAACTTGCTAGAAGAGCTTGAAACAGACAGAACAAGAAGGGCAGTTGAGCACTTTGCTAAGGCCAAGAGTCCAGCCTTAACTGTGATATGCAAATCAGCAAGCGCAACCACAACATATGTCTAGACATATTCCTGAATCTATTGGAAAGAGTGCTCCATAACAACTGCTCTCTGTATGAAGTGTCACAGAGGATTACTGGTACCAGTGAATGTGGATTGTGATATGGAGCAATCGTATTTGTACAACAGGCTACATTTTGTCACTGATGAACTTTACTACCCTCTAATGGATTTTAAGATGTATGGCATTTATTCCTCCAAGGACAAATGCCCTGTCTCAAAATGTTAACTAAAGTGAAAAATAATTAGTGTATTCGTGCTTCACGTAAAATCAGGGCCGTCGTTTTTCTGTGATCCTGCTGACAGACAGACAAACTGGACTAAATATATTGCCTCTTTGGAGAAGGTAATAACAGGCAGAGCAACATCACCACTATCAGAAACTTAACAGCCGTACCAGTCGTCCTGTCAGGAAACCAAATTACATGATAGTGAAGGTATTTCAGTCTGAACTGAAGATGAGGACAAACCCACCAACAACCCTGCGACTTGAGTATAACTTGAGTTACCCCCTCGCAGCTGTGCGCCTCCACAAACCAGTCAAGTTGATGTTTACATCCTCATCTGTCCAGACTCACATGTAGCCATGACAGCTGACGATGCTTTAAATATGTACATAAAACATGGATGCTTCACACTCATCTTCAACCCGACAGCACAAAAGATTTTTACAGTCAGCACAGTTTCAAGATTAGTGTCACCAATTCAGTATCTGACCAAATGTCTCCCCTTCTGTTCCTGAGATATGACGTTGAATAAAGGCCAGAAAAGTGTTTGCAGAACATGATGATATGATTTCACATTGAGGTTGACCTTTGACCTTTTCGATATACTTCACCTTTTAATCATATTCAGGTAGACATTTGTGTCAAATTTTGTCATAGTTAGGATATGAATTCTTATGTTACGGTCAAAGTGACCTTTGACCACCAAACTATAATCAGTCCATCCTCAAGTCCAAGTGGACGTTTGTGCCACATTTAGAGAATTCCTTCAAACTGTTCTCGAGATATTACGTTCATGGAAATGAAATGGATGCAAGGTCACAATCACCTTGACCTCTGACCAACAAAACCTAATCAGTCAATCACTGAGACTAAGTGGACATTTGTGCCAAACTTGAAGAGACTCCTCTTGGGCGTTCTTTAGATATTGCAGGATTGACTGACAGACAATCTGAAAACAACATCTCTGGACATGTCTATTAGAGACGCACCGATCCGATATCTGGATCGAATATCGGCCCTGATATCATCAAAATAGACGGATCGGGTAAAATGCAACCTATACCTGTAGCGATCCTTGCTTTTTAAATCTATTGCGACGCGTGCAACGTCATACGTCATGGAGGACAGGAGAAAAACACTCCAACTAGCCCGACGGCAGTTTGTAATGTCTGCAAAGTGAATGCTGCTAGGGTTGAGGTAGTACCGCCAAATATAATACCACCAATTTAATAAAGCATCTAGAAAAATCATCACCAAACGGAGCACTAAGAGTTCCAGCAGTTGAGCAGCTCGAAAGGAGCAGGTGGTAATACTACACAGCAGTTAATTCATTCATTCATTCATTCATTTTACCTTAGGAAAGAACTGTGTAATGCCTGACGCCTTTAGTCTTTTCTGTTCTACGTGTAAAGGTATATAGCTTTTTAGGTCAACCGTGGTATCGGACTGGTGTTGGGTATTGGCTGATACTCAAAGCCACAGCATCGGGATCAGTATCGAAACTGAAAAAGCTGGCTTGGTGCATCTCTAATGGCTATCACCGGCGCAGAGGTGTAATAAAGTTGTATCAACACATTTTTCAAAGATTGTAAATGATCAAAGTAACTTCCCAGCAGTTTCCTGGTGGTTCGACACAAACCGTAGGGTCACGTGTGGAACCACAAGTTGGTCCAACACCTTTTTCTTGTCATCTTCTTTGCCAGTACTTTGCAACTCTCATCGTTGTGACCAACCCAACAGACACCAAAATTAAAAACTCATTAATTTTGCAGATATTCTCACTTTTTTTTCCTGCAGGAAGTCGGTAATATCCCCACCGCACACCGCCATTCATCACGGAGCGACATGCAGTAAATGAGATGCTGCTAAACAGAATAGATGATGTTAATAAAGATTGTGTGTGTCATATTGTGGGTGTTTGTGTTGAATCACGGCGTCCTTCAGCAACAGCCAATCAGAGGTGGGCGTCGCTCCGCTGCAGACATGATTAACTCACTGATGATTTTCCTCACAGAAACACGCCTGCTCGTTAACACCGAGAAGAGTTACGATCTACTCTGCGACTGAAAGATGATACATGTGGCGAGACTGAGAGAATTAAGCAGCCGTTTCTGACCATCACTCACAGGATGATTAGTCATTTCCCTCAACAGAGGAGGAACCGCACTGATTTATTTAAGGAAGGTAACTCAAGTGCAGTTTGAGGTTCTGATGCTTCATCTGGGGTTATATCCTTTTCCTCTCACTCATTTGAAAGGCAAGTAGTGTACTTGTACTCCACATCTGTCTTACTGCTGCAGTGACTAGGTACCACTGAAGAGACTGAGGTTGTGTCGTCTGTATTCAGGGGACACAGTGGGTATTTTGAGGTTGATTACCTGTATATTTAGTCGTTTAGGGCTGTTGGTGGGACATGAACTCATGACCTCAGTATTTTCTTGGCTGCAGCCCTTCATTCAGTATGAAATAAAAACTAAAAAATATTACTGAAATCTTTATTTTCCCTTCCCTGCTGTCCTTCCAGTCTTGTGCCCTCTCGTCCTCCTCACTATATTCCTCTTCCCTTGACCTTCTTCCTTTGTTTTCTCTGCCTTGTTCCTTCTTTCCTTATTCAGTCCCTCTCTGATTTTTGCGATTTTTTTGGGGAGTATTTTTCACCCTAAAATGCGGATGATTCGTTCCTAAAAATCGTAATGCATGTCGTGATATTTGTAGGCATTTGTTTTTGCAATTAAATTGCAGAAGCAGGTGAAAATAGCAAAACTAGGTGCATTTCTGTGTGTGTACTTCATTAAAAATCAGAGGCAACTTATTCCACACATAATTAAACAGCACTGCTCTGAGTTTGTGATTCATGCTGCACCTACATTACCACTAACCTGCATGTTTGATGGTCCAGTGTGTGAGATTTAGTAGGATTTAGTGGCGTTTTATGGTGATGACTGCAGACTGCAACCAGCTGAAACTTCTCCTCGTTAGAATTCCTTCAGTGTTTATTGTTCAGGAGGTTTTTACTGTGAGCTGAATTATCCACAGAGGTCTCGTCCTCTCAAAAACAAACAGAGCAGGTGATTTAAACTGGTAATTACACTGAATAAAGCAGTTCCACGTTGAAATTCAGTGTTCTCTGACACTGTTTGGATTAAGTCGTTCAAGAAGTTTTTACTGGGATCATGCGATTCGTACCAATAACAACACTAAATAAAGCAGTATTATAAAATTAAAAAATCAGTATTTTCTGATGCTGTCCTCACAGAGCAGCTTTTAACTGCAGTGGCTGATGCAAAAAAGCAGACGGCCCTATCTAGAGCCAGTGTTTGGTTAGTCTGTTCTGTGCTGAGTCCTACACACTGGGTCTTTTATACAAAGTCCTGCACAGGTCCATTTTTGAAAGCCCGCAGTCGCCCATACCTGTAAAGCTTAGTATCAGAACTGACCAATTAACCGTCATTATGTCCAAGTCAAAGTCCGGGTCGGATGTTTTCGTCAAATGTTTGCATCTTCACAACAAGAACAAGGAAGGAAATGAGTTTGGTGATGAAATCTATGATTTCTATGATGAGGGAATCCAGACTAACTCTTTAAAACACCAAAGTTGAACTTCTGGTTTTGTCAGTTAAGAGAACATAGATAATGGCTCCAGTTCCCCGTCTACAAAGGCTGTCTGACCGCAAGGTAAAGTGGTGAAAAGATCCTCAATATAGTGTAGACTTAAAGTGATATTTATCTTTTTAGGTGGCTACACTGAGTTTTGTTGCTGCCCTCAATCACAGCAGCTGCTCCTCAAACTGGGGGCATGCTGACTGACATCAACTGCAAGTAATACACTGACTATGGATAAGCACCTCATACAAACCCCACTTCAAAAGATCCAAACTATCCCTTTAAGTAACAGATTTGAGTTCTTAAACCAATGAGAATAATCTATTATCTAAATCCAGGCTGCAGACAGCTATGATTTGCAACTGAATGATGATATCTGTGCTTCATCCACCCGTTCCTAAGCTCCACATATAACTTCATGTATCATAAGTCACTCAGTTTCCTATAATGTCTGGCAGGGGAGTGATGGTTCAGTGAACACGTGCAATTAAAAACAAAATCCTAATTCAAAGTGACAGTTTCCATGCAGAGTTATGAAACGGCCCAACAAGATATACTGCGAGGAAGCAGTTTCACACATGCTGGAATATTTTCTACTATCAGTCGCTGCCTTTAAGGTTGTGAATTAATGAGCTGACTCAATAGGCTCTTTGTAGCAGCAGGATTCAGGCCCCGAGGTACTGGATCAGCTTTACCCGTCTACCAGCAATGTGAGAGGAGGAAGAGCCTCGTCGGCTACTCGATAGCGAAAAACCCCTCGCCTGCTGCAGAATCACTCTTTCGGAGATGCTGTGGTACGTTTGAGGGGTAAAACAAAGGCGGTGCGGGCGAGGCAGCGACTGACTGCCTTTTGATTTGAGTCGATGTTGCAAGAGAGGAATATCAGGGACTCATCAAAGGCTGAAGAACAAGCACAAGTACAACAAAACCAGCAAAAACAAGCCCAGCCGTCGAGCTTAATGAGCTCTGACTGCACGTTTAGTCCCAGCAGAATCATATCTGTAGTCGTTATATGTGATTGCATTACTAGTGTTTGCCCGCCACTCTTCCTCCATTTCATTTTCTGCTAATAATCCATGAAAACAGCCTAACGATCCAGACTGAAGTGAACTAATACCTCTCATTACAACACTTCCACTTTTAAAATGTCCCATTTCTCTGCTACACGTTAGCGGGTAAAATAAACTCGGCGAAAGAGCAGAACTATTTTTCTCATGAATTATTACCCCATTACAAACATTTGGAATTTAGGCCAGGCCTGCGGCTCGCTGCTCGGGGTAAATAAAACTAGAAACGGCCTCACATTTATCTAGCTTTCCTCATGCAGAACCTCCTGGGCTTTAAGTAATTATTCTCGCGCTCACCGGCCCATTAGGCTAAAACAACATGGCTGACTTTGGGTGATCTTGGAGCGCGGAGCTTTTTGAGCTTTTATTATTGTTTGATGATGAAGAGTCGCAGAAGGTGAGTGTTCACTTAACCTCTGCTGATAAACCGAAGCAGATCGCAGTCACTTACAAGACAAGGTTATTTCCAGGAGAGAGACGCAGGAACCATTCAGGCTGATTAATGACTTATTTTTTTGTTCTCTTCGGCTCCGTGGTGGCTGTTACTTTTTTAATCTTTTCCAGGAAACACTGACTCAGGACATTCTGTTTCACACTCGTACAGATACACAGAGTCACAGTGGAAGCTGCCAGATACAGTCAGTCCTCCACTGAGGGACACTGAGCAGCTGTAACACACTCCTGCAGATTCAGTGCTTTACTCAAGAGCACAACTCCCCGTTTCTTTTACTGACCTCGATTTTTCTTAAAATTCAACTTGTGGTAGTTTCTTATGGCTAGGTATGCTTTGAATTATTTCTCACGGTAGACTCAGACTGGCAATCTGGCAAATGCCAGAAGGGCCGGCCGATACTGGGACCCAAGGTCACTACCAAAAATGAAAAATTGGGAAAGGGAAAAATTGTTGGGAAAAAATTGACCTGCCGCGGCAGCCAACTTGGTGTTTGATGATTAGGAGTCACACAGCTCCAAAATTTTCAACAGGCTTCCTATCCTGCAGTGGTACAGACAGCTTTTGAGTTGAGATTCTTGCCCAAGGATACTTTGACATGCAGACTGGAGGAGTTGGGGATCGAACTGCCGACCTTCAGATTAGTAGACAACCCACTCGTTCTCCCAAGCCATTGCCACCCACAATAAAGAATAAACAAGTATCAGACTGTGACACCTGACAGGTAGTTTATTTCACAGCAAAAACATAAAGCAGATAATGTTTTCTTGAAAAAAAAACCCCAAAAAAGATGAAGCAAAATCTGAAAAGCCAGACTAGGACCAGGCTGGTCTGGAGGTTTGAGTTTCCGTGGTAACTTGAGTCAGATCTACAATGAGAACAGGGTTATTGGCATTAATACATGTAGGCCACAGACGACCTGAAGGGCACACCTCCCAAATCTACGTGTCAAGCGAGCTGGTTCGGCAAACCAATTGCCAGAAAGTTTGTTGGCATTTCTGCAAACCACAAACACATTACATTTGTATATTATTATGTAGTGGATACGTTAAAACTTCATGTTTCAACAATGCTGTGGTTAACGTGTGATTAGGTTTAGGGACAAAAAACACTTAGTTATGGTTAGATAAAGAACATGTTTTGGCTGAACAAAATCTTAGCTATGAACACAGCAAAACAACCGCTTTTTGTGTCACATATCTCCAATCGAAAAACAGCATCAGGTCTCTACAAAACACCCAAGTTTGGTGCCTAAAAAGCCGCTGGAAACACAGCAATGACTCGCTGAAAAACAACCCGTTTTGTTGTTTGTTGGTCTTTAAAAGTGGACTGCAACTTGGAAGCCATTTTGCCAAGGTCTCACACAGAAGATGTGTGACACAGCAGTCTAAACTCAGCTCACATTCTCTATTAGTGAGCGAAAAATCCAACGCTTGGTGTATTTTGCTTCACAGTGATAAGACCAAGGATCAAAAAACGGCATCACCATGAACACTTGGCCGCCACAAGCCAGTTATCCCTGTGGTAACTTTTCTGACACCTCCTGCTTAAAACCCAAAATGTCAGAAGGATGGTACGATTGTCATGGTTTGCAGAAAGGCACAATGCCAACGTTTCCCTCTGGTGACTGGGCTGGATTCACCCAACTTCCTGTCAGGATGCGAGTTCCAAACAAAAAGAAAAACACTTCCTCATTATACCTGAACTAAAACAGGCATAAAAGAAGCAACACAAATGTGTCCAAAGAACTCCTGCTAATGTGCAGCCTGAAGAAGGATGTTCCAGTTTTGGATCTCACACCTGGTTTAGACTCCGGGGGAATCAGAGCTCCACTGGATGCAAACACCAAACAGGAGTTTTGGGAGCATCAGAGACTTTTCTGGACCACACCTGACTCTGACAGCAGCTTTCACACTTCAGTGACCTCTCATGGAAAACAGCCTCGGGTCAGAAAAATTCTTCTCCATAAAGAAATCGCCCTCAGAAACCTTCCGTGACCCTGCCTGCATATGAAGTGACCACCCGCAGAGGTTCTGCTTCAACTTTAAAAAAGTGAACTGAAAACTCCCGGCAGCGAGCTGCTGGGATCAATCGAGTCTCAGAGAGTTTTCAGCCAGAAATACCACAGAGAAGTCTGAACATTTGAGTTCGTCTGGCCTTGCATCATTAACAGCGCAAGAGAAAATCCTGATGTGACGAGGAAGAGTTCACAAACTGCAGCTAACGAGCTGCTTTCAGGCCTGTAGTTTACTACCTGTGGATTTGCCACGGCTCTCTGACCTCTCTGTGGCTCCTTTCATCTCTCAGGTTCCTCGTGGTTGCCGTCAATGGCGTAGGGAGGGGTGTGGTCTCGCTCTGGGAGAGCGGGCTCACAATTCCCTCACCCTCCACCAAAGGCTGCTCTATGATTGCACATTCTGTAATGAATAATTTACCTTTTCCTAATCACCCAGTAAGCTGCTTCATTTAAACGCTGGCTTCCTCCTAGTGCAGTGATTAGAGCTGGGAGCCAAGGTGAGGGAGGAAGATTAGAGGAAAATTAAGACCGGGCTGTTGAGAGCGCTGCCGTCCTGCCGCACGGCGCTGCTCCGTTAGCTCTGCTCATTACTGCTCGGCCAAATGTCATCGCCGTGCACAGCAGGCGTCTGCTGAACAATTGGAGCCATTATCGGGACAAATAACTCCACTTTAAAGTTTCAACCGCAATTCGCCTTTTAGATCTTAAAAAAAATAAAGTTGAATAAAAAATGCGACGGCTCTAAGTGAGTCAGAAAGCTCTTCCTTTGAGAATAATAGCTTCTTTTATAGATGTATTTAGGTCTGAAGTAGAGCTTTTACGAGTGCATTCAGCTGTGGATGTTTCAGCGATGCAGCACCGTGTAAACACGCGTCTGGACATGAAAGCTTTTTAAAAGCACAGATCTGACTCAGACAATTTTCAGCAGGCCGACTGGCAGCACTTTCCTCAGCTGGTCCGTCTCCACCGCAGCCTCCACACTGATGGCACTCAACCTGATGACATTCAGGCTCCAAGGAGAGTGCTTCACTCTAAATTATTCCTCAGCGGAGGGTTTATACTGGGAAGCTCCAGCCGACCAATGACAGGAGACGGTGGTTATAAATGAGTAACTGGCAGGTGGAAATGGCTGCAGCTGGCTGAGTGTGATGCAGGGCTGGAAGAGAGTCCTCAGGCGGACCAATAACTGTTTTTAAAGTGAGTCTGTGGGTTGTTTACATGAAAAGTGCCACAAATAGTGTTATAAAAGAAAAAGAGGCAGCGAGACAAACTCAGCTTACTTTCTCACTTCTGCACAGCTCACCAGGGCTGCAGTGACATGTTAGGCTGCTTTCAGACCTAGAGTCGTCTTCTTTGGTCTGAATCAGGGACTCATTTTGTTCCAAAGTTGTATAAAAACCTAGAGTTGGTTCGTGTTCTCACGGCAGCATTTACAAGAGGACCAGATCAAATGCCTTGTGTGAGAAAGCTGCTCTTGATTGGTCAGAATTTCCATGTGGGAAAAATTCCAGGAAGTAAAGCAAACGTTGAAGAAGAGAACACTTGCAAGATAAATGTGACACTTTCTAATGTCACAATGGAGGGACAACTACGCAGGTTGATTTTAGCGCTGCTCATCGTGGACTATATTGCTGTCATTGTTCATTTTAGTCAAACCATACAGTTTGAAAACGGGGCGCGGCTCCAACTAGAAAACAATGTTTTGATGCATTGGATGTGCTGAATGTGCAGCTGTCAGCTATATTTTACTGCAAACCAAGTTAGCCGTTAGCTGCCTTCCCCAGTTAGTTAGTACAACTGTTAGCAGCTGTTAAGGGCAAATAGTCACCAATTGTGAAATGCTCAACAAAACACTCCAGTTCCTCTATACGTGCGAGTAACACGAAGCCAAAATTTGCTTTGCGTTCAGTGTGAACACACCATTACTCACATGAGTAAAAAAAGCTTTTTTAAAGGAACACGTCCTTTTCCTTTTCTTTTAAACTGTACTCCTACTCTATATTTACATATATTTTGAGCCAATAAAGGCGGCTCTGTATGTAGGGACTGAGCAAAGGGGGGGTAGAAACTCTACTGCAGACACCATGTTACCAGCTGCTTGGAAGACAAAAGAAGCACCACCTGTCTTTTAACCATGATGTGATGATGATGGAGCAGAACAAGAGGCAGCCTCTGGCTACACTTTTAAAAATCAAAAAAACAACCAACAACATGTACATGATGAAGTGCTGATGTACCTCCCCTCAAAGTTATCTGCTTATATTAAAGCACATTTGTTACATCTGCTGGCCTGTGTTGTTTTTCTTTGTGTCCCCTTCCCTTTTTTTCCCCTTCACGTCCCGCCTCCCCCTCATTACTAGTGGTTGAGCACACCTGAAGCCACTTGTAATGGAAGAACCATTAAAGCAGAAGGACTGGCTGCGACCGGGGTCAGTGGACCGTGACAGCAGAGCAGTGTGTGAAGCATTTTCGCGTTGAACGACCAGTTGGTACTTCTCTGGTGCGGAAGGGAGGGTGTCGTTTTGCAGTTGCTGTTTTGTTGGCCCAAACCTTGCTTGTGTGTTATAGGTGGTCCGGCTACTCATTTGTAGCAGCTCGCTTTACATTTGCATTGTATTCTGTTTTTGTAAATAAATCATTGTTAAGTTAATGTTGACCTGCTCTCCTTTCTCCTTCTTCTGAAAACACCCGGTAAACATTTTATATGTTACTCCTCTCATCCCCTGGGCTCAAACGGGGACGTAACAGCATTGAAGACCAGCACGTACATTCTGTGCATGCGTGAGAGGAAATAACTCTCCATGCTAGCAGGCATCAGTAGTCTGTATTCATCATTCAAAAAGGAAAAGCAGAAGACCGGCAGGATGGATTCAAGATGCTAGTTAGCCATTTAGCACAACCGGATATTGAAAGAACAAATGATATTTACCGTGCGCCAGTGAACAATAACACAAACAATTACAAACTGTTTCTGCTAAAGAGCTCAACAGATAAAAAATAATCTTTGGCTCAAGTTCAGCTTGATCTCACACCCTCTTGACTTTGGTAGTATGTTTGCTTTTCTCACTTTCTCTTCTCGTGCACTGAGCTGAACTGCCAATCAGAGTGATTTCATGTACCGACAGGCTCAACTGCTGATTCAACATGCTGAATCAACTGGCAAACTGCTGACAAGAGCTGACTGGGCCCAATGGTTCAGGACACACCGCAGAAACCAGGATACAAACGCTCACCAGTACTGTTACCACCTCTACAGCTGACCAATCACTGCGTGAAGTGGGTGTGAATGTTGGATTATCGGTTTGGGAAATTACCAAACATTTGCTCTACTGCACCTTCAGAGTGCTGCTGGACCCAGGTAATAAATAAACCACACTGTCATAACAAACTATTCATCTCTCCCAATGAAATGCCTCAAAAATATCCTCCAGTCATTTTCAAGCCCAGTTAAAAACTGTGCAGGCCACCACAGACACAAGATCCTTCTGTAAGCCAGCAGGATTCAACTTCTGCTCGCTGAGATGCTGTAAATCTAGAACAACAAAGCCCATTAGCCTGGAAAAAAAAGAAAATTACATCCTAATTAATCAATCAGTGACTGGAAGCTTGAGTCCTGAGATGAGCATCCAAACGATGACTCCACTGTCACACTCCACAAGATCAAACATCCCAACTATCCATTTATAGCCTCTGAAATCCCCAATCTATTAGGTAAGAGTGCGGCTAAATATAGACACAAGTGAAAGCAGCCGTTTTCTTTGTGTGCACGCCATTCAAACAGAAGCGGCGTCTCTGAACATGAGTCGTCCCGCGGCCTCAGCAGGGGGAGAGCGATATGAGAGAGACCTCTACAGAGACGAAGCAGCCAGGGGAACGAGCTTCTCTGATACTTGTATCAAACTGCAGGCGAAATCCATCCTTTATTGATAAAAAAAAAAAAAAAAAACGTCCAGGAAGCAACGCTGAAAGCCCAGAAAACGCTGCTGTTTTGAATGCTTCTCTGTGAACAACCCAGAAGCCTCTGCTGCCTCGCCGCTTCACTACCATCACCAACAGGAACCTGGATGGGAAGCAGGTTTGGACTCATCGACACGCCCGAGGCTGATCTGAACAATCAACAGAGTCAAAAGTGATAATTGTTTTTAGAACGAGGTTAAATTTTCTGAGCTTTTGAACAGCAAATAAATGCAACAACCAATTACAAATACAGCGGTGCAAATATATTATATATATAATTTTTTTTTTTTTTTTTTTTGGGAAAGAGTCAGTAATAACCCTTTCTACCATAAAAGCATATGTTTACTTTAAATAAACTATAAAACAACAAATAAAGCATAAAAAATATTTAACTGATTGAGAGGAAGCTGGAGCCCAGAAACCCCTCGCTGACACGGGGAGAACATGCAAACTTCACACAGAAGTAACATTCTGTGCCCTTTAGAGCATTTTGCTAAAAGAAAAGTCTTCCAGTTTACAGTCACAGTACAATAGGATCCTGGTAGCTGTTGCAAATTTGCATCACTGCCGATATGAATAGTTTTAGCTACTGCAGAAACAACATGGTGGACTCAATGGACCCGCTTCCTCTTTAATTCCTTCAAATTCCTTAGTTCCTTTCATATAATGACTCTTAAACATGATTATTTAGTCTGTGTTTTGACAGATTCACTGAACAAATTTTACACTCTTTGTTAAATGTTCTTGTTGTTTGGCTGTTTCATGTGTTAGTGGGGTCAATTTACAGTAGAGTCTCCTGTAGTTAATCTGTTACAACTATGTATGTGTTGTTTTTTCTTTTATAGTTGAAAGCAAAACAGAAAGTGGTGTCAGCTTTTTCTTTAAGACAATGTGTTAAATGGGCACATGATGCCGTTTCACATCAACGCAGGCCCCTGGATCCAATCGAGTCGACATCATATTTGTGCAGACTTTGTGATATCAGCAAATATCGTTGTCAAAAGACCATGATATCGTATTGTGATCCAACTACTGATTTAGGCCCCTACCAGCGAGTAACTAAATCCACCTCAATCTGATCTTTGTGGTCTCTGACACTCGCACATATGAAAGGCAACAGTCAGCCAAGTAGAGACACCCTGAATGTCTGTCTACTGATCCAGACCAGAGGACGCCTCGGTCGCAGCGTGCACGCTGTTCGATCTATCACCTTATGTAACCGCAGGCAGGAGTGATCAATGGGAGAGTCTGGACTGTGGTGAGTTCTGCCTGCTGGTTAAATGCTCCAGGGATCGATGACATAATGACTTGCCCGAGTTCATCTGCTCCAAGGTGTACTTTTGGAGGCCGAACAGTCATTTCCTCCCCTCCTATTGAGTGGAGCATACTGTAGCAGGAGACGACAGATAGTCTTTACACTTCCCCGACAGGCGATGCAAAGACAAAATAGATCCATCAATCTCCCCTTAACGCACAGAGCCTGATGAGAAAACATCGGGCGGACATCGAGCTGGAATGTAACAGTTGCCGTCCTGCGGTGAAAATGACCCGAATTCATCACCGGACGAATCTACTCACAGAAAAACCCTGCAGCAAGCCGAGTCGGGCTGGGTTCCTATTGTCAATAAATGTTTAAAGCTAACGCTGTGAGGTTTTAGAAAAAGCTAATTTAAACCTATACAAAGTCCAGAAGAGGGTGATTTATCTTAGCACTGAGCTAGTGGAGCGTTCAGAGAGGGAAACAGCATCCAGAGAGCACACAGAGCTGTAAACGGAGCTGTTTGGCAGCATCTCTTCTACTTGCTCATCAATGCAGGGATAAAACCTCCCACCTCACCAACTCCACCTCACTCAAATGCTTGCTTTGTTTTGTAATGAGATGAAAGATTAATCTTGTGGATTTAAATCTGACTCAGCAACTTCTCTGCATCTTTGATAAACAGTCTGAGTTGATTTCAGAGGAACAGAAACTCATCTTGGATGTTTGATGTTGTTGTTTTTTTAACAAACTGCAAATGTTTATCATTGTTTTATGGTTCATTTAAGGATCATAGCAGCCACTGAGGATGACAATTCGTTGTGATATGCAAGTTTTGCTAGTTAAAGTGTGACGTTAATGACACGTTGGTCTGAATCATTGGCCATTACATGTTCTTCTATCGTTTCACTTCTGTTTTAAATCTTTAGGAATTGAGAAAAAAGTCAGTTTAATGCTGGTGATATTCTTTATTTTTGTATCTCTGTGCCAGTATATTCCATAAATGAAGCCAATACTGAAGTGCCAAAAACTGCAGTTACTCTAACGGCCACTTGAGACTTGAGGCTGAATCCAGAAGTGAGTCAGTCCCCATAGACTGCCATGTTAAAATGCCCAACTTTACAGCAGAAATAAACATGTTAACAGCCTGGTACAAAAACGATCTTGGTGTCTATTGGGGTGTTGCAATTCATCAACATAACTGACATCATCAATTATGAAAATACGTCAAGTTGCAAATCGTGCGTCGACACGTTGCATTAAAGTCCAGTGAATTAGGTTGTTTTTTTCTCAGTCTATAGCTGCCGCAAAAGGCAAAAAAACATCCTTTCATTTTATAATGGAATCAAACAGCATCCTTCAACCACAACAGTCAGGTTTCAGACCGAGTCATTGCACTACCACAGCTACAGCACTTGTCATTAATAACATCATAAATGACATGGACTCGCACCAGCACTGTGCAGCTCTCTTTATTGACTTGTCAAAAGCCTCTGACACTGTAGATCATCACATCCTGTTAAACAAACTCTCGTCCATCGGCCTTGATAGCCTCTCTCTCAACTGGATCTCCAACTATCTCACCGAGAGAGCGCAAGCAGTTTCTGCAGATGGAGCTAGATCCAACTCTCTCGTATTGCACATGGGTGTTCCACAAGGGTCTATTCTTGGCCCTCTTCTATTTTCTCTCTGTGTCAATAATATCGTTCCCCCCTCCCCAACCTGCAACATCCATTATTATGCAGATGATACTATATTATACAGCATTGCCTCCACTCTTCAATCAGCTGTTGACAACTTACAATCTGCCTTCAACCATTTCCAATTGTCTCTTATAGCACATAAACTTGTATTGAACTCTGGTTTTGTTCACAAGGTCCAACGAAAATAACACTTGTTTTAGTATCCTGTCAACATGGTCAACTTATTGAAACTGTCAACACTTACAAATACTTGGGCATTTGGCTGGACTCCAAGCTTTCCTTTTGTAATCACGTAGATCTCCTTATCAAGAAACTCAGGTCTAGAATTGTTTGGTTTTTTTTAAATATAGAAATAAGTCTTGTTTGTCATCACATAGTAAGAAGATTATTGCACATGCCTCTGTAATGTCTGTTCTTGATTTTAGTGATGTAATATATATGCATGCTTCAGCCTCAGCTCTGAAACCCCTAGATGCTATCTTTCATAGTGTCCTACGCTTTATCACCGGGGACCCATATTCAACACATCACTGCACTTTATATAGCAAGGTGGACTGGCCATCTCTTACCGCCCGCAGAGAACAGCACTGTTTACTATTCATCTATAAAGCACTACTTGGAATGCTCCCTCCGTATTCAACTTCACTTTTACATTTCTGCTCTACAGGTCTCCATACCCGCTCTCAGTCCCATATCAGCCTCCACCTCCCTTACACAAATACAGAATTAGGAAAAACTGCCTTCTCCTTCTATGCCCCATACCGATGGAGCAAATTACAGGACTCATTGCAAGTTGATACATTCATCTCACTTGAGGCTTTCAAAACTCTACTTCACACCACAGTACTGGGTGCTCAGACTTGTTCTTGCTTCATTTAGTCTGTTTACTATTATGTCTTAATTTTTTATTACCTTGTCTTCATACCTGTGTATTTACTGTATTGTATTGCTGTTTTTTGTTTGTAATTTCTGTGTTTTGAGCTCTGTTTGCTACAGGGCGTCCTTGAAAAAGAGAGCCCGCTCTCAATGGACCTACCCTGTTAAAAAAAAGGTTAAAAAAATAATAATAATAATCACAGTTTACTAATGACACTCTCCACAGTATGAACAGTGGTTACATGAGCCTCCAAATCAGCCAAAAATCAACCCTGAGCAGAGTGACCGTCCTCTACTGACTAATCAAACTGCAGTGTTCACAGCTCCACCTTTAAGTACCAGATCTGTGTGCTAGGTACCCCAACAGAGGGGGGACCAAACATGGGGGCGGTACGGAACGTTTCCATTGGTACCATCCACAACTTTTCACAGTGGAAACTGAAAAAAGTGTACCGGACTGAACTGACCTGGAAGGTTTTTTAAAAGGGGCAGAAGTGATTGGCTCAGATCAAAGACCAACAAGCCAATCATCAACACCAAGCCAAATGAAGTAAATAAAAAATTTCAAGAGGGATGTGTGAACCAGCCAATAATACTGCATAAAGGTGGACGTTTGCAGGTGTGCATGCAAGAGTGAGCATGATGAGAACCTGCAGCAGGTTCAACACAGTGTTGGTTTTAGGAGATTTGTTAAGAATGAGAAAAGTATAAAGGAAAAATATAAAGAAAGCGCAAATGTAAATTTAAAGAGAGAAATCTAAAGCTGGAGAAGTTTCAGAGTTGAGCAGGTGAAAGTTAGACTCTTGCTATTGTAAACGACATGAGTGGGATCTGTGAGTGATTATTTTTAAAGTCTAACCCCCACTGACTGCTGTCAGGATCGCTGTCAGATTTCAGTCTCGGTGAATGGCAGACAGCCTCACACTGGACGAGCTCGACCGCACCCAGCATGATGAAATCAAACATGTTTAAAACATGCTGGTTGAGAAGACAGTCTGCACTCTTAAACAGGACAGCAGCTGCAGAAAGAGAGAAAAGCTACCTGTGAATTCAGGCCACCTCTGATTTTCGGACTTTCATTTAATGGACATGAATATTTTCAGTCTGCTCTGAAATGATTAAAGTTTAAAGCTGGGGTAAGCAGTTTAATTTTGGCATCATTGGGCAAAAATCCCATAATTAGCTTTGAGCACATTGCAATTCAAATGGACTGAGAGAGAGACAACACTTCTGCACCTCCACTTGGCTCTGTTTTCAGGCTTTAGAAAATCTAGCCTGTGACGGGAGACTTTGGCCAATCACAGGTCACTTCAGAGAGCGGGCGTTCCTACTGGCTGTTCTACAAATGTAGATGCACATGCACGTCCCTTCAGTGAAAGCCTGATTTAATAACGGAGAATCCTGCAAAGAAATTTGCTTTTCCGGCATTGATAACAACTATCTACACTGCAAAGCAACCTAAAAAAGGACTTTTCAAAATAAGAGTCTGAAACAGGGTCTGACAATAAGCAAAACCTAACACATCAATATCAGCAAAGTGTTTCAAAGGTGAAGTGAAAATGGTGCTTATACTTTAGCCTTCTGCTAACTGGAGCTAAAGGCTAACCACTGCAGCTTCAAGATCACCTTTATGTAGCTAATGTTAGCTAGGGCCTCGAATCATAGTGCTTCCTCCGCCTCACTCTCTACAGGCCACCTTGCCGGGAGGAGAGCGATCAAACAGACACCCAGTCAGCAGCTGCAGCAACCCAAGTCCACCAAGATCAAACCCAAACTCCAGGGGATCAGCTCCGACTCTCTGCCAGATCAGAAAACTTTCTGTTGCTGCTGTTACACAGCTTAGACCTGCTGGTAAAGGGTTTTTTTTGGGGAGTTTTTCCTTATCCGCTGTGAGGGTCTAAAGGACAGAGGGATGTCGTATGCTGTAAAGCCCTGTGAGGCAAATTGTATTTGTGATATTGGGCTTTATAAATAAAATTGATTGAATTGATTGATTAGACCTGGCACTGCCCCTGGCCACCAGCCTGCTGTGACATCCTGCACTGAGTGGTTTCAGCTAGCCAAATTTGAGCCACCACAGCTGCTGACTAAGGTCTGTATCCTGCCTGTGGAGCTGTCCACAATGACGAGGAGGGAGGAGGAAGGACCGTGGGGTGGCTAGTAGCTAATTCTTGTCTCATTTCTCTGCTGATAAACAGCGCTCGTGAGAGAGACAAGGAGTGAATGAGCTGTGTGCAACTGATGTCAAAGATGTCTTGGCCTACACATCATGTTCTACAGACTTCAGAAAACATCTCTGTTTGGCAACATAGTGGACTCCACAGGCAAGGACGCATTCCCCTTGTAGACTTAAATGGCTCATTGTAAAGTAAGAAAAACATTAAAAAATGTATCTTTAGGTGATTATACACTGAAGAAAATACCTTTTATATTATATTTAATTTCTGCCAATATATCCACCTCAATCCTGCACACTGGACCTTTAAGTTAGTTCATTATATTATACTGAATTTAATCTATAAATCAATGAATTCATTACTTAGTAATACGTTCACATCTGAGGCAAAATCTGCTCTGTGATGACCACATGTGCTTTGAACTCCAGTGGTTTAGTTGTTGCTATAGTAAAGGTCCAGCGCTCAGCCTGCCCTGCAGGACGTTGAGAGATGGACTGAAATATTAAGCGGGTCATATTAAAAGATGGAGCTAGTGTCAGGAGAGCAGGAGGGAGGAGATGAACCAATAAAGAGCGTGAAGGTAATAGAGAGGCGAGGGGGTCAAAGGGCCCCCCGTCCCTCACAGGAGAGTAAAAACGAGGTGGAGATAAATCACCGCTGGCTGGAGGTCTGACACCAGCAGTCCCCTCCAGATGGCCACCTCCAACAAACCCCTCATCTTCAGAGACAGAGAGAAGACGCGCACAACGTTCATGACACAACCTTCAAGATCCGAAACAGCTCCGAAACTTGTGTGTTTCAAGCGAAAAAGGATTTTTAATCTGCACAACTTCCAGAAAGCAGCCCCCCGGGTGACCAGTAAGTAGGCTGCTGGGAGCGCAGCCAATTCTGCCAACAGCACACTTAAGTTTTGACATGCTAATGAAAGATTTATCCACATGACTTTACCATGTGTGCCGTTAATAATGCAGCAAATAATGCACCTTATTAATAATGAACATGCTGTGCTTTCATTTTTCAGAGAATATAGATTAAAAGTTACATAAGAAAAACATGAAACTTTCTTTTGCTGATCAAAGATATTTAAAGGCTTAACCAGTAGTTTCTGTTTATGGTTATACCATTTACACTGTATGTTATAAATACATAAACTAAAATGGGTTAAATATGAATGAGCAGTGATGTAAAATACTTCTCTCAGTTTCACTCGCTCTGCATATGTTGCATAAATGATCTTAATGGGAGTGACGTGCACCAGCTGGATCGGAAACTGGAGACTTCACACAACACGCACTTTAATTACTTCTTAATCCAAATACTAAAGGCTTTGGTTAAAAGTTATAAAGCTTATGTGCTTGATATGATCTGCAAGGCGACTTGCTTGGTCAGTTCTCCCACTGTGTTAACATGCAGCAAAGAGCGGCGACCATCATCTGCGGGCCACATCGGCATGGATCGAGGGGAGCAGCCAGCTCTGCTGAACCAGACTACTGAAATATGGACGAGAAGAAAAAGAAGTGATGGGGAAACACACCAGCCCTTAGCTCGTAATACATGTTTTAATATTAAGAAAAAATATTTCTATTGCAGTAGGAATTCAGGTTGTGAATCAGACTTGGGTAAAAACTGCTGCTGTGGGTCGGGTTTGGGTTGGGCTTGGACAGAAACTGCCTGTTTTTTGGGCCCAATCAGGGCTCTAGGTCCAGTGCATGAAGGTATATTGATGCACACAATGCAGAGCCAAATATCATCAGAAAACTTTTAGCCGCATGCAGAGGTTAGCACGAAAAGCTCATTGGCTGAGAGTCAGTCACTCTATGACAAGTCTGAGACGAGGATGTTGCGTCTGCGTCGCTCAACTCTTGTAGAAACACATTCGACATGCCATCTTGCAATCGACGGCATCACACAAATGTGACGATCACCGAGCAACAGAAAACCCACCACTTGGCACCAGACTGCTGTGGTGAGCCAGAAGGCAAAGCTTTCAATTTAACCCTCACCTATGGTCATGAGCTCTGGTAGTGACCGAAAAAATGAGATCAAGGATACAAGCGGCCGAATTGAGTTTCTTGAGATGAAAATGGATGGATGGAGTTTAATATCAAGAGATGCTTTTCAGTTTTATAGCCTGTTGTGACCTGTCGCCTTTTGGGAAAGTGTTTATTCAGTGTTCGCACAGTGTGATACACGAGTGTTTGAAATGTTCCTTATTATATAACGAAAATAGTTCACCAGAGGTGCATCATCTCTTTGAAGACTATGAATCTTTGCACCAAACTTCATGTACATCTGTTCATTAGACGTTAAAATATTTCAGTCTCGGCAATAACGAGAGAGCGACCAACCCACTGACAGCCAGCAGACACTGGTGGAGCTACAAAAGCCTCGGATTCATAAATATGGCTGCAGACAGAGTGATTTGCTGGTTTCCACCTCTGCATGATTAATATTCTGATCATCCCTATCAGCTCTATCTGCGTACAGTCGACTGCACGAGGAAATGAAAGAAAAGAGCGATCAATTATTGCCTGAGAGAGTGATTGGCAGGTGTGAGAGAAATGAAATCGATGTTATTAATACTATCGCGCAGAGAATAATGAACCCCAGCACCTCCACCTCCACCTCCACCTCCACCCTCGACCCTGGTACGTTGATATGTGCTGTCTGTCACAGAGCACTGTGGGTGGTGTAACCTTCCAGTGGAGCAGGTATATGTGTGTATGTGCAGCGGAGAGATGTGAGCGTTGATTCTGATCACTGTCATTATCTCCAAGGCCATTAAAGTGCCCTTCAGAACATCAGATAACTGTAACAATTAACTCCTCTAATCGATAGTTCTGTGTGGAGACGGGCAGCCGAGCGAGCCGCTCCTCGCTGCAGGTCACTGAGGTGAAATCACAACAACACCAGCCTCCTGTCTGCAGGTCAGGATGTTTACAGTAGACAGAGACATTTCTGCCTGATGTCAGAGGAGCAGAAAGAAATCAGGCCGCTTGTCGACTCAATCAGAGCTGGGTTTTCAGTAGTTTTTGTATTTTAATCTGAGGACGTCTCCGCTGATTTTCATCACATCTCTTGTTCTTCTGTAAACCTGATGGTCCTGAAACACATTTCTCCTCTTGCTAATTTAGGAAACACTGGGCCTCGTGCAGGAAGCGATACACAGAATTGTTTTTCTTGTTTTTGTTCGTATCCACAATCCGTTCTTTTGTTGGTGGTACCCACTGATCTCTGGGATTCACCAATGTTTGTTATTTCTGCTCTTCTCTTAGGTTAGAGAACATTTTACGAGTAGTTGAGAGCACTCTCCCCCCCAGTAAGAGAAAAACATCTTGTGCTCACTGTCCACAAATTATTCGTTCAACACGAGGAAACACACATTTTAAATTTGAGGAACACTTTGTAAAATACAAGAATTTCATGTAATCAAATTTAGATTATTTTATGTACTACATACTGTCCAATACATTACTACTATATTTTTTTGGTGGACTGTGACTAAGCACATTTTCTACTACTTTACTAAGTACTGTATTTAAGTAGAAATTTGAGGTACTTTTATTTTACTTCATTATTTTAATCTCATGCAACTTTCCCCTTTGACTTCACTACAATTATTTTACAAATTACAATTTGTAAAGTACAAACCATATGACAATATACACGAGCAGCTGACTGTTTGTTATCTTATATACAAAAATATTTCATGGTTCCAGCTTCTCAAATATGCAGACTGCATTTGCTTTTCATTATTTTGATTTATTAAGTTAAGTTAACAAAAAAAATCTGAGTACTTTTACTTACGATCAAGTGGGATTCATCACTTAGTACATCTGGGTTAGAGCGAATTTGGAAGGTTAAGAACAATACTGGAAAATATAAGAGATATTAAAGGATGAGGTCCAATGTGTGGAAAATAGTATGAATAGTTCTTCTTGGTAAAAATATAAACCTACAGTGGCTGAGGCTGCTTTCAGACCTAGAGTCGTCTCCTTTGGTCTGAATCAGGTACTTATTTTGTTACAAAGTTGTATAATTGCCTAGAGTTGGTTTGTGTTCTCACGGCAGCATTTACAAGAGGACCAGATCAAATGCCTTGTGTGAGAAAGCTGCTCTTGATTAGTCAGAAAAATCCAGGAAGTAAAGCAAACGTTGAAGAAGAGAACACTTGCAAGATAAATGTGACACTTTCTAATGTCACAATGGAGGGACAACTACGCAGGTTGATTTTAGCGCTGCTCATCGTGGACTATATTGCTGTCATTGTTCATTTTAGTCAAACCATACAGTTTGAAAACGAGGCGCGGCTCCAACTAGAAAACAATGTTTTGATGCATTGGATGTGCTGAATGTGCATATTAAGGCAGTACAGGAGGAGGTGCACATTAATAATCCTCCAGGACTGTAACATGCTCATGTTTAACCCATGGACTGTATAAAAATATGGACGTAGTCACTGTGACGTCACCCGTTTCTGAGGAGCGGGTTTGAAGCTCAAAGCAGGCAGCTCTGGCCGTCGCCATCTTGGCAGTACCTGACTCCGCTCAACTCCTGGCCAATAAAAATAGGCAAAGAGGCGGGGCCAAATGAAGCCTGGTTGCTTAAACACGCCCACCTCGCTTGAAGCTGCTTAGCTAGCTAAGACTAACAAGCTACGCTACCGTGGCTAGCCCTGTGGTGTTGGCTGCTCCCACGTGTGCTCCCGCTTGGTGCCAGCTCCTCAGCCTCAAGAGGCCATTAGAGGAACTGCAGTTTTTGGCACTTCCGCATTGGCTCCACTCGTCATCCCCGGAGGTTGCCGCTTGGTTTAACCCAAAGAATGTGTCATGTGACTGCAGTTGGTTCAGATTCAGGTTGGAACATGTTCTCACCACAAACGAACTGCACCAGAGTTTGTTTGTAACCGACCGAGACCACCTCTTCAAGAAAGTCTGGTTGTTTTGGTGCACACCTGAGTGTGATTGCTGTGTTCACAAATGACCTTGACAGGGCAGGTGTGAAAGCACCCTTAGATTATCTTTTTTGGAGAAATTAGGTAACAAGAAAAAACTTGTTTTTGGTTGTTTTTTATGTGTTAATTTTACATTCCAAATTTTTCAGCTTGGAGACCTGGAGATGTTTGGTAATGTGGTACCACAGTGCCCAGAAGTCCAGTCACCTTCCCCTTACACTCACAGACCTGAGAGAAAAATCCTCAAAACTTTGTCACTCTGTTGAAATCAGGTAACAGCGATTCCCCCCAGAGAGGAACTGAATGTCTTTTTAAAGGTCTAATTGTAGAAACCCTCCTCTTCAGACCATCTGTCTCTGTCAGATGTCTGCCTCCAACTACTGCTCTGATGTTGCCATCAAACAGAACTGACTCATTTAAGGAGAAATTTCCCCTAAAACCAGTTAAACTGTTGGAGTCGACTACTGAGGACTAACTTCCTCTTCCTGGCTCTATTTAGCAGTCCGGGGTGTGTTCGTTGTTCCTGTGGAGAGCTGGCGAACGTGAACAATATATTTGTTACTTCCAGGTATTTTCTGCAGCACCAGTGGAGTTTGAAAACCTTTCAGTGATCTCAAACATTAACAGTAAATGTCAGTTTTTCCATCAGATCCCGAGAATCAAAGAGGGAGGACTTCTTTCTAGATCCGCCATTTTGTACTGACGTGCACAGCGGGGAGAAATCCACCAGAGAAGAAGAACACAGAGAGCTGTTTCTACACCCACAGGGGCAGGAAATAGACCTGAATGCAATGCAGCTACAAGACAGGTTGTGTTTTGAATAAAGCAGGTCTCGCACTATTTTGTCAACTGGGAAATCTCCGAGCTGTGGTTACGGCTCTCTCCAGCTGCACAGAAAATCAGAGCTGGAACAAGTTCACACCTCTGCACTTTGGGCCGTAGGAAGGCATTCTGGGAAACGCAGGACATCACACGGGAAAGTCAAAGCAGAAGGATCAATCGGATGGATGCGAATCCACGAAGAAGTAAAGCCTCGTGGAAAGTGTTGAACATCGCAGGCTAATGAGATCCAACATGAGAGGACATCAGAGGCTGGATTTTTCCTCCCGCATGTAGAGGGAGATTTATTTTGCTCAGTGAGACCTCGCCTCTTTCCCTCAAAAGAGCAAACAGACATGAAGCACGTTTCCTTTCATGTCCTGTCACAAGTTAGAAAACAGTTTTCATCAGACGGCGTACGGCTGCACTCGCTCCTCTTTCTCCCAGGGGTGACAGCTTATTTATTCAGAGGCTCTTTACAGGCCGGCCTCTGCGCGCGACATGGCAGAGCTGTGAATTCATAAATGGAAAACAGGCTCTAACTGTCAACCCCGGCGCCCAAAGGGGAGTCGGGCAGTTAGCCCGCTGCTCAGTTGGCCCACACTTTTCAGAAAACAAGAGGAGAGCGTGTAGATGGTAAAGATGGAGTCAGTGTGCTGTGAATCAGAGGACGTCTCCCGGGAGCTTCATTAGGAGATCTGCAGCCTACTTTAAGACCTTGTTTGAAGCAATCATAGAGAGCAGACGCAGATTCTGATCCCAGCGGAAACAAGCTGCGCTTTTAGCTGTACGACCACATTCATCTTCAGTCCAATGAAAATGTCCCGCACTCAGCATCAGGAAATAGATGTGATGACACAAATACAACAAAGGTAATAAAAAATATTGAGCAGAGTGATAATAAACTGGACCCAGTCAATGAAAGCAATGCTGCAGTTTGTGGACTGTAACCTTGTACACAATGAGTCATTCTGGTGTACCACAAGATGCATCAAGCAACCCTGTCTGCTGGAAACTTTACTTATATTCTATATTATATGTTTTGTAAGAAATGTAACTGAAGCCTTGATTATATTCACCAGCAACATTTTTTCCTGGGAAGTGTTACACATTTGTACAATACAGACATCACAGCGAGATGAGCAGGGTGAAAGGTGAACGAACAATGTGCAGGACTTTGAAAATAAAGGATTTCTAGCCAGCCAGTCGCCAGAGGAAAATGCAAACTATAAATACATTACATTGTAGGTTTCATACGTATCATATCGACATTTCTAAAGCCCAGTTCAGACCAAAGATTTGTAACAACATTGAAACAGGCAATTACTTGCAATGCAATCTAAAAGCCTGCTGGTTCACACCAATGCAACTAGATCAGATGAGATGGTGTATCATCTCTATGCAACAACTCGCTGTACTTCTGTTCTGATTTGCAGCTTTTCAGGTTTATTTGAATATAGTTAGAATAGTTAGAATATAGGTTGAATATAGTTTGTAGTTTCTTAAACTATGAGTGAGGATAGTGATAGTGAGATACTGGCTACAGCTGCATTTGTAGTGGTGACGAAACGGCAAAAAACAGAAACAAAATGAGCATCAGATGGACTGTATTCATAATAAATATGCCACAGTAACATATATAACCAGTGCCAATTAAACAGTCAGTGACAATGTGTGTGTGGGCACATACAGCGAGCAGCAGCAGTGACCCACCGTCTGACACTGGCACACCATGAAGACGGAAACAGAGGGCTCGGCGGGGATGGAGCACCTGCTGCAGCAAGTGAACACAGCGTCTGCGGCCATTTTGACTTGACCAGCGGACTTCACTAAGCTCATTGGCTGTAGAAACATGACATGCTTTACGTTCTAAAACCAGCCACTGGCAGCTGAGTTGCAGATGACACCATCATCCGGCTTGAGTCGAGCTCAGACCGGCCAGTTCACACCTCTGCAACGTCATTATCAGGAGGTGGAAGGGACAGCAGAAGGTATTACATGTAGGCGAGATGCCTGCCAAGCTGGAAACCACTTTTTAAGTCCAACAGGCAACAATACTGGTTGTTTTTTAGCGAGTCATTGCTGTGTTTCCATCAAGGACAGTGCCACAAATAGAAGTTCCCATTCGCACTTTTGGCTGTGCTGACTCAAACCATGCTGGACTGATTTGCGTGTCCTCTGTCAGCTTTAACGGGCTGCGCCAAGCCACGCCCGAGATCAAGCATCTCTGGAGGCGAGCCAATATCCTGCCAGACTGCCACCAAGTAAGAAGCGGTGACGTCTCACCAACTGCAGCCAAACCCTGACAACCAGAGACTCAGCTCACATCTGTCTGTGCAGGGGACCAGAGAGGAAGGCATCTGAAAAGTCCTTGTGTGTTTAACTCTCAGTATTTTTGTAGCTTTTAACTGAATCTCTGATTTGGAGTTTATTTTCTTTCCTGCATCCTGTTTGTGTTTTAGATATCTGCTTTATTTTATTGTTTCAAGTTCGCTTTCAGGACTCCTTGTTCTAATCTGGGGTAAAGGTACATGTACAGTGTTTGCATGTTCTCCCCGTGTCAGTGTGGGTTTACTCCAGGTGCTCCGGCTTCCTCCCACAGTCCAAAGACATGCAGTTAATTGGTGACTCTAAATTGTCCGCAAGTGTGAATGTGAGTGTGAATGGTTGTCTGTCTCTATGTGTCAGCCCTGTGATAGTCTAGTGACCTGTCCAGGGTGAACCCTGCCTCTCACCCAATGTCAGCTGGGATAGGCTCCAGCCCCCTGCGACACCTAACAGGATAAATGGTTATGGAAAATGAATGAATAAATGTATGTGTATGAGCTGTACGTTACTGCTGCAGAAATCTCAACATCTCCTTATTTTACTGCTTCTCAATAAAAGCTTTTACGTAACAACATAATGAGGGACTCTTATTGTGACAGATTTTTAGGAAATAAAAAGTGTTAATCACCAAAATTAGCCGAACGTAGTTAGCTGCTTTACTTCAATACAAACAAGCCTAATAACACTGCAGCAGGAAGAGTGACAGCCACATTGACATATTTGATGAAGAGCTGCAGACAACAGGCTCTTACTTCACCTCTGCAGACAACTCATCTCCAACAGGTAAACCTCTTTTACCTGTCGTGCTGTGTGATGGAAAAACACTCGGGGAACTTTTAGTCAGGGATCAGCCCGCTGGTTTTAAATATCCGACACAAGACAAGCCGTCATCAGTTAAACACACACTCTCGAGCAGGTGGCCCTGTTGGAATGGAGGCGCAAATCCCTGCCACGCTGGGCTGATGTGCCGGCCGGGTAAAACCAAACCAAACCAGGACATTAATGGCTTCTCCAGCTGGGACTGTTCCATTACAACTGAGTATTTTAAACTAAAATGTGATCTTCTCCAAAAGACAACCAAGTGGTTTTTGTGCCTAAACCTCACATTAACCACAGCATAGTTTTCCACTACATGCAGAAACACACAATGCCAACACTTCAGTGTTTTAAAAGGTTAGTTTGGATTCATCAAATTCACACAATGACAAAAACAACTAATAGACCAGCAACAACTGTGTGCTGTGAGGCAAAATTACTGCTTTTATCAATGGGATGTGGCTTTAAAGAGAGAAGCTGTCAGTCTGTCTCCTCTGTTTGCAGCACATGGAGTGAATTTGTGTCCACTTGCGTCTTTCAATTGACTTTCTATGCAGTCATGCAGACTAGGATTCACTTTGCATTTAGTCTGAGCTCACTCTAAGACGTCAGTGTATAAAAGACCAGCTAAATCTTACAGTTTCAACATCACACGTTTGGTGGGATGAAGAAAAACAGAGTGAGATCTGGCGTGCTGAGCTGCAATGAATAAAAAGCAGCTGATGCCTACAACCAGGATCAGTTTGGGTCAAACTGCAACGCTTAGTGATCAAACTTCGAATCTGCTTTGTCTGAAACCAACATGTGTTGCTGGACCTTCTGACAGAAAACCCAATCTTCCAGAAAAATCTCTGTGGAATTCGTCTTTTCATTCTACCCTGGATTTCACACAGAGTCTTCGGGAATCCGTCAGCGGAGAGCTGATGGCGTCTGATGTCCTGATCAAAGAGTTCGGTGCTGATTCTGACCTCATGAGGGATGAAAGCATGGCAGGATTTGTCACTGCAGAGCCCACGACTCCTGTTTGAACACCACAGTCTAATCTCGTCTGGAGCCGCTGGACCCTGATGAACACGCACACAACTTGTTTTCCATTTTAATGAAATTATCCAGGATTTTAATATGCACATTTGTTTTTTGTTTTTTTTTTTGTTTGTTTTTTTATAAAGCATTTGCATCTTTTTTTGGCTCATGGTGAGCTGCAGGTGGTGACGATTTGGTGTGAAAACTGCCAGCTGGGTTGAAAAGAATATCACAAATTAAAAGTGTGAAACAACAATAATCTGAAATTAAAAATAACTGCAGTGGTTTTTTTGGAAACACAGAGTCCAGCAGCTGAAACGTGACTGATAAACCAACAGGAGGAAATATTGCCAGGGTGTTATCATAAAGTCAGGTTTAAACTATAAGAGGTTGTAAACGAATGACAAGAAACAGCTGAGACCTCCTGACCCCTGATGACCTCCAACACAGAGGTCACATGATCAGAGGAGCCTGAATCAATATCATTATACGGTCGTGGCGGCTTATTGATCCGCAGCTGAGGCATTAAAGGACATTCATGCAGACAGAGGAAAGACACACGGGCTTCTTCAGGGAACTAACTAACTAAAAACTACCTCAGTGTTCTAATTGGTGTTAATGGTTTACAATTTTGAATTCTGAACCAAGTGGGAAGACTAGTCATACTAGTCATGTCATCAACCCAGTGTGTCAGTCGGTGGATATGGACAAAAATGAATATGTCAGCATTTAAGGCTGAATGGCGATACACAATATATATATCTCTACAAAATGAGCCACGTGTTCAGCTCCAAGTCAAAGTGCAAAGCTTCACAGAGAGGTCATGAGCACTTTTATAAAACCAGACTGTGGTGCAAAATAGTGCAAAGACAAAGATTTTTTCCCTGTTTGAAAATATACAGCTTCACAACATGTAAATTTAAGGTTTAAAGGTTTACAGCACAGGACGCAACACTACAGCACGAGTATAAAGGTATCAAGTAGGTCTAAATCCATTGTGGTTTGAAACAATTATCTTTGTGGGCGGAGTTAAAAAGGCGTTTCCATCTATTGGAAATGAATCTAGTCCTGGAAAATGATTGAAATGGCTATTAATCTTATTCCTGCACAGAGCATCGGACACTTTGTCGGTGTTATACGTCTTGAATATGAAACGTCTGTGCTGTCGCAGCATCTTTTCAACACATCAGTCACCTGCATCCAGGCGCTGTCTCCATGTCACACGTTAGACTCCCACTACCAAGGAGCACAGTGATGCGCGATGATCCACCTCACCCACAAACTAGCAAACAAATGCTCATCCGACACAATCAAGCAGCTCTGTCTCCCACACATGCAGCACAGCACCGGACTGCACATGTGCTACTGCTCTAATTTTATTCATCTCACAGCCGTGCAGCATATACACTGATGTCTCACTGTAGACTAATGAACAGACAGATTAAACAGGGGAGCAGCTCTGTGTCTGAGTGAATGAGCAGGGCGGAGCTGTGCGTAGGGTGTGAGAGAGGAGAGATGCACACTGGTATGCGTCATGTAACACAACTTGACCCTATACTGATATAAACAGTATTGTCTGAATTTGTATATATAAACTAGTCCACACCCATTAGTAGCTTTGTCACCTTCTACCTATGCCAGTCCTCAATGCCTATGTGCAGCTTCACATAGATTGACCACGTCAGTGAGTAGAAAAACGTGGGACAGACAGAATGACTGACTGTCAGAATGACACACTGACAGTTTCCGTGATTATGTACAGCAGACCATACCATGACTTAGTCATACCAAACACTAGAAACAAACATTGGTCCACAGGGGGAGCCACAGCCATCGGTCACATTTTAGCCATTTTTAAGCATTTCTCTGTTGTTATAGCGCCACCCAGTTGCCAATTAGAGTTAAATTTCTCCAGTCACCTTGAGGCGTCCTGTTCTACATATCTACCAAGTTTAGTAAAAATCCATATGGCGGTTAGGCCTAGATAAGAAATGAGCTCTCTAGCGCCCCCATTTTGTTTGATGGGGTCAATAATGGAGGGGTCCCCTCAGATTATGTGTGGTCATATGCCTACAAAGTTGCGTGGTGATGGGTGAAACCCTTGAGATGTTATACACCTTTATGTGATGAGCCACGCCCTCCGCAATATTTATTGCCTTATAGAAGCTCAGTTTTAGTAAGTTTTCCAACTTTTGCCAAGAGGGAACTTTAGATATTGGTCCCTAGATTATGTTCACCCAGTTTCATGCAGATCGCTCAAACTTCCTAGGAAGAGATCCATTTGAAGTGTTTTTCAAAAAATTCAAAATGGCAGAAAATCCATATAAGCGGAAGTTATGGGTTCTTGAGGCAAATGTGTTCCTCATGAGGAGAGACATCTCTGTGCAAAGTTTCATGTCTCTACGACATACGGGGCATGAGATATGCCCATTCAAAGTTTGCAAGTTCAATCGGTTGCTATAGCGCCCCCCTTTGGCCAATTGATGTAATATTGCGTCATTCGCATCCTCCCATGACCCTCTACCACTGTGCCAAATTTCACATGGATTGACCAAGTCAGTGAGGAGGAAAAATGTGGAACACACACACACACACACACACACACACACACACAGAGACAGGGTTTTCGTCATTATATAGTAAGATAAGATTTATCTGTGTATTGTGTATAGTCGCTCATATGATCCAGCCCTACGTGGAACTAGTGAAAAACAAGGAGACCCTGAGGACGGGTCAGTCAGGTATAGCACCTTCGCTGTTCACAGTCAAAAAACATCACACTTCCTGATGTTAGTATGAATAAATTAAAAATGTCTGCTTGTTTGCTATATTGAAAACGTATGAACTTTGACACCAGAGTGTCGTATTGAAACCAAACCGTGAATTTCGTGCTACATTGCTACAACTCTAAAATGTATTTACATATTTGAGTTGTCTTAACTATTATCTATAACAGTGGTTGCCGACTGGTCCAGTCACAGGGTCCAGATTGTTTACTGGCTATTGTGTCATACTTGTGAGCTAGGGTGTTGTCTGTGTCAAGTTGCTGTCTGTTATTCGCTCACTCTACAGCAGGAGACAGCACTTCAAAATAAAAGCTCTGTGCCAGAAACTGACATATTTGCGTGTCACTTGTGGTCCATTCAGAATGGACCTGTGACCCACTTTTGGACCGCAACCCACCAGCTGGGAATCACTGATCTATAACAGTGCATCATATGTAAAAGATCATCATGTTTTATGTATCTCCTTGGTTACGTTTTACTGTACCACTGTGAGACGCTCTTATGAGACTGAAAACTGTAAAAAATGAATGTGTCCCTTCTTGGCGAAGTTTTTTCCCCCTAAAAAAGAGGACACAGGACTTCAAAGATCCATATTGCTGCAGCAAAATGATATGAATTTTAATTTGAGCTGGATTTAAAGAGGAAGCCTTCAGCGAGGAACTCTCAGTGCCATTTAGGACAACTGTTGAGATAAAATACTTGATGAACACGACTTCAGGAGGAGACGAAGAAAAGGAGGAGGAGGATGAAATGAAGAAGAGAAGCACGAGGAAGAAGGAAGAGGAGGCTTGGGAGGAGGAGGAGGAGGATGGAGAAGAAGAGGAGGAAGAGGCAGCCCTGGCAGGATCAGAACCGCTCTGCTTCGTCTTCACCGATGATTTCTCTCTGGGTTTAATTACTGCTGAGTAAGTCCAGTTTTTCTATTGGATTTGTCCAAAACAAGGAGCTGTGTGAAAAACTCTTTCTGGAAATTAAAGAGTTGTTTTCAGGGGAGAACATGATGGAGGGGAAGTTACTGAAGATGAGGAGGCAAAAATAAAAACCCACTGAAGGGAGTTCGGGTCAGAACCAAACAGTAAAGAGCTTCCCCCCTGCAGCCTCCACCCTCCAAATGCTTGACAATATTTCATTCAACTTTAATTTAATCCAAAGAAACAGAGCAGGAAGGCAGAGGGATTGATGGTGACAGGGACAGAGAGACATTTAGCTGAGCACAACAACAATACCGACGACAAAACAAAACTGTGACCTCAGAAAATACCACAGAATTGAAGCAGAAATCCATCAGCGTTCAGAGAACAGATGAAACTTTATTGATCCCTGTGGGGAAATTGGGTCTCTGCTGCAGAAAACAGCAACAGGGAAAAGTGATAAGAAAAATAGACGATAAAGAAGACTGGCGGAGTCAAACACCGACAATTACAACACTTCAACACGGAGGAGACATAAAAAAGAGGCAAAACAAGAGCGTAGAACAGACTGACAGGGAATAAAACATCACTGTCAAGTGAACAAACTGCAACTTATGACTTCAAGTTTGTATTTCTGATCCCACTCCATAATGTCAACAGCAAATTATCACATAACTTAAATGTTATTGATACAAGCTTTTAAACTGAAATTTGAATGATATGAATAAAATATAACGATGCTGCAGCTTTTCTGCATATTTTCCCATTTTCTCACAAGATGATAAAACTGTTTTTGGATATGTTTGTGGAAACAGTGTTTTAGGCTTCAGGTTCTGTGACTGAGTGTTTCTCATGACATCGTTTGACTAACAACTGTGAGACGGGTTCATAGGAGACACGCTGTCAACCTCCTTCATACTTAAGTATGCCCCTTTTTAACAAGGCTGTGTAACACGCTGTTCACTGTCAATACAGCAAAACAAACACATGTGCGAGCCAGGTAAGCGTCTTTATGACAATATGCACTAGAGCTCATGGGAAATTTAGGCTTCATTCCAGCAAAACACTACCCCTTTTGTCCACAGGGTTGCCAAAATCAACTCAAAATGAAAGTCCCTTGTAGGGGCTTTAAGCAGTGAAAGTTATTATTAATT